>CM033453.1:18810340-20054910 GCA_019425755.1 Amaranthus cruentus | reverse complement strand
GTACATTTTACAAATACATTCGCTTTAGTGACACTAATAACAAAAAATTGAACGATAATATGTTACCTATTCTGTACGTTACAAGTATATCATCATCATCATACCCAGTGTATTCCGCTCATAGAAAACTACGATCAAGATCTAGGTAGGGAAGAACGTCAACTTATATCCATAAAAAAAAGTACAATCAAAGAGTCATTCTTCTCGAGAAAAGTCTTCATATTTTATACGTTACAAGTATATATTCCAATTTCCATCCGACTAAGTAATTTCATAAGATATTTATACAAAATTTGAAGACAGAAGTGAAATTTGATATGTTGCCACTTTGTCCCAAATAAGAAAATGGTGGTTATCCCTTGAATTTACACCATGGAAATAAGAGTACTTGATAATTACGTCAATTGGTGGGGTTATTTATGTAATGGAAATATCACGTTGATATGACTCTTTGTTGTTGATAAGTATTAATAGTATTTATTTGTAAAACAAGTTTAACCCCTACCACTTATTTATTTTTGGGATACTGACCAACAACAAATTTTAATTCAAATGATACGTTTATTGCCTCAATTTAGGCTAGCTTTATATCATTTTCATTTACATGACGTCTATATTTTAATTAAAATGATATTTTATGTACCGTTAATTTTAATAGACTGATGAGATATTTGATTATGAGAATTCCAAATACAAATGATTTGAGTTTTTTTTTGCATTCCACGTACTAGTTCTTCATTTTAAAAAATATTTGAGTTATTCTGATGAGTGACCGTTTTTTAGTGAGACAACTTTAAAATAAAGAGTCTATATGCTTATAACAGTATTAGTTGGGTATTTAAATCCATATATTGAGAAAAATCTCACCGTAAGATCGTCTGACACAATAATTTGAGAAATTTATGTAGTATATATAGGTCATCATCAATCAACATCACCTTCTTCAATCTCTTATTATATTGTTTTTTTAGTATATTAAGAGTTGGTTTGGTTAATACCTATTATGGCCCGTTTGGTAGGTGGTAATAAACAATGTTAATGAGAATGAAAATTTTAGTGTAATTTTAGTTGAAAATCTCTTAGCTACTTTGATGTCCATGTTTTTCCAACTTCAATAATCTCATTTTCTTCATAAAATTCATTGCAATGTATTACCATTGGGAGAGGTTGTATTAGGTGGTAATGAAAATTTATATACAAAAAAACTTTTTTGTTATCAAAGTTTCATTACCATGGGAATGCTATAAAACTTTTAATGAAAATTTACACTACAATTCATTCATATTACCACCATTTAATACCACCTACCAAATGGGCCGTAAGTGTTATGTGATTACTATTAGGTTTGGTTAATACTTAATACTAGTTTAAAATTTCATAAAATGCGTAATGGCTTTTTCATATTTTGAAGCTCTCATCTTATATATAATATGTGTATTTCTTTACATTTTTTTTATTACCTAATATTTTTGAAGCTCTCATCTTCTACTCGGTCAACAAAGATAAAAGAATAAGTTGTTACCATTATTATTGGGTACGTATTCCAAAAATATCTGCAAATTAATACTGATTTAATTTAACAAATAACTTAATATTTTATCTATCACATGGCAAAAAAATTAAAAATTAAAAATAACTATGCAAATTAAAAAAAATTATCTATCATATGAAAAAGTCAAATACTCATAGGATCACTGAATAAAATTTTTCTGAATTTAAAGTAGTTAACATACCACTACAATGTCATCACTCATCAGTGATCCGAACTTTTCAAAAGGCCGGGCTTTAAACTGATCAACCCATTAAAAATTCACTAATTGATTCAATAAGTTTTTATGGAGGTGGTCACACCATGAGACGATCCAATTGGGTTAGCCCAAATCTTTTTTATTATTTTTTAACAGCTCGTCTTGTATGAGACCGTTGCACCAAGAGACAAGTCTATATAATAGCCCATTTTTTCAATTCATTACTTTTAGATCATAAGTAAGCGTTTTAAGATCATAAGTAATCATTCTAAAACTATATAAAATAATTATATTAAAATTATAAGTAATCACTTTAACGTTATAAGTAATCATTTTAAGACAAAAAAATTATATTAGGCCAGCCCAATAAAAATGGTCTCAGCGTGAGACCGTCTCATTTAATAATTAGTGATTGTTTTTAATATTTTGGCTGCTTGTGAGACAATTTCATACAAACTTTCTGAAATCAGTCGGTCTTCTAAAGGATCGTCTTCTTGAGAGACGTCTCTCAGGTCCAGTCCATTAAAGCTTAATTAAACTAAAAAATGATAATATACTTAACAAATTAGAGATGTTCTCTCAAAAAAATCGTCTATCACAAAAATTGTGTATTGAAAATGATTGGGCTGGGGCGGACATTTAACAGGTCGACTAGCTTAACATGAAAATTTGAAATGAATAAGATAATTTATCAAAAAAAGCATAGAATAAGATCAATTTCAACGTATTTTCAAAAGTAAGCGCCCAAAACCCCAGAGCATAGGTTCGGTGTTGTACTTACTTAGTAACTGCGAACAGAAGCAAACTGGTAATAAAACTCAACCAAGTTGTTCCCACTTACTAAGTGCTAACAGGTCAAACATGGTCAACATGCTATTCGCACTTAGTAAGTGCGAACAACTCTTTGACTTTTTTGACTTTGGGGAAAATGGAGAAGAAGGAAGCAGCAACAAGGTCAAAAAAAGTCAACATTCGCAGTTAATAAGTGCGAACAACTTCTTTGATTTTTTTAAAAAAACAATCTTGTTTGCAGTTAGTAAGTGTGCACAACCCCGTTCCTCAGGTTTGGGAATTAGACACTTATATTTGAAATAAAGTTAATTTTAATCTTATTTAGTGCTTTTTTTGATAAATAATCTTAATTATTTAAAAATTTCCCTTAACATCATATAAGATGTAATAATATTTTTTAACAGGCCCAAATCTTTGACAATTGACAGTGGACACTAACAAAACTGTTGTATACCACTAAAATTTTAGTTTTTCACAAATGTATAAAAAACACGGTCTAATAGTGAAACCGCATCTAATTACAAAGACTTAATGCGTTAAAGTGATCACTTAAAATTTAAAATTAATTAATTAGAGAAATTAAATAATTATATGAGCTCGACGTTCTCATACAAGACAAATTTTTTTTCACCACACCTAGGGCCGTTTCTGAGGGGAGTTTTAAGGTGCAACCGCCTAGGGCCCAACTTAAGAAGGGGCCCAAATTGAGTTAATCCTTTAAATATAATTAGTATTTGCATAAGTAACATCTAGCATTGATCGAAATTGCAATATTAGGTTTCTCGGTTAAGCGCATGACTGAAGGCCTTTTTTTTTATTTTTCGTCCAAGGCCCAAAAATTGTCAGGAACGGGTCCACATCCAATTCGGCCGATATAGCACCTCCAAATAAGACCAAGTACAACCAACGGGCCCTGGTCGGTCCATGGAGGCCCAGTTGGTCCATGAGTGAAATTTAAGAAAAATTGCAAAATAATGGTACCGAACAAGAAATGCAAGTGAACACAAGAAACTAGACTTTGTTATTACACAATTTGTTGAATTCGAGAATCTCACTGTGTGTTCCATACAAAAGTCAAATAAGCCAATTTATACGTATAATCATCATAATACTTAGTGTATATCATTCATTGAAAACTAAGGACAGGATCTGGAGAGGGAAGGACGACGGGCCGCGGCAACTCATACCCAATATAAGAGAGCGCGGTCAAAAGAAGTCCCCCGACTCCAATTCATAAATATCAATAGAATATATACTTTTTCATTTTGATGTCGTTAAACAACGAAATAGTCTATAAAAAAAGTAGCTAATGTTATTAAATGTGTGACATTTTAGCCAAAGATCGAAAATACACTAGGGCGTGACATCCAAAAATGTTCAGACATTAAATCAACTAACTAAAAAGTCTTGTATGAGATCGTCTCATCATGTTACAGAAACATATAATCAACTCATTTTTCTGATTACTTTAGGATCCTAAACGACCACTTTAAGGTCATAAGTGATTACTTAGAAACTTACTTTAATGTTTTAGTTGGTCATTGTAAAACAATAAATTTTGTATATTGAGTCAATACAAGAAAGATAATCTCACCGTAAGACTGTGACATTTGAAAATTTGTCACTAACTTTAAAAAAAAATAAGGTTGTTTTTCCAAAAGTGATTCTCAATAGGGTACTGAAAAATAGTCTACTTTATCTCCAATCAAGGGTGTATAATCTAACACAACTGTAGTGATTGGAGCATTATAAAGCTTCTTACTTTTAAAGCTTGAAATCACACAACAAATTGAATCTACTTCACATGCTATATGACCATCTCTTTATGAGATTTATTTTATACATGGGTTAAATAGTCTAACTAAAACAAAGTATGAGAATATCGACTCTGTACTTTAAGAGTATCCACCGAAAGATGTCTCTCACGAGAGTACGAGTAGTTGTATTTATTCAGGTTTCCTTAACAAACTTTGGAGAAATAATATATAAAATGAAATCCCAAAGATGAAACTATATTAAAGAAGATCATAAAAAGCCTTTGTGGCTGATACAATTGCACAAAAACAAATAAATTAAAAATACAGTCATTTGTAACTATTAGAATTCTTGCAACACTCATTTGAAACTCTTAAACATAACTCACATTTTAACTATTTCTTACAAGTATTTCTTGTGTAATTTGCACTCACAAAGGTAAATAAAAGCAATAAAATCATTCAAAAATCCTATAAAATCAAAACTAGACACTTGAATTAAGGAGGGCTGATCTGTTTTTTCTTTTTTTAAAAAAAAAGAAATCAAAAGGAAACAAAGAACAACACTTCTGACCTTCTTGAAAGGAAACAGGCCGAGGTTGAGAAAAGAAAACTCACACTAATTGGTACGAATTCGGATAGGCATAATGAGGCTTCAATTGAATCATAACAGGACAATGTGTAAAAAATGTACACTTGCCAAGATATGAAGAATCGACTGCGAAAACTGGTTTAATAACAGTTAAAAGGCTGATTTGTTGATCAAATCATACAAATGCTATAGGGTGGCTATAAAAACTTTGGGAAGAAAACCAAAACTAGTAAAAAAAAAGGGTGCTGATGAATGGACTTTTTTGTATGAACAATGAAGGAATTATGGCTAGCACTTGCGACCCCTACGACAGGACAGAGGACCTGCATTAGCAGTGATGGCTCGTACCATGGAAGATGACTTAGCTCCTAAGCTTGAGGCTTTTGCATAGCTACCTGAAGCGCCTGCTCCTGACTGAGTGAAGAATGCACCGTTGAGCATCAGATCTCCCTCAGACCTCCAATTCCAACCCTTCCAATTATTTTCAGCTGTTTCTACCCTTTTTGTGACCTGAAATTTCATTATAGTTTCACCCAATTTTCAGTATTTTGGTGTAAAACTGTAAATATAAGGTGGGAAAGAGCAAAACAAAAGAATTTAACCTCTTTTGCAAAACGGTTTCTTGGGGCAGCGTATCTGTTACCCTGGCTGTTGATGGTAGGGGCAGCACTTCCTCCGATGGCATACATTTCCCAATGTGTGTAGTCATTGTTCACCACATGGAAGTAACCATGACGGCACCTACAGTTCACGTCATCATTCTTTTACTACCAATAATCATCAATCGAGGACTCATAACCCAACAAAAGCTATCTCACATACAAAGGTATTATGATTGTGTCTAACATGCTTTGCAATACATTTGATATTTTCATCATGAATCTAGTGTAAGAAGCAACAAACTATTGGATGGGTTGCAAAATTGATGGACAATGCTTTAATAAAGGTTTTCATTCTCGAGCTGAGGGGCTCTTTAGCCGCGCTCTCCTTTATGGGTATGAGTTGCCGCCTTTCTTCCCTCCCCCGACCCTGCTAGTTATTCTATGCGCGAGATAGACTGGGTATGATGATGATAATCCAAAAGCTTTTTTGCAAGGAACTACTTTGTAAAGTAACTGAAAACATCGGTATATACCTTGGCATTCGTTGCATAAGGCCTGTCCCAAAGTGATTGAAAGCAATTGTAACTTGCATTGCCTTGTCTTTCACATAAGAATCACTATGACCCAACAACATCACCTATTTGAATCACATGACAAAAATGTTAGCTTCTCGAATCTCGACAAAAAAAAGATATATGCAGGAGATTTACCTCATTATGATGAGCAAAGTGATTGTTGGAAATAGTGATAGCAGTAGAACCCACCACAGCATCAATAAGACCATCAGCACAGTGTGAAAGTGAGTTGTGATCAATCCAAATATGACTGCCGCCAAAGATCGAGATTCCATCACCATCAGCCATAGTTCTCCATCCATAATGAGTAGTGGAACTCCTAACCATAGCATTACCAGTAGGTTTGCAATCATGGATATGAATGCCATGTATGATGATGTTGGTTACAAACTGAATTGTAATACAAGCTTTGTTCGCAATGTGGACATTGGCCCCACGACCATCGATTGTCTTAAAGCTGTTCATTATTAGCTCCTCTTTCAATTCAATCACCATATCGCGCTGGAAAACAATCCAGAGAGGCTCTTCTTGGATGACTGCATGACGGAGAGTCCCTGGCTTTGGGTTGACTGGGTCATCATCACGAGGGTCTGTGACTACGTAGTAGCGACCATTTTTCCCACCAATGGCATTTCTTCCGAAGCCAATACCACAGTCAGCTAGGCGCTTACGGTTTTTGTGCCAGTGGGGGTCACAACGCCAGCAGTCGTCGATTGGGTTTCCTGTTCCACAAGAGAAATAACCCAGCTTCCTCCTTTGAGTGCTGTTCTGAATACTCCTGCAGAATTGGGCATGTAATTTCTGTTAATCATAATCCATAAACAAGATTATCTTCATAATAATAGTATACTAGTACTAGTGACGGACAATACATGTGATGCCTTAATCATGGAACCTTAAGCTTCCCGTAATCATGCAATAAGAGACGCACATGCTAAATTACTGATTGATTATACCATATCTGTCACAACGAAGGAGAGAAAAAACACTCGGAAATCTTAAACTACCATCCAAATTAAAGGAACTTCACACTACTATGAGAATGTGCATTTCCTATTTGAGTGTATATTTTAGAGCCTCAACCATCAGCTTTTTTTGGTTGAGTTGGTTTCTTTACGTGGTATCTGAGTTAACGTGACAAGAAGTCACAGGTTCAAATCTCACCCACAACTCTTCATTTAAAGTGGATTATTCCATGTTAGGTATGAGGAAAACCTGTTTTGCATCCACACTTCTAGTCAAAAGGGCTATCGTGTGAGGGGGTGTTAGGGCGTATATAACATATTCTAATACCTCAACCATCAGTTCAAACTTTTGGTTAAGTGGATTCCTCTAGACAATCACATTTATACCAGGACAAACAGTTGGTGCATAACTCACATATTTCATTAGCAAATGTACAACAAGAAACAAATCATGGAAGTATGAGCAAACACTCATTATGTCACCGCGAAAAAGGTTAGGTACTAGCTAATACGTGATAATGATATCAAACAGTAACAAACTAACAATTATTTCAACTTCTAACATAAGCAATATGGTACAATCATCCTATGCATCCTATTTTAGAAAGATTTCATACTAATTACCAACAAAATTCATGCAACAATTTTTCACAATAGCAAATTCACATTTATTAGGGGAAAACTTAGAAAAAACAACTCACATGTGTACCATAGCAACAACCTCTTCGGGGTTTGCCACTGCATGTTCATTAAATATCTGAACCTCTTCCATCCTGAAAAGCATCACTCAAAAGAAAAACTTTACATTAAAACTTCAATTTTTTTAGTTATATTCTTTTATTTAAAACTTTACATTCTATTCTTTTTCACAAATTCTTAAGACGTCTCAAGTTTTGGCCTGACCCGGTTTATAAATTAAAAAAAAAAAATTAATTGGTGGTTGTAAGTTAAAAGAGAGATATGGGTTGGGCTCTTAAGAGACGTCTCTACTATAGACGGTCTCTCAAGAGAGTGTCTATTTTTAGTTATATTTTTTTTACAATATATTACCAATTTCATTAATTAACTTCTATTTGTATTAGATTATGGGGTCTAATAAATGCAACATTAACTTATTATCGATAACACTAACTAAGAAATTGTTTGTCAAACACTTGTTTCATCAACTAATGACATCATCTATCACATCCTCACAATTAAGACAATATCACTAGAAAATCATAAATAATAATAATTATTTGCAAATAACTACAAAAGACAAAATGCATACTACCAAAATAAACAAAATAAAAAAAAAGATAAAATAAAATCTCAAAAGCCCTCCTATTGAACACACAAGCGTAATTTACTATTTTTTTAAATAGTCGTTATTTACCTATACATCTTCCAACGTCACCATTGAATAAAGAAAATGTGACACTAACTCCCATTTGTGATTCAAGCAAGAATAAGAAATTGGTATGTACCCTGTACTCATTTAAAAATTAAATGAAAATTAAATGTCCATATCAACTAGAGTAGCCATTTTTAAGATTTTGTTTTTGGGTAGACGAGTAATGACAATCATTTTATCCACTGCCATTAGTGTGGAAACCAAAGCAAGCAAGTACGCTGCAGATCTGCACATTGCTCGACATTCTTTATCATTGAAAGAGTAAAACAAAGTACAAATTTGTATTTAATCCCCCACTTTAAAATTTTTTACTTTCTAATAGCAAAATTTAGAAAAAAATTTTAGTTACATATTAAAATTATAAATATATTTACGTTTTTTTAACCCCTATGTTAAATCTTATTGGATACATTTCACTTAGGTTTTTGTTATACATTTTTTACAATTTTTATGATTTGTTTTTTTAAAAATATTAAGATTTTAAAATTTACTTTGGTAATAAAGGGTAATAACGGAAAGTAGAAGAGAGAAAGTAAATTAAGAGAAAATTATTTATGAAGGTGCAGAACCCAATGGAATCCTATGTAACTGTAAACAGAATAAACGGGTGAGATCGAAAGAGAATTTAACGGTTACGGTTCTGCTAACATTGCAAGAATTACGTACAATCCAACGGTTTAAAATTATTTAAGAATTCAAAAATATAGTAGTGTGGAAACTAACTTTTCCGCCATTGTTCTGTTCTTCAAGCTCTGAAACTCCTCTGTTTTCTCCAACCTGTAAAATCAACAAATTTGAACTCCATTTCAGCAAATTTCAACACCATGATCTAGGGTTTGACAATGCAATTTCACCATTTGAGAAAATTTATGTGAAAAAATTGAATTAGAGTGAAATTTAGGAGTATAAACTGGAATGTAGTTGATAAAAAAGTGAAGAAGTAAAGAAAACTTGAAATTTGAAGAGTTTCAAGTGACTGTACTTTCAAAAACATTTAAAGAGATAAAGAGGGAAAGCGTACCTGGGAGAAGAAGAAACAGCGGCAACAAGAAAGAAAAAGAGGAAAAGTAGAAAGAGATTAACAATGGAGGGAGTCTTGGAAGAAGAAGGAAGTAGCGCCATTGTTGAGTAACTGAAGAATATGAAGAAAAAGAGGAGTGAAAACAGAGGGAATGAAGGTAGAAGCGGTGAAGAAGAAAGGTGTGGTTTTAGTATTTATAGTGGAGATTCGGTAGGAGGAATGTGATGTGAGTTGTGACTGTGAATTTGAGAGCAAGGAGAAAGGAAATGGAGCCCACTTGCTTGCTCTTTTATGCTCTGTTTTAACCTGCTATTTTTTTTTCTCTATTTTACCCTTCTTCCTCAAGTGAGGTGAATAAACAAGTGGGAAGAATGTTTCAAATTAAAATATTTTGAAACTTTAATTGTGGTGCAAGATAGCACCAAAAGTCCAAAACTTTCAAAAAAAAATTTGGGGGACAATAGTTAATTTGGGTGGATTCAATTTGCGTGTCTAACTACATTATAATTTTTAGGGTATTTATTAATTTTCACCTTAAAGGTATTAATTTTGAAAATTGATACCTTTAATATCAAAATTGAAATATAACAAGAAAATGAAAAAAACATCCAGGTTGTTATACGCGCGAATTGGGCTAGCCCAAATTTACACTCTCATTATGAGGTCATCTCGTCTCGCCCAAGACCAACTGCAAAACTTTTACTCGTCCTTCGTCCTTTTTGTTTGTCCAATTTATTTTTGTATGCTTTTCAAAGCAAATTTTGAGTCTTAATATCATTAAGTACGCATCATAAAATATTATAAAAATTATATCTTAAGAAACTGTGCATCAACAGAAATCTAATAAGATCTCACATGAATATATTTTATCTTTAATATATACTTTAAAAATCAAATTTAAATTTCTCTCACCTAAAATGAAAAAATTAAATGAGATAAAAAGATAATTCCTCCTTTTTAAAAATTTTCTTTTAGTAAAATTTAATAGCTAAATTAGATTTATAGTTTAGTAAGTTATATTGTTATCAGAAATAATTATTTTATTACAACATGTAATATTTACATATTTTATTTAAACAAAAGAGTTTTTTTTTATATTATTCTTTGCAAATTTTATTTATATATGTCTCTATATTGAACTCTATTCATTGTACGGACTTCTAAAGTAGTTAAATATGATCTATACTCCCTTCATTTATAACTTTACACTCTAAATATAAATAACCGTTAGATTAAGTTTGTGGATATTATTGATAAAAAGAGTACGATCAATACCTATAAATAATTCACAAATGGGGACAAAGAAAATCTTCCATTTACTTCTTTTAATTTCATACGGTATAGAGTATGTTACTGCTTGTCATAGTATAAATAATTCACAAATCCGTGTAGTTTTATTATCTTATCATCTTATTTACCTATATTTTTTATTTATTTTTTTTTTAAATCAAATTTTATATTTTGTTGAGTAAACTTTTTCATATAGTTTTTGTTTTTGTTTTTGTTTTAGCGTGTTGTAATGTTTAATGTCAACAATTATTTTAAATCACAGTAATTTACTTTAGTATTTGTGTTAGTTTTCCTTTTTTGTTGAGTATGTAATGTTTTTGATATGATCTTTATTGTATGATCTTTATTGATATGACCTTAGGGCTTAGACAAAAGCGACAAATAATATACTCCCTTCTATTAACCTTGCTTATGGTATAGTATTACTTTCTATGTCACACCAAATTTGTATTTTAAGCATTTGGCCGAAAAATCACTAACAATGGATAAATTAGTAATTTATAGGATGAGAGAATATATGGACGAGTTAAAAAATAAGTTCAATCAGTGAAAGAAAATTAAAGAAAGAGTAGAAATGAAGAAGTTTAACTTGTTCAGACAGACTAAAAACGAAAATGGGGTAAATTTTAGAGACAGAGGGAGTACTAACTTAATGAGGACTTGTACTATTTAAAGCAAATACTTCCTTCTCCAAACAAGGTCTTAAATTTGATTCTCACATAGCCTTTCTCTTCCCCCAAACCCTTGAAAAAAATATTGTTAAGCATTTTAAATCATTGATGTTATTTGGCCTTTATGTGTACTGAATCCCCCTCAAGTAAATCTATAACTCATTTATTTATATTTATGAAATTGCGAATATTTTATACCCAAGTCTTTTTTTTTTGAACGAATTTTATATTCAAGTCTTAAAACAGAAAAAAAAAAAGTCTTAAAACAGAATATCTTACCTAATTAATAGGCTATTAATCATTTCTTATTAGACCGTTTACACAGTGATGTTGATTAACTACGTTGAAAGCTGTTAGAAGATTTTTGGAGACCTTTATGAATTTTGTGCAAGTGTATATAATCCTGCCTGCATTATGTCTAAGCGTGGTAGTGTCATAGTACAACCCTCTAGGTTTCATCCTGTCATAACTAACATAATACGCAAAGATGATAGTTTTATAGGCACTTTTTTTCCTCACCATTATCGTCTCCATATGTAGAAATAGATAATAATCTTAAGTATCATTATGAAATTCAAGTAGATTGTTTAATCTTTTAAAATGATAAAAAGAAAAATCAATAAAATTTCCCATATTATCGAAAATTATGAAGGATATACTTGCAATTTCGGCTTTTATTGTTGCTTCGATATCTACTTTTAGTGTAAAGGCAACATAGACATCAGACCAACAAAAAGATGACGAATAGGATTTTGCATATCGGACTATGATCAACAACTACAATATAAAAAGTATGACAATTGACAAGAACTATGTGGGTTTTGGAATACATATGCAACTTAGTATTCCTACGGATAATGGTGAGGTAAATCCGTAAATGGTGGACAGGTGAGAAAAGGAGAGGGGGTTAGATTTTATTGTTTTAATTTATCTTTTTTTGGAAGAAACTACTTATTTTACAAGTTATATGTAAAAAAAGAGATATCCGAGAAAAACTCACCTCATCGTATTATTATAAAAAAATATTAAAATATTATACTCCCTTCGAACCAATTTAGTTGTCCCATTTTCTTATTTGGCAAATTCATATCAATTGTCTAATTTTTTTTTATCAATCTTTTATTTACCTAAATACTCAATATTGACACAAGTAATGACCAAAATACCACTTTTACAATTAATTTAATCAATTAAAATAACCAACTATCACCTTTTTAATGGACCCATCACCACCCTTAATATCTGTGTCCAAGTAAATAGGACAACTAAATTGATTCGAAAGGAGTATTATTGAGAATAGTTTCTCTTTTATCTAATTTTTCATTACCTAAATATCCTTTTTCTACAATCTTAACAGTAATAAAGGTATATGATGTGGGGGCGTGCCACGTGAGTAATCCAAGCCGTTACAACATACAAAATCGGAACGTTAAGACTTAATACCCGGGTTTGTTATTACGTTATTTTCTATTCGTTTTTTTGTTTCTTGTAACAAATTACCATTTGTCCTCGCCCTTTTCAGCTGTGATTGAGAACTATCTTTTGCCTTCATTCACGACTAAACTTTACAAAATACAACCACTTCCATCGTTTTATTTATTAACAAGTTTAATTTAACCAACATTGCCACTACCGTTTAATTATTGTTAAGTTAAGGTATACTCCTACCCCTTCGTTTCTAAATGTTCTTCCTATTACTTTTTGAACAGTTTTCAAACTAAATTTTGAGCTTTAATATCTCTAAATACGTATCATAAAAAATTAAAAAAATATATAATAAAAAAGTATATATTAAAATGAGTTTAACGAGATCTCACGTAGATATATTTTTATCATCTACATATGTCCTAAAAATCTTAATTTAATTTCTCTCTCCAAAATAAAATATTCTAAACGAAAAAATATTAGAAAACAGAGGGCGTACTATTTAATCATATAATCATATTCATACACAAAGCCGTCTCGTTCATTTTTGGTCCCCAAGTCAAAAGATAAAAAAGGGCCCCTAAAGATTTAAGCTGTAACGCATAATATTACACCTTTTATTTTTTAATGATATATTTAAACTACTTTATAAAAAAAAACACTAAAAACTGATCATATTAATTAGCAAAAAATCTAAGTTATAATAAACTTAATTCAAATTAGTATCACATATATACATAAAAATATTTTTTTTGGGCCCTAAAAACACGGGGCCCCGAGCGGTAGCCCGCTCTGCCTTTGCTAATCAACGGCCCTAATCATACAAATAAATAGGTATAGATTTAAATCCATGACAAAATCAACTAGAAAAATTCAGCAATTTTCGATAAGTATAAGAATTCCAACTTTTAGTAATTTCACCTTCTAAAAACTTTTAATATTTCATTGAAAACAAACTAAAAATAAAGGTTGAATTATTAAAAAAATTTTAAAACGAGATTATTAGCAGGTAGTGGGACATATTAAGGATTATTGTAAAGAAGGAAGAAGATGAGATATAACCCGATATAGTAAGTCATTTATTGCCAATGTGACTAGTATTGGTTGGTTGCAGCATTTGGTCGTACCTCAAGCTTTTTTTATATGATAAAGTATTAATTTTTTTATATTTTTTCTCATAAATAATTTGATACTTTTCCGGTTACTTTTGTTTGTCCATTTGAAGTTTTTTACTTTAAAATAAAGAAATTGAAATCAGGTTTTTAAAGTATATATTGAGGATACAATATAGGAAAAATTACCTAGAATAATCCAACCTATTCATGATTTTTCTATAATAATCTCATCTATCGATTAACCATGAATAATCCCAACTTTGAGGGGTATTTTCCTAGAGTAAACTTGGGTAACCCGATGACCTGCTATAGTAGGTAATTCACCAAAACAATAAATTAAATATTAATTTAAAATTAGAAAATATTTTTGAAAATTTACATAAAAAATTCTAAATAATATAACAAAAAAAATCATAAACTTTTTATGAATATTTTTTAATATTTTTTTCGACATTTTATTTTAATTTATCTTTTTAAAAAAAATTAAAACTTGCTATAACAAGTCATCCGGTCACCGGGTTTACTAGTGAAAAATACCTCTCAAAGTTGGGATTATTCATGGTTAATCAATAGGTGGGATTATTGTAGGAAAATCATGAATAGTTTGGATTATTCTTGGTAATTTTTCCTACAATATATCTATGTGAGATATCATTAAATTTATCTTAATGCTTACTTTTTTGATATAAAATTTTTGCAATTTTTTTATCTCATATATAGAAATATTGAAATTTAAAATTTATTTTAAAATACGTGTAAAAAATGAAAGTTGAGCATTGGCAAAGGTAGAAATCAAGAAGAAGCAAGACATGATAATTGATTAATTGATGTAGTAGTTGACAAGTATATACTAAATACATAGTTGAATTAGAAATTTAGGACTTAGGGAACGAATACTACTAGCTACTTTATAGTCTCCAATTTCAACACCGAAAATCTCGGCGAACCAATATCTCGATTGTTTTACTTCAACTTGTAAGATTGGAATCGCACTAATATTTTGTATTCGTTAATGTTATTTAATATATCAGCTCGTATTTGTATAAAACCGTCTAATAGTTAATTTCTTCAATTGTTTATTTTAAGATCGTTAATAAATTGTTTTAAGGTTATGACTTATGAGTAATCATTCTAAGACTATAAAAGTGATTATATTAAAATTATAACTGATCAATTTAATGTTTTAAGTGATCATCTTAAGACAAAAAAATTTATTCGACTAGTTCAATAGAGATAATCTCACCGTAAGACAGTTTCATTTAAGAATCAGTGTTAATATATTAATTTGACTATAATTAAAGAAAATTAGGAACTAGAAAAGTTAGTTTGGAAAAGCAGCATTATTTATTGTTTGATATTTATTATACTAATTGTTACTTGTATTGTGAAATTGTCTTTGGTCTTTGGATTATTATTTTTACTTTCTCTGTATTTTAGGGGTACTTTTCAACAATCCTCATATAGGTTTACACTTAACTACAAATAAATACTTCAGTAACTTTTACCCTTCTTTTTGTTCTTCTCATTTACTTTGTATACAGTTTTCAAAGTAAGCTTTAATATCTCTTAATACGCATCATAAACAATTATAAAAATAGATAATAAAAAAATATACATTAAAATGAATTTAACGAGATCTCACATAAATATATTTATCATCTATATATATCTTAAACATCTTAATTAAATTTCTTTCTTCAAAATAGAATATTCTAAATAGGAATAACATTAGAAAATGAAGAGAATATTTGATTTGACTTATCTTTTTATATATATTCACTACAACATAAATTGTTTTTAGTGAGATATATTTAGCGACATTTAATTTAAATGTCGATATTTCCAATTTTTTATAGTATATATAGAAGATTTAGTGACATTTAATAAACCCTTTAACAGTTAATAAAAAGTCATACTAAAGCTTTTTGCAACATAGGATCTAGTGACATTTGTCACAAATGCTATAGACTATAGTGACAATTACATATGCCACTAAAAACCAAATAAAGTGTCGCTAAATCACTTTAGAGTAGAATTTAAAATAAAAACCAATAATTATTATACTAACAATATGAATTAGTGGTATTTTTGTAATGCCACTAAATTCGATGTTGTAAAAAGTTAAATTTGTTGTAGTGATTATGGTAAAAGACAAATGCAGCTAATTAAACTATTAGTCTTTGTCAATTGCAAAATTAGTCGTTAATCTTTTTCAATTATGAAATTAAATTAAATTGTTTTTTTTCGATAATTTTCTCTTATAATGCTGATGTAAATGCTTATGTAAATATTTAGGGCAACTACACCCAAAAATAAAAAGAAATTTTACCTCGAATAATTCAATATTTTCATGATTTTCCTACATAATCTCAACTAGTGATTAATCATGAATAATCTCAACTTTTGTGGTATTTTCCTAAAATAAATTCGGCAACCGAATGACTTATTATAGCAAGTTTTATTTTTAAAAAGATAAATTAAAATAAAATGTTAAAAAAATTGATTTTTTTAATATTCAAAATATTATATGTAAATTCTCAAAAATTTTCTCTAATTTTACATTAATTTTCATTTTACTTTATTGGTAAATTACCTACTATAGCTATAGCTGGTCATCGGGTTACCCAATTTTATTCTAGGTAAATACCCCAAAAGTTAAGATTATTCATGATTAACCAATAGGTGAGATTATTATAGGAAAACCATGAAAATGTTGAATTATTCTAGGTAATTTTTTCAAAATAAAATGCTGAATATTTCCACCTAAATTATAATCTTATTATTAAAATTATGTCAAAAAATGATAATTAAAGTGTTTAATTTCACAAATTTAAAGCTAGTTTAAGAAAAAAATTATTTGAAGTAATGACATGAATATTATTTAAAAAGTAATATATTTTAGGAAAAATTACCTAGAATAATCCAAACTATTCATGATTTTCCTACAATAATTCCACCTATTGATTAACCATGAATAATCCCAACCTTAAGGGGTATTTTCTTAGAGTAAACTTGGGTAACCCGATGACCTGCTATAGAAGGTAATTCAAATAAATTAAATATTAATTTAAAATTATAAAATATTTTTAAAAATTTACATAAAAAATTCTAAATAATAAAAAAAATCATAAATTTTTTATGAATATTTTTTTAACATGTTTTTCGACATTTTATTTTAATTTACCTCAAAGTTGGGATTATTCATGATTAATCAATAGGTGAGATTATTGTAAGAAAATCATAAATAGTTTGGATTATTTTAGGTAATTTTTTCTATATTTTAATATTAACTATATATAGTCTATAGAGTAATTTTCACATCAATGGCATAAAATACAATCTACTTTGGTTTTTTGAGTCAAATAATGTTATTTCAAAGAAATTAATAGAGTATTTTTATTGAAATTGACATATCTTGAAAGAGTTATGTTTTGTTATTGAATTGACATATTAAGATGACAAATGTCACTTTTATTACCATGTATGATGTATCTTTGAGTTTGTACTCAAGAAGTAATAATAATTTTGACATATTTTGACTCCTTTATTGTCTCATCAATGTACTAACTAGTATTAAAAGTTCCTAATCAATAACCGTGATTTGTAAATCACCATAACAAGATAAAAAAATAAAAATAAAATAAATAAAATCATAAAAGATAAACTAAAATAATAAAACTCTCAACCTATCAAATTCTACCATATAAGGGTAATTTGTTAACCTCACAAATAACCGTTATTCATTAAGATCTTCTGGACTAGTATACTACTCCCCATACTTAAGAGATTCATCTCACTTTACTTTTTTTTTTTAATTAATGTATCAAATCTACTTTATCTATTTTTTGGTCTTGATTCACACCATCCGTTTTAATTCTTTCTACATGTCTAAATTTCACTTTGTCCACACGTTTCTCACTCTTTCTAATTAAGTATATCATTTTATATATTTTTCTTTATTTTTTTCACCAATTGCTAATGGGAAATGGGCAATTTTCATGACAGAGGAGTATTCATCTGTCTCATTAATTTAGCATTAAAAAATAATAATGTTTTTTTTAAGAAAATTTTAATATTTCCTAATAAGTGCATAGAGACAATTTTGTATTGATAAATAAAAAAACTAAAATGTATGGATAAGAATTAAGATAAAAGCAATAATTAATCATATTAAAACAAAAATAATATAATACTAAAGGGGCTTGATTGTTATGTATTATACACATGCATACAATACTACTTCAGTAATGCGTCATTCATTTGTCCCTTTGATTTAGCATGCTTCTTCGTTCTTCATGGAGTGTTTTTAAAAGTACGCAATCCGATTTTACTAATTAAACATACTCTCCAATTTAGAATTACTGTGTCATTTGCTTTTTGTATGCTATTTATATTTCATTTTTAATTAGTGTTTAATTTTTAATCTATAAATTTAAATACAATTAAGTGAGATCTTGATTAACTAGTCTCAATATAGAGGTTATTAATATTAACTTTTTATAAATTTTTAATTATACACAATTAAAAATATTATAAATTAAATTAATATACTGACATACATGAAAAAACAAATAAGACATTAACGCTAAATGGAAGGGAGTATATTACCAATTAGAGTGTACGAAAAGATAACAAAAAGTAAAAACCAACATTACGAACAAGGAATGATGTGCTTTTCAAACATCTCTTTTAAAACGAATTATTCCAACATAGAGAATTTATTCTAGTTTGTTTGGTTGAATTCTATATTACTAGCAAATTTCTATTCTCTGGAAGATATTTAGTCTCTAATTGAAATAATACTTATTTTCTATTTTATATTTTTTTGAGTAGTTATTCCCCTACTTAATTAAAGTTGTTTTTATTTGTTATTTTAAGTTATTGTTCCAATTGTTGTTCGGCTTGTTCCCATAATTATTCTCTTATTTATATAATAAATTTTGAGCATAATTAACTTTGTTCATTCTCATTTTAACATTTTAACAATCTTTATCAATTTATGGTTTTCATACATTTTCCACTAATTTCATGTTAATAATTTTATATTGTTTATGATTTTTATATGTTTTCCACTAATTTTATTAAAATACTATTTTAATAGCATTGATCACATATGTTTTTTCTAATAACTTTATTTTAATATTTAATGCTTATGGTCTCTACCTTTTTTCCATCAAATTTATATTTATTATTTAATAAAATAATATAGCAATTCATTATCTTATGTTGAAATGCCTATGTATTACCCACATGTGAGTTGTCCCACATCGGAGAAAGAGAAGAATATGCATTCACTTTATATACTCAAGGAGTAACTCCTACTATTACCAATTGGTTTTAGTAGTGAACCTTCTTTGGGTTTATGAGTGGACTACTTCTTCTCCTCCTTATTTGGGTTGCCCAATCCCATTTTCTAAATTCTATCATGGTATCAAAGCCCGGTTTGTTGTTGGGCCTTTATACTGGGCATTTAATTTTACCACTAGTTAAAGGAGCCTTTAATTGGATGTTCATTCCCAATAAGTTTGTAACCCTTCTGGTGGGCTAAAATTCTAAGGACACTCACATGTGAGGGGAAGTGTTGAAATGCCCATGTGTTACCCACATGTGAGTTGTCCCACATCGGAGAAAGAGAAGAATATGCATCACTTTATATACTCAAGGAGTAACTCCTACTATTACCAATTGGTTTTAGTAGTGAACCTTCTTTGGTTTATGAGTGGACTACTTCTTCTCCTCCTTGTTTGGGTTGCCCAGGCCCATTTTCTAAATTCTATCATCTTAAGAGTTCCATTTTTTTTTAATCTTATTGACCACTCCTTAGGACATGCTTGTATTGGGTATAAATATTTAAGGGGGGAAATAAAGTCAAACTAATGAAATGAAAGCAAATAGAGATCCATTTAAAGTAGTTGAGATAGTTGTGAAGAAGATAAAATGAGCATGAAATAAAAATAATGAAGGAAAAAGAAGATGATTTCCCCTATTATGAAAGTAATACATTCCCCCAGGGGCGGATCCAATGGGGTGTCAATGATGTCAATTGACATCTCTTAAATAAAAAATAAAATCAAATATATCAGAGATTGGAGTTAGATTAGGTAGTGAAAGCAATTATCCTCTAAAGCTTATGTCCTGGGTTCGAATCCTATCCCATACATATTTTGTTTTTTTTTTTTTAGCTTTTCACCGGAGTGCAAGTATTGGGAAAGCAATGTTTTGGGAATGCAAAAACATGCATTAAAGTTTTTTTGGTGACTTCAATCTATATTAATGCTTTATTAATATTTATCTTTTTAAAAATGACTTTTTGGTTTTTATATTTTTGTTTTTTTATTCTTAAAATTTTCCTTTTGAAAATTCTAGTCTTTATTATTTTGATTCAATTTACCTTATTTTTCATTTTAATATGTTATATTAAATTTGTCTTATTTTTATTTTTGAATATGACTTAACCATTTTTACAATCTATATTATCTCTCTTAAATTTTAATATTCCAGTACTTTAACCATTTTACTTAATCAAAGTGTCAACAATAATGAGCTAAATAGTTGGACAAAAGAGTACATAATTGATTACACATGTATGATCTTGACGTTACTTACATTTCATGCAAAGTGATAGCTTAAGCTTTGAAATGATTTTTTTTTTGTGTGTTTTTAGTTTGTTCGTTTCAAAAGAATTAGTTCTATAATTATTTAATCGTTTGTTTTAGACATGACTCATCATTTTTACTCTTTATATTATTTACTTTAATTCTATAATCATTTGTTCGTACCATATAATTTTAAACGTTATTTTTTAAAAAAATTATCGACATCACTTGTTCTATTTTCTGGTTCCACCCCTGCATTCCCCCACCCTCCCCTAGGATAAATATTTACCCCACAAAATTTAGTGTTCCCTTTATTTCATTACTTTGCAACCATTGTTCTACCTCTACAACAATTAAATTTCACTAATTTATCATTTATCAACTTTATTTTCTTACTTTGACTTTTTTTACTCCCTTAAATATTTAAGCCTAATACAAGCATACCCTTATAAGAACAATTTTAAGGATTGCGTCTAATACACGTTACTTTTTGTTTAAGATGAGGAATCAGCGCGCAAACTTGATGTGCGTTGGACATAATGATCAGCTAAATTAAAATAATAATGATGATTATGTTTGAAAATAAATATTTTATTTTAAATTATGGATTTTAAATATGAAATTATAAATGAAGAATTTAAGAATGATAAGGTTTAGATCGTCATTCTCAAATTCTCAATTTTAATACTTTAAAAACAATGGTAGAATTTGAACCAAATCAAAATTTAAAAATTTTTGATTTGTCAAACAATAAATTTGAGCCAATTTCAAATTTCCAAATGAAATTATTGTTCCCAAACATATCATAAATGTTAAAATGTATTGTGTTTTAATTGTTATTAAAACTTAATTTTATGATTTGTATTATATTTTTAATTTTGATATAATAAATATCCGTCTACCCGCGGGTCCCATCTGCTTTTAAAATGGATGGGTAGCAATAAAAAAATATCCCCGTAAATACGGGCGGGCTTTTGAATATTTGAACTCTCGGATAGATTTTTTAGGTATTACCCGGATTGCTATACCCGCCCAAGTCCGCCCATGAACACCTCTACTTTTTAGTTTATTTTTTTAAAAAAATCTAATTGTACCACGTCCTTTTTTTCTATTTGGTAAACTATTTTTTCGTAATGCTTCCTCCATTCTAAAATACTCGCAATGTTTATTTTCACGTGGTCCAGTGCACTAATTAAATTCATAATATCTATAACTATGTATAATAAAAATTATAAAAATTTAATCTTTACATTAAGACGAATTAAATAATATCCCACTTCACTATGTTTTAACTTATAAATTAAAAATTATTCACAATTAAAGAGAGGTATATGAATAGTGCAATAAATGGAAACAATAACAGTATTATTTAAGTTGTTTTTTTAAAAACACCAAATTTAATTTGATGACCATAATTTTAGGTTGTAGGTCCTACTTGACTATCTGTCAACTAAAGTATTTCATTGAGCAGTGGCGGGCAGAGCCATGTATCGAGCAATACTCGCTCTGTGCTCCTTTGATTTGCATAAAAAAGAAAAAAAAGGTAGTTTTTGATATTGTGGTAATAAATGAAGAGAGAGAATGAATTGTGTGGAAGAAGTTAAAAGAGTGTTAAAATGTATAGATGAGATTAAAAAAAAGTAATGGGTCATCACCCAAAAATAGAAATGATGCAAATTAAGTGGAACGAACCAAAATGAAAAATGATATAAATTAAATGGGACGAAAGGAGTGGTTTTTTTTTGAAGATAGCAATAGGGTCATTTTTTTTTGAAGGTTAGCAATAAGGTCATTTGATCCAATTAAATTTGCAAAATTGAGATTCTTATTAAATTTGATCATTTCATTATGAAAGATGCTAATCAACTTAATTATTTTCTAAGAATTTTTTTTTAATTTTGCTTAATAAATTTTCTTAATTCGCCACTCATTAGTTACTTATTTCTAACCCCCATTAATAGTAATAGTGTAATTCACACGCTAAAAAGTTAGACAAAAAGATGAAAAAATAATTAATTTATTTAGTTTTTTGGAGTTTTCTCTCAATCCATGTTTTACAGAGTCAAAGAAAAAAAAATCCATAGGGCTCATCTTTCTTGGTTAAGAGTTTGATTACCCCTAAGTACACTAGTGTTTTTAAGCTAAATCACTAAAACTGACCTTCCAAGTACCATCCTTATATGGTGATCATTGATTATCGTGATATCATCTCTATTACCGACCACCACCATTCGGTTGATAATTAGTGATCACTATCGGCTACCCTAACCGACCTAGTAGTGACCAATTTGGTTTTATGGCTGCTTCGCTGGCCAGTAATTTTGACGATTTGTCAGGTTGTGCTAACTGTTGCGAAATAAAATATTGTATTTCAATCCACTTTATGTTAGGTCGCAGTTCGGTCAAGAGTCGAATATAATGGAAGAAATTTTACAATACACATTTGGCTATTTCTTATATAACGTACACCTCTTCATCTAGTAGCCAAAACATGCGATTCATTCATATAACTGATTAAATTGAAGGAGCGTTTAATTTTTTTATTGTTAATAACAGCGAACAAAACATGACTTAGTCAAAAAGTCAAAAATCATTTATTCAAATGAAAACCAACAATTTAAAAGGCAAAGTCGATAAAACAAAAGTCAAAATCATATTGGGATTTAATTGTAGAAGAAAACTATAGACCTCTTGATAAAACTTCTTGCATATTACAAATTCTTAAATGAGTCGCTTTTATAGTGAAATTATTTTTATTGGGCTAATTCATGTATATTTAGTGTATTAAAGTGATCAATTACAAATTTAAAATAATAATTAGAAAGATAGGTTAATTTTATGATCTTTTATAATGAAACGGTCTCCTACAAGACGAACTATTTGTGTAATTATGTAATTAATTTTGGAAGCAACTAGTTTCACCGTGAGTGTATCTCACACAAAAATTTGTGTTATTCGCTTGATTAACGATCAAATTGGGTTGTATTTTTAGTTTTTATGTTGTCAGCAAATTTTCCGTGAGACGGTTGTATACGCGCGATCACTTATAGGTCTAGTCCATAATTTTGAAGTTACCATTTCAAAGCTTAAATTGGACTTTTTGGACCGTTAAATAGGCATTTTAAGTCTTGGATTTGACAAACTTTAAACCATTGGAATAGACATTCTATGTCTTAAAATGGATATTTTATAGTTGGAGTATATAAGTAAAATAGTATAAAATTAAGGGTTGGAGTAGGGGTTTTAAGAGTTAGAATTGACATTTTAAGTGGTGGAATGGGTGTTAAAGGGTTGAAGTCGATAGCTCAAAAATTAAATTAAGGCTCTGAAAAAGGGGGATTATGGCTTGGAATAGGGGGTTTTAAGTGTTAGATTTAGCTTTTTAAGTTTTAAAATGAGTGTATAAAGCTTAATTCGATAAGTATAAATTTTTTTTAATCGCACACATGAGGCAGCCACTAGTTTTTGCTATATTGTTGTTCAATTTTGCTAATACTGGCCCTTATTCGCTTGGTTGCAAGAAGTAAGCCCAAACGATGGGCTGTGTGTTGGCATTTTTTGGGTTATATCTTGGCAAATACTGAACTTTTTAAATAAATGAGTTTTTAAAATTGTTAGGGTTTTATTTTAATACCGCAAGTGTACGGGTGTCGTAGCACAATTACGGGTCGAATCACAGGGAGGCAAGATTAACACAAGAGTCGTTCAATTAATCACTTTGGGAACAGAAGGTTTGTTGGTTGTTGCTATAAACTACGTGAAAATGCTTGAGAAATATGTTGATATCAAGATAATAAAAGGACTAGGACATAGGAATTCCCCACTAATAGCATGTGATTATTTCGATAAGGATTGCAATTGATTCCGTTGAATTTTACCGATCAAACTTAATCACTCCTTTTCGGGATGGTAACCAAATTAAATCAAATTAAATGGGTTCTCTCAATCTCAACTTTCGTATTTTGATCGATTAACATCACAAGAAAACATACTACTCAATCTCAACTTTCGTGATTTTGACTAAGAAGGCATATTAACTTGTTTTATCATCCAAGGCTAATAATATTCTCATCCCTCAACTTTCGTGATTTTGGTATTAAGAGAAATTAAAAGACTTTAACTTGAATGATCATACAAAACAATTTAATCAAATCAATTCAACATCACAATCACCAATCCTCATCTAGCAATCACATACATGTTAGGGTTCAAGTCCAATGTCCTAGCATACAAAACTACTCACTAATCATGGTTATAAAGATTTCTACACATACTAAACTATCATGAAACAAAATATAAGACATAATTTTAAAAACTTGAATATAAAGAAAATACCTTGACAATGGAGATGAAGAACGATAAGTAAATTGCTAATGAAATCCAAGATTACAATAATGAAATTCTCAAAGGAAAGCTTAAACTAAAATCTATGGAATACAAAGAGAAAATAGAGTTTGAAAGAGAAAACTGAATAATCCTCTAAATTAGGGTAACTTCCACTTAAATAGTGGCTCCAAATAATAGGAGAAGAAACGGTTTAAATTTCCGTCGAAATGTAGAGCGACGACTCGCCACATCAGGGGCGACGAGTCGCCACTTTGGTTCTATCTGGGAACTGAGGTTTGCTAATGGAGCAACGAGTCGCCACTTTGTGGGCGACGAGTCGTCGCTTTGTCTCTGGAGCCATTTGGAGAAGTCGGTGAATAAGTGGCGACTCGTTGCATTGAGTGTGGCGAGTCGTCGCTTATGTTCTGGAACATTTCTGAGTTCAGCATGTGGGCGACGAGTCGTTCCTCTGATTGTGGCGACTCGTCGCTTTCCTCCTGGACAAATTTGGCTTCTTTTCTCCATCATGCTAGGGGTCTTAGGCTATTTCTCCAAGCCTTCACCCTCTTATGACTCCATACACTAGTAAAAAGCTTCAATTCCGCCTCGTATATCATACAACTACAGAATAAGCACAAGAGACAAAAGTTGAAACAATTCACTACTATAATCTCTAAACATCTCTAAAACTTCATGTAAGGAGTGTAAAGTTAACACGGATAAGCCCAAATAATTGCACTTATCAAAAATCTTGTGAGAGACTGGATCTCAAAGAGATGACTTTAAAACATAAAGCTCATATTCTTAATTTCTCTTTAAGTTGTATTAATTGGGCTATTAGCCCCCATATGTAACGCATCTCTCAAAAAAATACCGTCTCACAACAATTTGTGAAATTTTTTATTACGTGTTTCTAGAAACTATTTATCAAAATAAGCGTTTTTTGTTTGAGTTTCTAGAAGAGGTTTGCTCGTTGTTATTAATAGCGAGTAACAACATAACTTAGTGAAAAATTCAAGAAATCATTTGTTTGTTGTTACTAACAACGATTAATTTTAAAAGTTGTTCAAAAAGTCAACATTACAAAGCTGGCAAAAAAATTCCAAAAAAATTATACAATATATTTATAGAAACTATTTATCAAAGTGAGCTTTTTTTTGTTTGAGTTTCTAGAAGGGGTTTGCTCGTTGTTACTAATAGCTAGCAAAAACATAACTTAGTAAAAATGTCAATAATTTATTTGCTTGTTGTTACTAACTATAACTATGAATAATTTTAAAAGTTGTTTAAAAGTCATCATTGCAAAGATGGTAAATATTATACTTAAAATATATTAGAGGAAGTCTTAGTAAATAACTGTGATTTGTGAACTTATTAACAAATTACCCTAAATTCACAAATCACCCTTATGTGATTTGATAGGGTGATAGTTCTATGATTTTAATTTTTTTTTTTTATTTTATTTATTTTATGGAGTATTTATTTGTCTTTTTATGGTGATTTATAAATAACGATTATTAATTAGGAATTATTGATGTATTAATGAAGAATATTAATGAAGAACGAACACATGCATGTCATTTTGTATTCAAATAATTCCTGCCATTTTATAATGCTAGCGTTGGCAAATTTGTATTGGTTGCAGTTTATATGCTAGATCAATAATTTATTGATTTAGGATTGATTGAAAATAATAATAATAATAATAATAATAATAATAATGATAATAATAATAATCTAAATCATATAAATACATATCTATATCAATAAATTATATTCAATATCTTTTAGTGATATATTTAACTTAAAGTAATCTCAATATAAACTATTAATAAAAGATTTTATAAGTATTTTATCAGCAAAAATCAATGCATAATAGTTCAAGTTAGCTAATGGTATATTGTTCACAAAACCAAGATCACCTTAAGCTTCACAATATTATAGATTATGGTTGACAAGCAGGTAAATTCATACGGATCTTAACCGTATCCAAAAGCGCTGTGGCTCAATGGATAGAGCATCTGCATGTGGAGCAGAAGGTTTGGGGTTCGACCCCCTACTAGACGCAGGTATCAATTGGGGAGGTTTCTTGACTGCGCGCATCTCTCTTTACTCCCTCCTTGGGGGTATGGGTATGATTTGTCCACATCTTTCAAGAAAAAAACCCTCACTCGGACCTTGCCTTGTACGGGATACCAAGAAGGTTCTTTACCTTTATCTATCATGATAGTGGGTAGGCAATGGGTAATTGGGTATAGAGTTTTATCCCCCGCCCCATATCTACTCGAACCACCTCATACCCATCCGCCCTAAATCTACAAGATATTATTTATATTGATTTGTATCTATAATAAATAAAACTAATACAGAAACCACCTTAGGACAGGTGGCATCTTCTGAAACAAAATTTTCCCACCCAATGCCCAATTCTAAATTAGGAAATTTCTTAAATTAAAATACTACATATATTTCCTAACTTCTTAATTTACGGCTATTGGTATTAGAATACTTAATAATATATTTCCTATCTTACTAATTTGCGGCTATTAAGAAATTTCTTAAATTAAATTACTACATATATTTCTTAAATTAAATTACTACATATTTTTCCTTATACTTTATATTTGCTAAATTCTAATTTAGGAAATTACTAACTTGATTGAACAGTGGCCATTTAGCATATATGGCTATACTAATCCATTACCATATATACAATAATTTAGCTATTGCACATAATTTCCATTAATATCCAAATCAAATTAATATACAAATAATTTAAGAATACCATATATACAATAATTTAACATGCGACAAAGATAACAATATTTGTACGTCAACTCATAATGTTGTCTACAAAGAAGTGTTTCAAAATTTATAATGTAATAATTTCGACATTGTTTAAATTTTAATTGAACTTTTAATGTTTAAATTTAGCAATAATGTTTAAATTTTATATCGTCATTTAGTAATTTATGATTAATACATGAAATTCTAATTGAAATGTTCATTTTTTTATCTATATAACAATATATTTGTGAAAACCATTTGTTACATTTAATTTATATATATAACTATATATAATAATATTTTAATATGTTATTATTTATATTTTGATTCATATAATGTTTCTACGCATAAATTTATTATAAAATATATAAATTAGGTAAACAGTGCAATGGCACGGGTATCTATCTAGTGTAGTATATAAGAAAACACAAATTGTTGTATGAGACAGTCTCTTGGCGGCTGGCCCGTCTCATACATTACTTATGTAGCCCAACTAATACAAAGTATGAGTATATTGTATATTTGCTTTTTGTTTTAAAGTCGTCTCACCGATAAACTGTCGCTCATAAAAGTATGTTGATTAGAAAAAGATATTAAAGTGAAAATTAAAAGTATTTGCCTTAACATATATCGTAGAATTTCAATTCACTAGTGGAAAAAAAGCTATTGGCTGCGAGATATAGGCTGCGGTTGTTCAAAAACGCAGCTTAAAATAGAAGAAAAATATCGCAAAAAAAAAATAATAATACATAGGCTGCGGTTTTTAGAAAAACCGCAGCAAATAACCCAAAAAAACATATAGGGTGCGATTTATCTCATTGACTGCAACCAATGATCATTAAAAAAAAAATTCCTAATTATGGCGCCTATATGGGTATTAAATTAAATCAGAATTGAGGCGCCTCTTCATTCCCCTTCTTCTCTACTCTCTTTCTAAACCTAACTATGCACATCTCTCTCTCTACCAAACTAAAGCGCCTCCTTCTTCCTTTAGATCTAGTTTCTCGAATCTCCATTGTTATCTCAGCTTATCATCATTTCACACACAAAAACCCAAAAACCCAATCTTTCTAGAAGTTTAATTAAAAAACCCAAAAAGTCATAATGAAAAGAAAATATAAATTACAATTGCAAGTGGTGTAAATACAATACGGATGACCCATATATTAAAATGGGTTATTTGAATTTGTAGAGGAACAAGAAGAAGAAGTTCTTTTGACTATTTGTGCTTGGCGTCGAAGACGAGTTAGGAAGAAAATAAAGAATTTTCCTTGGAAGGTTCGTGAATTTTTCATCTTGAAATTTCAATTTTTCAAAAATGTGATCTTATTTTATTCAAACCCATTTCTTCTTTTTCTGAATTATTAATCCCTAAAAAATGTGGGTAATCTAATATCTTCTGTATTTTGTGGATCAAATCATAATCATCATAATCATAATAATCATAACATCTATTAAAAAAAGCAGTAAAAAGCCAAGTGTCAAATTTCTAGAACATTTGCCGTATGTAATTTTTCTATTTGAGTATTTAAATTAAATGAATTAAGTAGTTGACCAATCTACTTCAATCAAAGATTTGACAATCAATTAATACTCTAATCTATAGATTAAATAAGAGAATGAAAACATTAAATTAAGAATCATTAAGATGATATTAACAAAGTTAAAATTACAAATTAGGGAATAAAATATTAATCATATATATCTTAATAGATTACTACTAGAGAAATTTTAAAACAAAATAAAGTAAGAAGAATTTAGATAACATTAAATAACTTATTAAAATTTAGACTGATTTAGTTATAGAAATTATTGCAACTAATCATCATACAATTTAATAAAAAGATTCAAAATCACACGTTCATTCTTTTGGAGCCACGCTAGATTAAAGAATTTTATTTGTTGATATTGGCTTAGGTGACTAATAAAATTAATAATCAACCAGTTATTTATTTTATTCATCTACAAATTTATTTCAATTTCTAACACATATAAAAATTTCATATTACCCTATTTTAACAATTATTATTTATTATTTATCTTTATATAGTACTCCCTTCGTTCCTTTTTGATGTTCCTATTTGGATTTTTCATCAAGATTAAGAAAAATGGAATTTTTGGTGGTAGTGGGTATCATTTTAATTATATAGTAGTGGGAAGTAATGATTATATTGAAAGTATGAGAGAAAAAATAATTAAATAATGATGTAATGTAATGATTGTATTGGAAGTATGAGAGAGAAAATAATTAAATAATAGTGTGAAGTAAGGAAAGTGGGGTTTTAAGGGGAAAAAGTGAGATGAAAACTTTCCAAAAATGGAAAGTATTCTAAAGTGAAAAAACTTATGAAACTACCCGTTTTAGTAAGGTGGAAAAACAAAAAGGAACAGAGGGAGTATATTTAATTATAAATTATTACTGCATGTTTTTTAAAAATAAAATATATTTATATACATCTTCGTACTAAGAATTCCGTGCATTGCACGAGGTTTTATACTAGTGTATTATACATTACATACTATTGAAGATAAGAGTATTTTGTTAATGATTGATTTTAAATTTTTTCTTTTAGACTTAATTTTGAATTTAATTGATTTTCCCTCGTTTTTAGTGGTTAGATACTTAGATCTAGATTTCTTTTATGTTTGTTATTTTTTAAAATTATTTAACAATGTTTTTTTTACTTTATTTATTTTTTGTTATATTTCGTTTGTTTTTTTTTGTTAGATTTTAGTATTACAATTTACAGATTACAGTTATTGTTTATAGATGTTTTATTCGTTTTTTATTTGATTATTACAATTTACAAATTACAGTTTTTGTTAGATTTGTTAGATCTCCAGTATGATGATGACTTGAGTAAAATGCTGTTGAAATTGAAGATCGATGCTGGTGAATTTGAAGGCTTATTTAGAGATCAATGTATATGTTTGATGTTGTAATAAATGATTTATGGAATTTGTATTTTGTTTAATGTATAAAACGAAATGAAAAAAAAATAGCCCTCAAAGGCTGCGATTTTGGCAATGACCGCAGCCAATAATCAGTTTTTTTTTTGTTGTAAAAATGGTCTATAGGCTGCGGTTTTTAGGACCGCAGCCAATAATATTTTGTCATCTGCTGCTATTACTAATGCTGCGAGTAAAACCGCAGCCTAAATTGGCAAAAAAACCGCAGCCAATAGCTTTTTTTTCCACTAGTGATTTGTACATATGTGATTATGACACGTAGAAAGTGGTAGTTGGGGTATTTAAATGATTATAATAATTGTAAAGGTGGTAGTTTGGGTATTAAAAATTATATAAGAGGGGGTATTATGATCTTTACTCGTGAACATAGGGTATTATTTAGATAAAGAAATCTGAAATAACAAGTGCCCTAAGGTGTAAAATCTCAAACTTTATCCCTAACAATCACCCAAGACCAATGGTAAGGGTGTTCAATGCAAGTAAACAAACACTTCAATAAATAGCAATGAGAACAATAAGAATAAAGCAATAAACAAAGACACAAAGATTTACGAGGTTCACCCAATGTGGGCTACGTCCTCCGGTGGTGGTTAGCTTGCTTGTATTATGTGAAGAAACAATGGAGTTCAAAGAACTCTTACAATGGAGCAATTACTCTTAGAGAAGAAGTAGAGAGAAAGAGAGGTTTGTGTTTGGCTTAGCGTTAGAATACAATAGCTTCTTGAGTACAACATTCAACATATATATAGTGGAGTATGTGTGGATGCATGGGAGAGAGCCCCTACCCTAATAAATCAGCCGTATTAACTTATCGCATACGAAACAGCGTGTTGGCTGCATCTCGCTCGACCAGTCGAGCAAGCCAGAGCTGGGTCGAGCGGTTCATTGGCTGATCGAGGAGATGGGTCAGGAAGTTTCTAATCTTGTCGAGCCATAGTTTAGCTGGGTCGAGCGACTCATTTTGAGCCTCACAAGCTCTCCCTCATCATCATAATCACATACATACTCATCATCAAGCTCTCCACACTCCATGGTGGACTCTAAGTCACACCAACTCAAACAATCTCCACCTTGACTTGAGTACACCAAGTCCACACACTTCCTCCAAGACACTCCATCTATCACACACCACAAACAACCAAACAAACTAACACACCACATAAATGCCCCTTAAGGGCCTCACCACAAGCAAGCTTCTAAACCAACCAAGTCCACACATAAAGTGAACTTGTTGGTGGGTAACGGCTTCGTCATCATATCGGCCGGATTATCATGAGTGCTAATTTGTGGTAACTGCACTCTATCATGCTCAACTTCATCTCGGATGAAATTATACTTGACGTCGATGTGCTTGGTTTTTCGATGGAAGGTATTTTGATTCCTTGCCAAATGGATAGCGCTATCACTATCACAATGAACACACACCAAGCTCATCTCCGGACACAACTCACCAACTAATCCTTTCAACCACTTAGCCTCCTTGAACGACTCGGCGATAGATATGTATTCCGCTTCGGTGGTGGACATGGCAACAACATCTTGGAGTGATGATTGCCAACTCACCGCCGTTCCACCCAATGTAAACACATTTCCCGAAGTAGATTTCCTTGCATCTAAGTCACCCGCATAGTCGGAGTCACAATACCCAGTCAAACCGCTTGAATTTCTTCCAAATTTAAGACAAACATTTGAAGTACCCTTCAAATACCTCAACAACCACTTTAGCGCTTCCCAATGGCCCTTAGCCGGATTTGACATATATCGGCTCACCATGCTAACCGCTTGAGCAATGTCGGGTCTAGAGCAAACCATGGCGTACATCACACTACCAACCGCGCAAGTGTATGGAATGTCATCCATTTGCCTTTCTTTTTGTTTTGTTTGAGGACACAGCTTCTTGGATAGCTTGAAATGAGAAGTTAGAGGTGTAGAAACACTCTTTGCATCACCCATGGAGAACCTTCTCAAAACTTTCTCAATGTACCTCCTTTGACTAAGGTACAAGATGCCTCTTTCACGATTCCTCCATATCTCCATCCCAAGTATCTTCTTGGCTTGACCAAGATCCTTCATGTCGAACTCACTTGAAAGTAACGCCTTCAAGTTCTTCACCTCAAACAAACTACTACATGCTACTAGCATGTCATCAACATATAAAATCAAATAAATGGTAATTCCACCACCAAGCTTCTTAAGATAGACACAACTATCATAAGAGCTTCTTGTGAAGTCATGTGAAAGCATAAACGAGTCAAACTTCTTGTACCATTGCCTAGGCGGTTGTTTTAACCCATACAATGACTTCTTCAAACGGCACACATGACTCTCTTTACCCTTGACTTTAAAACCCTCCGGTTGCTTCATATAGATCTCCTCTTCCAACTCTCCATGCAAGAAAGCGGTCTTTAAATTCAATTGATGTAATTCAAGATCCCTCATAGCCACGATATCTAACAAAGTTCTAATTGAAGAATGTTTCACAACCGGTGAGAAAACCTCATGAAAATCAACCCCTTCAACTTGAGAATCACCCAAGACCAATGCTAAGGGTGTTCAATGCAAGTAAACAAACACTTCAATAAATAGCAATGAGAACAATAAGAATAAAGCAATAAACAAAGACACAAAGATGTACGAGGTTCACCCAATGTGGGCTACGTCCTCCGGTGGTGGTTAGCTTGCTTGTATTATGTGAAGAAATAATGGAGTTCAAAGAATTCTTACAATGGAGCAATTACTCTTAGAGAAGAAGTAGAGAGAAAGAGAGGTTTGTGTTTGGCTTAGGGTTAGAATACAATAGCTTCTTTAGTACTACATTCAACATATATATAGTGGAGTATGTGTGGATGCATGGGAGAGGGCCCCTACCCTAATAAATCAGCCGTATTAACTTATCGCATACGAAACAGCGTGCTGGCTGCATCTCGCTCGACCAGTCGAGCAAGACAGAGCTGGGTCGAGCTGTTCATTGGCTGGTCGAGCAGATGGGTCCAGGAAGTTTCTGATCTTGTCGAGCCATAGTTTACCTGGGTCGAGCGACTCATTTTGATCCTCACAAGCTCTCCCCCATCATCATAATCACATACATACTCATCATCAAGCTCTCCACACTCCATGGTGGACTCTAAGTCACACCAACTCCAACAAAATCTTTGCGTAAAATAGAAAGTTGACAATTTGGGCGAATAACCAAATAAGAAAAGTGGACAATAAAAAAAAAAACGGAGGGAGTATATATTACAATAAAATATACGACATTATAATGTCAATGATCCAAGTAGAACAAACATCTAATTTAGGGCCGGCACTGAACAAGTGCAAGTCGTGCCTACGCCCAAGGTCTCCAAAATATTTTAGTTTTCAACTAGTATGTTATTAAAAACTATTGACAAAAAGTAAAGATATTATTCTGTTATATTACAATATATATATATATATATATATATATATATATATATATATATATATATATATATATATATATATATATATATATATATATATATATATATATATATATATATATATATATATATATATATATATATATATATATATATATATATATATATATATATATATATATATATATATATTACATAAAATCTAGGTAGACAACCAAATTTTGTAAAGAACTGCGATTTTATGGAGCATATAGCGCAAACTTGGAGTGAATATGAGGCGGGTATAAGGTAGGTATACCAATGACGTGTATACCTAGTTAAATGGACATAGTGGGTAGAATGAATTTGAATGCATACCAAGGTGGATATGCGTGACTATGAAAATTATATCCGCTATGGATGGTGGGTAGGTAATGAGTATAAAAGTTTCGAATGTATATGGGCATGAGGATGACATACAACACCCCTCCAGTTTGTCATCCCTATTGCAGATCAATACAAAATATTTAGGGATGATAATGGGTAAGATCTAATCACTTCCACGAAAAACAAAATGAGTCTTAAATAAAATTATGATGTAAAACCCAAAACCAAATTGAAACAATAATCAAAGCAAATCGGGTATGGTTACATTATTGTTTGACATATTTTTTTTAATAAAATTAAATAAGACTTAAAGTCCAAACTGTTAAGAAACTAACTCAATTAAAATTTAAGCTATGATTAACTTTTTAGGATAAGTTATATATATATATATAGTGACCCTCATTAGTACTATAAAAGTTAATTTCTTTAAAAAAACTAGTGGGTGATTGTCTTTGATGGTAGTTGTGACTAGTAAGCATTGAGTACTTGCCTGTCTGTCAAAGATTGTTAATTGGTAATAATTCATAATTAAAAAAAGTTACTAAACGCCATGAAAAGGAAAATGCATATTTGTAATTATGTCAATCTCTTTTGTCTCAAATTGTTATCATTTGTACTTCCTTCCGCCAATGCCTAAAATTGTGAAAGAAGAATTAAGGGAAAAGAGTAGTTCCTATTTGGAACATAAAATATCAAAGTGAATATACAAGTACTTGAGTATTGATTTTTCTTATTTGATTCCGAGTAGGCTAGAAAATCTTTATATGTAATGATTTAAAGAAGGAGGTGGGTGAAAGACGAAGTAGTCTTGTCATAAGAATGAAAATAAAAGACATTAACTACTAAGCTAACTCATAACTATCACTATTTATGTATTGATTTAACGTTGGATCATATGGATGAATTTGGTTAATTGTTTATAGTTGTCTTTTAATAATTAGTTGAGTTGAGTTTCTAACGCTCAAGTTAGTTGAAAATTTTAGAGAGGTTAATTATCAGGATGAAAAAAATAAAGAAATGTCTTAGAATAAAAAACAAGTTAGGAGTAACTAGGAAATGGATAGTTGTGTAGGAACATTGTTATTGGTGGTATAGAAAAATCATCACTATTACCATTTTCATCTTACTAATTTTTATATAACTAGAAGTACTATACAATAATATGAGTATTTGTTTGTAAGGGGGAAATTTATGAATTTTAGTTTAGTTATTTCTTACTTCTATCGAATATACTTCCTCCGTTCCAATATAGTCACAACATACGAAAAATAAGCATTATTCACTTATCTCCCCTTAATTTGTGATTAATAAGTAATCTATAAGTTAAAACATAGTCAAGTGAAATCTTGTTTGATTCATCTGACGTAAAGATTATTAATATCAAATTTTTATAATTTTATATTATACATAATTATAGATATTAAGGATTGAATTAGTGTATTGGACTGTGTAAAAAAAGACAAATGTTGCAAGTATTTTAGAACGGAGGTAATACATGATTTGTACAAATGTGATAGGTGATTGTTTTTACCCAAAATTTTCATTTTGGTAATATTGAGTCAAGTACCAAACTCTAGATTGAGTACTTGTATGAGTTAAAACTACATTTGAGTGTGTTTTTAATTTTATTTTGTAATTATTAAATTCGTTAAATAAAAAAATTTAATTTGAAAGGAGTACATTAAGGTACCATCTAATTCTTGTGTTTTTGTGAATCTTTTCCATAATATGGTAATTTAGGGAAATTATTCCCACTTTACGTTAAAGGGAAAAATAATTTCCTATCTACCGTCCACATAGGATAGGCTAAGAGAAATTTTTTTTTTGCCTTTTTTTTAGCTAAACCGCTACTTAAAACAACGGTTTTGGTGTAACATCTAATATAAAACGCTATCTCAGGTGTTTTATTAAAAATACTACTTAAAAATTGCAACACAATTGAACCGCCATCTAAGATGGCGGTTTTACTTAATTCTGATTCCTTTCCTCCTTCATTTGTTTCTGCAACTCATTCATAGTGGTAGAAAGCATTCATGAAATTTGCTTTAATTTCTTCAAGTGGGTAGAGTATACCAATTCATTGCTGCAATTTTATAGGAATATGACTATGAGTTTCTAAAACCCTTCATAAATGCTCTTGAAGTGGGTAGAGTATACCAAAGATGAATTACTGAACAAGATCACGGAAAAAAAACAAGAGATTAGTTACTAATACATGAAGATGTAGACATTATTTAGCAAATAGATGATGAAATAGAATGATTTAAATCAAATTTCGAAGAGAAATCGGGATTTAAGAACATACCCAGATGGAAATTAAGGGGAAATAGATTGATTTATCCAGATTTTGCGGAAAATATGGTTGAATGGAGGAATTTTATACTGCGAATTCACTGGAGATCGAGAGTGAGAGAAAGCACTCAATAGTGATCTGTTCTTAAAGAGTTCAAGACTGAGAATTGATTTGATTAAATTACAATGGCCGCCATTATCGGGATTTAAGAGAATTGTGAAGTATTTGGCATCTCTGCATCTAATGAAGCTTCACCCCCCCCCCCAAAAAAAATCAGCAGCTAAACCGTTAAATAAGATAGCGGTTCATAATTTACCCAAAAAAAAAAGCATTGCATGTATAACCGCCAGATCAAATGGCGTTTAATGTTCAGGAGCAAACCGCTGTTTTACATAGCGGTTTAGATTGGGAGATTTAAGAAAAATAAAGTCCATCCTACGTGGACGGTAGATGAGGAATTATTTTTCCCATCAATGTAAAGTGGGAAATATTTTCTTAAATTGCATTATTTTGGGAAAAGAGTCTGTTTTTGTTTATGCATTGTGTGCCTTTTTGTTTTGTATCTCTTCTCTAATTGTATGTTTATATTTACAACAAGTGAAAAAATTTCGAGCTTATAAAATATCATAACTCTCTACTTAAGACAAATTTGATTTTTCATGATACATCAAGTTATAATAATAATAATAATAATAATAATAATAATAATAATAAATAAATAAATAAATAATTTACAAATTTAAAAAATAATAATCTATGATGAATAGGCATGCACTACTTTTCAATCAAGTCAAAAGAAAATTGTCCACATCTAAATTACATAATAGCTTTGTTTTACAAAAGTAGTAAAAATAAAATTCTTAGTTGGAGATGAGTCATGAGAGATTCTGAGCATGTTCAATATGTTTTATTGGATAGAGCCCTGTAAAATTAGGGCCTCAATATAAATTACGTAGTGTACTTTTAGTGTCTAAAAATACAAAGTTGTTAGAAAAATATCATAATGTTTAAAATTATACAGGACCTTCAAATATTTTTTAATTTTTAGTCCGCCTCTGATAGAAGTGTGTCTATAGACTATTGCCATCAATCATGCCACAATCTCCTCGTGCAATCCCCAATGGGGACTCTTTACAAATTCTGTTCAATGCTTTAATCTAAGATTTGCTACAAACCCAACAAGAGAATATGGTCCTTTTATTTAATTTGTTTAAGTTTATTTTATATATTTTAAATAATATATAAGAAAAAATATAGTCAAATAAGAATTTATTTGAAAAGTCTAATCACATATTTTCATAAGATTAATTTTTTATAATTTTTAAATATACGTAATTTAATATATAAATGATTAAAATAACACGTCGAAATCGAGAAAAGTAATTGGTAAGACAAACAAACAAACATTCCATTCTGTACACGACTGATTGAATAAAGAACCAAAACAAAAGGCTTCTGCTACAGATTTCATCAATACACAAACAAAACTAAATTCAAAATATTTTCACAAGAAAATCATCAATCAAATGTCTTTAGCTTCCCTTAGATACATCATCCTCACCAATTTATCCTGCTCATAAAAACCATAATCAGTGAATATTAATTTATAACACCAAATCATACCCATATTAATTTATAACACCAAATCATACCCTTATCAAGAGAAATAAGGAGTTGCGGCCAGTAATACCCTCGATTCAAGAATTTCCCACAAAAAAAAAAAATAAAATTTAAGCTTTAATGGGGCCATTGGTAATTGCAGTAGCAGAAGATCTCTTAATATTATCCATATGAGTAGTTTCATAAACAGGCAATCCACTTGAACAAAACCCATAACCATAATCAATTTGCAACTCAAAAAGATCAGAACTTGAATCACTTTCTGCACCATCATGATCATCATCATCATCATGATTAAATTTCTTATGCTCTGTTTTTTCTTTATACCCATTAAAATTCTTTGATTTCTCAACCAACCCATTTTTTGATCTTAATTTTTCATCAACCCAATCTAAACTATTTGACCCTTTAATCTTATCATCCTTAAGAACATTTCCATTCCCATTTCCTTGGATATTATACTTAGATAAAGTAGCTAAAACATCTTTATATTCAGAAAAACTCTTGAAATCTTTGTAAGATTTTGGGGTATTAAGATTGTAAGGAGGAGGAGTTCTAAACCCAGAAGTTGAAGAAGAGTAAATTGATCTAGAATCAATTGCACTACTAGTTGACCTAAAATGACTAATACTACTCCTTCTTTTTCTTCTTCCAATTGGGGATAATTCATCTTCATCTTTCATGGATTGTGTGGATGATAATGATTTTATAGCTTTTTTTTTCTTTGAACTTGTTTGGCTAAAAAGTGAGTTTAAAAATTGAGCAATTTTTCCACCAGGGGAACTTGGTTGTTTGTATTTCTTCTTTTCTTTGGTTTTTTGTTGATGTTGTTGATGATTTTCAAGAATTGGGTGATTGTTTTGGAGGTAAAAATGTTTAAGGGAAGGAACATCTAGGCTAACTCTACCTTCCCTTAAATACCCTTTTCTTTCATTTTTAGTACCCATCTTTTGGGATAAGTTTGTACATGTTAGAAGGGCATTGTTGTCATTGGAGGTTGAAAAGTATCGAGCCGCCTCGAAAACATCGAGCTCACCGGAGTCGTTTCGTCGATGGAAGGGCTTATTTTTGTAGTCTTTGACGGACATGGTTGTGTTTTGAGTGGGTGGTTTTGGTGGTTTGTGTAGGGAGATGAAAGGGTTAAGGGAGGGAGATGGGTTGTTTTTGTTTTTTGAAATGATGCGGTGTAGTAGCAAAATGGCTGGTTTGATTTATTTATAATAATAAGAGGGATTGTAGGTTAAAATGATGAAAGTTGTGGTAATATAATGAGAGAGACTAGGGGTTTTAAGGGTTTGTGAGGTCATCCATTATCATATATGAAAAAATTAATTAAAAAAAAATATGTTAAATTTATTTTATATATATATATATATATATATATATATATATATATATATATATATATATATATATATATATATATATATATATATATATATATATATATATATATATATATATATATATATATATATAGAGGATCAAATAAGAAAAATTTTAAAATGAGAAGGATGGGAAAGATTTTTGTTTGATTTTGTTTGGTTACTAAATGATACTCCACTATGTTATAAAGTAAGAACATTTTAAAAATTTTGACATAATTACGTTTCTGTTTAACATAGTTACTTTTACAATTATGTGTTTTTGGTTCAATCGTGGCCATAAATTTTTTTATTGGAGTGAAATCAAGGATGCAAAGTCCTTACCCTTCTCATTGGATCCCTCCCCTATCTATATATATATATATATATATATATATATATAGACTATAAATAAAACGCAAAATAAAAATTTTGTATGTAACGATCCTTAAAGTTTTCAAAACGGCTCTATAGAGTGACATATTTTATGATAGTAGTAGTCCCACAAATAGATTTAGCTTTAGTAAGTAGTGGTAATGGGTTGAAGAAAGAACAAGGTATGGACACTTTTATCTTTTTATTAGGTTAGTGAAAGATAATAGAGTTTGTGTTGGTGATTGTGGGGAGCAAAGTTCTCTGTCACCTTGGATTCTTTGTAAGATACTGTGCTCATTTTGTAAGGAGTTAACTAATAGTCCTAAAACTTAAGTAGTGTACTTTTTTAGGAAGATTAATGTTTCACAAATGCTTGTGAAAGAAGGTCTTTTTGGAAGACCATTTCTAATTGGGTCGGTCCGTTATATATTTTTTTAGATATTATGAGTAAGCATTAAGAATAATGTAAGTAGACATATAAGATATTGAAAATAGACATTAAGGATACAGTAAATAAGCATTAAGGATAATATAAGTAGGAATTAAGAATACGGTAAGTAGACATTAATCTTTAATGGACTGCACTTGAAATACATCTTTCAAAGAGACGATCTCTCAAAAAACGGTTTCTCAAGAGACTAGCTGTTAATGTTTAAGTAATTGTGTTTTCTTATGACATCATGGACTATGAGGAAAGGGCCTTAAGCCCACTTATAGGCTTTTATCTATCCACTTGAAACACATTTATCTTTGAGGCACTCTTAAGTTTTAGACTTTTGTCCACTTTTACTCCTCTTGTTCTCCACTACAATGGGAAATAATTTATATAATGACAATAAATCAACGTGGCCTTTGGAATAGCGCAATAAAGCTCTTGACTTAGACACAGTCACACAACATTAGCAAGCCCTCGCTACTCTACGCCAGCCTCAGAACGAAATAAGATTGCATGACAATTATAAGATTCGTCTAAGTATCAGGACATCCAGCCCAATCAACATGAGTATACAATAGAATTGTGGTTGTGGATGAGAGATAGAAAATAAGACCGTAGTAAAGAGTTTCACTAATAGATTTTGAGTATGTGATGACGAAAAAGATTGAAGATGGATAATAGAGTCATGTATTGTATATAAACAAATAATAATCACTTGTTTAAAGAGTGAAACCAATAGTAGCAATAAATCAACAAACCTATAATACTAAATTCTAGGTGCTTGCTTGAGCCCATATAAAGACGTGTTGAGAAGATATACAATGTGAGAATATTTTGGGTATCTGAAACTTAAGGGCTGATGCATAAAATTATCTTCTTGGAAATTCCCATGTAAAAAGGTATTCATGACGTGAAGTAGTTGAATGAGTTATTACTTTGACAATTTTCCTTATTCCTTGCTCCTTAGGTATGAGCCTCTTAGTGAGGTTAATGTCACCTCCTGATCATTTGAGCGAAGATGGTCAGCTCTCTACTAGTTAAATCATTTGTGATTCTTTGTTGGCTAAGGTCACAAATCGGGGGCTTACTCAATGCACAGTCCAAAGGACTAGTGGATGAGAGTTTAATTCATCGAGATAGTAAAAAAAATCAAAAACCAACAAAAATGCTACCCATATTGATTTTTTGGTTATTGTTTAAAAGTCAGCTTTTTAGATAACTTAAAAAGCAATTACCAAATACTAATTCTTAGAATAATTTGACCAACCTAAAAACTAAAAGGAAAAGGCCAATCAACCCAAAAGATATTTTCAAACACATCTTCAATTTCCTCAATTTGATCTAGCCATTTTAGGGTTCAAGTATCTTTTATCTCTTAGAGCCTAGACAAAACAAATGAAGTTCAACTAGATGAAACTAAACTAAAGTAAAAGTTCAAATTGGATTGGTGTAAAAATAATAATTAGTTAATTACCTTGAGAAGTAATTGAGGAGAAAATAAGAGTATAAACTATAGACCACATATACATGTGAAAAGTGTACCAAAATTTAAAATTAGGTCCAATATAATTAATCTATGGTGTCCAATATCTAAGATTCATGAAGGGCTCACATCACAAAAACTACATAAATATAATGGATATAGTTTTAGCTAGCTAGCTTTCATAAATAGAATATGACAGTTGTCACGTGCCTTATAGATTAATTGTTAATGGTAGATTAATCAATTAGTTTCCTTTTATCAATGGAAATAATTTAGATTAATAATTTTTTTATTTAAGATAATGATTAATGATATTTACGGTCCTCACGATCGCTAACAAAAATGAACAAGCTTTATTTATCATTAATGTTTTATACCATTATTTTAACTTCACAATAAAAAATAGGAAAAATTATAAGAAACTACCTAATTTATACACCTTTTTTAAAAAAACTATCTTATCTAAAACAATAATAAAATTAAATTACATTGAAAGCATTTTCCTTTTTTATTTCAATTTATAATAAAATACAATAAAATGATTCATTATATTATCATTATGTCATGTGCAATTGTTATTTATATAAAGTTATCGATCGATGTATATATGTTATCAAGGGTCAATCATAAACAACTATTTATTATCAGTGACAAAGATAAAATTGTACATATCTGATCCTTAACCCTTTAGTACTCGATCTAGATGGGAGTCCAACTATAACATCGGAGCAATGGAACATTGTCGTTTTTGCTAGATTAAATCAGCCTTAAATTATTGGGTAACTATACATGAAAGGGATTCATCATTTATATTGTTTTATAGCTTTCTTAATTGCAGACCATGAATTTAGAAAGTTGCATTTGTGGTTCCCATCATTCATGTATATATCCTTCTTATAATTTTAAAGGGGGAATTGCCAAATTTCAGATCACAAGGGGAAGTTTCTCATGATGTATTGGTGTTGACTTAACATGAATCAATTTCAATATCTAAATGTAAATAGAGAAAATTATATTCTCTCACCATTATTTCTATTTTTTCTATTTTGGTTCCTTCTTTACAACATTTTTATTTTAGATAGTATCCTCATTATTTTTTTCACTTTATATGTCACATTTGGTTTTTCTACACTATTCATCACATTTGTGATCAATCACTTTTATTATGCGATTTGTTCTTAATTTATAAATTACAACATAGTCATATAGGATTTTGTTTAATTCGTCTTATTGTAAGTTTTATTAATATCGACTTTTTATAATTTTATTTAATATTGAAAACGAGCCAAAACCAAATGAGACACGCAAAGAGAATAAAAGAGTATAATTTTATCTATACAATTTACTTTTATTATTTTTTTAATAACAGTATAATAGCGTAATGTTACAAATTATTCGAGACAGAGGGAGTACCAAGAAGACAAGACGGCCCATAAAGCATAGCTTATAGGTAGGAAATGGTGTGGCCATAGTTGTTTAAAAGGCCTACTTTCACAAGTGGTCATCAACCTATGCTATGCAAGTTACTACATATACATTTATATATATCCCACCCTACTCCCTAATAAGCTAGCTAAGATGTTGAAGTGCTATGCATGCATACAACCAATCGTAAACATTCTATCAACCTTTCTTAGCTTTTCGAGATCTTTTGTATTGTACTGATTTTTGTACCTTTAATCGTGGCCTCATATTTTTGTGAATTCTTCTCTCTCAATAATGCCCCAATAAACGCAATGTAAACATTTCTAAGTAATGCAATAAAAAAACTTAAATACAAGGAAGTTTAATGGTACGGATTTAGTGGCTTAAGATGATTTGAACATGATAAATTCTAATACAGATATTAACACGAATATTTAAGGTGATTTCCTCAATATTTGTTATATCCACCATCTTAGGCCAATTAGTATATTTCCTTATGTGAAAGATAGAAAAGCTTAGAGTTGAATACAACTTGAAAAAATTACATCAATATAGTATGAGTGAAGAACTAAGTGATGTATGGACAGAATCATAAAAAATTTAATATATTCATAGAGTTTGATTCTTGGTGATTTATGAATATTATCGTTGAGGATCTAGATGCTTTTATACACATTGACAATAGCTAAGGCCTAAGGCTTTAAGCGGCTATCCCCATAAAGCGTTACGAACCTTAATAATTATACCCTAAAATATCTAAAAGCTAGACTTAAATAGCCTCGTTTCTGACAATATCAAGCCAGAATAAGTTGTCTAGACAAAGAAATGACAAACTAGACTATAGGCTAATGGGTTTTTGCCTTTGTGGTATATACCATCATATAACTAGTAATGTAATAAGTATTGTAAAAAAAATTAAATAAAAAAAATGTAACAATTAATATAAAACAGATAATTGACTAATCGTAAAGAAAGGGCAAATTTGTATGTCCAAATAGAAGGCCCCCAACATGTGCAAAGTGTAGTAACAAAAAGGGGACATAACTTAACATTGTTTTCCTATTTAAAACTTTAGGGAAGCCAATAGTTGGCATGTCATGAAAAAGATGCATGTCATATGGATATGGTCATATGGAGGGAGTACTACTACAAACTAGTTAGGCACCCAATTCATCTATTCCAATTGGAAGATAAGAAGATCAGATAAGGTTTTTGATATGACATCCATCAATTGATTAAAGAGAAGTACATCACTAAATCTACACCATTTTGCTTTATCATCTAACTTTTTTGCTTCCAAATTTGCTTTGGAGGACTATATATACCTAATACATTAAAAATTATTTGAATTATATATAATATATGTATTTCTAACGAGTTTGTAATATTGTTTTAAAATTTTCATCATTGATGATGATAAGTATCATATTTTTCATGCGAGACTTGGATTCAGTTCTCTTTAATCGTCCCCTCTCAACAAGCCTATCGGCCTAAAAGGATTGTAACAAAGCAATTGTTAGTAAGTTATGATAGATCGTGTATATTTATGAGTATTTGACTATTTTACTTTAGTTTCTTATATAACTAGGAACACTTGGTATTAATATTTTTTTTTGAAAATTTAATATTTAAATAAAATTTATAAAAAGTCACAATAAGAAAGTATCTCATAGGACAAGGAACCACAAATTAATTGTTCTCAAAAAAAAGGAACCAGAGATTAATTCATCAAGATATATAAAATATAGGTGTGCCATGTATAAGAAAGACTTGAGCTACATTCATATTTCAAATTGAAATACTTTTATATGAGCAGTCATAAAAAAATATAAAATATATTCTAAAATTTTAACTATCGACTTCAACTTTTGTTGAGTAGTAATTTGCTAACAAATTAAGTACAAAACTCTTGTCTAACACACTACAATCACTATGGATTTTGTTGCTTTCTTCTTACAAATCTTGAGAGGATTGGTGTATATTAATATAAGTGTTATAAATGCATCTATTGTACATTCAAGAATCTTTATTTGGTATATTACATACAATTATTAATTGCCTTCTCTAGAAACCCAAATTTATGCATAAATTTTATGTAAGTTTGGTTTATAATTTATCATATACAAAGGATGTTTCAAAATATTACATTTTTTAGTTAGAGCAAGTACTATTTTCTCAAGATAAGATATTGAGTTTAATTCTAACTTAATCCTCTTCTTTTCTCGATCCGTAAAAAGTTAATGAATTTTTGAAAGGATTTAAAAGGCTTACAATCAAATGTGACAACTATTGGACTTATCCAATCCAATAATAGAAGTCAAGGTAGTGTTTTGCATTGTTGCACCATAACTTATTTAGACTAAAGTAGTGGCTCAAATAAATAGTGAGCCCTCAAATTAATTCATGATTAGAATTCACATTCTTGGAGTCTTCTGAAATTGTTATAAAATCAAAAAGCATTTTTTATTTTTATTACCAATTACTACGAGTACAAAAAAATAATTTGGAGACTCTCATATTTGTCCGTCTTTTTAATGTTACTACATTGCAAAAATCATAATAAGATTTTTTTATATATATATTGTATAGCAAAATAAAAAATATAGAGAAAGTAAATAAGAAAGAGCCGCTATTAACTATTTCACATCTATAACTTGAGGGAGTAATTAATTGTGTCGAATGAAATTACTTTCTTCAATTCGTCCGATAATTTTTACTATAAATATAATTTGCCAGGAACTCAAGACTAGAAATGAAAATAGATGTTTTATAAGGAAGTAAGAGAAATATAAAAATGAAATAAAAAAATGCATTAAATATTATCTGAATAAAAAGTAAAAGAATCTAGATCATGAATGAAAAAACGTAACAAATAAATCTCAAGTCATGGTCTGATGGAGTTGTACATTGTCTCTTATCACCAATGACTTATCCTTTTAGTGACAAATAGAGTTGTGCATGGACAACGTTTTTAAAAAAATTAAATAATGGGTAGGTGTACAAACTTAATAATTAATAAAAATATGCCACATAAAATGCAATAATATTAGTATTAATAATTAATAAATATGAAAAAACACATAATTATTGATTGGTGACATAAATATATAATTAAATAAATAAAAGTTAGTAAAAATTATACGCAAAAAAATGAAATGAGAGATAGTTAAACACACCATTTCTAGTGCTCTCAGACATTTTCTCTAACTGAAGTATCTACAGACTACAGATTGTTTACCACTAACTATCAAAAATGGCGTTTTATTACTTGATTCCAAACATATTACCATTTAATCACAAATAGACGGGCCTGTTAAAAGTCTGTGACTCAGCCCATATTTTAAAGTTCGGGCTGATAATTTTCCTAATGGGTTGGACCATAAAAATTAATAACAGGTCAGCTAGTCTCTTGAGAGAACGTCTCTTTGAGAAACATATCTTAAGCCCAGTCCATTAAAGATTAATGTCTACTTATATTATATTTAATGCTTAGTTACCGGTTTGTTAATGCTTACTTTCAATGTTGTAAATGCCTACTTATGAAATTTTAAAAAATATACAATGAGTCAGCCCAATGAGAGAGTTTCAACAGGTAAAAGTGGGATTTTAACATGTCGATTTTATAAAACGAGTGACAAGGGACGAGTAACGAGTGACGATTCAACGACAAGTTCTTCAACTTAACGTTACCAAAACAAAAGAAAATAAGCAATTAACAGCCATCAGGAATAGAACATAAGCAAAAGACTTAAATACATAATTTAGGTGAAGTAATAATGGGTTTCAAAATACTTCATTCTCCAAATAGGCAAATATCACTATATATTCTTACTATATCACTACTAGTTTCAAAATGCTTATGTACTGAAAATAAGTTGAACGTTTCGATTTTGTACCGACTCATAGTTCGTCCCCAATTCTATCGGTTTTAATACTTCTATCAAACATCGCTTGTTTACTGCTGGCGGGAAGCACCATTTCAGGCATAGCAACACTTCTCTTTTACTGCAACACTCTGTTCAATCGACAAAACGAAATTCAGTAAGCATCGATTTCACAAGAATGTGTTATAAATGTGATACGAACGACACACTACTTGTTGCACAACAGAAAAACTAACTTTGAATCCATAGCATTTGTTCTACCAACCCACATATTTTTCATTGTCAAGAGGGTGTTTGTTATGAGCACATAATATATTGGGTACGATGATGATGACGACTAAAGGTAAGCCTACTGAACACGAATGGGCAAATTCAGTTTGTGGACTCTTTATGTTATCGATTTTCTTACTTTCCCTTCTCGTAAAACAAAAAAGCTTGCTCAATGTCATTGCTGTATTCAGGCCTACAGAATCTTCGGATGATTCAATGTCTTTCTAAAAGAATTGCGATAACGGAGCGATGAAGAAAACGCATGAGGGTGTTAATATGGTACCATAGTGCAAAATACAGTAAGAGTCGCGATCACGGTAACAAAGTGATGTGGCTATAATAACACCAAATATCGGCCTAAAGCAACACCTCTTGAAATGGCTCAAACGCGATTCTTTTACAACTTAACAACATGGAATACATCGGGTTTTTTTTCTCTGAAAACCTTGCTTGTTTTTGCACTATGATCGGTACCGACACGACAAAAATTTGTAATCCAAGGACAACTCCTCTTGAAAACATCTTGAGGAGTCTGTATAAATTTTAGTCAAACTATACAGACTGCTCAACCACACTTCATCAAGCAAAATAACATAATAGGAGTAATAAGTTAATAACAAGAGACCTAATATTAAAAAAATACTCTATAAAACATCACCCTATATGACAGTGATAATATAAAAGAATTCACAATTTAAGAATGATCAAGGATTAGAATATACATAAGAATAAACATTAGCACATTGTTTAGGAAACATAAAAACCTAAGATACGCTAGCATATATTACTATATTTATTATAACACCTAACTTTCCATAATCTACCTGAACAGGCGTCTAACAAAAGTGACCATTATAATATAAAATTAAGAAATGATGTTCTGATTAATGTCATATTTTATTAGACAGCCGATGACAGGTTCCTTCCTTGTGGCTTCGTTTCGTTCGAATGTCAATGAACCAACACAGCCAAAAACTTATGTTAATCGTTGAGATTTATGATATATTGTATACTACATCATACCTCGTAACATGAAGCCCTTTGGACTAAAATCGTGAATACAGCAAAAGTCTCCCTTGTACTTGACAATAATAAGTCAACTTAAAATGAGGGATGAATGAGGAGATTCAAACTCGTGACCTGGGCTTCTAATACCATGTCAAAAAAATCAACTCAACCAAAAGTTTAACTTTATTTTAGTTAAGACCCTAACAGTGGCGGATCAAGGAAAAAAAAGTGATGTTAAAAAAATGTAAATGCACTTCATGGGTTTCGAACCCTGTTCACTCTTATGGAAAATAATACACTAATCAATTCATCTGGGGTATATTTACATAAAGTACTTAATTTTATTTTGAATTTAAATGATGTCAACTGATCTCAATGACCACACACTAAATCCACCATGGACTCTAGGATATATTATATACTCTGTTATGGCAATAGTTTTTTCATTAAAAAAATCAGAGGCAAAAAGAATATGAAGGTGTACAGTTTCCACAGGGATGGTGCACAATTATTAAAAGATGACTCAGAAATCAAAGAAAAAGCGGCCATTTTAGTTATAAAATAACAAGTTGGCTACCCACTTAAATAATGTATTCATTCTTGCTCAAAGGGAATCTATAGGCCCAAGTAGCCACTTCTCAAAATGATAGTAAGTAAACGACATCAACTGGATCTAATATTTGTCCCCTTGACTACATATGACAGACTATTTTTCCATTACAAAATTCATGTAAAGTGAAGGAACCTTAGTTTTGCAGAAAACAATGTGCTATTTGGTCATAAGATGGAGAAGGTAGTATCTCGAGGAGTTGTTTTGTCACTATAATAACTAAGGAAATATGAATATATGCACACGTGCCGCCTTCTCTATGATACTTTTCCCCTATAAAACCTCGTATTCTACGAGATTGAAGTTGTGACGTGGCAAGTGGAAACGTATATTATATTTTAATCGAAAATTGTAAAGGAACGTGTTAATGCATTAGTAAGGTATCAAGAAAGACAGAAATAATATGTATTTTAAGTAGAACGTCACATACCTCAATGCATGCACTATTGCACTGTCCTTTGAAGTTACTAAAGGAGAAAATAAAGGGTGTTTAATTTATCCTGCTTCATTTTCAGATGAGTGTCTCTGGTTTTCAACCCTTTGAAGATGCGAAGACAACTGAAACAAGCTGAGAATCATGTCACGCCCCTTAGGATGACGGCAATCCGTATCCATTATCGTCTTGCTTGAAGCGTCATCAACTGAGAGGTGTAGGCCGCTTGTGTCACCATTGGTCGGGTTGATTGTGGTGGGTCGTTCCTCGTTAGCTTCCATTGAGAACATTCCGGTTTCTGGGTGGTTAAGAGCATGTCCTCCATCGGAATTTACATGGGTTGTTTGGTTGATTAGTGTCGTGCTTGTAGATTCCAGCAACTGACTTGACAAACTATGTGATCCAACTGACAGAAGAGAGAGAGCACGACTAGATTGTTGGATGCTTGATGTATGTTCTAGACTTGGTTTCATCGTACCAAAAATATCATTTGTAGGAATCTTATCCATTTTCTCTTCTACACAACCCATTTGGAGAAAGAAATTTGAGTTCTTGATGGAATCTTCATTTCCCTCTTTGTAATTAGTGGGACCAAGACAAACATTAGGCATCACTTCAGGAAAAGAAAGCGAGGAGGAAAAGTCAATAATTCCAGCACCTGTAAATTTTGTAGTATAAAATATGGTGAATATTGATATAAAACTGAACCCCACTAACATATGTTCATTCAAAAAGGAGGGAAAGGGGAAAAAGCCTACAGCTTCCAAGATTTCTGACGTAACTTCATGCTGGAAGGTTGCAAGGGAGAAGTATATGAAAAGAAATAAAATACATGGAAATAAAACTTGAAACTGGTTAATTTAGTGTGGAGCAAATGTATTTTTAGGCCTAGAACAAATATATGTTGCATATATTTAGTTTCCTACATGAAATATTATTTCCCTCTCTTTCGGGATGTTTGTAGCCATAGTGCAAAAATGCAATAATGGTCGCACACAACACGGCGATGTGTTGCGGCTATCAGGACGCCAAATATCGATCGAAAATATGATATCATACATTAACTAAAAAGCTTGGAAAATTCCACATGGCATCCTTACAAAGAATTGTCATATAGAATAATTAAATTGATTTATTGTTGTATTTATTAATGCACTAAATAAGGTAAAGTTCATTTTATTTTATAACATGGCATTATACTTTATCATATTTGTACTATATTGATTAATTGATTGAAATAAAACAGTAAAGTTTTATTTAACTAAATAAGGAGAAAAATAAATAGCAACACCCAAATATATGCTAAAAACATTTAACAGAAAACTAGAGCAATGTAAATAAAACTAAAAAAAAGTCAAAAATAAATAGCAACACCCAATATATGGGCTTCCAACTTAATATATGGGCTTCCAACTTAATAGATATAATAAATAATTATATCAATGTTTAAAATCTAATACGTTAGTATTTTAATACTAATAACTGTGCATTGCACGGGTTTTTATACTAGTATTCCTTAAAACGGCCTATCACGTTTTTTACACCTTTACAACTTGAAAATTATCTTTTTTTCGAAATCTTTATAACGTAGCCATGCGATTTGATGCAGCCTTGTTTTTGCACTAAGTTTGTAACTATTCAGATCATTTGCCTATAAAAACTAAATCTCACAATTTCCTATATTGGTTTGTAAAAGTGTGATGATGTTCTTCGGTTGAAAATAGTTTTTGTCAATTGTGAAAAAATTATTCCTTTCTATTGAAAGAATGCCACTTTTTTGTGCATCTCTACACCCCTTCCTCATCTCTTCTCTTGTCCGCTCCACTCTACTTCCCTATCATGGTCTTTCCATATTTAGCGAAATGACAACCACATACCCTAGACCCTCAGTATCAACATGATCGTTGACGGAATTGTAACCATAACTGCATTTTTACACTATGCCCTCAATCATCCAAAGTAGTATCGGAATCGAGGAGCCCTCTCTAAACTTTTGTTTAAAAAAGAGATAAAACGGTCATGATGCTACATCTATACAAACTTTTGAAGAAATTGGTAATTTGGCAATATTCCTACATAAAATTTGGTACTATCCCATCTCATAATATATTGCTAAGCTAAGTAAGTCCATTTCCATGTCGTAAAATACTCTTCAAGGAAGAGAATATAGAAATATCCATGAGAGAATTGCTTGGTCAAGGGCCATATACATCCTATAGTATATCTAGAATCATTGGGCTAATTTTCACATACATTTTATGTTTGCACCATCGACTAGTTATCAGTTCACATTGGTTATATAGCGACAATATTTTTAACCTTACGCATTAGTTAAATTAGTCCTTTACCTGACGCATAGTAAAATGACTCATAAACCATGAGTTTCTTACATATACGAAGTAATATATGGTGTTTGCAATCAAAGGTCAACCCAAAATATTTGTCTTTACAGGGATGAGGTAGTGTGTATTGGAATCCTATTGCCCTACTAAGGATGAGGGAAAACTTTAGTGGCAAAGGGGCTATGTAATCTTGTATTTAGAAGTAAAATTATGGAACTATATCTTCTATATGTAAATCAAAGCTAAAAGGCTTAGATCTCTAATAAAATCATACCTATAAAGATTTCTTTTGAGATAGTGATTTGACCTTAAATCAGTGAAGGACCTTCCATCATCCAAGTCATTTCATTGTCACCAAAATTGTGTTTATGCACTTAAAATATTGTTCAAATGTGCAAGCAAAGTTCTAACACATGTATCGCATTCGAAACGGTTCTAGTTGATGGAGTAAATATAACCATTACATTGTACAGACAAAAGTTTTGTGCTTTTGATGCAAAGAAATAAATAAATTTACTTAACGCTTGGTGGCTTAACTCACCTGATTCAGAAGTGAACTGAGGCCTCCTACGACGTTTGTTATGAGCAGCAAGACGTCTACGACAACTACGTTTAACGTCATCAAATTCACCCAAAAGATGGAACCTGGACGATCCACACCAGTATAGATTTAAAAAATGGACGTATTTATAAAAAAATTACATAGCCATTGAAATTATTCAAGAGAACAATGTAGATATCGATTACTACTGCACAAAAGATAGACATTTAACTCATGAGTTTGATGACTTCATTAGTTAGATCCTTACATGTACTATCCTTACATGTACTCTTCACAAGTTCACTTATAGACTCATTAATCACATTATCTTAATGTAACAATATGGTTTACATGTACTCCTTTGGATATTATCATAATGTAACCATGATCAACTGTTGCAACACAATCTATTCCATTAGGAAATCGGCATTAAAAGGAACTCTATCACAAGAATATTCTCAAAGGTTCTCCTCACTAAATTATTACCCTGAGACAGTACCCTAAGCAAGTGCAAGTCGTGCCCAGGCCTAGGGCGCCCAAAAAATTTTAGTTTTCAACTAGTGTTAAGGTTCGAACTTTTCTATATATACAATAGTTTAGGAGCCCATAAATAATCATTCACCCCAGGCCCCTAAGAACCTAGGATCGGCCATGGACAGTATAGTACCACTTAGACATAAAGTTTCTTCACCTAACTGAAAATCAAATCTAGAAAAACAAGACCTAAAATCATTTCATGTTCCAACATAAAACTTCCATCACAGTATTTCAATGATCAACTTGTAAATCAAGGTCAGGATGACAAATGGATTGTTTCTAAGCTTTACTTAAGTATTCCCTTAGCAATAGAATCTAGATGTTTTCTATTAAGACATACTCTTTTCTCAAAATTCAATAACAATTCTATATACACAATCATAATTTGACTATCATAACATAATAGTAAATTGAATCATATACTATTAAACAGTATAGTAATCAGGATAAAAGGCTAAGAGATATAACACAGACCTGCTACATTGCTGACAAAATCTTTGCTCAATCCCATCAACAATAACTTTCGGAGTCTTCGTATGAACATCGCAGACCTTATGGCGCCTATAGTAGCTTTTAAAAGAGCTAAGATCCGCGTTGCAACCAAGAACTTGACAACATTGAGATCGAATACTCAAAGATGTTGGTCGAGCTTTTTTCGATGGGGAACATGACATGTTAGAGGACTCGGGTACATGAGTTCTTAACAACTCGCTACCTTCGCCAACTCCACCATCTACAAAACTACCCAACTTCAAATCAACAAATGAACAATCCTGTTTATTTGATTGCATAAAATCAGATATGATTTTTGAGCCTGATTCTTTTTCTTCCCCAAATGAGGGATGATAATCAGTACCAATTTCATCACTGAAACCCTCTCCACTTGGTTCACTGGAAATAGAATATGATTTTCTAACATCATCAGCAAAACCCAAATCCATAAAATCCATCCTTTCAAGAGCTTGAGTGTTAGAAATTAGTGGGTAATTTTCAACATTAACAGTGGGTTTGATTTCACATCCCATCATTTTACTCTTACTATGATTATCAACTAGTAAATCTACTTCCTCAGATAACCACAAACCCTTTCCTGTTGATACATATTCCCATGAATCCATCACAATTAACCTGTATAAATCACAAAATAATGTAAATAATCATCATCACTACCTTAATTCTTCAGAAAAATTAGATACCTATGAAATATATAAACATTCCATCAACATCCCATTACCCTAATTTTAAAGTCAAATACTTGTGAAAAAGAATCACAATCCAAAAAAAAAACTTTAAAAAGTCAAAATGAATAAAAACCCACCATACAATACTAAGAAAGAAACCATAATCCCATCATAATGAAAAATCATAAATTAACAAAAAACCCAATTCTTAAAATTGAGTAAAATGAAGAAAACACAAGTCAATTTATGGAAAAATATATGGGTTTTTGGGTTTTCAAAGCATACCTCAATTATAATGAAGCAGATGAAGAAATGGTGGAAGTTACAGAGAAGGAAGGAGAGAAATACAGAAACTTTCTTTCTTTTTCACAAAAAAATGAAAGGAAAAAAGTGAAAAAAGGGAAGAGAGGCAGAGATGTAATGAAGAGGGTCTATAATCTATATGATTCTCACAAAATCAGAATGGGGAAGCATGTCTGAAGGATCTTTTTTCAGAACAAATATGATGTCTATCACACTCACATAAAATCAGTTAAATGAACTTTTTTCTGTTCATAAAGATTCTTAATTTATAAATTAATAGAGACAGGAAAAAGAAGGAAGAGTAATTTCCATTAGATTAAGGCAATCATGAGATGAAAGCTAAATGTATTAAGGTATAATTAAAATAAAATCATATTTATGTAAGTTTAATTAGGTGAAATATCAAAAATCTGTTTCATTTGAGGATACCCCAGTGTTTAAAGGGATAGGGCCACCTTTAAGGACTTCCCATTAAAGAGGCAGATAGCTGTCCACTTCAAGATATGACCCACCAATCTTTTGTCCATTTAGTTTCCTTAAACATTATATGCTCTCCTATGTTATATTCTCTCATTGTTTATTTATACTGTTGATCTCTTGAGAGACCGTCTTTTGTAAAGACGATTCTTAAAAGTTCAGTCTAAATTTATATTTAGATTTATAACAATATATATTTAGAATTTGACTGGGCTTTTGAGAGTCGTCTTTACAAAAGACGGTCTCAAGTAAGAATTTGTGTTATTTAAATAGGTATTTGGCAATTGGTGGAACTGTGGAAGTTCAAAAGAGTTTAAAGGTAAAGGGTTTGTCCAGTATCTCGTACAAGTCAGGATCTGAGTAGAGGGTTTTCTTTTTCTTGAAAGATGCGGACAAATCATACTCGTACCCCCAAGGAGGGGGTAAAGAGGGATGCACGCAGTTAAAAAACCTCCCAATTGATACCTGTCGAACCTCAAACCTTTTACTCCACATGCAAATGCTCTATCCATTGAGCCTCAAGTGCTTTTGGTTTCAAAAGAGTTAATTGAACAATTTTCCTTTAATGCGTTTGGCGAGTAGCTGATAACTGGCATTTGGTAGTTGATTATATTGAAGTATTTGACCAGCTAATTATATTGACTGATTTGACCAGCTAGTTACATTGACTGGTTTGACCAATTGATATTCTGCTATGGCCTATAAATATCTTATTCAAAATTAGTTTATTCTTAGTTGCTCCAACTAGCTAATTACCAAACACCACTATTTGATGGTTTGATCATTCAGCTCTCTATTTATATCAAAATAAGTTAAAATTGTCTAATAAGTTAGTTTTTCAAACACCCACTTTACTTTAAGACAAAAAATAGATGATTGAATAGTCAAACCATCTAATTCTACTGTTTGGTAGATTAATTCATTAAAACATGTGATTGTCATGATAAGCTAATTTCAAACAAGTTGCTTTTAGCATCGTGTTCAAAATTAGTCGATCAAATCAGTTACTTCAAACAGACACTAATTGACAGCTATCAGCTATCAGCTATCAATTGTTTTTCAAACACTCTAAATGTCTCTCTTCATGTCAAATGTCTTATTTTCTTATTGATAATCATTTTTTACTTATATTCTCATGGAATACATCAATTTACACAATTGTCATCAAATTATCACTCTGCCTTATTCGCTTTTCTTGTGTGATTATTTATCACCTTTTCTCTTACTCGCTTTTTGATGTGATTTCATTTTTTTCTTAAAATTGGTGTATTATAAAATGAGACAGTTAATTAATATACTCCCTTATTTTTTTTTACTTTTCTCATTTTCTTATTCGGTAAAATTACTTTACTTGTCTCATTTTCTTTTTTGTTACTGATTTTTTTACTTAAATATCCCTTGTTCACACAAGTAATGACCAAAATACCCTCACTTACACTACTTAAGTACTATCTTAACAATTAATTCAATCACTTAAAAAATATTCCGACTACCATCTTTTTAGTGGACCCCCTCCTACTCGTAAGATGATCTGTGTCCTAGCAAGTAAAAAGAATAGGAGGGAGTCTAAAATGGAGTAATATTCGACCCCACCATTGAACATAACTTTCAATATTCAACCTTTACTTTTTCTAGTGTGAATCTTGCCTATATGTCATTGTGCCATGAGAAGTTGAATCATTTGAAAATTTTTGGAGTCATTCATATTTTTAAAAATTTTAAATATATTTTTTTAAAGGCATATTGTTATTGTGTGATTGTGTTTTTTTTCAAGTTAGCCAAATATCTAGTCATTTGAATATAAGTAATGAATTGTTAAATCAATCATATACTTCCTCCATTATGAAATACTTGTTATATTTCGTTTGGATACTATTCATCATTCAAACTTATTTTGTATATTGCAGCTAATATGTAAGTAAAAGTACAGTCAAGTGAGATCTTGTTTGAATCGTCTAATCGTATACTTTCATAATATTAACTTTTTATAATTTTTAGTACATAAGTCAATATATAAATGAACAAAATAATACATTAAATTGCGTAAAAAGTCAAATATAGCAAGTACAGTAAAACGGGAAAGTATAATGCATGTATTATTAATATTTACTTTTTCTTCTAAACATTTGACATGTATGATTTTTTTAAGAGTGAGGGAAAAAAATTTGTCCACCAATCTATCACTTTACTTTTCCTTTCATCCACATAAGTTTTTTGTGTGATAATTTTTTGTTATTTTAAGTTTATCTTATTCATGAGTAAAAAAAAATTTCTCACTACACTTTCTCTTATCTTTTACCCTATTTCACCTTATTATTAAAGTGTGTCAAAATATATCAACAAGGGTGTCTATCTATAGAGATTTTTTTTGTAACTTTTAGTATAATTTTTAATTTTTAAAAATATATTTATAAATCAAAAAAGCTATTTAAATAAATTTAATTGGATTGGTAACATTTATTAGGACACATGTCAAAGTGTGATTGAACTTTACAAATGCCTCATAATTTCAAAAATTTCCCCAACTTGTGTGGAATATTTTTTTCCATGAAAAATTTTAAAACCTCATTAGTGTGAGTCATATTTTTCAAAAAAACTTTCACGTGAAAAAAATTTCTTCATCAATGGGTATAAATATCTTGTTTGATGTATTTTTTCATTTACCCTATAAAGATCTAAGCATGTTTTTTTCTTCTATACGTCTAAATAATTCATTGTCTTACCTCTTTCCCTGTGACATCCCTTCCCTTATCCTTTTCTCGCGCCATATCTTCTTTTGCCTCTTTCCATATGCCATCACATCCCTTCCCTCCCCCCTAATTCCAACCGCCACACCACAGAAAAGAAAAAACAAAGGAAAAATTATTGAAAATAATCTCACCTTTTGACGTTTTGTTATGAATAACTCCTACTACTCATTTTTCATAAATAAACTAACCTTTTGATCTTTGTTACTTACAACACCCCAATTAAAAACTGATCGGCTGACGGCTATTGCAGGTCAAGCACTATGCGTTCTTCTTCATCTTATTCCTCAAACTTACCAACTAGTTGACTGGATTGAGATATGTTCACTTATTAAGAGCAAACGTATGTAATTATATTTTTGATAGGAAAGGCGGACTTCATTAAAGAGAACAAAATAAAAATTATATTATCCGAACTCATTGAGGAACTAGGCCCCTTAACCCCAAACAAGATCGCAAATAATATTAGTAGCCCAATCAGCAAGTCTATGCGCTCTCTCGTTACATAATCAAAGAGTACGGAGGGAGTAAACCTTAGAGAAGCATTATCAAGTACTATTTGAATTTTGAACATGGTGGATTCTTAGCCCTTTTGCATTCAAAGCATTGATAATGAGCTTTGAGTATACTTATTGATCACATGTGCCTAATGCGTGCCAATTAAATGCTTCATTTTAGCGTTGTTCATTATATATGTACGACATTGAGATTGGTTGTAGGCGTCAAACCAAACTTGAAACAAACATAAATTTAATCTATAAGGGTTTCGGGTTTTAGACATGTTCTTCAATCGTTCAAAATCAAGGCCGGTTATGTAGCAAGAGCTACATGAGCGAGGTTTGGTGCCCTATTTTTTAAGGGCTCAAATTGTTTAATATATACATTTTTTTAAAATACGTTAAAACACATTATTTTTATTTAAAATAGCAATACGAGTGACGGAGTAAGTTATTATATGAATATTATTATTTTGGTTTAATAGTTACTCGATATTGTTTGGTATATCATGTTTCAGAGAAAAATTTTGAATTTTGGTATAAAAATATTGTTAATTTGTTGTTTTTCATTGGTTAATTGGGATACATAAGTGAAGGAATGTCTTGTTTAATCGAAAAAAATTAATATATCTCAATGATTTAAAAAAAGAAATAAACTACTCTATAAAATAGGTTTTTTAAACAAAAAAATCACCAAATAAGCTTTGAAAAATTTTAATTTCCAATATGATCGTCCTTGTGTCTGAGCCTAAGGTTGGGATAAGAGAAACAATATCATAACGTTTAAAGGGACAAAAAATAATAAATAGTTTGTTCGCTGTTGATAACACCGAACAAGCTTGTTTTTAATTTTCTTTTGTCTCTTCAAACGTTATATTGTTCGCTGTCAGTAACAACGAACAACCCCTGATCTTAGGCTCAAATACAAAAATGACCATTTTAAAAATTAAAATTTTTCGAAGTTTATTTAGATATTTTTTGTTTAACAAGCTTGTTTTATTGAATATTTTTTTTTAAAGAAAATGAAATATACACAATAATATTTTAATTTTCATTACGGACTCCAAAAATGTTTGAGACCACTCAATTTAAAACCCTACCAAACGCACTATAAGCTTTCTCGGAGGCAAAGCATGACACTTGCGTATAGCAAAAAAATATCACGTGCCATAATTAGGCTTGGATGCTTATGACTTTGTCATTTCTACCATTCAAAAATATTTAGCCCAAAAATCCTCCTATTTATCAATGCCTTTTTTAATAAACACAAATTCTTACTTGAGACCGTTTTTTATAAAGATAGCTCTTAAAAGCCTTATCCAATTCTAAATCCTATATTGTTATAACTCTAAATACAAATGTGAGCTGGACTTTTGAGAGTCGTATTCAGTGCCGGCCTTAGGGGTAGACGAAGGGTGTCACCGCCTACGGCCCATATGTAAAAGGGGCCCAAATAAAAATATAATTGTTGTTTTGGTAGTAGCCGCAGAAAGTAGTAATTTGCTTGATTATGACAGTAATAATATTAATGTCTGTTCAATTACTACATTTTCTCTCTCATAAGAAATTCTTCCAATTCCCTAGTTAATTGTTGTCATTAATTACCATTGAAGCTTTCAAACCTTTTCGTAAATCTTAATTGTCTGCAATTATGCTTTTATAGTTGGGCTGTGATTTCATTTTCTTGGGTTGTGATTATTTAATGGTGTGAGGTTCTATTTGCATATGAAAATCTTTTGCTTTTTTTTCTAGCTCTTTAGTCTTTCGTTAAACTTACTAATAAACTGAATCTGTAATTTTCTTATGATATTTAATTGATCATTAATTTTTACAGGTGCTCTCTTGAGAGACCGTCTTTTGTAAAGACGCTTTCAAAAGCCCAACTCAAATCTAACTTATGTTAATTTAAAAAAAAAGCTGCTGGTGAAATATATTATAATTCCATATACAAACTATTTTATACCCAACTATGTAATATTATAACCCCAAATACAGATCATTTCATATCCAACTATACGTGAGTGTTTAGAAAGTTTAATTAATTTTTCTTTTTAAAAGTTTAAAATTGGGTTGTCCCAAACTTTAGACGTCACGGTCTCAAGTAAGAATTTGTGTAATTTTTAATGTTTATAAACATCAATTATTTTCTTAGAAAGTTTACTCATTCTTTATTCAAGTTGGATGTTGACATAAATATTTTTATTCCATTAATTTTAAGCGCAATAACATAAACTGCTTAAGGGAGATTTGATTGTCACGACTTCTCCGTTAATTTTAAGCAAAATTATAAGATAAAGTTAAGGTTATTTTGCGTGTTTTTATCAATAATGTTGTCAATATTATCAATTTAATTTCTTCTTCATCATTATCATCATTCCACTAAATTTCTCTCATTTAATTTAATAAGTAAAATATACTCCTAATATATAAAAAATCAAGTGCATTGGAACAAAAAGTATCAATTCTTTAATTATATTTTTGTACCTTATCATTATATGATCTTAAATTCGTATATTTATTTGAAATTGATGTGATGGTAAAAAAAGAAATCATATGATGTATAATTGGAGAAAAAGGAACCGAAACTTTTCTTTCACAAGGGCCTTTTTTATTTTTCGCCTAGGGCCCAAAAATTGTCAGGAACAACACTGGTTGTATTTAAAAAATACGTTCTCTCAAGAGAGCATCTGTATAATAAGACATAGCTTAGGTACAATTGCAACTCCCATATGTCCATTTGAGTCCAAGTAGTTAAATTAGGGCCTTTACTTGAACATCATATTAGCACCTATACAAACACCTTTTTATCATAAGCGAAGTAAAAATTGAAAAAATTCTTAAAAATTATGTGCAATTTTAAAAAATTATGATATTTTTCTAGCAACTTTATATTTTCAGACACTAAATATATACTACATAATTTATTGTTATTTCCTTCCATAATGAGAGTAGTTCCTTCATTTTTCTTTTTGTTTTATAATACTTGCTACATTATTATGTTATAAAATAGCTTATAAATTATCATATATATCCATATTTTATTCTTACTTTATATCTCATTTACTCTTACCCTTTTGTCATTAGTTAGGGACAATAATGATATTTTGCTATCAACCAATCATTTTCTAAGTACTTGTGCAAAATCGAAATGGTGCGAGTATTATGAAACAGAAGTAGTATTTACTCCCTCTTACTCATTATTATTATCCCATTTAGTTTAGACACGTTTGCCAATTCACTATTTCAATTATATAAATTTCTAATTGTGTTTCAATAAAAATTTTAATAAGTTTCATCAAAAAATTATAATAAGTTGATATTAGTAAAATTTACGTTAAGACAAATTTATTTGACTATATTTTAACATCTAGATTAAAAACAATACTGAAATAAAAATTGATTAATAAATAGTATTCGAAAGACAAATGAGAGAATAATAGTAAATAAAAGAGAGTCTATAATAATAAATAGTAGGATCCTCACCATTACTAAAATGTAATGGAGGATCCATTACAAAATCCAATGGCTATAATTGCTTGACTTTGTTTTAATAGGAGGAATTATGATATTTTATTTTTTTATTCTAAAATATTTGTCAATTATAGATTGGATTTTGTAATGGATCCTCCATTACATTTTAGTAATGGAGAGGATCTTAATTCGGAAATTCCATATGGTAGCATTCAGTTTTCATGAAATGCTAGTGGTAGCATTTTTTTAAGAAAATTCTACATAGTAGCCTCCAGTTTATGCACAAACTAATGGCCGTAGCATTTTCCGTTAAGTTCTTGTTAAATTCCGTTAAATTCATCATTTTGTAAGTTTTTTTCCACATGGTAGCATCCAATTTTTGTTTAATTCACCATTTTAACATTTAATTCACCAATTTAACGTTTAATTCACCGTTTAATTCATTAACGCCCATAAATATTGTACTCTAATAATTTTGTTTTCATTCAAAAATGACACGAATTATTTAGCGACATTAATATCACTTGTATAAAAATGACACGATCTATTGTCATTTTAGCAACATTAATGTTAAAATATCTATTTAGCGACATTAATATTACTCGTATAAAAATGACACATTAATGTCGCTAAAATGACAATAGATCGTGTCATTTTTAAACGACTAATATTAATGTCGCTAAATAAATCGTGTTGTTTTTTAATGAAAACAAAATTATTACAATATTTATGAGCGTTAATGAATTAAATGGAGAATTAAACGTTAAATTGGTGAATTAAATGTTAAAATGGTGAATAATGTTAAAATAGTAAATCAAACAAAATTTGGATGCTACCATGTGAAAAAAAACTTACAAAATGATGAACTTAACGGAATTTAACAAAACAGAAAATGCTACGCCCATTAGTTTGTGCATAAACTGGATGCTACCATGTAGAATTTTCATAAAAGAGTACTACCACTAGCATTTCATGAAAACTCAACGTTACTAAAACCTCAACGTTACTACGTGAATTTCCTAATAAATAATAAATAATAAATAATTGTAATAATATAAAAAAAAGGATTGGAGGGAAGAATATTTAGCATTCCCGCCATTATAAAACCTCAAAATAACTCTGCGGGTTCAGCATATTCCTCAAGTCTCCATTTTTTCTTCCCCATTTCAATGGCGAATTCAGACGAAGATGTGAAATCAGACGGCCTTGAAATTTTATCCATTGGAGTCCTCTATTCAGGACCGTGGGACAAGAAATACTGGAGCTCCTCTAGGGTTTGTTTTTCTCACTCTTGACTTGGTCTTTTAGTCTGTAGTTTTCCGAACTTATTTACATTTTTTAGTTTTAATTGATTTCATTCTGAGATTTCCAAAGTGTACTTCTCAATTTACTGATTTAAATTTTTAAGTTTTGTTCCGTTAAGTATAATTTTAGATATGCAAGCAGTAATTAGGTATTCTGATAATCATAAGCTAAATTGCATTGTTAATTTTGTCTTTTTTTGTGGAATTTAGACGCTTTCCGAAATGTTCGATTTTATTGTGGATAATGTGGAATTTTTAATCTACGTTGAGAGTTGTAATCATGCTTGTCTTTGCTCTCTACAGGAATTGCATCGCCTAACTGCCTGTTAGAATATGATGTAACATTAAAAACGGCGATGATTGTTGTTTATCAGCAGTAGATGGTTTTTAAAATTTAAAGGTGGATGATAGTGAGTCGGATTTGTTGTCTAGATTAGAAGAACAAGTTATGTTCAATTTGCGACAGTGATGTATTAGGCTTGGGATTTCTGATATGCCAAACCAAAAATAGACCTCCATAACTTTTATATGGCGTCAACATGTCTTGTTAGTTAGGTTATTTTGAGTTGATGTAGTTTGGATTTCGGATGCATAGATTTGATGCAAGTTGTTAGGGTATTTTTAGGCCTTTACCACACATGTCACCTGAAACTTTGCAAAGATGAAAGCTTCATGGACATATAGGTGATATAAAGTGGTTAGAACCAGGGGTAGGCAATGTTGTGATTTTTTAAACCCGTCCATGCTATTGTATTTCGATGGTAAAAAAGCTTAAGAAAGTAGGCATCCAAAAGTCTTGGTTAGTTAATAATTTTTAGCCATTTACATGGGTACGTGATTTTACTATTGTGATTGTATTTCTTAGTTTTATTCAACTCTCATACACGTTTGTAATTTTTCATATGTTAGGGGAAAGACAGGTATCCTTATCCAGTTGGTTACCAAGCTCGTCGAACTCACAAAGCACTCACTTACATGTTGGAAATCTTTGAGGGTTCAAAAGGGCCTATATTTCAAGTGAGTTCTACCACTTTTCGATTGACTCCTTATTATAGTGGAATTGCTTCATTTATTGGTTCCTCATTATTTCTAGATTACATCCAATGACAAACAATTTGGTTCCGGAGAAACACCCGATAGAGCATGGGAGAACTTTCAGAGGAAATGTTCTCGTATCAAGCTTTGGCATGGGAAGAGATTTTCTGGGAAATTGGATGGTGTAGAGGTATAAGATGTTTCTCACCCTTGACAAGTCTAAAATTAACTATAGCAATAACTCTTATGCCTCATAACCAGTAATTGGATTATGCTTAATAAAGGAGGCTTTTCGATCGACTTTGTGTCCTATATTCATATTGGATCTAGTGGACCTTGGAGTTAAGATTACAAGACATTGTTTTATGTGGTCGTAAGTGTCATGGGAGTTTGAAAAGATTGTTGCTAATTCTCATCTTTTCTTCAAGTTTATGAATACTTTATTGTCAACCTCAGGCTAACTCCCCATGTCTTTAGGTTTCCATAGGAGTTATTTAAAAAAAATATGTTTTGTTCACTTATTTTTTTTTATTGAGGATGAAGATGGTTCTACATAACATTTTGTGCAGGCAAGGTAGTAAGCTATTCCATTTGCACCAAGTTTGCAATGACTATTGTCATCTAAATAAACGCCGAGTACTGATCATTGTATGCAAAACTTTGAGCTTAATGAAAAATCTTGTCTATCTTTCTTTTTCTTTAGGCACTTGCCTTATATTGTTACGATAAAGAGGGAAAGGTTAGCCAAATTTGTGTTGTTTAAACTTTAAAGTATGGTTGTAATTGTTGCTTACATTTGTGTTGACAGTTTTTCAAGACACTCAGTTAAATTATCTTGCGATCCGTTTAAGTGTTCATTATTATCCACTTGTGAGTTATCCCACAACGGAAAAAGAGAAGATGATATGTCACTTTATAAACTTGAGGAGTAACTCCTCTCCTTGGTCTTCCATAAGGTTTTTAGGCATAAGAAATGTCTTAGGAATGAAAGCAACTTATTTGATATTTCATTCTCTATGCGTTTTATTGCTGGATATGCCTCTAACAACTGCTATAATATTGAAGTTTTTTCTAAAAGAAGTGCAAGGCTTTCTTGGTTTTAATCAAAAATATAAAAAGGCTAGGATGTTAGCAATCACCTAATTTTAGTATCGAAATCGATATGACTAAAAGTGATCTAATTAATCTCAAGCTTCCGCTATCTTTTTAAGACCTTACTAATTTTAATCCTCAAACTTATGTCGGACCTAATTAGCGATGACTCGTCACTTTTTCGAAATTGTAAAATCCAAGTTTCTAGAGATTAGTGATGAATCGTTGCTAATGGGTTGGGTGAAAGCGATGGCTTCTTTCTAATGTTCTTTTAAGCTTCCAGTAACTATCAATGAGTCACCGCCTTTTGGTCAGGCATTTTTTTTTTGTGTGTTTTGCCTGATGCTTCGATTTGTTGTCGGCGAGTCGTGGCTTTGATGTAAGTTGAAGGCTAAGCCGCGACTCATGGCTTTCTCTTAAGATCTTTGGTACCTGTTTTCTTCTTTGTTAGAGGTCTTAGGCTATTTCTTCTTTGTTAGAGGTCTTAGGCTATTTCTCCAAACCTTCATCCTCTTATTACTCTGTAGGATCTAATTAAACTCCAAGTTTTGTCTTAAAATTACACAAAACACATAATCAATCTCATAAGACAAAAATATGCAAACTTACAATCATAACCAATAATTAGTCCTAAAAATAATCATAAAAGGAGTGAAAATTAGTATTAATAAGTGCAAATAAACACTTGACTGTCTTTAGATCAAATACGGTAGTTGAAAATTCTTCTAGGGTATCTTATAATAGCTTTCTGACAGTAGACACATTATGTAAGAGTCCAGATTGAAGAACACATTTTTGTCACATGAAACCAGCGTATGTTGTGTTAGAGCTGGCTTGGCAATTTTGAGAAAACTTATTTATACTGGTTTTCATACATCTTGCATATTGAAGGAGCCTTAAAAATGCATTTCTTAGTTTACTCATCACTGAACATCTTTATGGATCTTAGAAGTTCAATATGTTTGAACATTAAGTTGAAATGGACAAAGGTTAGGATAGCTTGGTGAAAGATAAAGGATATCCAAATCCTTTATTTAATAATATCTGAAGTTGTATGTAATTAATATTTATAAAAATTTTAATCGAATAAAATAAGGTCTCATTAAGCTATGTTTTAATTTATTAAGAATAAAATACAAACTAAGAGTGGTTGGTGAATAGTACCAAAAACAAAGGGGAAGATGACAATGGGACGGAGAGGGTATTATATCAAAAAAATAAAATGCGAACTTTTTTGTTGGTATTTGTTAACATAGCAGTGGTTTGATGCATTGTTTGGCATGCCTCTTCTTCAGTTTTGCATGTGTTTACGGATTTTCCAATGCATATGCAGTTTTTTGGATTAAAAAATGCATTGGTCCAGAGATTACTCCGGGAGTTGGTAGCCACTGTAAATGACGCCTCAGATCGCAGTTCAGCCTTTAACAACACTTTAGAAGCTTCGTCAAAAGTTCATGACTTAGAGGTCAATGTGACACATAAAGATCTTAATTTGAGTTCAGAATGTGAGAAAACTGTTGTAATAACTAAGAGAAGCAGAACAAACATAGGGGTAGTTAAAAAGTCAGCTCGTCAGAGTACCCATGGAAGAAGTCAAACTCCAGATCAAGTTGATGAAGTCAAGGTTCTAAATTCTGCACCTGTGAAGATGGATATAGATGGACCCCTGAATTCCTGTACTTCAAGTGATTGCCATACTGATGAGACTTTGAAAGTATTATCATACATGGAGTGTGGACAAAATGTTTCATCACCAGTTCATGAGCTGTCTGTAAAGTCTCATGAAGTTCTTGCTAATTCAAAAGCAGAACCTTGTTTAATTCCAGTGCAAAGTGAGCTTCCTTGTGTGGGAATATGTGCGGTGGCTTCCTCACGTGGTGTAGACTTACCTCAAGAAGAAACAGTTGTAAGATAACTCTATTCTATATAATACTCTTACTGAAAGATTGTGATTGTTTAAGGAGAATAACACCTGTTATTTGCTTCATGATGTTTTCTTTTGCCAGTTGCCAACTTTTCATAGACACGTACTTAACAATACTTATTATAATGAGAACAATAATGACCATCTGGCGGGGTATAATGAATGATTGCTATGGTAATAATTTTACTTATGATTGTTGGGGAAGTCTCACACCAATGTAGATTGTAATCCTAGACCACCTCGAGACGTCTCCTTTTCTTTGTAAATTTCCATCACTGTATATTACCACCTTATAGTTGCAGATTGTAATTGAGTGGAGCTGGATTTTCATGGGAGAAAACTACACATTTTTGAGATTAAGTTTCCATTACCATGCACATTGACATGGACTTTTTTATGTATTAATTCATTGTTATTACTTCCACTTATATTTTCCCAGGAAAGAGGCAGTAAGCACTAATATACTAGGCATTTTTAGTTAAAATTATCTGAGATTAGTTCTGTTGTTACTTGCATCAATTTTGGGATTAAGGCTTGGGCATTGTATTTTTTTGTTACTTGGTGACCATCCATAATGCTTCAGTGTCGCACAGCTTGACAGACAAAGTGCTGATGTGCAAGGAGTTAATTTGCCTGTAGCAACAGGAGTAAATGAAAAGATTCAAGGTTTACCTGACCTGCTAGAGTCCAGGCCTCCAGTTCTGAGAGATTCCCAACTCCATCATTTTGGTGCTCTATGTGTGCCTGATACCTATGATTCTCAGCAAGGTACTAGTATTCTGTCAAACTTGTTTTTGTGTTACTTTCTTAGACAACAAGGCTTGTCGAAAAAACAAAATTACCAAATTGGTTTCTTGGCTGGAATTAGTTACATAGGATCCATGCAATGAAATACTCCTTCCGTCTATTTGAATTTGCTACACTAATACACTGTTTTAAAAACAAGAACTTCAGTTTATGCAATGTATCAAATTTAAAAAGACAAAGGAGTCTCCATTAATGAGTGTCGTCATTAAGAATCTCGCAAATCTACGCAAGGACTCTCATATTGGTTTGCAAAGGGACTCCTGGGGAGAAATGACGACAAAACTTCAAAATAAACTCTCTGATTTTTTAAGTTGTAATAGAGCTGGGTTCTATGCAGATATCACTTGTGCTAGGAATTTTGACGACCACAGTGGAGAACAACTCATAAAAAGAGATGAACCGGTTGCTGATTTGGTCTTTTCCGAGGAGACAAAAACAGAATCACATTCAGAGGAAAAAAGTTATTACTTGAAGGGCGATTCAGGAAAAAGTGATTTTGATTCTGTTGATGAAGATGTAACTAATTCAATGATAGCGATTCTACTTCCACGAGCAATTCCATTTCTTACATATTCATCACGGAAAAAAAGGAGAAAAACTAAACAGACAGAAGATATTTCTTGCACGCTAAAATCAGATAATATTTTTAATGGAGCAATTTCATCGGCTGAAGTCAAACCTTCTGGTACACTAACATTTTTAGCTTTTTTTTGTTTTGAATTCGATTTCTTAATTTCCTGCTGGCAGACTGGCACAATTGCTGAGGGCACCTTTGAGCCACCATCTACTGTACCTGGTGTATTACTCTTCTAGACTTATTATGGTGATCATGTTAATTGTGCAGATGGTATACTTGGATGCTCTAGTTCAGACGGACAGACAAAGGCTGATCATCTGAGAGTAACTGATCCAGGTCTTTTGGAGACAGAAAGTTTCAGATACGTTGTTCCAGACAGTTTAGATAATGACCATTTTGTTGGTAATGAGCTACCACCTTCTGATAATGCTCAATCAGTTGCGGCTGATTTGCAGGAGTTGCAGGAACCTAAACAAAAAGGCTCATTTCTGGTTTTTGATGCAACTGATTCAGTTGCTTGCCAAAATAAGACCACTGAATCTAAGAAAATTTTCTCTCATGAAGAAATGCAGAAAGATACTGATGAGATGTCTCAAAATAATGATGTTCATGCACTTCATCCTGCCACACCCTGCCCATCAGCTGTTCCATTAGACCCCTTGGCCAAATCAGAAAATCAGTGTTCAATTAGTGCAGATGTAAACTCTAAACCCATTCAGCCTTTCTCCAAGAACTCAGATCTAGGAACTGTACCTGATTGCGAAGGTAATTGACTTTCCCAACAACCCCTTCCTCCCTTTACTTGATATACAGTTACAACTTTAGTCTTCAATGGCAATGTTTTTACTTAGAATAAGGTACCGAGTTGATTTTGTTTATAATATAAGATACAATAAAGGAAGTCTCAATTCCATAAGTGCAAATTAAAATCTCTTATGAAAAGAAGCATCAGAAAATCTCTTTAAAGGAAAAGAAAACTCTACCAAAATCTGATAATTTTTGACGAATTTTTATGTTTATTGATTTGCTACTGGAATAGATGAAGTCAACAATAAAGCTAGAGGACTTGAGTTCGTTCCTGTATCTGGAAAGCAAGAATCTTTTCCTGAAAGTACGGAGTCAGAGATGCAAAAACATGGTGCTCCTCTGTCAGAGAGCATAATTTGCAGGAGCGTCGAGGACAAATGTGTTCCTGAAATATGTAATGGGTCTGGGAATTCAGAAATACCTACTCCTTGTCAAGCTGTTGCAAACGGTGATAGTGACAGCTCTAAAGCTTTATTTAATGGAGGTTGGCTAGAAGGACAGAAATTTAATTTACAGAATCAAAGCGTGGAAGATGCTTTGGTTCAGAACTATGTATTGCATGACCAAAAATCAAGTTTTACTGGTAAAAAGAACGATATGAAAATAATTGGTGGTCGCAATTTGTGTGGGGCACATCCTGACGGTTTCATTGACAATGATAAGATAGGGGTTCTGCATTCTGACTCAATGTATCAATTACCAGACCAGGGGGCTACTTCTCAAAATTGTGCGTCCCGTATTGAGGAAGACAAAGTTGATATCAATTCCACTTGTTTGGGAGAAAATAATTTGAATGATGAGATAAAAGACACTATGAAGTTCGTTGGTTGCTGTTCTCTTCCAATGCGAATTTCATCAATAATGTTAACCAAAAAATCCGATGATATCTACATTTGTGTTTCATGTGGACTTTTAGAAGATAGAAAGAGGGATTTGTTTCTCTACAAGCTATCTGCTGAAGAAAATTGTCTGGGGAATCCTTGTATAGTTGGATATACGTCTATGAGCTTACCTGCCTTGAAAGATGAATTTGGTAGAGAAGTAAGTTATCTAACAAGTATCATCATTCAAAATTCCTCCCACTTGTATGAGCTAGTAGCTAACTTGCTTTCTGCTTCCTCTCATTCTTATTAGATTGCATGTGATAAGTCTACATTGCAGTTTACACCAGATGCCAGAGGCCTTGTTTTAGTAGATTCTATCAGGATGCCTTATTGCAGGTTTGATCTATATTCCATCATTAATTTAATCATACAAAATTTGTTTTGAAAAAAATTTGATTCAAGTTATATTTGTCTAGGGAGAAAGCTCTTCATTGCTTGTGTCCACAGTGTGAATCTTGCTGCTTTGAGGAGAATGCTGTAAAGATTGTACAGATTAAACCAGGCTACGTCTCCCTTATTAAGAAGCTAAATACTCTTTACCCTGTTCATAGTGTTTTAGTTTGTGAACCTGATCATCTGATTGCTTTGGATGAGAGTGGAAGAATCTACATATGGATTATGAATTCAGCCTGGAGGTAACTTCTCATATTCTTCATTTATAGTCACACTTCCATGTTACTTACGAGAAAGAACTACTCCAGCTGCACTCATTCAGATGAAAAACTATTTGTTGAAGCTTAGGGTTAAGTGCTTGAATATCTATTTGGCTGCATTTGGGCTGGGAGCCTATATCTGACCCTTGAATATGCGACCTTTAAACGGAAAATGCCTTAAATGGGTAAACGGGCCCTTTCTTTACTTAAATAAATTGGACTAAAAATGGACTCTACGTGTGCCTTTAATTATTTTTTTGGCTTGAATTATGATAAATTACTATAGGTTTTTGATAAAAAAAGTATGTTTACCATAGTAGATTTTGTGGCGGAGGTTTCTGCAGTTAGACTAAATCACTTCATTTGTAGTCAATTAGTGGACAAAATTAGGACCTAAAAGATGCAACCTCTTTGATACCTATTACACAGTAGGGAACTGGAGCTGGAACTGGAGCTGGTGCCCACTTAGAGTTGGATTCACCTTGTTGGATTACTGTAGCTTGGACCACCTTTTAGTAACACATTAATACGGGGCTTCCCTTCAACTGCAGCTCAATGTCCTTTTAAGTTAAGTGGTTTTCCACGGCCCATCTTTAATCAATTACCACATGGATTACTTCAAAAATGAGAAACATTTGAAACAAATATTTTTCTTTAGCCTTTGGTGAAACATAATTCAGTTGTATAACTGCATTTTAATTCAATTTTCAGCATCCACAGTTTTAATAAATACCAACGGCCCGTTTGGTTAGTAGTACTAAATGGTGGTAATGGGAATGATTTATAGTGTAAATTTTCATGAAAAGTGTCATATCATTCCCATGGTAATGAAACTTTGATCACAAAAAAGTGTTTTTGTTTACAAATTTCCATTACCACCTAATACCACCTCTTCCAATGGTAATGCATTGAAATGGATTTTATGAAGAAAATGAGATGATTAAAGTTGGACAAGCATGTCCATCAAGGTAGCCAAGAGATTTTTCAACCAAAATTATACTAGATTTCCATTCCCATTAACCCCGTTTATTACCACCTACCAAACAGGCCGCAAAGGCTTTAGGAATACTGTCAGGCGTGAATCTAATTCAAATTTGTTTTTTCAAGTTCTTACATTTCTCTTCCTGTGCTCCTTTAATAATTTCCAATGACTGCCTTCAATCACTTGCAGTGTACAAACAGAGGTATTCGTAATACCAAGCTATGAATTTCTCCCATCTCGCATTGTAGAGTTAAAGAGAATGCCTAAATCAGCCTCTATTGTGGTTGGGCATAATGGATACGGAGAATTTAGTTTATGGTATGCAATTTTTTGTGCTACATCTATACAAGATATATCATTGCGTTATGTGTGTCAAGTTCAATTTTCTTTTTTTTTTTGTTGGGAACATCACTGAACACAAAATTGGTTGTTAAATTATATGTTTTTGTTTTGGATTTGGCAAGGGATATCATCAAGCGCTCCGTTATATCTCGATTTTCTGCTCCCGCAAGTTCTGTTTTTGATTTCCTACCAATAAGTTTGTTTAGTTGGCCAACTAAGGGCATCTCTCACGACAGAGATGTTATGAAGGGATGTGTGAGTAAACTTGAGGAAGCAACTATGATGTGGTTCTCAAGTAATACTGAAGCTAATATCACTTACCCAAGTGAAGGGGAAGATATTGCTGTCTGGCTTCTTATCCGCACATCATCAGAATCTGATGGTCAATCTACTTGTTACTCAAACAATTTAAATTTTGATTCTGATGGATGTTGGCGGCTTGGGTTGTTGATTAAGAATACAGTGATCTTGGGATCTGCTCTTTATACAAGGTACTTTCTATGGTTTAGTTCTTACAGCTGTAGCATAATGCTTTCTGTGTTACTATATCCTCAACTGGAGTCCAGTTTCCGTATGAAGTAGAGTGGGGTTTGAAAGGGTCGGATGTACACATCATAATTCTTTTTAATGATAAAACTAACTGAGAAGTTGTTTCCGATTGACTCTTGGTAGCATGTGCAACTTCGCATAAATAAAAGGTACAGATGATTTAATGTGTCATTTTACTTTAGTCCATTATAATCCGAAACTAAAGAATTATAAATTTGTGGCCCCATCGAAACAATGGACAAAATTCTCATTTTATTCTTTGCATATCATTAGTCCACATCATTTGCACATCATTTGCTGTCAGCATTAGTTTATTATTTTGAGTTTTAACCACTTATGACTAAGTTCAAAAAGTTCTGATGCAATTGACATTGTATTATTATAACATTTCATTAACCTAATGACATTAAGAAGCTCCCATCTAGGTAAGTTTTAGAGTTGGATGTACGCTAACCTTATCCATGTTAGTGATGACAAGTGGTTGTTTCCGATTAATCATTGGTAGCAAATATCATTTGTAGCTTCACGTAAATAAGATGTGCACGTCATTTGATGAGCCTTATTAATATAGTCAAATATTCCGATGAACTGTCTTATTTTTGTGATTAGTGTTACAATTGCCAGTCAGTTACACTTTTGATACAACAGTCCATTATCCCCATCCCATGAAGTAGATCCCACCAAGGTTTTCATCTCGGCAAGGTTTTAGAGTTCAGATCTTTGCAACCTTATCCTCGTAATAATGATGAGGTTGTTTCTAATTGACCTTGATACATCATCTGCAACTTTATGTATAAAGATGCGCACATGATTGCATAGCCATTTTAGTTGTCCATTATATTTCAAAACCAAATAATAAAATTTGTTCTATCAATAGGCAGCAGTTGTACTTTGATGGACTTATAAAACAGCCTCTTTGCTGTTTGGGGGATAGGGTTCAAGAGAGCCCTGTAAAATGTTGTAGGATGGTCCCCTTCCCCTTTGCCTCACCACAGGTGGGAGACTTATTAAGAAAAATTATGATGAGTATGATTCGAACTTTTATTTTGTTGTTTTCGCTATATAAGACATAATTCTAGTTTAACCTCTTTGTCATGCCGGATATCGACTAATTAATTTTAATGTTAGAGAGTACCTGATCAACTACCTTGAAATCTGTACACTTAAATTCCTTCTCTGTTAGCTTAACTTGTTCATACTACGTATGGTACTAGTCTAATGTTCTCCATTTGATTTACAATATTGAATTCCATAATATTACGAAGTTGAGTTGATATATAACAAAACTACATACTATTAATTATACTGAAGATGAAAAGCAATGCATTGTCAATGTACTCTATTCTTTACTGGCCTCCAGTCTCCAGTCTCTTGTCTCGTTTACTGAGAATCAAGTTCCTTTCAGAAATCTTTATTTGTTGTGTTTCAGCACTACTGCTGTTGGTGCATCATCTGGCTCTGGCATTATTGGTACCCAAGCAGGACGAGTATATGTTTGGGAATTGATAACAGGAAGAATACTTGGAGCATTACACGACCTTGAAGGTATGCTTCTAGTACAGAGAAGAAAATTTTGATTGATAAATCTATATCATGTTGCAATGTTGATCTGCTTGTGGTATCTCTAATTTGTTCAAAGGTTCTCACCCCTTTGCTTTTTCATAGTCTTTTGTCCATTTCAAAATCATCTGATACTCCTATTTTTGAGTCTACTTCAGCACTTTACCTAATTTGGTAGTCATGCGCCCATGGCAGCTGCCTTAGAAGCCTCATAGTTGTAAACATGTAAGGCCTTGAGGGTTCTCGTGTATATGTATTTGACTCAACAAACCTTCCAACCCGATTAATGAGTCAATTATGCAATTGAATGATGACATGTGGATCTATATACCAATCCTTTAACAATTCAATATGTACAAGATTTCTGCTAAGAAGAATACACTCAAACCTGCAAGTATCTATGGTTAATTGAGCACTAAAAGATGAACTGGTTACAGTAGGCCTGTTGCTAAAAAAATTTCCCGTTTATGTGCTGTTGCCAACAACCTCTATTTGTCTTGTGTTGGCGCATGAAAATTTGCCCCTTTTCTTCTGTAAACCTTGTTTTTTTTGCCAGATGACTATTTGTTACTTACCCTCTCTCTGACAGGCAATGAGGTCTTGCATATCAGTACTGATCATTTCACATCATCAGTTGTGGCCATAGCTGGGGACCGTCAGCTGTGTGTTTATCTTCACAAATGAGTGCTGCATTTGTAGCTTGCTACAACTGTTTCCTTGTGCAAACGGCTGTACAGATTTAATAATTCGGTAATGCTACTCCAAGTTCATCTGTCCAAACTGATGGCGAGTAAAGCTAGTGCAATTGTCCATGGCTGGTTGCTGTTCACTTGCCAAACCATAAATTCTTTTCAAGGAAGAAAGACACACCAACTGTATATGAATGTTCTGCTACGATTTTGGTATTATTCTGAAACAAACGACAAGAACTTGCCAAACTAATTTGTGATCAGGTATCAGTTTATATTGATGGGCAAAGAAAGATACATAGTTTCAATGATCTCAAACATACTTTTTGTGGAGCTAAGCAAACAATATGGTTTCTATATGTACCTCAGCATATCATCTTGTAAATTCTTTTCTTTTGGGAATTCTTTCCTTGTAAATACTGCAAAGTGCATCACTACGATGACCTCAGTCATGGGCATATATACGAAGTTTTAGTGGTTTAAGTTTACAATAGTCAATACACATATATTCTTGCTGTAAGAAAGTAGCTTTCCTGGTAAATGGAGTTACAAATATCTGATCAACGTACAAGATTATGCGATTAAACAACTAAACTACTCATCAAATAGCTACTGGCGTATGGCCTTGAAAATTTTTTAGTTACATGTACGAATACAAAGACTATGCTAATCATTTCAATTAGATGGAAGCACGCGATTGATCTTTTTGCAAGGTCTCCACCACCTTGATGATTTTGCCTGTACACGGTGGAGATTATGAATTGTTCTTCCAAGTAATTCCGTCAAACTTATACAACTTGACCAAGAAATGATTTCGAAATTACCAGACATGCATGAAGGTCATTGCAACCACATAGTAGTTCTCCATTCAGGGTATCGACTGCTTGGAATGCTCCTCCACCGGCACTCCTCTGATCGTACGTTTATATTAGTCAAGCCATGGATAAAACGTATGTTGTACATATATAGATCGACATAATTGCATTGCAGTCATTTAATTATTTGGATTTTGTGGAGGTTATGTATGTTACCTTGTAAAAATCGACAGCAACAAAGTTAGCCCAGCGGTTACCAGCAGCTGTGTAGCAAGTTTGTAGCATTTGAGTCAGTTCTTCTGAGTTGTGTTCACAAGCTGTTAGCCTCACAGGAATTGTTTTAAAATGGTTTACTAATACTAATGATTTTGTGTGATCATTCATTGGAGATGACTCGTTCCGCTTTGGACACTTTCCTACTTCCATTCCTGTATTCCCATCTGCAAAACGGGTTAAAATTATTATTATTTTTTAAAAAAAAAAGAGAAATCGGGTGTCAGCCTAGTGGTTGACGGTTTTTCCTTTCACCCCTGTGAATTGTGATGGGATTATGGATTCTCCAACATACTCCTGAATAATAAAAACCCATTTAAAATATATTGAAGTTTTTATTGAAGGTTATCTTTTATCTTTAGATCACCTTTTTAATGTTTTTCTTGGATTATGGTCTTAAAAATTTGTTAATACTCCACAAAAGAAACAAATCATGGTTTATTATTATACAAAAATAACTCAAAAGCCAAGGAAATCAGAAAAAAGATCCTCACATTGATTCTCAACCATGTAGTCCCACTGATAAGCAATTCCTTCACTTTCTTGCTTAGTCTTATTAGAAGTAAATACAACAAGCCTTTGATTATTAGCAACCATTTGCTTAACCAAGGGCCAGTCCATGCCATTCTTTGGCATGTTTGATGCAGGGAACCAGTACTTCACTAAGCCCGATTCCTCGAATATTTTCGTCAGACCCTTAGGAGTCTCTACATAATCCTCTAAGATTAGTGTTATAATTTCTGAAGGATTTGATGCCATGAATGCTTCGATTTCCTTCAATGTATTGATGGCACGCTCCTGCAATCACACAAACAGATTTTACCCAAACTTACCTTAGAATTCCATTGAACAAGTTATACTTAAGGCCATTTTTACCAAGTTAAATGAATCAAAACAAAAGTGTAGCTAAGGAGTAAACTACTTCTTAGTACTTACAAATGCAGTATAGGCATGACATTTGCCTTTAAATGAATGACACAACCATATTTCTCCTTTGTAGTCATAAGTATCTAGCATTAAGGCCCGAACACCGTTCTGCACACAAGTGTTAAACAGTTACTTGCAACAACATCGTTTCATTACTCCAACACCATAAAATGGTCGGTCAGCAAGTCTTGTATGATAACGTCTCACCATAAAACGAGCCCATACAAGCAACCCATTAGTAAAAAAACAAAAAAAAAAAAACAATAAAAACTGAATTCACACTTGTATAGGAAACAATTTTTTTAATAAAGGTCAAGGTTTATCCAATTAAGGCCGTCTGATGGTGAGATTGCCTTAACAAAGAATTAGTGTAAAATGGTCCCACGTAAGTGGGGTTAATGGGTCAGAAAAGTATACAACCATACCCTTGTTAGTGATAACAAAAAGGTTGTTTTTGATGCACTCTGTGTAGAAAATATCGTTTGCAACTTTACAATAAGAAGTGCACATGATTGATGAGCCATTTAAATATAGTCGTCCAATATAATCTGAAACCAAAGAACTATAGAAAAACAATTTTTCGAGGAAGGGAGAAGAAGGCTCACATGTAGTTGTTGAGTAATACTATCTTCTTGATTAGTGAAGGTTACTCTAGGAGCTTTGTTGTTGTGTGGCTCCCCTCTGATGGCAAAGGAGTTGTGAGTTGTCAAAAATGCATATTTGTTGAAAGGCAGAGAATCATTCTGGATAGTAGATATGGTGTTTATCAGTTTATCAGTAAAACAACAGCTTTAATCTTTTTTTAAAAAAATCATTTATGTGAATTCGCATATGATGTTGCGGATCTATGAAAACAATCTCTTTGTTTGTACAAGTGCACCTCCATCCAAACCTTCAAAACCCGCCTAGATAGGAGTCGCGTAATGTATTTGGGGTAATAGAATGTTGTGTCTGTATAAATAACTTCAGTTTGATAAGAAATTAAGAACCCAGGTGATTGAGCAAGGCCTAACCATTACAAAGTATAAAAATTGCATACAGAACCATAATGCAAAACCAAGGCCGCACCGAATGATTTGGTGCAAAGGTTTTTTCTAAAAAAATCGATATTACCCACATTGTAAAGGTGAAAAAAATTTGGGTTTTGAGCCATTTCAAGGGATATCTCATGGTTTTGGCATTACGATATCTCCATCACTCCTATTACTACATCACCGTATTGTTACCGCAAACGCGACCGTTACCGCTATTTTAAACTTTGTGTGCTGCCTTGATGTGAAAATTTGTTCATGTATAGTTTTAACTTTCACCAGGATAAATAGCAGTTAGTAACTACCAGTTAGTAGGTTACCTTGAAGTTTTGTGGGAATTTACCCTGAATTATTTTTAATGAAACAAAAAGTTACAGTTTCCTAGTCATAACCACTATGCATGTAATTTATTCATGTTAAACAGACTTAGAAGAAGCATAAAAAAGAGTGTATACCAAAAGTTTAAACTGATTTGTAACAGTTGATCTAACACAGGTTGCCCCACTGAAACTTGGTCTTGGATATTGACACTTAGAACAGTATAAACCCTCACCACAATCTGAATTTTCTGAGCACTTTTCCAATAACTGCCAAATAACAAATTGAACCAAGTTAATCTATTAGTAATATTAAAATCAGTTAATAAATTGCGTTCGTGCATTTTCTCCTTGCCCTCTCTTTGAAGGGGACAACGGTATGATCTCCGGACCCTGACTTGTGTGAGGTATTGGGTTGATTACTTTGACTTTGACTTTGACTAAACTGGAGGATGCAGGTTTATATGAGAATATGATTTAGGACTAGAAGTGCATATATTATTTGTAATAGTGTCACATGATTACTGATTTCCACGAGAATTGCAAACCAAGGAAAGCAAATTACTGTTAGTTTGGGGATATTTAAGCCGTTTTGAGCGAATTGTGAATTCTAAAGGCGATTAGACGAGGAATGCACCTTGCACTGCCTATTAGAGCAGTGAGCAGAAATGACAGCAGAATTGTGTAGAATGAATGATATTAGTGCTGCAACAGAAAGCAGATGAACACCCATCTTATTTGGAGAGTAAAATTAGGGCCAAAATTAATGGGATTTTGGAAAAGGGAAGGAGTATAGGGCATATGTGCTTTTATATTTAAGGACATAAATGTGACACCTTCACCAATTGGTTGGTTTATATTATATATATGTACCAACGGTTACTAAAATTAGTAGGTGTATTTTGTGGAACTTCCTTGTGTGTGGAGGGGCTATATGGTATTGTAAGTGACAACCACTTTAGAAAGTAAGCAAGGTACCAATTAATGCATTTGTTAATCAGCTAGTCTCCTGAGAGACCGTCTTTCTGAGAGACCGTCTTTCTGAGAGACGTCTCTCAGGCCCAATCCATTAAAGCTTATTGCTTATAGTAACTCTACATTTTTTTTAATGGGCCAACCCAATTAGAGATGGTCTCTCAAAAAAACCATCTCTCACAAGAATTTGTGTTGAGAGAAATAGATGATAGAATTTTTTAACTAATCAATATAATTAATTACTTAGCATGTAATTACATGCTATCATTTCATTTTTATATCCTTATCTTGGTTATTGTTTCTCATAAAAAAGTGTCCTTTTCAACGGTATGAACAGAAATATTTTGCTTTACCATTTTTCAAAGCACATAATTTAATGTGTGGAATAACTTGCTTAGATAAGTTTGAAATTTAATGTGTATATAAATATAAATGCTTTGCTAATAGTAATATTTGTAAGTAACAAAACATTTTAATGACTAACAGTGTTTCTTAATACTTATGACTAAGCGAGATAGTCTTTCATTGATTTCAATTTTTAGAGTTTAGAAGAAATTTAATTCTTTAAGTCAAGATAATTATGACATATTATTAAGTATCAAGTAATAAAATAAAAGTTGAATCAACTCATATGTAGACCGTTTATAGCATAGACGGGTAAATATGGGACAACTCATTTGTTAAATGAGTAATTGAATACACGTCAGTCATTGGACTGGGCTGTTGAGAGCGCGTCTTTGCTATAGACGATCTTTCAGGAGACCTTCTGTACGTCTTTAAGTGGTAAGACATGTAATGTTTGGTTTATTTAAATCTTAAGGGCATCAAATATTATTTTTTTTATAAAGTATGTTGTATTAAGTTTACAATCTTAATTCTAATGAGACATGACATTAAAATGGGAAATGAAATTCGATTTTCAGTCTGTGGAAGAATATTTTCTTATGTATTTAAAAAAGAAAAAATTATTTAGAATAATCCAATTTATTCGTGATTTTCTTACAATAATCCCACCTATTGATTAACAATGAATAATCCTAACTTTAAAGGGTATTTGCCTAGAGTAAACTTGGGTAACTCGATGACCTATTATAGTATGTAATTCACCAAAATAGTAAACTGAAAATTAATTTAAAATTAGAAAAAAATATCGAAAAATAACATAAAAAATTCTAAATATTAAAAACAAATCATAAATTTTTTTAATCAATTTTTTAACATTTTTTTTTGACATTTTATTTTAATTTATCTTTTTTTTTTAAAAAAAATAAAACTTGCTATAGCAAGTCATCCGGTCACCGAGTTTACACTAGGAAAATATCCCTCAAAGCTTGGATTATTCATGGTTAATCAATAGGTGGGATTATTATAGGAAAATCACAAATAAATTGAATTACTCTAGATAATTTTTCTGAAAATTAAAGCATTTTGGGTGTTTTCTTTCAAGTTTAAATATGGGCAAAAGTGGAGTAGTAGTACAACGTCGATTTGTCATTGAAAAAAAATCATCGAATCAAGTCGGTAAAAAGTCCTTTTAGACGAAGTTGGGGTTCCCATTCTCTAATAAAAAAAAGATTTTTTTTTCATTTAAAGCTACTTTTTCTCTTCTTTTAAATTTATTATTGAAAGTAATATTTTTTTTACAATAATTATCTTAGTTAAATAAGCTCTCAAATGAGAAAGTCTCGGTAAATAATGTTTATTTGTGAGGTTAATAAATCACCCTTATGCGATAAGATATGATAGGGGGAGAGTTTTGTTTTTTTAACTTATCTTTTTGTCTTTTTGTGGTAATTTACAAATCACTTAATTAAGAATTTTAAACATAATTCGGCGCACTTGGAACATGCAATCCTCTTTGTCATTGGATTTTTTTTTGACAATTGACAAAAGTTTTGCCATAAACATAAACATGACTTCTATTCGTGATCTTTAAAGCACGTTGATTTCATTATTTTGGCACCATAACATGATAATATTTTCATTATTTAAAGGGTATTAAGCACCTTCCACTTAAAGTGACATTTAAGAGGGTTAAATATACGCAATCTTAATGATAACAAAGAGGTTGTTTCTAATTAAACCTTGATAACAAACATCATCTGCACCTTTACGTAAATAAAAATGCACATAATTGGATAATACATTTTACAATGGTCCATTGTAATCTAAAACCCAAAAACTATGAATTTTTAACCTCTTTATAACCTAACCACCATCCGTTGCAAATAAATATACACAAATTCTTGCTATAGACAGTCTATAGTATAGACGGGTGTAATGGTCCAACCCATTTTTTACACTTTCCAAAAAACATAACTGAAATTTCCATTGGGCTGGGCTGCTGAGAGTGCCGTCTATGCCATAGACGGTCTCTCAGAAGACCTTCTGATAAAATAATGAACACATTTGCCCCTTATAAGCATCCAAAATCATCTTCACCACTATCCAAGCAGTATATCCATCACACAATTATATCACCTTATTATTCACAAATTTACACTTCTTTTATATGAACTCTGTACAACGTAAGTTCTTTACAAATTTGCATTTCTTTTCTTTAATAACCAAAACATAAAATCAATTAATATGATCAAAACAAATTTTTCATGATCAAAATTACCCTATCATCATCCCATCTATAAAAATAACAAAAAATTTTATTTTCGAAAAGGCTTTATTTATAGCTAAAAAACACTACAATTTAGGTCGAAAATTTAATATTATCAAAGTTTATCCCAATATTATATAAGAAATAATATATACGAGTATTATGGAATAAGTATATATTATAATTTACAGGTATGAGAGGGGTGAATATAAAATGGATGGTTATTGTGTGGACATGAATGGAGTTGGGCAGGATGTAGAAGCTCATATGGCGATACCCATCGGCCATCAGTCACCCACTACTCATAACGAATAAGACTTTTTGTATTCATTATCCAAAAAATGTTATCATTCCTGGTTGTTATAGAAATTAATTAATCGAGACATACAGTTCCAGAAAACAGCTCCTTACAGTCATATTCAAAAATCAAGTTTATTCAAAGAAAACACTACAAAAATTTCACAAATTTGAAAAATTGAGTAGAACTTGTCTTAAATGCAACAGTATACATCGATAAATAAATAGATTCCAAGGTTATCTAAGGATACGTCTGAAAGTTTTCGCATTTGCCATTCCGGAGCAGTATGATAAACCTTGTACACCCTCATGAAACTAGAGGCTGATGCAGGAACCTGTAGGCAAATATCTATAATTCTATATGAAATATAACAACCGGGAATATAGCACAGAAACTTTTCCTTTTTGCAGATGAATATATCACGGAAACCATCAAAATTACACAAAGATAAAGATGTTACAAACACTTACTCAATATAAATGATAGGGTCGCGGCTACAAAAAGTTCTCTATGTTAAGCTCCACATATGAACAAGGATCAGGAATATCAAAATTGTTCAAGACCTGAAACCGCATACACAAAAGATTGTAAATGAAGACCACAAGAACCAACGCGGAACACTGACTACAGAAAACACTACATAGACTCTTTGGCTAGAACATTATGAGTACATGGCCTCATCCATTAAATGGTGTAAAGGGTTGTGAAGCCAAAGTCAGAATGTTTAAAATGTGCAAAACAATCCCAACTATTCCCAAGAGGCATATACTCATATCGAAGTGAGATATAATTCTTAAAATAGCAGTTTTGTTGTGTAAAAGCATGTTGCAAATGCGAAAGCAATTCAGAAAATGTGCCTCAGTGCATTCTCAACACCTGCATGCACTTTTTGAATGTGTTGGCCTTTTGAAGGGCGGGTGCTATGCCTTAGGCTTCCAACGCACTGTAGCACCTTTTATTAAGCTACTGGCTGGAGAGGGAAACATGAGTAAGGAGAGACAAAGACTATTACTGCCAAAGCCTTGATTCCAAAAAGTGAATAGAGACTAATTGAATTTCACTTAATCGATTACATGGAATGGAATAAGATCAAATTACTCATTCACGATGGGGCCAAAGATTTATCATTCTTCGGTTTCGGATTATGATTGGACTACATTAGAATAACTCGTTGAATCAGGTGAACTTCTCATTTATGTAAACTTGTAGATGATGTGTTACCAAGGTGTAATCAAAACCTCGTTATTATGATTTTTCACTAATAAGCATAATGTTGCGTACATTCAACCCTCCGAGATATGGAATGACGGATGCAAAAAAGGTTTGTATTATAAACAGCACCAAGTCACCTAAAACTTTTAAGCATAATGTTGCCTTCAAGCCTCAAACTTGAGAGGATGTTGTGGATAGTGAATACTTCTATTAGGGACGGAGTTTAAAGAATGCAGAACATAGGATAGTTTGTGATTCTTGATTTTCATGCACTAAATCAACTCCACCCCTAAACATGCCCACCAAATATTAAACATGACCTTCAATTATGCCCTTAAAAAGTGAGCTGGAACTATGAAGTATGTTGCCAATCATAATTCACGATTACCAATACACTTTTGTAATAAAATTTCTTAATTGTAATTTTAGCAATTTGCAATATTAGAAAGCAAAAAAAAATAAAAAGAAATAGATAGAGTACTTGCTAAAAATTATCTTTGGTTCAAATTGGTTGGTGGAATGTTGTTTGATTCGTCTCAATGCATATTTAAATAACATCAAATTTTTTATGTGCAATTGAAGATAATAAGGGTCAAAAAGTGCATACAATAGCATGAAAACAATTGGAGCAACTAATTTGAACCAGCGAAAGTATATAGACACAACCAATGCCCAATGGATACGGCGAGGACTCTTTTCTTTAAAATCCAATCGAAAAAGTCAAACACTCTTAACAAAGATGAAAACAATAAATGTAAAAGCTACAACAAATGTAGCACAATTAGCTTAATATCTTGAGGAAAGTTTAGACATACCTCTGGATGAACAATGCCGAAAATCCCTATGTACCTGCCTTTGTAGATAATGTTGGCTTGCCTTCCAGGAAGAAACTCAGGGCTCTAAAAAATAATACAAGACAGTCAAAATAACACCAAAACTATTACATATCACATTTCAGTTGCACAAAACACTTACATTTGCAAGCTTTATGTGGTAGCCAGAGCTATCTCCTTCTGCAACAAAAGGTGTACCTACTATTTCCATAACTCTGTCGACTAGGGAATGTATAGTCTGCAAAGCCCAATAATTAAAAGTAAATCAGATTTTCTGCTCATTAAGGATTCATCAAGTCTTAATTATGAAAACCGATGCAAATTTCTAAATGCTTCCCACTAAATCAAGCCTCAAAAAACCAAGACGCATATGAAATAATTTGCAAGTCTTGGCTCAAAACTTTAAATAGGAGCAAGATGCATAGAGACACAACAGTATCCAGGAAAAAAGCATGAGGTGAAGGCATGTCTCTGACACAAATGACAAGCACTAAGTCAAAGGTCATCTGAAATCTGCAACTTGTTCCAGTCAGGCACAATGTAACATTTTTGATAAGAGTAAATTCTATAGGACTTCTCAAAGATATTCGGCATCCATTTAAAAACCCCTGGAGGCCTGAACTGAGAGAGGATCAGAGGAGAGTTTCAATACTAACATAACTTAAGCAGGAACAAAGTTCAAAACATCTCTACCAAAAATGAGTACAACATTGGCACTTCGACATTAACAATCTATTACGTACTAGTGTACTACAACATGCCCTAATGTCTTCTTAATGTCTTAAGTTTTAACAGTTTAAACACAGCAAGTTTACACAATACTGATGCACTGACATCAACTTACATCAACACCATTTTGTTTGAATTGTTGACAATCAACAAAAGGATATCATATAGAAATCTTACCTCGAAGCCAGAGCTAGCACCACAATAAAGCGCCGCAAGTTGACGACAATTCCGAGCACCGACATCTTTTGCATCATCAAGCACTGCTACGTCACCAACTTCGAAAATCTAAATATCATTAATTATGTTTCATAAGAACCAAAAGCAAAAACCACAATCCAACACAAAAAAGAAACCTGATCAAACAGCCACCAACTTCACCAAACACATTTATAGAGCAACAATGGATTTAAAGAACCTTTTTTATCTCTATTTTTGTACTTTTTTAGCACTAGAGCGACAATACATAGGCACATAAGCATACAAGCATGAAACAAAAACAAGTGTCATCTTATTGAGTTAAAGATGCATTGTTCTTGTCAAAAAAAGGATATGTTTCCGAGCCCGTAGGTACATGTGGCATCAAACAGGAAACAAATACAGCAACTTTCAGAATTAGAAAAAAGTTATTAAAAAACTCAAAAATATAGTACGACTAAAACCTCTTACAATAATTTTTTCACGACTTCAACTACTATTTCATAAATAATTAGCTATGCAACAGAACATTTCACTTTGCAAGGGGGGAAGGACAGCAATTACATAAAAAATAATTTCAGGGTAAAAACAGGAGGAAACAAGTAAAGAGCCAAAAGCTCTATCACTTTTATATAATAACAGGTCTCTCCACGAGGGAGTTCAAGTTTATCGAGCAAGACAAAAAAAACACATCACAATATTAAAGATACGCAATTGAATACAATCATTAGAAGAACCACAATATTTTCTCCCTCAAGTTTGCTCCTTTATCAATATTGAGGATCAAATTTCACAAGTTATAACTTAATGGACTACCTTGATAGGCTTCCGATGATCTTTATTGTGCCCAACAGTTTTCAATATACCAGGCATGAGACTACTTCGTACCACCTGAAATAGCAAAATGACAAAATTACATCCACAAAATGTAGTTAAGATACTATATGAACTGATAAAAACAAAGATGAACTTATTGTAAAACAGACCAAGCATACAATATCGGAAAATCAAAGAGAATATAAAGAGTGACCTCCCAACATGTATATCAAAAAGTTGCGTCAGCATCCTCCATATTCAAACATCAATTTTCTTTTTCCAAACTTGGAATTTGTGGATACTGAAAACCAACTTCTCACATGTGAGCGACTATTTTCATCCCCTTTCCCTGCTTATAATCATAGCAAGATAAAGTCTGTTTCTCTTTAAAGAACCACCAGCAGCTTTAAGTATTCTTATTCGGCAATTCAAGCACTAACTTTATTCATGAGGGTCAAAATAAATGTTGTTGCCTGTGTCATCTTTTGACTTGTTACTTCAGAAGCAAAGCCTAGGCAGAGAAAAAAGTAAATGAATTTTGGCCTTTCTAAATTCCCACTTCTTAAATTTCCTTCTCATGTTTTCCCCTTAACCCCAACATCTTTTCCCATTTCCTATTCTCATGTAACATCAATTTAATCTCTTATTTTTGATCGAGATGGCTAAGCATATAGAAAGTTCCCTCTTTGCCTTTCCATTAAAACTTACAGTCCATGTAAAAAAGCACATGAGAAACAAATCGCAAATGACAAAATAATCCAACCTCAAAATCAGCAGAACGAGGATTTCCAATAATCACAGCCGTTGATTTGTCATCCTTGCGATTCAACATGGAAAAATTTTCTTTGTAAGAGCAGAGTATCCAAGTCAACACCTCTGTGAACCCATTCATAGCAATCTGAAAGGGAACAGAGAGAAGTTAATCTAAATAGCTGAGTCTAGGAAAAGGCATAGTAACGCAAAAACAGTATATACAGACATTAGACAAGCACAAGAAGTAACCATCTTTTTTATGAAAGAGCATCATAATTGGACATTTGTATGACTAAAATTTGTATGATTAAAATACCAATATGAACAGACATCAGATCAAAAGCTTTTGAGTTGGTCAATCCAAGCTTAAGGTCAATACTAAATCTAGTCAATGCTTCACAATTCCACAACAGTATAACACCAACTGTTATGAGTTATAATTTCCTTGCATGGTTAGTTGCAACTTCCAGGAAAAACCACATCTTAAGCTTGAGCTTTACGAGCCGGTCAATCTCTGCTCTATAATGCTGTGATCACCTACCGCGGTGTTCCTTTTTGAAGATCATTTATTAAACCTGAGCTTGATGTGAACTTGTTATTCAATCTATGCTCCAAAACACCGTGATCTCCGGCAATGGCTTCTGTGGATTTGGAACTTCATGTAAACTCACATTTTCCAAAGTATATCTTTTAAATAAGCATACATGCCTAATTTCACAATCCACAACCATCTCACAATAATTTTAATCCATATTAGTACCATTTAAAATTTAAACTACTTGTTATAGCTAAGCGTCAAATGCATATCTACTATCTAATCCATGTCCCTCTAGATAGATTTTTGATGCCTGACCACTTGCTTACTGCAAATAGGCCTTCATAAGACAAATTAGTCAAAACGTTTCTGTCTATATTGTATCGAAAAATGAAACTAAAGATACTACTAAATACTAATTCATAATTTAAGAATAGTACTTCTCCAATTTAAAATTTAAGTCCAAGCTTACGGTATTTATTTTGATATTTCAACCAGAAAAACTGCAGGAGTTTCAGTAGATTGCTGCATAACTAAAGAACATTGAGCTATGATGTACAGAGGAGGATAAGCCACAACTATAAGGACAAAGTCATTAACTTTCCTCAATCAAAATATTTTCCACATAAACAACGGCTTTTTGACAAGCACAAATGTACAGTTAATTAGCTCACTCAGCATGGGTAATCAAGAAAGGAAAATATGGAAATGTGCATCAAATAATTAATTTACCTCACTTCTTATTAAATCACTTAATTCATTCAATCCCAATGGCTTTATTGATGCAGGCAATCTCTTTGGAATTTCATTGTATCCAAAAGCAATAGCAACATCCTAGAAACAAAAGACAAAATTCATCATTATATTACTAGTACTAATAATTATTCATCAGTAAGTCAATCATCTATATACCTCCATCACATCACAAGGATGAAGAACATCACTTCTGGTTGGAGGAACAGAAACACTTATTTTGCAGTCATTATTAGCTGAATACGACTTCTTCGCATGCAACTGCATTCTCTTCAACAATCCAGTTACCTGTTGTCCACAATAAATGAAGTAAGCATCCTGCTTCATACATTAATGAGCCATTTTTTATAACTAAAAAGAAAAGGTGCAAAAAAGACAAGCCTTCATCAATAGATATTGTACAAGCCTAACTGATCAACTTTAAAACCACATAGCTTTTCACGTAGCACAAAAAGATAAGGCAACAAAGAGAGTCAAGGATGGTGCAATAGAAATTTCTTCAGAGTAACTTGGCACTGCGTACTTAATTCATCAAAATACTTCCCCCATCAATAAACTCTTGCACTACACTTCATCTTCAAAGAATTTTCAAAACTAAAGCCCATGCTTTTCCACTAAAATGTTCATTAATTAATACTGTACAGGCCCAACTATTAGAACCACATAACTTATCACTTATTGAAAAAAAGAAATGGCAACACAGAAAGTGCAACACAACGCATGAAAACTTTCTTAGGAGCAACTTGGCACGGAGTTCTTAATTCATTAAAGTATCTCTCCCATCCACAAACTCTATCACCAAAATTCATCTTCTAAAACAAACACATTTTCAAAACTAGAGCTCATGCTTTTCCACAGAATTGTTCGGCTTTGGGAAAAGTAAGAGGAGAGAAAACAGAGAAACATGTGCAGAAAACCATACAAAGAAAACTCATCCATAATCCATAATAATTAAAATAATCACAAAATCATGATAACTATAAAGCCTTGTGTAATGAACTCGCCAATAGCTAATATGAGAAATAATGAAGATTAGAGTTAAGAGGGAGTAAAGGGTTAAAAGGAAGAAGAAATGACTGAATAAAAATAAGAGACTAGAGAAAGAGAAGTTTGAGAGGAAGAATTCATTTCATATTCATTTAATAACCGTTTATTACATCATTGTATTTAAAACTAACAAGCCTAACAAACTTGTTGCCATTTGTTACATAATGACTTGGTCTACCCTCAAAATAAAATGCAGAATTGCATTCCTGATACCACCATTTTCCCCTTTAATCTTCTTCAAATCCAAAAACGCTAAAACTATGACTTCCACCTCTGCCTTCTTTCTCTCACCGGCGCCCCATATTTTCCGCGCGACATCATATAGGGTTGAGAACATCATTGTACTTGTACAATCTTGAATCCCTCTTTCGACTTCCTCACTCAACTGAGACGCACGCCTTTCGACTTCATCAGCAGCCGCCGTCGCCGCGTTTGACGCCCTCCCCAACGTCCGACTGTCATCTCCTACCCATTTCAGACGACTTCCACTTCTTCCATTTAATGCTTTGTTTTCTCTCTTATCTGCGCCGTACGATTTTCGTCACCGTCGAAACTTCCGGCAACCATCAATTGTTCCACACCTGCTCTCCATCGTCGATAAGCCCATCTCCACCGGTCCTGCATCGACTGCCAACAACCAGGTGTGAGGCCTTTTATTTTTTGATTTTCTTCATTGTTTCCACCTTTTCTTTTTCCTCCACCTTCTTCGAGTGGTAGAGACTGCCGACAAGGCAACAACCAGGTGTGACTGCTGACAAATTTTCATCTGATGTAATGATAGGGGATTTATGAATTGGGGATAAGTTTCTGGGTTCATTTTGGAAATCTGGGTTAGTGTTCTGTGGGAATGGAGGGTGTCAGTTTTGTCATTGCTAATGCTTTCAAAGTTTCTTGAAGTTGGGTTTGGTTTTCGATTGATATGGCTGGCAGAGGCTCTTAAAAGTCCTTCTATTTTTTGTTCATTCTCTGCTCCAAAGAAGCCATTTCGGTCTGTATTAGCCCGGGAGTCAGATTTTTTAGAAGCTCGAGATCCTGCTCCAAGGATTCGATTCATGACTACCCAAGGGACTATTTTTGCTCTGATAACAGTTGTAATGAACTCGTTAATCACTAATATGAGACATAATGAAGAGTAGAGTTAAGAGGGAGTAAAGGGTTAGAAGAAAGAAATGACATTATAAAAAATAAAGAGTAGAGAAAGAGAAGTTTGAGAGGAAGAATTCATTTCATATTCGTTTGATATCCCTAACCAATTATTACATCATTGTATTTCTAGCTAACAAGCCTAACAAACTTATTGCCTTTTCTTACATAATATTCCTTTTCCAGAGGTTTCATTAAAATACTATTCTACCCCTCACATATTAATTCATTACACATTGACAGTCGTACACATATCCTATTCAAGATGTGCAAAACAATACCATCTATCTCCTCAAAAAGCAATAGGACAATGAAGAAGATTCAAATAGCACTTTTGAGTAGAAAAATTTAGCCCTTTGGTCTCTATAGGTCCTACCTAATATCGCTTTGAGTATGCGAGACCCTATTATACATAATTAACTTATACTTTCTGAAAGCTGCAATTAGCATGCCCCCTCTTCTCTTCGACCAAGATGCCCTAGCCGACCACTCCAAGATTCTATAAAATTGTAGACAAAAATCCTCTGATTAAAAAACACAACATACTTTATCCATCTGAATTTCAGAATTAAATTTTTGAAAGGCCAAAATAAGTTGAGTTAATTCAACATACATTAGTATTGTCCAAACTCAAACCTCTCCTCCTTGTCCTTACCACAACAAAAACTCTCTCCTCTAATTTCTATCAACTTTTTATGTTCCTTAGGTGAGGGGAGGTAGAAAGAGGAGACATATCTAATATCAGATGGTTAAGGTGATTGGGTAACAGAGGTGATGTGTTGGTTATCATACAGTCAAAATTAGTCAAGACCAAGAGGTATCTTTTGAACCAGGCCTATAGAGAATATAAAACCTCACGAAGCAAGTACTATCACTTCAGTAGATTCATTTTAATATCAATTTACATTTTTCTATAATTTAATTCGACTTTAACAATTCGTAGAGATTTATAAAAAAAAAATGACTTGCTGATAACGATTCCAAACAAAGAATCTTGTTTGATTCACCAACTTATGGGAAGATGATGAGCTTTTGTACTTTGAATATGTTTCGTACGGAATCCCTAATGTAGATCAAAATTTATAATTATACAGAAATTCTTGATCAAAATTTCGATATAAATTGTATGTCCAACATGAAACTTGAGAAAGTCTATAAAACTCGGCTGAAACAACACTATACAAGTTCCTTGTTCTTGTACTATATATCACAAATTCTTGTTTAGGACCGTCCTAAAATTAGGACGCTATTTCATATGTAATCACTTTTAGAGCTTATGTGATCACCATTTTGTAAGGCTTACATGATCACTTTTAAAGCCTATATGATCACTTTGAAAGGCATATGTGCTCATTTTTATTTAATTATGTGATCACTTCTAAAGCTTACGTGATCACTTATTAAGTATATGTGATGATCACTTTTAAGGCTTATGTGATCACTTTTATAGCTTATGAAGACTGTGTTGTGTGGTGGTGGTAGTGGTGGACTTAAAAATTAAAAATGATCACAAATACCTTAAAAGTGATCACATAAACCTTAAAAGTAATCACATAGGTTTTGAAAGTGATCACATAGGCTTTAAAAGTAATCACTTGTAAAGGTTGAAATGATCGCATATGCTTTAAAAGTGATCACATATGCTTTATAAGTAACCATATAAGCTTTAAAAGTAATCACACAGTAAATTAAAAATGATCACATAGACCTTAAACGTGATTACATAGGCCTTAAAAGTAATCACATATGCCTTAAAAATAATCACATACGCTTTAAAAATAATCACTTACAATAGTAAAAAGTGATCACATATGCTTTACAAACAATCGCATAAGCCTTTAAAGTGATCACATAAATGTGATCACATAAGCTTTAAAAGTGATCACATAGTGAATTGGCCCATTTACCATGTCCTAAATATAGGACAGCCGCATATGAGACTTGCTCACTATATATTGCAAGCAAGAAAAGTCAAAAGACTTGAAAGTTAGAACACATTGCCTTTTGCAAGTTGCAACACTGATCACACTGTCCAAAGAGACAAGTTGCTTTGTGTTGGGCACAGAGAAACAATAGATTAGTATACCAAACTAGAGGACAGTGCAACCCACCTCATCTGCCTCCAGTGAAATTCCAATTGCATCATTGACGTAAGACAGAGATACATCCATATCATAAAGCGAGAGATCGGGACAAACATATGACTTCCCATCAGAATATGTCACTTGTACAGGCTCAACTTCAAACTTCTTATCACAGTACCCCGAAAACATAGTAACCTGAATCAAGAAGCACTATCAGCCAAATCACAACAATTTGCAAATAAAATAAAATAAAATACATCCATCATACTCTTGTACCATAGTATTCAAAACAATTTTAGCCTTCGTCAAATCAGTGGCTGTACATTCGATGAAAACGTTCTTTGTCTTCAAAGTAATAGCAGAATGTGCACCATTTATTATTGGGGGTAAAGACAACACAGTTCTGCAGATAAAAATAGCTAAATAAATAACCAAAAAATATAAATAAATAAAGAAAAAATAAAACATGATCTTTTGACATTAATCATGTACTTAGTAACATATGGAATCATGAAAGACAAGTATTTTTCATCCTACCAATTCATAACCTAACAGAAAGTTGTGACTAATAAGGGCCTGTTTAGTTGGGGAAATAATGAAACAAAAAGGTAAATGGTAAACTTATTTCCTTTAGTGGGAGTTCAGCTGGCTACTTTTGGAATTTTCGGCTTTAGCAATTCTCTCAAAGCCCTCTACCTCAAGTTCCAAGGTGGAGTTGGGACTTTACCCCATCTCTCTCTTTTAGCGATCACCACTTCACTATTACTCCCTAGGACATAATCTCATAACCACCAGTGACCGTGAGGGCACCCGAAGAGTGCTGACACCTCAACACCTCTATGCCATAGACTAAAATCATCTCACCTCACTAAAAAACCACTAACTAGCTAAATACCCATACCATCCTTACAAAGCAAGAGAAAATGATAAAGTTTGTAAAAGAGTAGAACTGATGTGAAATTTCAATTGTGGATGTAGCTTTAAATACTCCAATGCAACATTAAAACATTTAAATGTGGGATTTTAATAGTCAATTCTCCACGTTGATTTGTGTTGGTTCATGTAACCTAAATCATATTGTTGGGATTAAGCTTTGGCAATATTATATTGTATTGTGTTGATGAATTTAACCATAATGTTTATTGTTTGTAGCTTGGAAGGAGTTGTCATGGTCCAAGGATGACACTGTTGTGGCTACAGATGGCCATACCAACATCTTTATACTATAAATTGTTTAAATTAAGTAACAACGGTGGACAGTTGGTAACAATGGAAATCAGCCAAACGAAAAGGACTAGAAGTTTTTATTCATTCCTGCTCTCTAACCAAACAAGTGAGAAAACTTAAGGAATTTCCTTTGCTTTTCATTTTATCCCCTATGTCTATTCCTTTCTTTCTCTTGAGGTGAACCAAACAGACACTAATTTTTATCCTTGAAATACCAACTACACAAACCTTCAATGTATAATAAAAGTAAATAAATACATAAATAAGAGAGCTGATAAAGATAACAAAAGGACATGGCAAAGCTGTGCACATTTATACCTATCACGGTCATATATAACTGGAAACACAGGCGAATTCTCAATAATATGCAAGTATTTCTTCAGCTTCAAATCATTCTGTCAAAATACACTAAAGCATAACTAAAGATAAACTTATGAGAAAATTCCGAAAAATTAATAAATTAAAGGTCATGTGTTTTCAACATTGGCTCCATTATAATTATTACAATTCGAAATAACTTACCTTGTAAAACTCCATTAGCTCGTCCGCTTTAAATTGTTTAACCTATAGCAGAGGAAAAACAGTAAGATAGAATAGGTTATCACACGTTTCACAAAGAAACAAAATATTGTGGTTGAGATACAAAAAGGTTAGGAGGTACGATGACAGATCCTCAACTTCTGTTGTCAAATACCATCAAAATTTAGAGATTGAGAATAGTTCAAAGGAGTGACTTCCATAAGCAAGCAAAATATCTTTAAGTTCTTCTAATTCAACTTTTGGTTTCCATCCTTCCCACATTAGCATAGTGTAAAAACAAGGTCGCATCGCATTGCATCGGCTACGTTGTAAAGGTTATCAAAATAAACGAAAAACCGATATTTTCGGCGTTGTAAAGGTGTCAAAAAACCGCGTTTTAGGCCGTGTCAAGGGATACCTTATGGTTTGGACACATATATAGGCACTATGATAGCCGCATCATCATTTCATTACCGAGATCGCTACCGTTGCCGCATTTTTACACTATGCACATTAGTTTACTCTTTCCCATCTTTGGAACAAAACACAAAAAAGATAAATCATCATCTCTTCTAGATATCCCACTATTTTTCTCCCTTCAAATTACATATATGATAGCCAACAAGAGTTAACTGACAGAATATATATCAATATGAAGTACTCACGTAAGCTACGTGAATTGCACGCTAACATGAAGGCAAGACTCGCTCAATACATACCAAGTCACTATCAGGTTATTATAAAGAATGGGGACCAACGTGCAGCACATGGCATGGCCAGTCATGAGAAAAAATTGTTTTTCAAGTCTAGGCAAGGCAACATTCCGAAGAGACGCACAAGATGCAACATAAGCTGCACCTAGATTAAAAATTCAAAATAAACCAAAATATTATGTGTTTTGGCATTTGGCAATGCGCGCATGAGATGCATCAGGAGAGAAAACTCCTTAAGCCTAAATGTACTTCGCGCTTTTTTTATCTAAAGACTAAAGATAAATAGGTAACATAGTATTTGCTTCATTAATATCAAGCCCAACTCGGCCCCACCACCCAAAAGATGAAAATGTAGACCTTACCCTCAAAACAGAAACCAAAAATTTAAAACAAAAATAGACACACCCAAAAACGGGGCTCCAACATTTTATTGAGCCTTCAAATCTGCAGCAATAAGCCATCAACATATAGAATTAATAATACATTTCTTGATAGACTAATACAGGACTTCCCAGGCTATATATCATATACAACAACTATAAGTTTATAACAATAAGGGCACATAATGAATTATATATGAAATCCGATTGTGTGATCCAAAACGTATACTTACAAGTTTTATATACTCATACAAAGATAGTAAGAAAACAAGTAAAGACAATACCTGCTTCAAAGGCACAAAGTTTATTTTTGACGGTGGCAAAGCCTGTGACAAAAATGACAAGGTTAGAAAGAGTCACAAAAATTATCAACACATCATATAAATAAATCTTGAAATTGCTACATGCTTCCCTCAAAATTAGTCATTTTTACTAATTGGTCCGTGCCTCAAGAAAATACTAGTTGGATTATTTTCTCCCCTCTTATAACATTTCAAACAAGATGTTAGACATGATCTTAAAATGTCCCTCCAGAATGCCATTATTTATATCACCAAAAATATAGAACGAGAACAACTAATCAAAATGTGTCATCACTTTTGAGCAAAATCACAGAACAATAAGTTAAAATTCTTGTTGCAACACATTCCCTTTCGAGAAAACCCCTAGTAGTTTTTTCTCATTAAGTATGTTTTCAGTGCAAAATTCCCCACTTTTTTCATTATTTATAGTGTCTGAATAAAAATGGGGACCAGCTCCTGAACTCAACTACATGAGCACTTTTATCAATTGAAGCGTAACTTTCACTTCCATGATTTGCATGGCATTGAATAGGTTGCAAATATTAAATGATTGAAGTAACGCAATTTTGGATGGCATAAGGATGACCAACAATATACAATGCAACGTTATGTTGGGAAAAGAATGTGAGTACAATCTTGTTAGTCATAAAATGAAATAAATATACATCACGAAAAAAATATTTAAGATATAATCCTGGCACCATAACCTACACCTTGTGTTAGTGCAAGTACCAAAACACTTAACAATGACGTTGACTTTAATCACTTAATCAAACATGTCTTAACTTGTACTCTGGATAAGGAAATTGAGGATGTGTCAAGTTGTGTTGGATAAGGTTTGGAACGGTTCATGAGGGCGTTTAGGGCTTCACTAAGGGTGAGGAAGCATACCTTGAAAGAGTCAAGGCATGGGAGGGGGGTTTGTTCGATCAAGGCATTGAAGAAAAGCAAATAATGGTTGTCAAAGTGATCTGCTAGAACGAGCATGGTAGTGGTTCGAACAAGCAGATTAGTGAGCAACAGGCAGTAGCTCAGCATCAAGGGTGCTTGAACGAGAAGGGGCTGGCTCGAACGAGCACTTTGCCTTGCATTCTGTGTCTGGTCTTTTGGTCTATGTTTGCATTGAAGAGGTGCATTATATTGTTGTTTATTGTAATGTTTATTGCTATGTTTATTATCATATTTATGAGTCAATGTTGAATGTGAGTTCATGGTAATTTATGAGGGAATTCTAAGAATGATGTATGCCTTACCTATAAATAAGATACATCATTTATGAAATTACACAGCAAAAACACACATATTGTGAGAGGACTTATTCTTTGTAGAAACTTGAGAGTGTTCTTCATTGAATTAGCATTTGTGATCTTGAGATAATTGTTCTCAAGATAGGGGAGGTTTATTTATACTTGTATTATTGAATCCAATTATAAATAGAACTACATTTGAAGTGGAAGGTATCCAAGATACCTTATAAACACTTGCGTTCATCTTTTCTTATAATTCTCAAATCTCATCTTGTTTTTCATTGTTGAACCTATTAAAGCTTTCATTTCATCTTGTTTGACACGTGCCTATGTGCTAAAGCCCAAACTGTTGTTGCCCTAGTGTGGTGTATATGAGGCATTTTCATTGAGGAGTAGTTTAGGGGGAAAATGTAATAAGGCACAAAAGAGCTTAATAAGAACACAAAATAACCGCAATGAAGCAGCATTATTGCATCAACAACCTGATTTTGCACTTAGCCACGTACACTCTCTAAATTTGAGTATTTTGTTTCACAATGAAGAGGCACAAGCCGACAATTAGCACTTCGCACCTAGTCTCTAGAGATACATGCACCCTTAAACCTCTCAGGATCCAATCAACCAAGGAACTAACCACCATAAAAACTAAAAAGAACTAACATCTCCTCACCTCAAACCCATATTGTATCCCTATCATCCATTATAAAGAATCATTTAACAAAGCAAAAAAACTAGGATCAACCTCAATATAGATCAAAGTCGTCGAACTTCAAACGGTTATCATGCAGATCTTTTCCATAATACATTAAGCTATGTTCCATATTCTAACTAAAAATCATTAGCTACTAAACTTGCAACAAATGCAAGACGATTGTGACTTCTTAAAAGCACCTAGCCGCATCAAAATTGTCTACCATAGTCCCAATCACCTAAATTCAGCAGACTCCATATCACTAAAATAGTAACCCAAAAGCAAGGAAGCTAACAGCTGAACCCGGACAAGGGAAACAAAAAATTTGAACAAAGCTAATAGAGACAGAGTAGCGAAGGTTGGCTTAGTATAAATGCATTTGTCACGGACCCCAACTTTGGAAAACTTCTGCAGAGGCCTAACAACAAATCATAGCTTCTCACAACCATGCACCCTCAATTTGTATATTGATGAATTTGAAGTTTTTTCATTGCTCTATAGAATACCATTACCAACAATTTGTTGTTCTCCTTGCTTAAAATATTACCCAAAACAGAAAAAATCTCAAAAATACAATAGCCTATACTCAAGATATAATTTCCCTCTTACTCCCACACCCTAAACATGGTTTTTTTCTTTGAACTGAATCTTTGCTTAGAAAACTGATTACTATTAAGTAAATTTCTTTTACTAAGCACAACTAGAATAAGTCGAAGAGAACAGGATGATACTAGTGCTAATATTTAATGTTCAATGAACAACATTGATTGTGTATTAACCTTCTTAAGCACACTACATTCATTTTACAACACTTTTTCTCCATTAAGATGAAGTTTTCCAAGATGCTCAAAGTGAATTGTATTCTATCAATTATTGGAATAAAATTCATCACTATTCATGATAGTATCAGTCACACTCTCATTAAACCAAACTCGAAAATATTCCAAACATTGAACTTTCTTAACAATAAACAGCTCCATGTGCTCAAAATCAATTCAATATCTTAAACATAAATTTAGAGCTATTATGCCTCATACATGCTTGCAAAGCAAAGTAAGCAAACCTAATCAAGTGACTTCTCTATCTATCCACTCTATCAAAACAAAAAAAAAATAGAGATCAAAACTGAAAGAAAGTGCATTGAAGTTAAAATCATATTTCAGTGATGAATCTCTTGCTTTACATCATGCATGGTAAGTTCGTATTACTTTGTTGGTCATGTACTTAAAAGTGGAAATCTACTATCCGTGATTACAATTTTGTAAAATATCTAGTTCTAAATATCATTCGAGTCTGGGCACTTTGGGAAAAGTAGTTTGGGTGGGATTAGCATGTGTTGAACAAGCAAAAGAACAACTTATAGAACTTTGTGCCAAAGTCACGAAAAGCTCTAAACTTTTAAAAGGAATTGGACATGAACATTTCTCACTATGCTAGTAGTAATTAAAACAACGGCTTAGTTTACTTTTCTAGTGTTACCAAGGTCATACTTGGTAAATGGGTAACTAAAAAAAAACATGATTTCTTGTTCTATTGGGCCATAACTATTTAGTGGAAGAAAAAAAGAAAAGAAAAGCTCAAGAGCAACATCAAGAAACCCAGAGGAATAAAGGCATTATGATATTTTACATCACTCTAAAACAGTCATCCAAAGTCAAGTAACACCGATTGAAACAACAAATTATCGTAAAACATTAGTACGAAATTGATTGGTGTCACTAGACACCATTATTCTACTACCTCGTAAGAGAAAGGACCTTGAATGGTATCCAAGTCATGGGTTCCAATAGCTACCAAGGTTCTTCGCCTGTAACAAGAATTTCAATATAAGTGCTAGAATAAAACAATCTTGATTATCTTATTTGGCAACTATTGCGTTCGTGACATATATCGTTATCCATACAACTATTCAAGAGTAAAGCCATTCTACGATTCATAGTAAAATGCGTTATTTTCTCATTCTCTTTTATGTTATATATGTCTTATTAGTAATCCTAACTATGTACATTTCCAACACAATACAAGATATAAAATAAAATGAAAACCTCAAGATTCTATACCGGCATATATTTTGATGTAGCCTGTCTTGAAGATCAATGAAACTGTTGTATCTTGCTTCATCAAAACTAATACCTCTCAGAACAGCACAAACGACAAAAGGACGAATTGAAGATGTCTGCAAATGAAACCAAATGGAAGACTTTATCATACACAAATCATTTTCAAGTGGAACACTAAAGCAAACATAGGGCTTTCAAGCCTAAAACCTCAGATTTCACATGCATTTGCAGCATGGATTGATGAGAAATATCAGCAAGTGTATATGTTGGAGTATCTTGAAGCTCTTCAAAAATGCGCAAGGCCTGGGCTAGACCTTCCAGACAAAGCAAATCATACCTATAAATAAACCCACAAAAAAAATTCAAAAGTTTAGTCATATATTCATATCCCATAGACATTATCAGTCAAATACTATTCACCATATAAAAGAAGAATAAACAGTAATGTCGATGAGAAATACCTATAGTTTCATATTTTGCGTATCTTATAAGGTAACTAATACCCAATATATGGTAATATTCATATCTACCTATAATTAGTATTCATATCTACCTATAATGAGTACCTCGCACTTGTGTATATACAATGAAAATTTCAGTGTTCTCAATCAGTTCTAATCAGTAATGAGAACAAATTGTGTTCATTGAAAAAGTTCAATTACTCACTACAATGAAGAAAAACAACAGAAAATGGGCAAATATCAATTTTAATAAGTAACAGTAACATGAAAAGAACAAAAAGTTTTCACTAATTAAAAAAAGCTAAGCACAGAAAATTTTGAATTCATAAGAAGCTTATTAGCAAACCTATTAGCAGGAACTTCAATTTTGTAGATGATTTCTTCATCTTCAGTAGGTTCTTCATCTTCCAAATGCTTTTCTTTCCGAATAATTGCCTTTTCTGTCGTCTAATAAATCAACAAAATTTATACAATCAACAGAATATTAAAATTAAAGAATCAACTATAACATTCAAAATTCAAATAAAGGAGAATACAATAAAAAGTAAGAAAAATAACTCACAATGTCATCCAGCTCAATGCCAAATCTGAAGCAAAGATCCTCAAATTCTTTATCCTCTAATAATTATAATTATAAAATGAAAAAAGCGACCACAAAATATCACAGTAAAAATTAAATATTAAATAGATATATAAAAAAGGGAAATTGCAGATAATGGATTCTACATCAATAATGAGAGTGAAGGAAAGGAGGGTTAGAAAAGTAACCATAAGTTCGGCCAAGAGCGTCGAAAAGGCGATCTCTGCCTACACTAACGGTAGGCATTGCGACGCTTAAAAGAGATTAGGGTTGCTGTAGAAAGAGGAAGAAGGTCGCCTGGGAGCCGCCAACACAACCTGTCCCAGTTCATAAATACATACCCATTGTTTCAAATTCACAATGTAATTAATTTACCCGGCACAACTTAATCAAATCAAATCGAAAATTCACCATTAGTCCATTACAGTTTTGCTACAGTTTAAAATGGAAATACGGGTATGTCGATGGCAAATTGATTTTACCCATTAAAACAAATATAATCAACTTGTATCCATTGAAAAAAGTTTTGCTATAGTTTTGGTACAACTTAATCATATTTTATCCATTGAAACAAATATTATCAAAAAAATGAGAAAACAATTCAAAAACAAGCAGCCAAGAACAATTACCCGGCGGGAGAAATGAGCGATTGAGTCGTGGAGGCGGCCGGCAGCGACTAGCGAGGAGCAGACTGCGGAGGAAGGGAGGAGGAAGATCTTAGCGTAAAGGAGTGTCGAGAGGCGTATCTGGATGATAGTGTTAGGGTTTAGAAAAGAGTACACCTAAGTTAACAAAAAAGAAATTCACCTCTGTGATTTTTTGACAAAAAAAAAAAGTTTTATGGGTCATTAATTTCGTAACTAAATAAGCAAATACCAATTGAAAAATCAATTACATACATCACATGAAGAATTAATTATTAATTTAATTTGATATCGACTTAATTGATATAAGTTTGTAAGCGCTATGTTTGCTCAGAAAAAACAAACCATTATAGATCGATGACAACCCGAGTTTGAATGACATTTGACTCAAACTTCAATTGGCAAAATTTGGTGCAAACCAAATACCGCAAATAGGGCTGTGCAAAAAACAAAACATTATAGATCGATGACAACCCGAGTTTAAAATTTCCAATTTCGGGTTTTCGGTCCGGTCCGGTCAAACCCGGAAAATTCAGGGTCGACCCGGTTAGGACCGGTTAAATTATAATTTAGCTTTTTTACTTTCTGAATTCTGACATAAATATAAATAGGGCTTTTCATTTTTAGGGTTTACTTTCCTGATTCCTCAATCCCTTTGCTACCTCAACCTGCGGCGCACTCCAATTTCAATCCCTTCTTCTCCAGAGTCCCTTCTCCAGACGGACGACCCTCACGCCTCACGAGTCACAAACTCACGACGGTACTGCTTCTCCGGCAGACGGCCGACGGTAATTCATCTTTTCCATTCTTTTTTTTCTGTTCAACAATGGGTGTGTAGTGTTTAGAGAGAGATGTGAATGTCTGATTTTGTTTTAGGGTTGGTTCAAATACTCAATTTCATTTAGTCTGAACTCTGATGATGTAGCTTGTGTTCACTTGAAAAAATTAGTTCAACGTAATAGGGCTAATTGTATTGCAGATGGAAAGTATGTTCATATTAGATGCATTGCTCATATCATTAATCTTATTGTATGGGATGGCACTAAAGAACATGGTGTGTGCATTGATAGGATAAGAAATGCTGTGAAATATATTAAGAACTCTCCTGCTAGAATTCAAAGGTTTAAAGACCTTGTACCTAAATATAATATTCAGAGTAAATCTTCTTTGTGTTTTGATGTTCCTACTCGTTGGAACTCCACTTATGATATGTTGGATACAGCTATCAAATTTGAACCTGTTTTTGGTGGAATAACTATACCTAGTGGAGATAAGGATTCTGAAATGCCACCAGATAATGATGACTGGGCAAAATTAAAAAGGTTGATTGTGTTTTTGAAAGGTTTTTATCTTTTAACTCGTCGAATATCTGGCTCTCTTTATGTGACAAGTAGTAAAGGTTTTTTTGAGGTTGCTGTTGTTTATGATATGTTGAAAAGATGGGAGAAAAATAGTGACCCTGACTTTAAAGCAATGACATGTTCAATGAAAAAGAAGTATGATAAATATTGGGGGAACATAATGAAAATGAATATGTTGATTTATGTTGCTTCCATTCTTGATCCTCAAACTAAATGGTTGCCTGTTGAGTTAACACTTATTGATATGTATGGTAAGGAAGATGGTTCAATACTTTGTGCTGATGTGAAGAAGTTCACTCATGAATTATTTGATGAGTATAGAATTAAATACTCTCCTCAAGATTATCAACCAATGCAAACTAGTGATGATTCTTCTATTCCAATTGATTTAAGTGAGGATGATGGCCTATTAGGAAGTAATTACTTGCAAAGCATAAGAGAGAGCAGAACGATTGGAGGGTTCAAGTGAGTATGATAGGAGCGAGTTAGATAGGTACTTGACTGATCGATTAGGGCCAACAGAAAAGGGTATGGATGCATTAGCATGGTGGGGTCAATATGGGCAAAGATATCCAATTCTTTAACACATGGCCCGTGATGTATTAGCTATTCCATTGTCTACCGTTGCATCTGAGTCTGCCTTTAGTGCTGGAGGTCGAATTCTTGATCCTTTTAGGAGCTCACTAACTCCTAAGGTAATATAATATTCACCTAATACTTTACTTTGGTTTATTATATATATTATTTATTTTAATGAATAGTTTTTTATCAATGTAAGATGGTACAAGCTCTTGTTTGTTCACAAGATTGGTTACGAACAAAGGGATCATTAGGTGTTGATATAGAAGAGAATTTGCGTGAATTAGAGGAATTGGAAAAAGGTGATTTTATGATTGTGTATTTATTTCTTTTTTTTTGTTTTATTTACATTTTCATTTCTATGTTTCTTATGTGTTATGGTTTTATGACAGATATTTGTGAAGATGACACGTATGACCAAGCGATTTACGTGGATAGCTTGATATGAAGCTCACGAGTCACGAATGTTGTTTTTTGTTTGACTTGGTTAGAATTGTTTTGCAGGGATGTATTGAAGATATTAATGTATTAAACTTTGTATTTTTTTTATCGGACTTTGGACTTTTTTTTTGAATATCGGACATTGGACTTTTTTTTTGAAGATCGAACTTTGGACTTTTGGATTAATTATAAGTTTATAACTATTATTATTAATAGACTTTTGACATCGAAGTTAATAGGAAAAAAGCAAGCTAGTATTTTATCGACTATATAATGATTTATTTTGAATTTTACTATAATAAACATCTTAAAATTTAAAGCAATATTTTATAGTCGGTCCAACTGGTCCGAACCTGGACTGGAACGAAATTTTTCAGGGTCGGACCGGAACCGGACCAGATGAAATAGGATCGGTATCCGGTCCTCAAATTTTTTGATTCCGGTCTTCCGGTCCAGGTTTGGACCGGTGTTCAGTCCTAACCGCAAATCGTGGTTTCGAACCAAGTATGATCCATCGCTTCGTACAACCGAAAATTAACCAATTCGAAATGCAATTGAACCAATGACACTCGTCTGAAATCGACCTTATGACCTGAATGAACACGTATAATTCTAACTATGATTTTCACCAATTAATACATCCATGATCTTTTTGACTTATTCAACGTTTATCAGTCATCTTTTCACACATAAACCATAAAACGAGTTGGTGACTAGTTGTTTCTTTGGGTATAAAAATGTTAACGATATTCTTAAGAGAAACGCAAAAGCTTATATTAAAAAAAATAAGTGAATGCAATTGTAAATGTTGAAAATGACTCTAATGGTCTCATAAGGCATCAATAAGTGTGCAAAATTAATTGGAACATTTAATTAGTATATAAGAGAGTAATATTGAATAGAGAACGTAAAAGTGCGACTTGTTATCTGTTTAAGTTGATTTAAACTGCAATTCACGTTAGTTTTATTATTTAATCAAACAAGTAATTGTGTATAAAGTATTTGAAAAATTCAAAACAAATCAATTTCACATCTACCAGATTTTGAATAATCGAAATCGATATTAATCCGACTTTACAAAACGAGAAATGAGGTCATGAATATCAACTACTCATGAGGTATTAAGTAATAAATTAGCAAATTCAACAGGTATATCAAACCACTTTGGCACTTTAAAAAAGTGTTGGAAGAACAAGAAACAAAGATGAACCAAGATGTCCAGAAGAACACACTGTACGTAGGAGGATTAGCCGAGGAAGTTAACGAATCCATTCTTCATGCTGCCTTCATCCCTTTTGGAGAAATCAAAGATGTTAAAACCCCACTTGATCAAGCTACTCAGAAGCATAGATCGTTCGGATTTGTTACTTTCTTAGAGAGAGAAGATGCTTCTGCCGCCATGGATAATATGGATGGTGCTGAACTTTATGGTCGTGTTCTCACTGTTAATTATGCTCTTCCTGAGAAGATTAAGGGTGGTGAACAAGGATGGGCTGCTCAACCTAGTATGTTCATTCTCCTTATTTTAGTTTTTTTACACCAACCCTAACCCTAATTACTTTCATTTTGATTTGTGATATTTTATTGTGTTGGCTTTTACAGTTGCTGCGATTTGTAATTTTAATCCGGACGTGGCATTTTTTTTTTGTTGTTTTATCTTAATGTGCTATTGCGGATCCTTTCAGTTGAATTAATATGCATTTTCTGTTCTATTGTTTACGAGTGTTGGGAACTTACAAGGCTAGACAAGATTGAAGGTGGAGAGAGTATGATTGTGGAGTAATTGGTTTGGGGAGAGATGAGGGGCTACGGTTCTATGCTTTAATGGAGGCTCTGGGTAGAGATGTAGTGTAGGAGTTCTGAATAAATGAAAATGTTATAAGGTCAGATGGGAGGAGAAGAAAGGAGATGGGATGGAGTAACTGTTGCGTTGATAAGTCACACTACAACAAGTAGGTATAAGGAGGGTGGAAGATCAAGAGATAGTTTTGGCAATCTATAATTTGTTAGGTTAATCACATCACTAATAAAACCAAAGGCTTCTAATTCTAAGACACGAGCTCACTTGCCACAATCAACCCAGTAGAAATTTTTTAACTTGAGCATTCTAAGTTTCTAACTTGAGACTCTTGAACGAAGTTTAGAATTTTGATTAAAACTTCAACAACCCGAATGAAATACAACATAGGAGTTTATGGTTAATTTTACGCAAAGGAAGTTGCGAAACTTCATTGCATAAGTCTTCCCATGATGCGCACTACTTTGTTTTAGTAATTATCCATTTGCTGGCTGCTTTTAACATCTGTCCTCCTTTGGAATTAACACAAGAAGTAGTTCAAGTAACCTTCTATACCTAGCTTTGGAACAGCCATGAATATTACTCACTGTTGAGACGTGAGTATAATTACCTGATGGTGGGTTTTGACCTGCGTAACTTCCCATGTAGCTTGCGTATTCCTGTAGTGCTTAGGTCTGATTGGCTAGCCATATTTTAACTAAATTACGTGGTAAAGTAACAACTAAAATTAAAAGAGTTTGCAAGCTAAACTACACAATAATTAATTCACAAACTAAGTCAACAAAAGTAACACTAGTAAACTAGATTGGATTAGGAACTAAACGGAGCACTTCAAGAGTGTTGTCTTGAACCAGATCAATGGCATGTGGGTCTTTGCAAACTTGGGGTTGTGCAAGGCAAATAAGTATGGAGATGAATATGGAATGATATAGCTTTGAAGTTTTAGGAAGTGAAAAATACATTGTTTGTAAAAAAGAGCTTCATTTGCAAAGAAAAGACAAAATCATGGTTATCCCTTTTTCACAAACAGCATGTTGTCACTATGCTGCCAGAGAGTCTCTGATAAGTCAATTACTGCTCACTGATGATTACCTATTATTGGAATTCCTATAAATACTGCTCATTGATGATTACCCATTATTGGAATATAACGTCCTCATAATAGAATGGCGATCAATATAGACATAAAACTGACCTATCAACCTGGAAATGTATTGCTTATACATGTGTAAGGTATATTTATGTAAAACTTCACTATGATGTGTCCACTATGATATCATTATGGTATTCTAGCTCAAGCCACTTGGTGCACAACATTGTGTAACTAAAACCTACGTGTTTGGATGGGAAGGGGGAAGCATTGTTCAGTGTATCCTATGCTTTTAATTGCTAGTCTCATTCAGCCCAACTCTTTTGCTTTAACAGCATGATCAATAGCTCAGGACCCCATTTCTGGGGCCTGTAATTTAATTATATTATGATAGATTAGTTTTACCTAGAATAGCAACACATGTTGATCATCACATAGTTCCAGGCCAATAATTCTTATCAGCAGGCAGTCGTTACCTTGCTAATACTCCAGTGGTAGGGAACTTCTGGTTTTCTTTTCTTAATTGTTAGTTATAGTTCTTGGGTTACATGTATTAGCAAATTCATTCATATCAACATGCTGGTATCACAAACCTGGATTTTGTAGTAACTGTAGATCACTGAACTTGCTCTTTATGCTGCAATGTTGTGTTCTTTTGCTCTGCTGTTTTGTGGTTTGCATGGGCATTGGCAACAATGACTTTGTTCACTGGATCCGCAGCTTTGAAGACTTTCGTCTTATATTTAACTTTTGTATACTTGTCTGCAGTTTGGGCAGATGCTGATACATGGTTTGAGAGGCAGCAAATGGAAGAGGAAATGCAGCGTCTTCAGGCCGAGAACAAAGCTTCAATAGAAGCTGCTGAAGAGCTGCACAGAAAGAAACTGGCCGAGGAGCGTGAAGGAGAAAAAGAGGACGATCCCATGGCGAGGGCCGAAGCTGAGGTATTACAGCAGAATCAGAATTAGTTGATTATCTAGCAGAAACAAGGGGGATGTGTTCTGGATATCTTTGTCAAATGCCATTGTATTAATTTGGATTTTGAAACCCTGATCGATCAGTTAGATGTATAAAAACAGGTTTAGTGATGAACGAATACGTATTCCTCCCAACATTTTTTTGATATGAGGTGACTGGCTACATATTGCATTACTTGACCTGATAATTACCATTGCACATGACATCAATACATCTTGCTGTTTTTTTTTTACCACACTAGATTAGGGGAAAAACGCAGTATGTGAGCTAGGAGCTGGGCACACATGATTTTTGTATGCACTGCTTAAGAATAAAGGAGTTTTATGAAGGCCTTGTCACTTCACATCAAAGATCAAGAATGAAATCAGGATTCATTTTGATCACAACCGAAGCTCTCTAGCTCAAGCATCAATGGCCAAGTTTAATAATGTACTACTTTCATTCTACTGAAATTAACTAATAACTAACTGACTATATGCCTTTTAACAGAATACTAAGGTAAGTTGCTTGAATAACAAACTTGAGCTACCCTTGCGGCCTTGCCTCATTAAGCCTCGAGAGAATGTTGGGTTTAAACTTGCTTGACTCGAATTTGTGATCAACTCAAGACTTTAACGAGTTGAGTCAAGCAAGCATCAACGCAGTTCAATGTTTTCCGTTATAAAATTTTTCTCTATTCTAATTAGTTTAGTTAATTAGCCGTCACACAAATAAGGATAAGAAGAAGCTTACTTCAAGAATCAAGATACATAAACTTATAGAACAACTCGGACTTGACTCGAAAACTTCATTTTCAAGTAGAGCTAGAATAGTTTATGCTTAGCAAAACACTTTGACTTGTAATCAAAGCAAAATCTTAACGAGTCAATTCTAGCATAGGAATCCCTCAATTACCACCCCTAGTCAATCCCGACATCCCGTGGCAAGGGCTGAAGCAAAAGATCTTTAACAAGTTTTAACATAAATAAAAGCGAGTTTTTCAATAAACCTTCATCAAGAACACTCGTATTAATTCAGTTTTGCATCTAAAGATCAATGATTAGAAGTACAAAACTCCTTTGATGATATAAAGGAATACCATTTTGCAGGAATAATTCTATTGCAGGAATACAATTCCAAAAAGCACACAACATAGAACAGAAATGTGAGGGGGGAAATACAACTCTTGAAACTAACATCATATCAAAGATTTCATTTTGAGAAGTACAGTATCACATAGCTTCACATAATCAAGACTCTTACAGTGTTTGCATGATCTAATTCAACTCAAGCAGTGACAGTAACAACTAACAACCGTATATGGTTTGTCCATTGCAACTGATTGATTGCAGATCTGACTCCAAAAAACAAATGATATGTATGTCTAATGCTCGCCAGAGTCCTGCTGCTATCTGCTCGTCCAAGTAACTTGATCAAGCTTTCCCAAGGTCGACTTCTTGTCCATTGGCCTCTTTGACCCATCTTGTCTCGACACAGTCCAACCTTCATCGAACCGAGCCGATTGAACCATAGATCAAGGAACTTCAACAATTCCTCAAAGGGCCAATTCGACCATGAGTCGCAACATAATTCTACATGGAATCCAAAGTCTGGATCAATGCTATGATCTTCTAAGCAGGAATAGGCAAATAGCCAATGATTCTACATCTGTAAGAACTATAACCATACGGGCTAAAGCTCTACTTTCGAGCAAACTAACGGACTTCATCAATATCCCAATCGAACTTTCCACTAGACGTCATTCACAAGGTGGTACAAATAAGCAGTTAATCAGTTTTTCCGAGTATGGCATCACATAACTTGACAGCATCAAGGTTATCCCTCACATTATGTACTCTTACAATGTTTGCACCACCTAAAACTCCAGCAGTTATAGAAGCAACGGTAGCAGGATCCCTATCAGCTGCTACAGGGCGCTCACAAATCTCGCCCAGAAACCTTTTTCTTGAAGGTCCAATTAGCAAGGGGCAATGAGCCACTGCCAAACTCTTCTTAGCTATCTCTTCCCGTATCTTTTGTAAACCACGAAGAATTTCCAAATTTTGATTCGTATTCTTAGAAAATCCAATGCCGGGATCAATAACTATCCTCCAAGCAGGAATTCCCGATAATTCTGCATCTATGACCCTAGAGCTCAACTCCGTAGCCACTTGCTTACAAACATCATTGTACGTCAAGTTCTCAGAATTTTGCATTGAAGTCGGATCTCCTCGCATGTGCATTGCTATATAAGGAACTTTAAGGTCCGCAACAACATTAAACATCTCGGAATCGAGTTTCCCACTAGAGACATCATTCACAATGTGTGCCCCCTTCTTGACGGCCTCCGAAGCAACTTTAGAATAAAACGTATCCACTGACAAGATTCTTCCTTCTTCCTCGATCAAATCCTTGACAGCTTCCAGTACAGGTACTACTCTTTCTAGCTCTTCTTCAGCCGAAATCCTAGTTGCCATGGGTCTGGTTGATTGTGCCCCGATGTCAATTATATCTGCCCCATCTGAGATCATCTGACGAACCTTAGCAACCGCAGTATCGACAGATTGAAAACTTCCGCCATCACTAAAGCTATCAGGAGTCAAGTTCAAGACTCCCATTACAGAGGTTTTATGAGACCAATCCCATAAGCGATTTCCAACGGGCAAAACCCTTTTCATTCCATCCTTCCCGATTAGGGAACTTCCACCGAGTTTACCCCATGCTTCAAAGATTCCACCCAAAAAATTTGATAATGAATGCCATGTACAAATAGTGTCATTTTCTACATCAGACCCAATACAATCAATCAATGGTGCCATCACAAATGGTCTTTCCCATATCCTTTCATGGGGGATAGTGAGGCTCTCAGAGCTCACCCTAAATTTCCCATAAAATAGTATGTCCAAGTCAATTGGCCTAGGACCATACCTTATTCCCTTGGTTCTACCCATATCCTTCTCAATTTTCTTTAAAACCCCTAATAATTCATGAGGCCCAAGTTTTGTAAAGCCTCTTAAAGCAGAGTTAAGAAACTTCGGTTGATCAGTCACGTATGCAGGTTCCGTCTCATATAAACACCCATGCCTTGTGATGTCTATGCCTAATTTCTTCATTTGTTGCAGAGCTTGGTTGAAATTTTCTAATCTGTCACCAACATTGCTCCCGATTGCAATTACGACTTCTTGCTTCTTGGAACAAACTTCAACATCGTTCACCGGTGATGAGTGAAGGAAAGCAAAACACGAAGCTACAAAAACACATAGCAGTATATCAAACTTCATATGAGTGGAATTTGAAATCCTGTGATCGAAACATAAAAAATAGGAAAACACCATTTTTATCCATCTGTTTGCATCAGTTCTGAGTAAATCAAGCATTCAACATAACTTTTTTCTCCAAAAACAGTCTCACCCAGAAAAGAAAACGGACAACATTAGGGATAAAAGATGTCTCTAATTTTATTTATATATCCTTTTTAACGAAACCTCGATAGTATATAGGTCATTGACTCAGAAATGAACTTCATTGTTCATTATTCATTCATCATATTATACACACATAAAAGTAAACTTCTCTAATTCTATCCAAATTTGCCAAAGGTTGCCAGGGGCAGAGCAAAATCGAAAATTTCTTTGAAGGCCCTGTGCAATTTTATAAATTATGTATTTATTAACATTTTTACATCTTTAAACACTTAACATATACTACATAATTTAATATTGAAGCCTCCAATTTTTCGGGACCCTATGCGGTTGAACATGTTGAAAATGCTTAGAACCTCTCCTGAAGGTTGCACCATCCGACCCTCAAACCCCGCCTTGGTGTGAGCCACTTAACAGCGTCGGGGTAATGAAATGTTATTGCAACTCCAACCTAAACTTTAATCATACATTTGCAGCTTCTAGTACAAAAAATGAAGAAAACTCTTGGTCCATATTTTAGATGTCCACAACTAGTGAGTGATAGATAAATTTGAATGCTCAAGCTTCTCTTATTTCTATCATTGAAAACTACATAATAACATCCTTAAAAAGAAACAATAACCATTAAATGAGAATATAAGTGATTTACCTCTATTACAGTTGAAGATCCCATTTGGGATTAATTTGGTTGTTTTGAGATGCTTGAACACATTCCTCATGTCTACAATGCTTCTCTTTAATAACCCAGTTCAGAAAAATTGATTGTATATTAAACAACACTTCATACCACTGCAATTCAACATTATAAGAAATGTTTAAGATTAACCAAAAGGATTAATATTAATTAGTGGCAAAAAAAAGGATTAATATTAATTAGAGTACAATGTCAAATAGCCATCATATATTGAGCATTTTATTTGTATATCAAATAAAATTCCATAAAAATACACATACAAAACAAACATTTACAGCCCGTTTGGTAATCGATACAGGCAATGGTAATTCAATGTTAATATTGGTAAGAATATTTCTCTTCTTTCCAATGCATTACCACTTAAGAATGTGGTTTTAGATGGTAATGGGAAATTTCGAAAAAAACTTTCTTATGATCAATCTTTCATTTCTATATGACATGATACATCATAAACTATACTAAAACAATATGCTAATGTGACATGTGTCACTACCACAATGATTCGTTTTCCGCCGAAAGCACTTCTCTAAAAAATTATTTAGCCCATTTATCACAATTGTAAGCCCATTTATCACAATTATTACAATTGCCTTCAAATATGTTTATTGTCATATTACAATTACTACACAAATTAGTATTTTGAGAAGTATTCTTGGTTGACTAGCTACAATTATTACAATTGCCCATAAATAAGTTTCTTGCTATATTACAATTATTACAATTGCCCACAAATAAATCATCTTACCTGACCAAAATCATGCTTTTTTTCATCATTGTGTATTAATTAAATCTCATATTTGAATTAGATGTTTTCAAACTTTTGAGTATTAATTAAATCTCTTATTCTTAAATTTCTATATATTAACATAACTCATATGACTATCAAAAACACAGTAACCAAACACACTTCATTAGCATAAAACAATGATAAACAATTTTTATTTGTTTTTGAGTATTAACAATGATAAAAAATTTTTATTTTTTTAGCAACCAAAAAACAAAAAGATAAAACTGAACTTACATATGATTTTCTGGATCAAAAAGCCAAAGAGTACTTCTTCAAAAATATCTTCAAAAGTTTCAATCTTTAGGTTATACAGAGGGCATCTTCAATCAGATTATAAAACATTGAAAAAAAAAACAACAATCTTAACTGATTTTGTTGTTTTTAAAAGAAATTGGTTTCACTTAACCGATTAGAATCAAATTAAAGACAAAACCATAGAATAACAAATTTAGAGAGAGATTATGTCAAAAACGGCTGGCAATTGGCATAGAGATGAAGATTTGATTGAGTTATCCCAATTCCCAAATAGACTAGGAATTTCATTGGGTCTATTATATAATGGGCCAAGTTTTCCATAGTTCATTTAGCCCATGCTAAAAAATGGAAAATATAGACAATCAAAATAAAATAATTGTGTATCGAAAATTTTTTTAAAAAAAATTCAAATGATATAGTTATGGTGAGACAATTTTTATTGAAATGATTGAATGTACAAAGTGATTAATTATAAATTTAAAGTAATCACTCACAATTTAAAGTTTGACACCTCACTTCCTAGAGGATCTTTTTAGTAACAACAACAACAGTGTTCATACTCATCATTCAAATAGCTTTATTCCGGATCTTCAGAAAAAAAAAAAGCTTTATTCCGGGTTCGTTAGACAATATAGGTAAGGCTGCAAATACTGATGAGGATCAGGGATCTACGGAATCTAGGACCATTTCATTTCTTGAAAGCAAGTCTGTGTAGAACATGAGGGATTCGAATAGCTAGCCACTGCTCCATAAACTGCAAACAATGTATGCTGAAAGTACATTGAAAAAAGATATGATCATTGATCAATAGACTCGGGTGCAACATTGCACATTAGGCAAACGTATACCCATTTAAACCAATTTATCCCTGGTTCTGCCTGCACATCCACTCACTTAATTGAAGCTTTACACAGCAGAGCCTCTTCGGAGCCCAACTACCCAATTAACCATTATGGAAGGGTTGAAGAGCATCCAATCAGCACCTTTCGTGTAAACTTCGTGCATCCATTTGATCCATAGGGACTCTTGCATTGAACTGATATATCAAGCAAGCTTGCCCACAGACACTAGATTCCACACATCAAGGTTTCGGATCCTTAGGTCAATGCTCTTCGGTTAGCAGACCTTAGACCAACTGACGTTACCTCCAGAACTTTTGGTAAAATCAACGTGCCATAAAAAAGATTGACAAGATACTATTATTATTATTATTATTATTATTATTATTATTATTATTATTATTATTATTATTATTATATAAATTTTATAAAAAAAGCCGTTAATATTTCTAAATATCAAATGCTCACCAGTCATAAGATATTATTATATGACATACTTATATAATAACTGAAAAAAATTTAATCGAAAATTAACGGGATATTATAGAAGCAATAGAAGATTTGGACACATATCACTATAATAGAAATATATTTTTTAATGATAATTTTGTTATTTATTTTATCTACTTATTTTTATTATAATGTTTTTTTCTTTTATTTTTTTATATTATCGAGCATCATATCGTTGTTATAAAACACTGATTTAAAATTCTTATAAATATATTATATTTTACAACAATAAGAGATTTAAACACGTGTCACAACAATGATAAAAGTTTTTTATCCTAATTCTACTACTCATGTTTTTTATTTTAATTTTAGATTGAATATTCATACGTGAATGTGGTAGGAATACAAATATTTGTTAACTAATTAAGTTTTATTTATTATTACATGATTTATTTTATCTATTTATTTTGATTAGAATGTTTTTTATTTTTTTATTTTTTTATTTTTTTATTTTTTTATTTTTTTATTTTTTTATTTTTATATTACCGAAAATTATACAATTTCTATAAACCAATAATTTAAAATTCATATAATAATTAATTATATATATAATATTAATAATTGTTTATTTAAATAATTAATAAACCGTGCTTATTACGGGAATCTATCTAGTATAATGATAAACTACACTAGAAATTATTCCCATTACCAACTATTAATACCATTAACCAAACGGACAGTTACTACACCAATGCCTGATCGATAACATTATGTGAAATTTCACATAAATACGAGTCATTCTACTATAGCGGATTGTAATCCAAAACCAAATGAACTATAAATGTTTAGCCTCATAGAAACAAGGGAAAAAGAAATACACAATCAAATTAGCCAAATAAATCAGGCAAGGTAATTTTACAGAAAACACAAAATACTCCCTGAAAGTTCAACCTTTGTTCCAATAGAGTAAACAATGTAGAAAACGCAAGAACAAACATGAATTGCAAATTAGACAACTATTGTACCATTTTCGGCAACCTCGAACAGAATAACACTACATCTAGGTCTTAATTTAGTAGGAATATTGAGAAAGACAGCAAACAGAAAGTAATGAGGATTAGTGGTGCTAGGAGTAGGATTTGTTTGGGGTTTAGCACGAAAACTACAGATAACAATGGAGTAAAAGTTACCATATGTGCTTTACCAACGGACCAAGGGCAGGGATGGGTATCAGTAACCTATGAGCCCTTTTTTTTAAATTGGTCAATTTTATTCAAAGAAAATAAGGGATATCATATAAAGTCGTCGGCCTAAAAATTTGAGGGAAAAGTCATTGATAAGCATAGGATGAGAGGGCTCCCTTTAACACACATCCAATACATCAGATTAGGGGACGAAGCTGCAAAATACACCGACATCACACATACGGCCATGCCCATGAAGAATAAAATAAGCGGAATAAAAGTGTTTAGAGTTTGAATACTTAGTTTTTTGTATGTTAGAAAAAGAGATTACAACCCTATAAATATACAAAGCATTATCCTAATTATGGTAAAAAGATAATCTAAGAATAAGAATAAAATCAGCCAAACTAATTAAGGTAATTACAATATATCCCGTATATTCCTACACTCCCCCTCAAGTTAGGTCATGGGATTTACAATGCCTAACTTGGATAATGTAGTCTCAAAGACTTCTGCTGCAACTGCTTTAGTGAGGATGTCTGCTAGCTGATCTTCAGATTTCAAATGAGGAATACGAATGATCTTGTTCTCAAGTTTTTCCTTTATGAAATGTCTGTCTATCTCTACATGTTTAGTCCAATCATGCTGGACTGGGTTCTCTGATATATCAATGGCCGCTTTGTTATCACAGAACAAGGTGCAGGTTTCAGATGATGGAAAATTCAATTCACATAGAAGTCTTTTAAGCCATAAAACTTCTGTTATCCCTTTCGCTACTCCCCTGAACTCTGCTTCTGCACTTGACAATGCAACCACTTTCTGTTTCTTACTCCTCCATGTAACCAGATTGCCTCCTTTGAGAGTGAAATATCCGGATGTGGACTTTCTACTATCCCGATCTCCTGCCCAATCTGCATCAGTATAAGCTACTAGATCAAGGTGACCATTTTTCCCATAGAACACCCCTTTCTCACTTGTGCCTTTCAAGTACCTCAAGATCCTAATGACAGCTTCCAGATATGGAACTTGAGGTGAATGCATAAAACGACTCACAACCCCCACTGCATAGGCTATGTTTGGTCTGGTGTGAGAGAGGTAAATCAATTTTCCCACTAACTTCTGATATTTCTCTCGATCAGCTGGTTCTCCTTCGGGTGAGGTTTGAAGTTTATGGTTTGTGACAATAGGAGTATCAGCTGGTTTACAGTCAAGCATACCTACCTCTGCAAGTAGGTCCAAGATATACTTCTTCTGGTTAATGAAGATCCCCTTTTTCGATCTGTGCACTTCGATGCCAAGAAAGTATTTCAACTTTCCCAAGTCTTTCATTTCAAATTCCTTGAAGAGTCTTCCCTTCAAATCCTCAATTTCCTCTTCATTATCTCCAGTTATAACCATATCGTCAACGTAAATAATCAAACAAGTCATCGTGTTATTCACCTTCTTCAAGAACAGAGTATGATCAGAGTTACTCTGTTTGTAACCAAATTTCTTCATTGCCGTAGTGAATCTCCCAAACCAAGCTCTTGGGGACTGTTTCAAGCCATAAAGAGCCCTTCTGAGCCTACACCCTTCTTCTGGAGTAAATTCACTAGAGAACCCAGGTGGAGCGTGCATGTATACTTCTTCCTCGATCTCTCCATGGAGGAACGCATTCTTACGCATTCTTTACATCGAACTGATATAACGACCATTCTTTGTTGGCAGCTATTGAGAACAGAACCCTTATGGTGTCGATTTTTGCAACAGGAGAAAACGTCTCTGAGTAGTTGATACCATAGGTTTGGGTGTACCCTTTTGCCACGAGCCGAGCTTTGTATCTCTCAATGGTTCCATCAGCGTGGTATTTTATTGTGAATACCCATTTGCACCCCATAGTTTTCTTTCCTTCAGGGAGAGTACATTTGTCCCAAGTGTTGTTCTTTTTAAGAGCCATGATCTCATCTTCCATTGGCTTTTTCCATTTCGGATCCATGAGAGCTTCATTGGTATTGTGGGGAATGGAGTTGGAGTAGAGACTGGTTGAAAAAGCCTTTACAGTTTGGGCTAGATTATTTCTCTCCTCTGGGATGATAGGGTATCTCGATCTCTCTAATTCATATTCAGGATCATATCTCCTTGGGGGAATACCCCTTGTTCTCCTTGGAGGCAATTCGTACCTGCATGGAGATTTAGTAACACTAGAAAGAGCATCATCATCCATAGAGGGTTCAGTTAATACCTCTTGAGGTTCAGACAACACCTCTTCACCCTGTGATGTGTCAGACAGGGTAGGAGCAGCCTGAGGAGATGAAATCACTATGTTTTCAGTAGCGATATTGATGGGATTACCTACTTGCTCTTTGGGGTCTAGATCATCAGAGATAGAGTACGTAAGCCAGCTCAAGTCATCACATATAGTCTCCCCCTGAGGACTAAGCTGGGAGTAGAATTAAGAAGTCTCAAAGAAGTCACAATCCAAAGTAGTATAGAGTTTGTTCTAAGATGGGTCAAAGCAACGATACCCTTTCTGATGTACCCCATAACCCACAAAGATACATTTGGCAGCCCGAGGTTCAAGTTTGTGTCACACGGGTTTGGGAAGGTGGACATAGACAACACATCCAAAGATTCGTGGGGGGTAAGGAATGGGTACTAGAAACAGCAAAGTGTGTTTGAAGAGTATCAAGAGGGGTTTTGAATTTGACGGCTTTTGAGGGTAGACGGTTGGTGAGATACGTAGCTGAGGCAATGGCTTCGGGCCAAAAATAGGAGGGAACATGGGCTTCAAACATAAGGGCCCGACTGATTTCAAGAAGGGATCGATTTTTTCGTTCAGCGACCCCGTTTTGTTGCGGTGTATGAGGACAAGAGGTTTGATGGATAATGCCATGGGTAGTGAAAAACTGTTCCATTTGGTGATTCATGTATTCTCTCCCATTATCAGAACGAATAATTTTGGGTGTGATTTTGAACTGGTTAACAATCATATGATAGAATTTAACAAATACATCAAAAACTTCAGATTTGTGTTTCAAAAAATACACCCAACACATGCGAGTATAATCATCAATAAAAGAGACAAAATATGAATAGTGTTGCTTATTAAACTCAGGAGCAGGGCCCCACACATCAGAGTGTATCAAACAAAAAGGTTCGTTGCTATGACTACTACTAGGATAATAGGAATGTTTGTGACTTTTCGCAAGAATACACGCTTCACAGTCTAGGGGTACATTACAGTTACTAAATGACAGAAAAAGACGTTTCAGATACCCTAAGGATGGATGTCCAAGACGTCGATGCCAAGTCCATAACTGATGATCAGGAGACCCGTGAGCAAGCAAAGTGTGACCCTTTTGAATCGCCTCGTCCACATAGTATAAGCCATCGCGTTCAGTACCACGCCCAATAATCTTCCCTGTCTGAGCATCCTGCACAATACAATCAGAAGACGACATAAGCACAGTACAATTTAACTCCCGAGTTAGCTGACTAATAGATAGCAATTTATGAGATAAACTCGGAATTAAAAGACAATTTTTTAAGTTCAAGGAAGGAGAAATATGAACGGGCCCAGATCGATCAACACTCACACACTCCCCATTGGCTGTTTGAATGTAGGTACGTGTTTGCGGGTTAGTAGTTAAGAGATCACGGGAATCGAAAGTCATAGTATCGGTGGCCCCGCAATCAAATATCCACTGGGTTGAAAAAGAATTCTTACACATAAGCCCAAGATGGGCATTCATTTTGAGTCGTGGGTTTTGGGAAGTATTTGGGTTAGGTTTTGTAGGGTTTTGTGATGTGGAGGGTGAGGGGGTATTTAAGAGTGAAAAAGGAAAGTTTTTATTTGCCCCATCCCCTTTTCTCTCTCCTGGGCCGTCTCCTTCTTGTTTCTCCATGACTGTTTCACCTTCTTCACCATTTTCGTGGGTCTGAAGCTTTGAGGAGTGGTTTACTTGGTGGTCTGAGATGTCCTGCTGGTGTGGAACTCCGATGGCCATGTTAGCCTTGCCGCCGGTCCGGTTCATCGGGGCCTTGGTGGCGGCTTTTTGCTGCCGGCGGTCCTCCCACCACTCCGGGAAGTCGATTAACTTGAAACACCCTTCTTTTGTGTGACGAGTACCTCCACAGTGGCTACATCTCAGGTGAGACTTGTCCTCTTTTTCACGCCGGAATGAGGGTAAATCCGACCGGTGAACCGCCAACCCAGTTCCTATTTCTGAGGGTATTTTACCCGATGATGAAACGTGGGTCATTATTCCACGTCTCGAAATTTCACGGCGAATGGTGGAGTAGGCCGTTTCAACGGTAGGAAGTGGTTCGAGATTTAACAAATCTCGCTTCTCTTTTTCAAATGATTCCTCAATTCCGGCAAGGAATTGAAAGAGTCTCTGTTTTTGAATGAAAGTACTAAAAATGGTGATGTCCTCCGCATGGACCATTGGGTTTGGTTGCCGGCGGTCCATTTCTTTCCAAATGGTTATTACTTCCCATAGTAATTTTCAAGAGTGTCATGTTTCTGTTTTATGCTATTTGCTTGACAATTTAAATCAAACACTTGAAGTTCGTCCCTTCCACTGCTTAAGAGGATTTCAATCCCTCTCCATAAGTCCCGTGCTACAGTATAATCAAGAAAGTGATTTATGAGTTCCTTATCAATGTTCGAGATAATCCAAAAGAGGATTATCGAGTCTCTCTGTTTCCAGATCTTATATTCGGGGTCGGTTGTGCTTGGGGGTTCATCAATGATGTGACTGAGACGACCCCTACAATCCAAAGCTATCTACATCATTTTACACCAACTGGTGTGGTTTTGATGATTTAGTTTTTCGGCTACTTTGAGATCCGGTGAGACGGTCTCAATTTGGGTGGTTGGTTTATGCATTTTTTCGAATAACTTGAACATGTGTTCCATTTGTTCAAGAATTGCAAGTTGCTGGTTTGTGTTTGTTTGGTTTTCGGCCATTTTGTGGGTTTTACTGGTTTTGGGTTTGTTTGGTTTGTTTAAAGGTAAATGATGATAACCGAGGTGTTACCGGTCCCGGAAAGACACCGTCAGCTCTGATACCATGAAGAATAAAATAAGCGGAATAAAAGTGTTTAGGGTCGAATACTTAGTTTTTTGTATGTTAGAAAAAGATATTACAGCCCTATAAATATACAAAGCATTATCCTAATTATGGTAACAAGATAATCTAAGAATAAGAATAAAATCAGCTAAACTAATTAAGGTAATTACAATATATCCCGTATATTCCTACAGCCCAAATAAACACCTAAACCTAAAGGTCAAAATATCCTAGGTAAAGCCACAAGTTGGCCCTTCATATACACCTAATATTAGCCGGTACATAAAAGAACTATTAGGCACCTAATGGACCAATACCACAAGGGCAAAACAAGAGAACACCAAACAATCTACGGCCACACCAACCTCGACATTCTCGAAGCTCCAAGCCTCCGAAACGAACAAGGAGGAGTGAACCACAAAAGCACCGAGGCTAGCACCGACACCATCTCGACCCAAGACAAGCTAAGAGGGGATAGCCATTGGCCAATACCGTTAGACCTTCAATACATGGAGGCAAACCTCAACACCTACCCTATGAGTCTCGGTTTCAACCGTATTTTGAGGGTTTGAGCTCGAGATCGACATGAACTCATGGGTTCAGATTCTATTGAACCATCCACCTCTAATTTTGGGATATGAGTCTAATTTTATGAGACCCAAAAAATTCGAATTTGGGTTTGAGTCTAGGGTTTTTAGACAGGGTCGGATCCAGGGTTCAAATCTCATGGGGCACGACACTGTGGAAGAAATTTTAAGAAAATTTTGCGGGAAATTTGGTAGAATTTTATTTGTAAAATAAAAGGTAAATTTATTCCATTCCTACAAAATAACACGTAGAGGCCCAAATATCCCAAATCAAGGCCAAAGTAATATAAAAACGATCACTTACGGTGATTCTCACTTCAAATTATGGCAACCAAAAGAAAACAATAACTTCTTTATAAATTATACAAAAATAATGACTCAAATATACTGTTGCAGTTGGATGCACACCCATCATTAAATCATAACAACATATAAAACTCAAATCATCAAACTAAAAGGGCATTCCACAATTTTTTAAAATTTTTTTAAATAAGTTTAGATTAGAAATTACCTCAAATTGTTGTTTGCGTTTTGAATTTCCTTAGCTTTTGCTCCACAAATTTTAAGTTTAAATTAATTATTTTAAGCGTGCTAAATGTGTTATTGGGTGAGATTAAAGTATTTTATAAAGTTTTAAGTCCAAAAACATTTTATAAATTCTTTTGAAAAAAAGTGTCCATAAAATGAAAAGGGCTAAGTTGGGAAATAAGAAACCAAATGGGTATATAAACAAGCACCTTTCCCCACAAACACATGACAATATTGCTAGGTGATAAAAAAAATCAGTCCGCAAACACATGTTTAGTGGACAATCACAAAAATAGGCCTTTTGATTATAATTAAGTAATAAGAATCATTTTGGTTATAATAAAAAAAATACTTAAATATGTTTCCGTCTATAAATTTAGAATAAAATACATATTGAAAAGTAATACATTAATAAAGGGTGTGAGTGTGTGGCAGACTGACAGTTAGCTTTATATTGGTTAACTTCTGACATGTTTTTTTAGTTCATAAAACACCAAAAAAGTACATAATAAACGACTTTTAAACTAGCTGTAATACTATTACTGACTTTTAAGACTAAATCAAAAAAATCTTATAGTAGATTTCTTTGACCGACTTTAGACCATGAATATTGTAGAGGATTTACCTTCCTCTTAATACTCTTTTTTCTCCTTTAAGCTATTTTCTTGAATGTGCAGAGGAAATAATAATCCTCTTGGCCAAAAGGATTGGTCTTGATCCTCTTCATAAAGAGGATGGAGATGGAAGAAAGAGGATGGAGTAGTACACTTGTTGTAACAGACTCGAATTTCAATTTTCACCGTTTGATTAATCACTTTCGATTATTTATTTATTTATTCATACGGTTTATTCCTAATTCTTGATTATTAAGCTCCAACTTTTATTAAATTCCTAAAAATCTTATTATTCCTTTTCGATTGAATTTCAAATGTCTATTAACCTCCAAATCGATTTAATCTCCGAATTTTCCGAGCCGTGTATTATTTATTTTATTTTATTTTATTTATTTACTTGTCCAACTTCTTAAAATTTCCCGAATTCAAAATTTAAATTTTATTACCTCTAAATATTGATTTTTATGAGCCCAAAAGTTTCAATTATTTCTTTATATTACCAAAACTTCAAAATCATTTATTTAGTTTATGGTTTACTAAAACTTCACGTTTAAAATTCTTATTTAATTTCGTTAACAATTATTTTAACGACTTTAACACTTTTAATTATAATATTCTAAACTAGTATATTTTTTTAATAACTTTAATTATGTTTTTAAACAAATTTAATAACTAAACTAATTTATTTATTTTTTTTATCACCTAAGTCTATTAAGTCAAAACCTATCCTAATATTCTAGGGTAGTATACTTACACAAGTAAGGTAAGTTTTGACAAAATTTCAATGTCTCCCTTACCACCCATATGACTTTAAGATTTCGAAAAAGATTTTTCATTTTTTTAATCAATATTCCTTACTTTAATGTTCCCAAAATTTCATATTTATACTACCACATGTACTAAACTTATGCCTTGGAAAAAGATGAGAGCAAATCATCAATTCTATTCATTTTCTTGCCGTGAGTTTTGTGAAAATATAACCAATTAATTTCTTCCATTTTCTCCTAAATTCACTTTATATATCACCTACTAATTTCCTAATATTAATTAGTTGAAGAAAATCAAGAAGAAGCTTAATACATCACCTTAATAGCTTGAATTATTATTATTATTATTATTATTATTATTAGTCGTAGTAGTAGTAGTATTTTGGAGCATAGTTGGGTATTCTTTTGGGTATAAATATCATCATTTTGGAGCTTGGAGTACTTAGCTTGGAGGATCATACTACCAATTTTCTTTAGTGTTAGTATGGTATAACTTCTTACCCTACTCTTTACGTGGAATTTTACATTATATTTACTTTATAATATGCCACTACAACATAATTGGCTTTTAGTGAGATATATTTAGCGACATTTAATTTAAATGTCGCTATTTCAAATTGGTAATAGTATATTTAGAGGACTCAATGACATTTATTAGACTCTTTAGCAGCATATTAAAAAATCACACAAAAGCTTTTTGCGACATAGGATCTAGTGACATTTGTCACAAATGCCACAATAGACTATAGTGACAATTTACATATGCCACTAAAGACCAAATAAAGTGTTGCTAAATCATTCTATGGTGAAACATTAAATAAAAACCAATAATTATAACATTAAAAATATGAATTAGTGGCATTTTTTTATTGTCACTAAATCCAATGTCGCAAAAAGTCAAATTTGTTGTAGTGTGCAAAGTATGATATATATTGAGTATGTTTAAGTAGGAAGTTAGTTTAAGAAAATTTGATTAATATTAAATTTAGTATAGTTATGCTAAAAATATTTTTAGTATGTTAATTAATAATATTTGGACATGTTTAGGAAGTTGAGTGAACTATTATATACTAGTGACATATATTAAGTACTATCTATGTTATAAACAAGTGTTACTATGTTTGTGAATTATTTAGGAATGTTATTGTATTAAGAATGTTTATGGTAATATTATAGGTAATATTTTTATGTAAGCCCTTAAATTAGTTTATAAAGTTGTGTGTTATTTCATGAACATATTTTTTTTATTTAGTATGGTTATGCTTAGGATGTTGTCATTATACTTTATCTTTTATATTAAAGCTTATTCTTAAAGTTATATTAAATATTTAAGTTATTGTGTAAAAGATTTTAGTTTTTATAAAATTAGAATTTACTATGATAATAATAAAAAAAACAAGTAAATAAAAAGATATATTTGGAAAAATAAAATTTTTATAAATTATTTATATTAAAGTATTTTCTTAAATACATGAAATTTTATAATAAAAAGTAACTTTTGTGATATTAAATAGCTAGTTAGTATATTCTTTAGTTGACTATTTGACCAAATTTATGTAAAAAGGATGTAAAAGTACTTTTAATAAAGTTGTCTTTTTAAAGTTATGTGTGAAATTTTGATATTAAAAGAATAAAGTTTATACTTGTTTTATAAAAAGAATTATGAATTTGTGTGAATATATAAGTTTTACTTATTTTACAACTAGAAGTATTGATTTTTGTGAACTTATAAAGTGTTACTTGTTTTATAACTAGAAATATTGATTTCGTAAAATAATATTAGTTTTATTTGTTTTATAATTAGAATATTGATTTTTGTGAACTTAATAAGTTTTACTTGTTTTTCAATTTGAAACATTGATTTTTGGTGAAATTGTTGAATTTTGATAATTTATCCATAGAATATAGTTTTACTCGATTTATAATTAAATTATTTATTTTTGTGAAAAGAATTAAATTAAAATATTTATTTGTTTTAAAGTTAGAAATGTTGATTATTGAAACTTATTTCAAAAGAAATAAAATTTAGTTAGCTACTTGAGAAAATATTAATCTAAAGACTATTAATAGAATATTAAATTATTAGTGTAAATTTATTTAACAAATGAATTATTAAAAATAAAGTTTTAAATAAAATTTAATGAGTAAAACTTTAGTAGTGAACTTAGAAGGGCATATAGGTAGAATATAATTAAATAAGGAAGTTAACATCTAAGTTGATCAAAGTCAAAGTCAACTTGTAATAGTAGTAGAAATGTGATGTGCTTGTGTGAAATTATTTGTGTATTGATTGAATGATCTTGATAGTAAGAAAATGTCGAACCATGGATCGGCATGTAAAATCCCGGCGCCCGTGTTAGACAGGGGGTTACCTACCGATCGTGTAGAAGCTCGAGCATAAACATTGGCGGGGTGACGACCCCCACCACAGTTAGATATAGGGCTTTGGTCCTAATCTAGCCAGACCCTTACATATATCAGGTGTCATATTGTTGTGCTTGTTGATCAGTGATAAACTTGATTACTATTGATGCTATGAGGCATGGTACGGTTATAAGTACTAACCAACTAAACTTACTTAAGTATTAAGATTACTGAATTGTATAAGTGGCAGTAACGTACTTCTGACAAGGTTGAGAATGATATCTTAATGATTTAAAAGTATGGAAGAGCAAAAGAATATGGTAAAAGTATACAATGGTGTCAATTTATTATCAGTTCGTACTCTAATTATTATTTAGTAAATGTAGTGTAATATTTCCGTATTTTGAGCTGGATAGGGAGTTATGCTCGGCGTTAAGCGGTGACCGATTTAATCGGCTGTCATCCGTATTATGGATGACAGTATGTTGCAGGATTTAGTTTCAGGTTCCGATCCAGGCCGCAGCCACAATTAATTTATGCTATCGAGGACTTAGTTGCAAGATTTTTTTTTTTATACTTCATGTTTGATGATTTTGACGTATTTAATTATTGTGTATTTTTGAAACAAACGATATATATTTTTATTTTCCTACTTTTTATCATTTTGAATAAACATTTATTGTATTTTTAAAGGTATTTAGCAGATCGACATTTTCAGACTTCCGCAAAAAATTTCATTAATGTTAATTACGAATCGCGATTGCCGCTTCTGTTACACTTGTCACAATCTCATTGGTTGTATTTAACTTTGATTTTTGTACAACTGTATAATTTTAAACAGTCATTAAAAAAACAATAAAGTAAAATTTCAAAATAATTTCACCAACGGCTCTATTTTTTTCTCTATGAAATGAACCTAATTTTGCCTATATTTCATACACTTCAATTTTTTGTGTGGGCTAAATTTTTACACTAGTAATCCACTAATTAATTAATTATGCAAATTCATTGGCTAAACAATATTTATTTTTCAATAATTAAACAAATTACAATTATTGAATTTGCTGATAGGAAAATGGATAGGTAGTGAGTTATATGTAAGAAAGAGAAAGTAAAAAGAGGATGAATGAGTGTCTCCTTGAATGTTGGACAAATTAAAAGAAGAAAACGAGAAAGATGATAAAAATAGTGAAAAATAATGTGGTGAAAAGAGAAGATGATGTCAAATAAAGAAAAAAAAGGAAAATTATTAAGAGGATATAATTCTCCCCTTTAATGATCATGCTCTTAACCTTTTAACCTTCTTTTTATCTAAACACCAAAGACGTATCAAATAGTTTCTACCAAATAAAATATTATTGATTTAAGTAGTTTACTTATCAACAAACACTTCAAACTAATAAAATCAACTAAAAATTTCGACCAACAACTTTCTGTAACACCTTTTTGTCAACTGGTAAATAATACTCCTATTGACTACTACTTTCTCCGTTCCATAATACTTGCTACTGTTAGTGATATTTTCCTATACTATATATGTCAAACTCAATAGCAAGTATTATATGTCAAACTCAATAGCAAGTATTATATGTCAAACTCAATAGCAAGTATTATATGTCAAACTCAATAGCAAGTATTATGTAACAGAGTTATTATTATTATTATACTAATAATACTCATCAAATAAGAGCAAAGCAGGTAATCTTCCCTCGCTAACACTAGATTACAGTTCTAAACTCTGCTTTGTCTACTATCAATCTATCATCCTCTCAAAACCCCCATTACCATATGCTTCTTTAGGGTCTATTCCTTGTGGAAGCTGCTAAATTATTCGAGGTTTCACTCAAATTCATGGCGTCTCTTCCATTTACACACTTACTTTCCTTGCCCAGGTCTCTTCTTTATCCTTTTCTGTTCCACTTTTGTCTTTATTTACTGTTTGGTTGGTTTAATTTGTTTGATTTTATCATGAAATTACTATATAATGAAGTTGAATTTTGCATTTCGTCTTTTTTTAAACCGATTTCTGTGCACAATTTTGGTTCTTATTTGTTCTCTCATGCTCATGCACTGTGCCACTGACATTAATCTTACCTGCCTACCTTTGCCAAATACAAGTATGAAATTTTTGAAAATTATAAAGCATTATTTTGCTAATATTTGTTTCTGGGCATTGATTTTATTAGGGTTTTGTTGCAAATATGAGGGTTTATTGCAAGAACCTGGTTTGTAATGAGAAATATGTTTTGCATCTGATATTGGCTTTGCTTGACCAATCATAATTCCTTTGTCTTCTATTTTTCAAGTAATGTATTGCAAGGTGATTATTTTCGTAAAGCTTGTTATTTGAAGAGCAATTGTATATTTTTGGCACATAAAGCAATCTCAATTACTTAGTTTGGGGTTGGAAGCTATGGCCTTCTGTTGTGATGGTTTCTTTTATACCCTAGTTTTGAAAGGTAACAGAATGTATAGATAAGAATTTAAAAAGAAAAGGAAAAGAAGGGAAGGGCAAGGGTGGGTAGGGAAAGGAAAGGGAGGGAATGATAAGAAAAACTTCTATTGTTTATTAAGAGGGAAAGCAAGGGAGAGGAAGAGAAAAACCAAAATCATATTCCTTCCTAAGTTTTTAGAGATTTGGTCATCAACAAAATTAATACTATGTTTGGATAATAACTTTGGAGAAAAGAAAGGAAAGGAAGGGGAAGAGAGGTAAGGGAAAGGAAGGGAAGAGAAATGAAAGAGAAGTAACTCTTGTTTGTTTAGAGGGAAAGGAAAGGGAAGGGAAAGGAAGGGAGATAACAATTTTCCATTTAAATCTTTACTAATTTGGAAATATTAATACCTTATCAAAAATCATCTATCCAATCCCTCCAAATCCCTCTCTCTCCAAATCCTTTCCCTTCTATTTTTGTTATCCAAATAAGGAATCCCTCATCCCTCTAAAAGTCTAAATCCCCCCTTCCTTTCCTTCCATTTCCTTTCATCAAACACACCCCAAGAGAGTTAATTCCTTTGAATTCTTCTCCTTCCAAATTTGTTATCCAAACCAAGGAAATTATCTCCTCCAAATCCTTTTCCTTTCTTCGTTCCGATTTCTTCAATCGAAACAAAGTGTAAATGTTGGTTGAACTATTAAGCATTTGTTTTCCTTTCCAGCAACGGGATAGCGCCTAGAGGGCTGTTAGTGAGTGCAAAATAGTTGAAACTTGTTATTAATAGATGAGGCATTGCTCTAAAGTTTTTTAGTGTATATACTGGTGTTTTTATTGTCCACGTGTATGATCTGTATTCCAAGCTGTATTTATCGTTGCACTTCCCCTCACTTTGGCAGTATCATTTTTATGAGCGTTTTATTTGGTTGATGACAAATTCAGATGGAACTGTAGAGCACCTATCCTAGCATTCGGAGAATTCATGCTAATTACAGATAATAGAATACGGAATGGATGGGTTTTATCAGCAACGTCTAAAAAAACAATTGTAGCATCTGTAACCGAGGAGACTGAAGAAAAAGGAACAAAAAAGACCAGGACTAGGCGGGCCACCACACGAGGTAGAAAGAAGTCAACAGCTGAATCGCAGGATGATGATGCTAAACTATCAACCATTGGTTCCATTTCAGAACAAGAGGTGTCTGACCTAGAAGCATCTATTGACAATTCTGAGAAACCCAAGAGGAGAGCTAGGAAAAAAGGTATAGAACAGTGCTAACTAGTTTATTATGTGATATATTTCATCTTCATATGTTTGCGAAGTTATGTTGATTGAGAATGAAGCGGAATTATTTTCAGTTGTGTCTGTGGCTACTAGTCCCGAGGAAGTGAAGACTGTAAAAAGATCAAGGGGGAGGAAGAGAAAGGAAGAGACCATTAAGGTTGATGATCAAGGAAGTGAGACCGAATCGAGTGATTATGGAGGAGTCGCTTACCTTGCAGGTCAAGACACTGATGATGACGCCATAGATTTAGAATTGGGAAAGGGTGACGATGACGATATTAGCTTCACTTATGGCTGGCCCCCTCTAGTTTGTTGCTTTGGTGCTGCACAACATGCTTTTGTACCCTCAGGAAGGCCTGCAAATAGGCTTATTGATTATGAAATTCATGATTCCCTCAGAGATGCGTTGTGGGCACCTGAAAAGTTTGTAAGGGCTCCTGGAAGCTCAGCAGGGAGTGTTTCATTATCGTTGGCATCCCTGGGTGGCCGAGTTGCTTTCATGGGTAAACTTGGGAATGATGACTATGGACAGACAATGCTTTGTTACTTAAATGTGAAAAATATTCAAACACGGTCAGTTCGTGTTGATGATAAACGGCCAACAGCCATGTCACAAATGAAGATTGCTAAGAGGGGAAATTTGCGAACGACTGCTGTTAAGCCGTGTGCAGAAGATTCTTTGTCAATATCAGAGATCAATATTGATGTGTTGAAGGAGGTATTGCATTTTGCACTCTTTTCAACTTTACTTCAAGCTCTTCAATTGAATGTCAATGTTTTATGCAACCTTTATTCTCGTTGGAGCCAAAGACTTATGGTTCTTTGGTGTCAGATTATCATAGATAGAGTATATTAAAATGGCTTAGTAAATCATTTGTGTATCTATTTATGTGAAGTTTTAGCTATTTGGCATTGGTTTATGACATTTATTGATTCTATGAATTTCTTATAAGATTGGTTTTCTGATTCTAATTACCTTCTTACACCATGGTTACAGGGTAGTCAAAGATACTAGACAGCCTAAATGCACGAGAATCGTATTTAGATTTTAGAATATAGGAAACATCTGAATGATCTGAATCTAATATTGATTTAGCTACTCATTATATTTTCCTTCCCTTTTTCTCCATATCCAAAAGAAGAGTCGGGTAATTGTTTTCTTAGGTAACTTCTTCCTTGGTCTTTTCTTCCAGCCAATTCATATTGAAAGCTGAGCTAGCTTGATTGTTTAGTGGTATGGCAATTCATTTCCCTTTGATTATTTAAGGTTGGCATTTGGAATGTAAAAACAGTGAATCTACAACTTATACCAGGGTTTTTGAGGTGTATTTTTAGCTAACCATTCAGTCGCGGTAATATGAATGAAACTAAGTTTGATGTTCTAATTTACCTATTCCTATTGATTAATGAATTGTCGATATTTCACATCAAGCTTCAACAACCACCAACCAGGGGTTGTATTGTCTTGGATCTTTTTATGTGCAAGTGTTAATATCTGTAGTAAATGTGCTTGCTTCTCGTCCAAATATGTTATTCTGAGAATAAAGTTCTTGTTCCTGATGCAGGCAAAGATGTTTTACTTGAATACATCATCCTTGCTTGATGCTAGTATGAGAAGAACAACTATGCGAGCACTTAAGATAGCAAAGAAATTAGGGAGTGTCATCTTTTATGATCTGAATCTCCCGTTGCCACTTTGGCGGTCTAATGAAGAAACCAGATCATTTATAGAGCAAGTATGGAGACTTGCAGACATAATTGAAGTCACAAAACAAGAACTCGAGTTTCTTTGTGGAATCATGCCTTCAGAAGAGTTTGACACCAAAAATAATAAGACATTTAAGTTTGAGCATTATGAACCTGATATTATAACTCCTTTATGGCATGATAATCTCAAAGTTTTGTTTGTTACGAATGGGACTTCTAAAATACACTATTACACTAAGGATCATAATGGTGCTGTTCTTGGAATGGAAGATGCTCCTATCTCTCCTTTCACACAGGGTTTGTCAGCTTCTGGAGACGGCATTGTTGCAGGTAGATCTACTGAAACTTTGATCTTTTGCGTCTTTGGGATATGATTGCACTGCTCCTTAAAAAAAAATAAACACACCAGTCTAATATATAATGAATTGAATTTTTGCCATTATTATTTTTGTATCTGGTTTGCTTAGTTACATCAGATGGGTGGCTTTTGTTGTTAGACATTATGTTTAAATTTCCTTTTTGAATCACTTAAAAATGACAATGTACCTTTCGAAACCCAAAAATTTTGTTATTTATGATGGGCCATCCTGAATATCCTATGTATGCAATCTCAAGAGCAAAAGAAAATTAAATTTGAGGTTCATCTGCTTATCACCTGCCTTTTTGGAATAAAACCCTCTAGGATGTTGTGCATGAATACATATCTTCACATAGGAGCATGTTTCCATGCTACCAGCTTATCTCCACAGTGAAGTTGTATTATGTGGATGTGTGTGGCATTTCGTTCTATGGGACGGCTCTAAGATCTTCCACCTAAGCATTTTATTCATTAACTATGCATCTCTGTGAAAGTTAGCAATAATGTAATAGCGGTTTGGATAATGAGAGTGTACAACATTAACATTACATTCTCGAATACCACTAAGTTACTCCCACCCTGGTTGGGTTGTAGGAAGAGGGGTCGAGCTAGCCAAACATCACCTGCAATTAGAATGCCATTATTTTTTGTCCCTATTAATGATACTACCACCCAAATTAGAAAGCCTTTCTTTCGTTATGGTAGTGAGTTTAGTACATGTATATATACTACAAAGGTTGAAAATATTGATGTTGAATTACAAAAAGATACCAATAAGCAGTAAACACAAATCATCTTATTGCTTATATTTGCACTTTTCACCCACACTATAAAATAACTTGCAACGCGTACATAGATAACAATCTAAGATGCCACTCCAAGAGAAAACCAAAAGCTGCAAGAGCCTAAGAGCACGAGGCCACGAGAAAGTAACCGGTTAACCAACCCATTGCACATCACATCCCCAAATTTGTGCAAGTTAATTAGCTAGTAAGGCTCCCAAACATACCCAAAAATAACTTGTCACTATGTAGACCACTCTAGATCTTTGATGAAACGAATAATGACATGTTTCATGAAGATGAGTGCTGACACTGTCAAATAAACCCTCATTGCATTGCAAAGTCAACCAATGTTGCCTTTCCATCACCACATTCATGTTGCGCTTAGAAAAGCTTGTTTGCATTGATATGGTCTCCCCCAATTTCACAATAACAGTCACCTTACTTCTTGTAAGCAGTGCCCCTTCACCATAAAGTGGCTTGAATCTCCCTCTTTTTCATAAGACCTAAAAATCCTACTCATGGGCTAAAAAGAACCCAACATCACACGTTCACACCAATCATAAGTTCATAACCAATACTTGCATAAGCACAAAACAAATAAGCACTCTCATCTTGATTTCTCATTAAACATTCAACTAAACAAAACTAAAACCGACACAAATTCACGCAAACTAATACTCAATAAAACTTTTTTTTTCATTCTTTTGCTTTGTCACGCTGAAATACTACTCAAATCAAGAAAGAAATGCTCTACACTAACATTTTTGTTTTTTCATAGGATTGAACCTGATACTTCACATACCATTTTAAAAATACCAAAAAATTATAAGGAAGCAGAATACAACTCATGTTTGTTGCTTTTATTTGCACTTTTTTCCACACATGGAAACTCTAAGATTTAGCTCAAATAGAAACCAAAAGCTCAACCCAAATAGAGTCTAAAGAAAGTGAACCATTATGCTACGTCTACCACCAATTATTATGTACTAATTAGAACATGAACTTTGAATCAATCCCTTCAACAATTGATAGTTTTAGACTCAATTGACCGACATCCTATAAGCTAGTAGTGGAATAGTATCATTGACATATGACAGATAATTTTGTGTCTTCGAAAAATATTCATCTATCCCAAATTGCACCTGTGAGGAGGATAAGGAATGGGAATTCATTTTAATTTTTAAGTTTCTTTTATTTTTGTAATCAAAACGCATTTTTAGTTTCTTTGTGGATACTATTCAGTAAAGCAGATCCCGATTCACCATCTAAACACGCTTTTCCATCTTATGCTGTGGCAGAAGATGTGAGTGTTGAAATTCATTTTTATGCGAGATCTTGTTATTCTATATAGTAGGAGTATAATTGTTTCATTTAATGGAAAGAATGTAGCTGAGAATTGTAGGAGGCATGACACACCGGGAAAGCCTCAACTACCTTTAGAGAACATGAAACTCAAATAAGAAGAGCTATTACATTGAGGGTAACACTTCGAAAGTAGAAAAACATTTGCTTTCACAGGGCGCCTGAGTGGAATTGCTGTCCTGTCCTTAAAATCTTAAAATAAATACTTTATCCTTTAGGCCTTTGTTTTGCATCTTACATGTTCTCGATCCTTCTCTAATGTTTTTTGGCATCCTTGTTAGTTGTTAACTGCGGATTTACAAATGATATGTACGCACCAGTTGTCCTATTTTCTCTGTTTTATCTAGTATCCTTATCTGACAACGGTTTTACAAATGGCTTACAGCTCTGATGAGGATGTTAACAGTGCAACCACATCTTATCACCGACAAAGAATACTTGGAGCGTACAATCAAATATGCTATTAATTGCGGAGTCATCGAACAGTGGATTGTAACTCGGCAAAATGGCTTCCCTGCAAATGATGTCTTAGATGAAGACGAAGAAGGCATTCCCGACCCAAATGGCATCAGATCCGTCACTGAGAGAGAATTCCGCACTGTGACGCCAGTTTTAAGCTAATAAATTAGCATTCAACATAGGAATTTGTTTTGTCAGCTTATATATAAGGGTGCATTCTAATTCTTCATGCCCTCTTGAAGGTAAAGTTAAACCCTTTCTCCATTCCTTTCTATTGCATTGTACAAATAGTCATCTCTCTAAGGCTATACGTGTTCTTGAAGTGTAGGATTCGCGGTGGCATAGCTTCTTGTCAAAGAATAGACATCCATTTTTGGCGGTGTTTTAACAGAAATGCTTTCCGGAAGTAGGTCGGTTTTACCCTTTACTCTTACCTGTTCTTACATTTCCATATTATTAGGATTAGATAACATTTTAACCAGAAAGTAAGAGTTCATTATACCTCTGTTGTAGAATATCCCTTTTATTGGATTAATATTTTTTGTAATAGGATGCTAATGCATTCTGGTACTGCTGTTTTGTTTTTCAAACTATTATAAAGAAATAAAATTAATGGTTCCCTTTTTGTTCGGGACTAAAATGTCTTATTAGATCATATGTACTTATATATCTGAAGTTGCAAATTATGTTTGCTATGAGGGGCAAGCGAAAATATTTTTTTTCATAATTAATAATTACTAACAAGGGTGAGGTTGAGTACATCAAATTCGCCCAAACCCCGCTTAGGTGAGTCAGTTAATGACAATGGCATAATAAAATTAAATGGTCCCCTACTCCTAGTCATTTACGCAATCTTCATTCTTATCCAATGTCACCTGAATTTTCTCAGTTCAAACTTCAAAGTACTGTACTGTGACTAGAAAAGTAGTGTGATATGATTCATTTTGGAGATTAGCAAATCATTTACACAAATTCTTGTGAGAGACAAACTTTTTAAGAGACCAATTTTGATTGTGTCGGTTCATAAAGGAAAATTTAGAGCAAGAGTAGTCGTAAAGCATAAGGGATTGGATCTGAGAGACGTCTCTTAAGAGGCTGGCTGAATCATTTAATGATGTACAGGATAAAGGCATGTAATTTAAGTTAAAAAAGTAGAATTAGGTTTAAAAGAATATAATTATTAATTAGTTTTCCAAATTTCAAGGTGCAATCATCTTTTTAGGTGGGAATTTTTTAATTTTCCTTTTCTTTTTCCTAATCTTAATTTAGATAATTTATAAAAATTCTTAATTTGGGTTGATTTTGTGGTCCTGTGGATCTTGGAGAATGGAGATTGCGTAATCTGAAGTTGACAAAGTATAAATCTGAATTAGGAGTACTAATATTTGATTATTTAGTTAGTGGGTTCACAATTTACCTACAGCTTGGAGACAATTATGTATTATTGGATCTGCTGCTTTTATTTTATTCTTCTCCTACTAATCAGTAATCACTATTAAATCTCAACCTTATCCTAATAGGACTCCTTATTTATTTATGATATGAATATGGATATATGGATATGGATATGGTCCATACAGGGCCAGCCCTAGGGGGCAAGAGGGGCCGTCGCCTAGGGTCCTATGTCAAAAAAAGCAAAATTAATAGTTGTAGAAGGTACATATAGATTATAAATTATAAAGGAAAAGAGTTCCAATTTGTTATTTCGTCCTGGGCCCCAAAATATAGAGGGTCGGCCCTGGGTCCATATGGAATTATGGATATGGATATGTAGATAATGGCACCCAACTCAATCATATTTCCCACTTTTTCTTTAATCAAGGATTTTAATTTTTCTTATCAAACTTTTGGTGATCAAATACTTATATTTTTTTTAATAATTGAGAATTGAGTTTTATTTAGGTCAAACAAATAATATTTTTTATAGGTAATATTTTGTGATTGATTTTTAATTAATTCTCCTTTTCTCTGATAATAAAAAAATTATTTGTACTTATGGGTTATGGCGTAGAGAACATTGTATAGTTTTTTCTTTAAAAAAAGTAAAATTATTGGGTGTAGTTGAGAATATGCATTGAGGTGATTTGACAATGTTAATCCATTCATTTTCTCTCTTTGTACACGTCAAAGGAATCTGATATTGTTGGTTAAATGACGAGACTCTAACCTTTGAAAAATCAGCAACTCCAAAAATATATTCCTTATAGTTTATTTTTCCACAATTTAATGTTTATTTTAGTCATTTAAACATTAAATTATATATTACTAACAGTTATAAAAGGTTAATATATAAAAATTACTTTTTCCGTCTCATTGAATTTGAAGCATTTTTCATTTTAGTTTGTCCCATACTCCCATTTAATTTGCATTATAGCTATTTTAGAACAATGATTCACTATTTTCTTTTAATCTCATCCATGCATTTTAACTATCTTTTAATTTCATCCACACTCTCTTTTCATTTATTACTACTTTTTTAAGAATTTTCTTTTTTTTCTTTGATACCATTCTATCATGACAGACGAGTATGTGATTAGACAATGCAAACAAATCTTTTTTGACTATATTTTTTCTTACATATTAGCCGTAATATATATATAATGAGTTTAATACTTGTGATATAAAAAGTACTTCCTCCGTTCCATATATACTTACTACTAATAGTGACATTTTCCCGCACAACATATTCCTATTATGAAACGGAATAAGTATATTAGAATGGACGAAGTATATCCATTCAGATTGATACTCCAAAAATTCTTTGCATAAATGTAAAAACTATGTTTGACACTTCCTCTTATGGTATGGGCCCCACAGTATGTGGGAGAGATAAAACCAGCAGTTCCCATCCAATCCATGGACAAATTACTACTAAAAACTAAAGCAATTTTCACAAGAAAATACAAACATAAAAAACATGACATTGCTTTCACCTTGGTCACTTGGTGTGATGGCAAAAAGATATTCTAATTTGTAGGCAATAATATACCAATTCATGCAAAATATTTCTTCAGTCCCTTTAATTTCGCATTATAAAACTAAAAAAATCTCATATATTTAAGTCTTATGGTGCAAACTCAAAAGAACAGAAAAAGTATGTAATGACGGAGAACAAGAAACTAAAACTCAAAAGAACAAAAAAAGTATGTAATGACGGAGAACAAGAAACTAAAACTCAAAAGAACAAAAAAAGTATGTAATGACGGAGAACAAGAAACTAAAACCTTGTTAATGTGGGCACTTCAATGATCAAATCAAGGATGAACAATTGTGGACAAATTTGCACCACAACAAGAACATGTACAACAATGTAGACAAAAGAGACTAATCATATAAGAAAGTAAGGGCCCTAAATTTGACATGTTAAGAGCAATTGTCGACTGTCATATTATCCAACCTGCCTATTCACAAAACAACAATCCTAACCATTTCACAATCATACAAAGAATACGAAAACGATCTCCAAGCCTCGACTTATTAAGCTCTTCTCGGTCAAAAAAACCAGCTATCCAAAATGAAGGATCGGTAACATTCGTTAATGACAACGGCAACTTGATCTAGTTGGAATCTTGAACATCAAGTCTTGAGGCGGCTTGCTTGTCCAAGAACCATACGAGTTTCCCTTGGGTTGGCTGTACCATCCTTGCTGGCAAAAACAAAGAGTTTGGACCCACATTAGCCGAACCAATTGCCAAGCGTACAGCATCGGCTTTCCCACCGCCAGTCACCACCACGGCCACGTTGGACGCTGAGTTGATAACTGGTAAAGTAAAGGTGATTCTCTCGGGTGGAGGCTTGGGAGAGTCGGTGATGAATGTAATCCATTCGTTTTTCACGCTCAATGAAGAGTGGTTAGGGAAGAGAGATGCTACATGTCCGTCAGGGCCCATTCCAAGAAGTATGAGATCGAACTTGGGGCAGTCGTCGATGTCAGACACGTTTATCAGTCTAGTCTTTACTAGCTGACGGATGCCGAATTCGTACTCACTAGCAGCATCCTCTGCTGATAAGGAATCATTGATGGAGTGTACATGGCTAGGATAGACTGGCACCTAAATGAACAACATATGTCATTAACAAAGGTACAAAGTGGACTTGGGAACATTGATTCGAGCAAAACTTGACGTTTTAGCTTGTGGGAAACTGTTGGAAAAATAATCCACATGGGATCCGACATCGAACAATTAGAGAGAGGTTAACTAACAGATAAGCTTGATGAGCTACTCTTCCTATTACCAATTGGTTTTAGGATAGAACCTCATCGAGTTTGTATGCAGCCAACTTTCTCCTTATGTGGGTCTTGTAATGTACAAGCCCGATGACAAATCTATCAGAAACTAAATGAAGGTATCAGCGAGGAACTTCTAAATAACAAGCAAAAAGTCGCACGAAAAAGCTTGAACTTTCCCAATTAACTAGAAAATAAGTATGATTAAAACTCCAAAACAAGCTATATTTCAAATTTAGTTAAAACATATAATCAACAACATTCATATAATTTTACTTAAGCCACATTTCAATTTGTGTCACCATCTTTACTTAACCTAATCACTATACAAACTTCTCACCTAACATGTAGACCCAAGAAAGGAATCAAGTGGCATACAAGTTGATGATGCAAGCATAGTACTTTGTATGTAGGATAAACAATATGATATTGTGATATTGCATTCATCACAAGAGGTTTAAGTAACCTCTAGTTAACAAAGGGGAATGTGGCCAACCACCAAGCCAATGAATAATTTAACTATTAATACAAAACAATAGACAAACTACTTTAGGAATCTCATTGTTAGTGATCCAATAACTAGTAAAATAATTGGCCATAATGATGTGTGAAAAAGCTTGCAAGCAAAGTAAAAGAGACTCAAAAAAGCACATTAAAACATAGATCAAGGCTTGGTTTCAAACATTGAAGTGGGAGAGAGGGGCATAAAAGCATAGCGCAAAAACAAAGCTGCATCACCGATCCCGACCATATCGTAAAGGTTTTTGAGTTCACTGTGACCGAAATCTTATCGTGTTTTAGCACTATCGTTAAAAGTCACGTGCATAAGGAAAATCCTTACAAGAATTATGCAACATTGAACGGATTTTCGTCAAACACCATCTTATAACCAGAAAAACTTTCCTTTAAGCCTATAAAATGAACTAAGCCCATCGGGGGAAAGGAAGGGGTCAACTTTTAACCATTTAAATGATCGTGCGAATTGAATCAACATTAACACTAACTTGGCAAGGAATACCAAAGTAGATTAGCAATAACTTGGCTAGACATTTCTCTTTTAATCTCAAATGATAGTTAGAAACAGATCATTGGCACCAAACAAAGATTTTATATGCTAGGTTTCTACATTCAATGTGAAACTCAATAAGAAAAATATAAAAACAACTAATTCATAAAATCGTCCAAATTACCAAGAAAATAGAAAATGTTAAGGATCTGTTCGGTATATAGTTATTTAGCCGGAGAGGAGCAGGTGGAAGCATCGGTTAGTAAAGTCAATTGTTTAAGCTAGCTATTATGGAGACGTTTAGCAACATATGTTCGGTAAAAGCAGGGAAAAACATTTTAATACAAGCTATAACCTTACGCGGAGATACAGACCTTGGTCAAGAATCCATCCTTTGCTAGCTTATAATTGCTATCAGCATGGCTCTTTGCTACGACACGCTCATCAGCCCAAAATACGTGCCATTTCACCCAGTCAATCGTCTGATTGTAAGGTGCATCTGCAAGTTTTCTACATTCCAACAAGAATTTAAGCTGAGACATAAACTATAAACCAAAAACGCACGAAAATGTCAAAGAACAATGATTCAATACCCCAATAAGCCAACGAGAGAACCACCCGATAAAGCGATGGTGAAAACGCCTCGCTCTTTTACCGCTGCCTCAGATAATTCAGATATATATTCAGCCAAATCAGTGTTAAGATCATTCAAACTCTCATGAATCCTTAACTCCCCTCTACTCGTCTGAACTCGAGGGAATGTCATGCTTTCTTTTCACTAGAAATTTGATCAAAAAATGATGTTTCAATAAGAGTAGTAAATCAATGAAATTGTCATGTTTCAAACAAAACTAAGCCATACACCTAATATGAATGAAAAATGAAACAAAATTACATGACAAGCAATGATCAAACCAGCATAACTCCAATCATTTGATCGTAAATGATGTTTCGATAAGAGATGTCATCATACCCAATATCCCGCTTGAAGGCAGGGTCTGGGTGAACAATCCATACCCGTACTCCCTTCAAAGGGAGGACTAGAGGAATGTGGTCAATTTTACCCCTAAAAGAAATAGACCTGCACCTAAAATGAATGAAAAGTAAAACAAAATACATGACAAGCAATGATCAAACCAGCATAACTCCAATTATCTGATCATATTGTGCATCTTTTCATGGGAAACTCAAAAATCAATGACATTTCTTTCAAAACAGAGATAATTACAAAACATTAAGTTGTACTATGAATAGTTGAAGATTTTCGTAGGGATTTTCTAGCCTATCCAGAATAAAAAAAATATTGAAACAATATTACATGACAAGTAATGAATTAACCAACATAAATCCAACATTTTATCAGATTTCTGATCATATATAAGCATCTTACTATGGAATATGCAAATAAAATGAATGACATTTATTCATAAAGTGACAATCACAAAACAATAATTAGTCAACATTTAGTAATCAATAAAACCCAAAAAAACATAAAACTAGAAGAAATTCCCAATATTTGATACAGCATACATGCAACAAGGAAATGGGTTGTAAGTCAAAAGAATCAGAATTTCTATCATAAAAATCAGAATGATCCTACAAGAAAATTAAGATAAAAACAACCCAATTCCAAAAAAAAGCATGAATATTCACTTGTCCAAGTAGATTCCATTGTACATATGGCATAAAACCCAGATCATTTTAACAACCCAGAAAATTATAATCATCATATAAACAACAAACGTCCAAGAAACCCATAAAATGGAATACAATTCTGAAAACATAAGTAATGAAGATAGTCATTTTTTCTAGATAGAGAAAGAGGAAGATGTTCTTACAATGGAAAAAACCAAAGGTTTGAACTTTGAAGAGAGAGAAAGTAAAATGGAAGAGGGGTGGCAATGGAAGCCGAAATAGACAAAAGTAGAAGATGGGTATCATTACAAATCAATCAATTTATATTGGGTAAGTTCCAAAATTTCATTTTTATAATGTTTATTAATTTTTTAAAAATAAAAACTCCATTTTTAAAAATTTTTAACTGCAGAAGAAAAGGAAAATTACCTTGGGGAAGAAATGGGAATTTGGATACACGTGCATAAAAGGATGGGAAGAAAATACAAAGAATAAAAGTAGGGTGCTTCCTCTTCTTCTAATCCACAATGGAGTACTCACTTGTAGTTGTAATCTGTCCCCATCTCTATTTTTTCTGAATTCTGATGTTTTTGGATAAACTCAGACAGATATGGAAACTCAATACAATATAAATATAAGTTTGGCAAATTAGCTTATTGAGCAATTTTAGCTTATTTGGATATAAATAAAGGGTTGGGTGGTCAAACCAGCTAAAGATAGTGTTTGGTGAATTAGCTGGTTGAAACAACTTATTGATACGAATAAGCTGTTTTTGAACAAGCTGCTTATAGTTAATAAAATCAGCTGGTCAAATCAGCCAATATAATCAGCTATCAGCTATTTGCCAAACACCCTCATAATGTAGGAGGTTTTGGGTTTTTCACGTGGTAACCAAAACTTTTAAAAAATTCATGCGGTAAGGTTTATCAAATTGTTCCACCGTGACCTTTTTGCACATAAAAACGTTAGCAAACATTAATTTAGAAGCTTTAAGGTTGTTATACGCCTATTTATGCGACTCACCATTTCAAATGTCATCAGTTTCAACTTTTTCCCCCAAAACATAAATCCTAACTCTACCATAATTGGTTTTGAGGGAATAAATATGATTTGGATGAAAGATGGTAGAGTTGGGGTTTATGTATTGGGGGAAATCGTTGAAACTTATGGCATTTGAAACATTAAGTCGCATAAATAGGCATACAACAACTTTAAAGCTTCGAAATTAACGTTTGCTAACGTTTTTATGTGCAAGTTCAGTACCCACTTGTACCATATGGATTTTTTAAAAGTTTTGGTTACCACGCGAAAAACCTAAAACCTCAGGATTACCACGTGGAATTTGCCATATATATATATGTACTGAATTTTATTTTATTTATTTATAGATTATTGTTTATTTATTTTGAAGATTGAAACAATTATTATTCTTATAAATAAGTCAATGTTGAACAAACTAGTCTTAGAAATATGTTCAAAATCAATTCATTAAACCAATTATTTCAATTGACTATCAACTATTTGCAATCAGCTTTTTTATTTAACACTCATTTTCTTACAATTATCTATTCTCTATCAAAAAAGGAATCAACACACTTTTGGGTATTTGGTAATTCAACTTATTGAGATTTATGGGTTCATTAAAGTATTACCTCATAGGGGTATAAATCACGTATTTAACAATTAGTTTTTCTATTGGCTTTTTGGTAGGTTATATATATTAAAAAAATATTTGGTAAATGATTTTTTAGTTAGTCGTATTTATTGGCTTCCGACTTTTGATTTTTAACTTACTTCTTTCTACTAGATAAACAATAGCTAGCAAATAAACATATGACTTTTGGTCAATACTTTTAGCCGGTTAAATCAACTAATAATTTCAACTTTACAATTAAATCTAACAATCAAACAAGACCATTGTGCCAAATCAGCTAAAAATAATGTTTATTGACTCAACTAACTTGGGAAGTTGGTTGGGGCAAAATCACTAAATTACAACAAGCTCCACAAAGCAATATGTTTGGTTAAATCATACATCATATCATACAATCATATCATACAATATCATAAAAGTCTTGGAAAATTCCAAGTGTCATCATTTAAAGAGGCATGAAAATATTTATCAAATTTTCATACAATACTATAAAAGTCTTGGAAAATTTCAAGTGTCATCATTTAAAGAGGAATGAAAATATTTATCAAATTTAGAATCTAATATTTTTGTTTAAGTTTGAAACTAAATTAGGTAAAATATTTGTATGATATACTATAGCAATTGTATTTTGTTAACTTAGAATTTAATATGTTCAATTGAATGAAAAAAAAGTTATGTATCAAGTAAATAATTAAATAAACATCAGTAATTATGTTTTGATTTAAAAAATCAAGAATTTGGTAAATTTAAGAACGATAGTATACAGTACTTACATTACTATTTAAAATTGTTTTTATATATATTTCGCACTAACAAATTCGTGCATTGCACGAGTTTTTATATTAGTAGGCTAATAAAATTAAGGAAAAATTATAAAAAAACTACCTAATCTATACACCTTTTTTTAAAAACTATCTTATTTAAATTTTTTTGCAAAAAACTACCTAATATAACACAAATGTTTGCAAATGACTACCTTTTAACGAATATCGTCAATTTACCGTTAGTTTAACACTTTGACCATCACGCCTGTGGCACGTGATTACTTCAAAGGTAGTCATTTGCAAACATTTGTATTATACTCCGTATTAGGTAGATTTTTGTAAAAAATTTATAGATAAGGTAGTTTTTTTAAAAAAAGGTGTATAGATTAGATAGTTTCATATAATTTTTTTCTTAAATAAATCAATTAGTTTATAGTGTTCAAATTTGGCTTTAAATTGATCAATTCAGACTTTAAAGAGATCGATTATATACAAAGTGGTCAATCAAGTTATCAGATATACTTTTTAAAGAAATTAATTAAAATTTTCGTTTTTGATCTAAAAGTGATCAGTTTTGACATGAACGTGATCATATTGAGACGGTTGCTCGCAAAATTAGCTAAAGGAATTTAGCCAATGACCTTTCTCGAGCTGAGAGACTCTTTGACCGCACACTTTCCTTCATAAGTCGCTTTGTATGTTTGTTTCTCTTGGCACCATTAGGGTGCCATAAATGATAGAGTTTGGAGTGATATTTTGGTGGATGTTCAGTCTCTTTATCACAGACATATGACGCATCTAAAAAGTCATATGATATGAAAACTAATTCTTGGAATGCTTCAACTCGTGGAAGTTAATGTAGATGCAACAATCTTTCAATTTAAGGAATTACAAGCCACAATATCCGATGTTCATATTGGAGATGAAGATTCAAGCATTATAGAAGAAAAAACTTTGGAATTTGCAATGAGATAGACTAATAATGTAGATGCAACAAGCTTTCATGCATTCGATTATTTTGAATAGAATGGAATGAAAAAAGAGTCTCCTTTTATGTCATAAAAAGTCAATTTTAGTTTTAAATGAAATGAAAAAGAAGTCTCTTTTTATCTCATAAATGAAATGATTAATAGGAAAAATTATAAGAAACTACCTAATCTATACACAATTTTTTTAAAAAACTACCTTATCTAATTTTTTATTATTTTTTTTTTACAAAAAACTACCTAATATAACACACATGTTTGTAAATGACTACCTTTTAAGTAATTACGTGCCACAGGCGTGCTGGTCAAAGTGTTAAACTAACGGTTAACTGACAATATTGTTAAAATGTAGTCATTTGCAAACATTTGTGTTATACTAGGTAGTTTTTTAAAAAAATTTTAGATGAGGTAATTTTTTTAAAAAAAGTGTATAGATTAGGTAGTTTCTTATTATTTTTCTAAAATTAATTAATCAATACAAATTAATTCCTCTAATTAGCTAGGATCTATCACCTATAACCCCTATAAGTCATTTGGTGAACCCTTTTATTTGTTTATAGTTTGTAATTAGCATCTACTTTTAACAGGGATCTTTGTGGGTGTGCGAAATAATCGATTGCACATAACTCTCTCTTTTCCATATATGAAAAAATTAATCAATCAAAGAAATAAATTAAATTTATTGATAAAATAAATATATTTACTATAAAAGAAAACGCAAAATAAAAATTTTACACAGTGTTACCCAAAATTTTCAAGACGACTATAATGGAGTATTATCAACACTTTAAAAAGTGACCATGCGGTAATTTATTGACACGTTAATTGGTTAAATTTTGGTTATCATTAGAGCTCTTAATGAACCGCTTATTTGTAAAGTCCTAGGGATGGCAATTTAGTGAATTCGACTTAGTTCTAAGTCTGACCCGATCCCCCAAAAAATAATTTAAGTACAATTTTAAGTCGAAGTTAGATTCCATATATTTTATTTTATTTTACACAAATTGCTGTTTTTCGGATTTAAAAAGACATATAAATGTGTTTATTTCGTCCTTTATATGTTATTTCCATGTTCATTATTTGTGCTAGAATTATTGGACTCTATTATAGAAGTATTTTTCTCGACAGCTGGTCTTGGGTGAGACCGTCTCAAATTGAGACAAAGTGGGTCGACCCAATTCGCGCTCCTTGTATGCTTTCTCTCTTCTTTTTCACTTTCCGTACATTTTTCAATTTTACTCTTAAAGGTATCAATTTTGACCATAAAAGTATCAATTTCAATTTAGGTAGAAATTGATCAGTTTAACGCCACAATTGATCACTTATAGGTTCAAATTGATCAGATTATTAAAAAATAATTGATAATTAGACTTATTTTTTACCAACGGGTGATAGTTGAGATTATTTTGAGTAAATTTTCCTAACAATAAAACTAACTCAAATTCATTAAAACAAAACAGACAAATGAAAAAAAGCCAAATTTATTGGGATCGAAGAGTAATAATTATGGAAATGGAATCTAATTGGCATTAATTATAAATGGGTGACATATTGATCGATTGAGATTCCTTTTTGCATCTTGTTTTGTTGGTGGAGCTAAACATGTGGTATCTTTTTAAATATATCTTTTTAGTAGAGAAGACTATCTCTACAAATATTAGGTTTTAAATTTGATAGTGTCCAATGTGTATGTACTATATTAAAGTTAAATTATTTCAATGTGCTTATCAAATAAAATATACACTAAAATAAATAAAATAAGATATATTCCATTTAATTATGTTTTTCACCAAATAATATTGATTAATGAAAAATATTTTATTCTTTAAGTGACTTTCAAACTTACTTGAATGTGCACCTATATAGCTCGTGAAAGAGCTTATTTAGTGTAATTAGAAAATTTTAAAACGATCAATTTATTTAATTTAATTTATAGGTAGAGACTGATCACCTATATGTGATTATAAGCCTTTATCTTGGAGAATTTTGTTCGGCTACTCCCTTTGAAGAGAATTAGATATTGTCTTATTAATTGGGAGAGTAAATATCACTTTTCAGTGAAATGTGTTTGATTCTCCACCCACCCTTTTTCTCATGTAAATAAAAATCTACTCCCTTAATTAACTTGTTTTGAGTCCAAGGCCTCAATTATAAGTGAGCCTCATAACCTAGTCAAAGAAAGTCCAACTTGGTCATGTTCAACTGCCAAAGTTTTAAGATATTTTATGAGATAATTGAGCCCGATTTTCGATCATATATCAGTTTGTTTCATTAGTTGTTAGTTCCTAACATAGTTCCAATTAATTTGATTATCAGTATAAATTCAACTATCATAAATACTGTTCAAAATCTATGAGGTAAGCTTTTACAAGTAATAAAGAAGTCATTATATGTTCTTCCAAATTCTCTCTAAGCTATTCTAATTTCATATTCAACCTCCATCTGACTTAAGCATCGGAGAGGCTTTATTTCCTAGATGTTGCTCCCTGTTAGTAACCTTTGCTCGTTTTGTAGGTTTATTTGAAAATCTTCAACCATTTTCAACCATCTTCAAGTACCTTCAACCCCAAAGATTTGGACTTGACTTGAATTGGATAATTGTATACCTAGACACATAGACAATTTTACTGACACATAAATAGACATTACTCTTCTCCTACATAATACAAATTGCAACTGAATTTCACCCGAAAAAAACCTTCTTGACATTTCTCTACCTTTCTTTATGAAAGCTACGTAAATCTTTTTCTTTATTTTATCGCTAATACTTCATATAATTCTTTGAGAGATTTTAATTTATTAAATATTCACCTGTAATTATTTTGCATGCACTTAGACTTACAATAATCCTGAACACTACTACGTAAAAGTTATTGATCGCCTATCCTTATTGCAATTTTCTATTGAATGGTAGGATGAGAGAAACATGGTACTAAATGAGGATTGAACTCAAAACTTTATTTAGAGTCTAATACTTACTCTTTAACTGAAATAAGACGCGATTCTTATTATCATAACAATTTCTTATGAGCTATCAGCTATTAACAAATATTAGGATCTAACTATATATTAACCAGATAATATAATATTTTTTTATAGTTATTAAAATGGTTAAATTTAAGCATTTTAGTGATGTAATTTAACAAAATAATTTACAACATTACCTCAAAAAAAATAATAATTTTACAACATTCTTTTTCTTTCAAATTAGAATGTTGATAAGTGATCCTCGAATCAGGAAATGTTAGCAAAAACTAGCTAATTTCCAAAATAATGATTGGGTGATAAAGTCTTATCAAAATGTGGATTGGCCTATCACTACACTGAAAAATGGCCACTTATCCAATACTAGTTATCTTTGGTCCCACTTTATTTGTTAAATTTATTTAATTTGTCGAAAAATTAGCTCTATTTTTATATTTGATTATGGCTTCATAATTTTTATTTTCTACATTTTTTATGTCTAAAAATCACACTACTTAACACACTATATTCAATTTCTTAATTTTCGTGCGAAAAACAAATGAGGTTGTTTGTGTATTTTTCATGGGGGTATTTGATAAAATAGTTTATTGGACAAATCAATCTTATTTTGGCACAAATAGATAGTTGGATGGTCAAACCATCTGAAACTAATGTTTGGTATATTAGTCAGTTGAAACAATTTGATATTCATAATCAACTACTTTTGTACAAGCTGCTCTAGTAGCGTGTTCAAAATTAACTGATTAAATCAACCACTTCAATCAACAACCAACTATCAATTATTTGCCAAATACCTCATACTCTCATTGCTCATTAGTCATTGCTCATTAGTCATTGGTCCTCGCTACTATATTGATACACAATATAGTTGTACTCCTGTTAAATTTTTATGTGAACTCCTATTTCATCATTTTTGCTATAAATTTATCTAAACATTTTTATTTAATACAAATTAAACAGAAATGAGTGGACCAAAAGTGTATAATAATTTTAATTAGTTATTATATATTTAAATAATTTGTAATGTTAGTCCATTTGTACTTTAGTGATTTAACTAAAAGTGGACAATTAAAAAAAGTGATCAGATTCAAGTATGGTGTAAATATAAAAGCTTAACTAATTTGGTCTCATTATTTGTAGGGCTTTCTATATTTAATATTTAGAGTCTCTTAAACCGATTTTTTTTTTCTATTTTTTTAAAAGGGTACAAATATAATTTATCAATTATCTTTTTCTTAAATTTCGTTGTAAACGGGATCAATTGGGCCAATTATAAATCAATTGACACCACAAAAACTAATAATAATTATATGTAGGTGACGTAACTTGAATAGGATGGTTGTGCTTTCGTGAGGGGGCACATAACTTTCGCCCAACTTCTGAATCTAGATCCTCAACCAAATAATAATTGGTGATTGTCAATGCTTACATTTCAAACATTCTATTCATACAAGAAAATATATAATTGTTCTCACTATCAGTGGAATCAAATAATAAAAGTTAAGAAGACTAAATAATATAAAATAATACTTTTTATATAGTATAATGAAAAATAAATAGCGATCAATAAATAGATTGTGAAAGTAGGCTGCAGTGGACTTGCCCCTTTCAGCCCTCATGTGGCTTCACTATGGCTTCTAACACATCATTTTTCATTTTTGTTGATTGTTTGCGTGTTTAACAACTATTGTTTAGCAATTTTATTTAACATGTTTGGCTATTGCTTTCATCTAATTTTTATTATGCATTCAATACTTATCGCAAGTAATGTAATATTAACACTATGTTTGGATAGCAAATTAGGAGAGAAAAGAAAGAAAGGAAGGGGAAGGAAAGGAAGGGGAGGGAAAGAGAGGGAAATACTCTATTGTTTGTATAGGAAGGAAAGGGAGGGAAGGAAAGAAATTGTATTTTCCTTCCAAATCTTTCCTCTTATGGAGAGATTTGGATATTAACAAAATGAAGGGATTTAATCCCTTCAATCCCTTCCCTCCAAATCCTCTTTCTCCCTTTTTGCTATCCAAACGAGATATTCTCCATCCCTCCAAATCTTTTCTTTACTTTTTCCTCAATTTCTCTCAATCCAAACAAGGCCTAAGAGAAATATAAACTAGCCTAATGTTAAAAGTTCTTTCTTTCGTCTTTATAATAAAGCCTGCTTTTCACCATCTGCTTGAAAATTAATTTTTTCTCCCCCAATAAGTTGTAGTCTCTTTATTTGTTTATTTATTTTTCTTTGGCCTTCAAAAAAGTTTTTTAAGTCATATACTTTCTCCGTTCCATTTTACTTGCAACACTTATCGTTTTTTGAAGTTTCATATTACTTGCAACATTATTATTTTTCGCAAATATAATCTACTTATTTTATCATCACTTTAAAACCTACCCCACTATTAATCAATCATACATTATCCCATTAAATATTTAATATACCCACAAGTCACAACCACTATCTACTTATAATAATTTTTTTTATTTCTACCCCACATATCACCATCAATCATACATCATCCCTACTTTTACCATACTGATTTGACGGCCCTTAAAAAATGTGTCAAACCCAATGGTGCAACTAAAACGGAACAGAGGAGGTATCTACTTATGGCTATAGACATTCAAAGTTCCAAATGCTAGTTGTAAAGGCCATAAAATAAATAGGAAATTAATATTTATAATTTATACTTTAATCATAGTTTTAAAATAAATCTAATACAAACCATTATTAAATTATGGTAAATTGGTAATAGTCCTTTAGGGTATGTCTTTTATCTAAAAAATTAAAAGTACTTAGAGAAGAAAAACAAAAGTATGCATTATTAAGATTGCTATAACAATATGAATTATTTTGAGTAATCAATATTTTAAAATGATAGGCAAAAAATTTAATTATTAATGTCAATTTTTTCAAATAAATAAGATAATTAGTTTTATCCTAGATCAAAGTGTATAAATTATTAGGTGATATTTTTGAAGTTGTCAAACACGCTAAAATTAGACAAATGTCGTAGAAAGAATCTTATGCTGCAGTGAGAAGTTTTGATTATGGCAAGTATATAATGTGACTATAAGAAATTCTTAAATTTTTTCTCACCCGTGGTTCTTAATTCACAAGGATTTTTTATGGTGGAAGTTGGGTCTTAAAATGATGGCAAAAGTATAATCTTAAAAAATATCAAAAAATATTAGAGATGTTTGACGATGGTAATTAAAGAATATCAAAAGTTGTAATCTTTAAGAATATAAAAAAATTTGACCATGTTTGATGACAAAATGTATTTTTCTATTAGCTTTCTAAGACTTCAAATCTTTCATTACAAGTTCTTTCGGATACTGATAACTTTCAAGTAAGATTGTAGTCCTGATAACCTTGGATCCATGTAGTCCACTAAAATGAACAAAATTAACACAAGGCATGACCAACAGTAGTGAGATCAAAACTTGGAGTCTAAAATTAGTAGGATAAAAAAAATTCCGTAAACAATAACCAATTACCTCCCTGCGAGATGAAAAAAAGGAGTCGAAGGCCATGAAGTTACGAATTACAATTCACATTCGAACAAAATCAATCTATCTATACAAAATTATAATTAGACAGCATGTTCACAAGTAGTCCAAGAAGTGCCTTGGAGACATTACAGTTTCCTATTACGTAAATATTGAACATAGAAGAGAAGCAGAAAGAGTAAAGAAAGAATGGAAACCATGGGAGGGGAAGAAAAGGGTCGCAAACTACAAGCGTAAAATAGTTCTAAGAGTATCACATAGATTTTGAATAGTCTGTTGTTCTTGTGCTACTTGCAGATCTTGAAGTGGCATCTCTTCATAGCACCTGTATCAAATTCTAGAGAATTAGATATAATCCTAAAGTTAACTTTCCAACAATTTCATTCGCTGGATTACAGAAGTTGATTGATTTAAGGACGATTTTTAACATCCTTAAGGTCACAATATAGATATCTTCTAGAGTTAGAGATAAGCCTTGTACACGTGTTGGTGCAAAAACAAGGCACCGTATTATAATGGTTTTTGAGTTTACTGCGACTAAAATATTGGCCACATTGAGGGTAAAATCATCCGCATTGACCACAATATCCGTTTTGTGACTATGACCAAAACCGTATATTTGCACTATGCATGTGAGTACAAAATGAGGTGAAAACATATACAAAATAACTCACATTTTGTGGTAAGCCAGAGCTTGAGCCAAATTCATTAGAGTAGGGCTAGAGGTAAGCCTCTGATAAACACTTGGTGGAAGGGCCAAAGGCTGCTCATCAAAGGAAATAAAGAAAAGGCAAAGTTAAAAACACATACTGAATCTATAAGAAAAGAAATTATGACACACTAATAATTAAAATAGACAGCAAGGTATTCAGACCTCGTTCTGCCCTCTCCTCTTCTTTGACTGAGCATCACCAGCAAAGAGTTCTTGCAATGCTTCCGCAGCGACCATGCCACTGTTTTCTCTTTGCTTCCCTCCAAATACGTTATCAGATAACAATGCAATTGGTGATATATCGGTTGCTCTTAGAAAAGGGATCGGCACAGTATTTCCAGCAGCATATATTGACCAAAGCTACAAATTATAAGTAATCCGTGTAAGAGTTAAACATAATTCGGAAAGTCAACAGATCAAAGAATATAGTAAAACACTCAAAGAAAGAAAAGATCTGTAATTTATTTTTAAAAAAGACAGATAGAGAAAGAAAAGAAAAGACATGATAGCACAACCCAAACGCCACCGAAGAAAATGGTATGTAATTTATTTTTAAAAAAGAAAAGACAGATAGAGAAAGATTATCTTTCTTGTATGTAATTTATTTTTAAAAAAGGCACCTAGTAGGTGTGTACAGTACAGTCTCACAATAGTTTGTTTAATATATATGTATTGTGATTGTTTTTTGTAAAAATAACATAACCTTCTGAAACAAGAAAAACATGATAGCAAGCTTGTCTTAAAAGGAAGGAGATTACAATTTACAAGTGGAATTTTGAGCTTCTTATTGCAAAAATGAGGTCTTGGATACATGACAGCCCAGTCAATGCAAGTTCTACAGTTCTACCCATGTTACTCGGACTCGTATACCCATGTCCAACACGAATCCAAACGTCTGATTAGGTTGTTTTGTTAAAAACCCCAAATTTCAAATCAAAGTGTTGAAGTGTTTTCTAGTGTCAAGGATCCGACACGAGTACTTGAGGTTAGAGTTTGAGAAACAAAGAGCTCTACAACCCAATACAAATAAAGGGGGTGCACATTTTTTATGTGTATTGATTAGGAAAGTTGGTCAAAAAAGAGCTGGCAACACTCGAACAATCAATCAACTTGTATCTGAAACACAAAAGTGATCAGTTAGGTAGTTAGATGAATATTTCGAAATCTAAAGGCAAGGATGTCTAACCCAGCAGTGCCGATGCCTCACAGGCGCCCACTCCAAACAAGCCCATCCTGCAGATAGCTCCCACACGTCCCTGCAGTGGAACGTACTTTGCCAAATCAGGCACACATCGCTTCTACCCCAAAAAGATTTTGAATCAAATCCACCCACAGCAGTCGTCAGCCTACCAGATATCAACCCACTCACAGCAAGGCACTGATCTTTACATGGAATATTTAATCCAAAACATCCTCTCTCCCACCTCCTTCCTCACCTCTCCTACACAGATGTTGATTGGACTAGTTACTCCAAAACCTACCGATCAACTTCAGTGTTCTGTATATTTTTGGGTGTGTCACTTATTGTCTTGGTTTTCCTTGAGGCTGAGTAGTGAGTATAGACTATAGAGGTGTTGTCAATGTAGTTGCTAGGTCATGTTTGGCTTTGCAATCTTCTGTTGGAGAATAGGAGCTTCATTGTCCCATTGGCAAAGCCACAATGATTAAATAAAACATGTTAGTGCTATACTTCCCTTGTTGTTTTCTTCCCCGTATAGTTTCTATTAGCAGCAGCTGTTTCTTTTAAGTTATGTTCTCTCTTTTCGATTAGATTAACAAAATTCATTGCCCGAGTATCAACCAGGTACATTGAAAGTCATGCAACTCATTTTGGAGTTTGAACATAAACTATGACGTGTTAAAGTAAAAGACAAACTTACACATAAGCATATTTATAATAGAGTCTAGAACAAACAGCCTAAAAATCAGGATCAAAGTTCAACAATGGCAACATGCCATTTGTTTACACAATAATGACAATACAAAGTAAAGCATCCAGGTTGGAGAACTTGGAGACTCGATCAGATCAAGCATCAAGGGCAGAGCACACCAAAAAGGGCAGAGCACTCGTAAAAAACATTAATGTAAAACATCACATCTAAAACAGAGCCAACTAAAATCACCTTGTCTTGTGCCGAAAAAGTTTTGCGGCTAACAGTTTCACTTTTAAATTTTGCCTTGAATGTTTTGTTTTCCAAAAGGTTCTGCACAGGCAAGGTTGATGCAACAGACTCTTGATTGACTGGCTTAGAAGCAAGCAATTCTTTCTCACGAATATCAACATTGACAGATGCCTTATCTCCCCTGGAGAACATAACAACAAATCGGCATGAAGTTTAGATATACCCATAAGAAAAAAAAATCAAACTAAAAAAAAACTCTCCAAAAAGTTAATTCAACACAGGAAAAAGTAATCAAATATCCATCAGACAAAAGGACAAAAGGAATATACTACTAATTTTAAAAAGCTTATCTGTATGCGCAGCGAATGCAAAGACACAGGTAAAAAGAGCACAATATTTGCTAGTTTTGTAACTGAAAAAGCTAATTCATTAACATGATGGAGGAAGGAAAGCAGAGCATGTTAGGGTGCTTCAAAGATTACGATCAAAATTTGAACTGTATTTAAGTACTCAGTTTCCATGCAGCAATAAATTGGTTGAAGGTTTAAGGGGAACAAAGAGCTGCTCAAGAAATCCTTTTTCTTTGAAGCGCATATTAACCACAAATATGCTTTCTTTCAATATTTTATATGAACCTAGCGAGCTATCTAGTTGCTCATAGAAATAATACCTTAAACCAGTAGATAAATCTACTGTAACACTCTGTGAAGAGCCTTCAGCCCTCGCATTGAAAGATGAAGCCTTTTCTTCATCCCCACCATGGACTACAAAAGTACCAAAATCACCTGCATAGATGGAAGACAAAATAGACAGCACTAAGAAATGAGCAGTGAGCAACCAAAAAGAAAAAAGCATTTACAGAATCAATGTGACGGGAGAACAGCAGAGTGCTAGTTCATCAGATGGGATAGAGCTAGAAGCAAAAGGGGCTTCCCCTAGTCTAACAAAAACGTCCTACTTCTAGCCAATTTAACACAGTACACAATGAACATAGAAATGCGTGCTATCATTTACAAGGAACCTTAGGCTCTAGGTGATGGCACCCGAAAACCCTAGAAAAATTAACTATTCCCAAAAAAACTAGAAAAAAAAGAATAAAAGAAGAGAAATATACAAGGGGAGCATAGTGCAAAAATATCATGTACAGTAAGACCGTATGTGAACTTTTTCAGCGTATTACGACAGAAATATAGGCAGAATACTGTGAAATCATCCGCTCACTGCAAAGGCCATTTCGCGAACGTTACCATGATCGCAACTGATACCTTCCTTTGCAATATGCTGGTGGGTGCACCCATATCCAAGGGGCTTCTTCCCGGTTAAGAAGAAAAGGCACTATAAGGCATTCTGAGGTGATCGCAATAGGTGCTCTAACTCGCTCACTTTAAAACATTTGAACAAATACTTGACCATATATATTCATCAAAAAAAAAAAACTTGGAATTTATAAAAATTACAAAAAAAAATAAATTAGAAGTACATGTTTCACACAAGTGTGCCTAGAATAGTAGACAATTCTAGGCCCAGATGTGGTTGGGCAATGGGCGATGGTCAGATGGATGATAATGATAGCCAATAGGTAATGGCCTGACCGGTGATTAGGCTGGGGGCTTTGATAGGCTAGACAAGGCAAATATTGAATGAAAAAAACATAGTCAAATGAGATATTGTTTGATTCGTCTCAATGCATATTTTTATAATATTAACATTTATCATTTTAACTATATGCAACTAAAGGTATTTAAGGGTCAAGATATTGCATTGAATAGCATGATAATAAGAAGTGTACCAACTACCAACTACTTATACACATAATAAGAGTACTTGAATCAAGAATGTTGAACAAATTTATCATACAATGACACAAAAACATATGTATGTAGAAAATTTTAGAACAAATTAATGATATCTACTTCCCCGTTCCATAATACTTGCTACTGATAGTGACATTTACCCGTACAACATGTCACACTAGCAAGTACAATGGAACGGAGGAAGTATAATATATAATTATGAAAACAATGTTTATCATCATAAAAGAGGCAAATCGATGAAAGTATGTATATGAGAACCATCCTTATATGAGAACCGTGTGAACCAATCTATCTGACCAAAAAGTGTTACTTTTCTATTACAAAGGTGTTACTTTTAGGCAAAAAAGTGATACTTTTTTTGTTAAAAAAAGATGATACTTTTTGACAAAAAAAGTTACTTTCAAAAATAAATTCTAAACAAAGCTTACAAAAAGGTGTTACTTTTAACATAAAAGTGTTACTTTTGGGTAAAAACGTGTTACTTTGTATAATTTTAATTTTTGAAAATTTTTCTGACAGTAACACTTTTTTGCTAAAAAGTAACTGTTTTTAAAAAATGTAACATTTTTTTTGCCAAAAGTAACACATTTTCTGTAAAAAAAGTAACAGTTTTTAAAGTATATTGGTTCTCACGGTTCTCGTATAAGCTTGGTTCTCACTGGAACTTGACCCTATATATATATATATATATGTAAATATCATTCAATAATTCAAGAAAAATATTCTACACATAGTTCGTGCATAACATTTTAAATAAAATTCTAAAATAAAATGATCTAAAAACAAATATTTTTATTATAGAAACATAACAAAATTTTTAAAAACAGCATATCAATCATGTCATTCATGTATATACTTGTCAAATTGTTTCAAACATATAGTATAGTGTATTTAAATGGAAGAACCCATGTATAACATTGAGAAGAATACAAAAAATTGAGGTTCTATGTAGATGTTTAGAGAACATGAAAAACTGCTAAAACAACCCTAACCATGGGTTAGTTAACTAACCAAATACAATATAAAAACTGTAAAGCAAAAAAAATTAGAGTTTGGGTCTTCTTATGAATAGATCGTCCATATTCATATACATGGAGATATCGTATCTATTTTGTTCTTATCAGAATTATCACGATAACCTTTCATCTTTAATTTAACTTAATGACATAAACTTTTGGTTGCTCAAAGTAGGCAGGAAATTTTCATTAAGAGGCTGACATGTGATGAAGTTGTCTTCTTTAGTAGAGTTATATGATCAGTGCTTTTAAGGGCAATGGTCACAAATCTTCATTTTAAGGGTGGTCTTGATTTATTCTGAAAACAAATATGAAAAAGGAAGAAAAAAACATAGCAACATCAACACTAGCATTGATGGGTTAGTGTTCCCTTAATTATTTCAAATAAGTAGAATTACACTTCAATTTGGGTCCGTCTATATGGTTATTCTGAGAATAGTTCCTATAACACAAAGAATGCAAGAATGAAACCTTGAACACGTAATACGAAGCAGTAAGAAACTTGTGAAGTCCATACATAGAAAGCACAATCTTAATGCACCCGGAAATCAGAGATCAAAACAAAAATGAGGATAAGCACCTTCTTCAGAGAGTTCAACATCAAGAGCCTGATGCTTTACAGACCCTGCAACCTTGGACATCTCATTGATACTTGACAGTCCAGCATTGATAGGCTTTGAAGGAACGGTGTCACCAAAGTCCTGATTCACTTTTGGTTCCTCCATCTGCAGTTAGCAAGGAGCAAAAAGATTATGGATGAGATGAAAAGGTTAGAAAACAATGTCCTATACTATGTCCCATCTGGTGCTTAATTTTTCCTCATTTAGTCACGTCAACTCAAATTTGAAATTTTCAAGTTGTGGAAGAAAGAAAATGCAGGTAATAAGTTGAAAAGATAAATAGAAATACGATTGCATACAGAATGGGACAGACAATCTTTCACCAGATCGAAGACTGAAAAATTTAGGAGGAAATGCTTAGTTTGAAGGGCTATACCCCTGCTAACAAGGTGCCATCAGTAAGACTTTGAGCTTGAAGCACCATAGTTGCCCTGATTTCTCTAGCCTTCTCAATCTTCGGTAGCATTGTAGATGCTCCAGCTTTGCATCTCTCAGTGAATTTGTGCTGTATTTGATGTATGAAGGCAAACAAATTAGGCCCCGAAAAAGATTTGTTCGCTAGTCGCTAGGCCTCGCCCTACAATCACTGAAGAAGCTGCCCAACATTTCTCTAAATCATAAAGAATATGAATATTTCTCGAGGATTATTTTCCTCTGGTACAGACCGAAGGAAACCCCAACAACAAACAATTAAAAAACCATATAATTCATTTGATGATTTTAAGGAAAATGTAAGTTGGAGAATAAAATAAATACCTCAAAAAAGAGAATTGAAATACGTAACCATAACTGGACCTGGTAAAGCCGTAGAGGTAAACAATACACTAGAAGGACGTTGGTGGTTGTAATACAACAATGACATAGGCCAAACCAACATATGGTGTGTTTCTAATAAAAAAAATACAAAAATTTTATTCGTTGGAACATTTTGCTATTAGAAATAGTATTCTGAAAACTTTTTACAGAAATATGCTAAAGTACTAGCATTACCTAATAACCTTTACAAAATGATGGCCTAATATACCAATGCAGGTAAAATATGAATAGTACTTTGAAAGTTGCAAAGAAAAACTTGCTCTAAACAGGAAGATAAAAAAGACAGAAGCATTTACAAAGAAGTTCTTTAAACTAAAACATATCTTGTAATACCTTCAGCATTTCAGGTGCAGTAGGTCGCAGACGTGGATCCTTAGTTAAACATTTAGCCACAAAATCATGAAATACAAGAGACCTGGAAATGTGACAAAATAAATGTCAGATGCTGAAATAAACTCCAAAACAATATACCAGACGATACAATTTCACGATAGTCTAAAACATAGTTTGAATTCTAAAACTAAGCAACAAACCATTTAATGATCAACTCCACATCTTCTACACCTTCAAAATCAAGACATCATGGTTCCAAAATGTGATCAGTCAAAAAATCCATCTTTTAGAGGATTTTGCATGTGTCCACATAACCATAAGGTAAACGTGTATATAACAAATCTTTATACAGGTGAATTGATGCATTAACCATTTCCCAACATCTACGGGTTATTTAGTTTGACACGAGTACCAATCTATCCATTGATACAACGACAGTGAAAGTGGTAAAGTTGTTTTACTCCATTGTTATCAGCTGTCTACTGCAAGGCAGATAAAAAAGAACTAAACAAACAACAGACTTATAGGTGTTCGTCACTCCATATGTTGCCCAATTTTTGTTTCCCTTTCAGCTCACATAAAAGTTAATAACCGAGACAATCATATGGAATAAACGCACTTAACTTGACACAATCATGCTATTTTCTAGTGTGCAAATAAGAAAGCCATGAAAAAAGTGTTTGACAGAACAAGACATTTCGAGCTGACTACATCAACATTCCATCATTCTAATGTTATTAAGAGGCTCCCAAGTCCCACCTCAGTGGCGTTTGGGGGATCAAATATACACAAGCTCAAGAAAGGAGGGGAAAAATCAAATAAATAACAAGTCATATGTGAACAAAAACATTCATACGCTTCTTCGACAACAGAAAAAAAAAGCAGCAGCAACTATCCTGAAACACTCTTCTACAATATTACAACTGAAAAACGTTCATGTTTCTCCCTAAGTAAGCCCACCCACAAGTGTAAGCAATCACATGAACGCATCTGAAGAGAGGAGGGGAAAGGCAAAAGGGAGGAAACGAAAGGGTTGAGTCAAGTGTGACAGAAAATGTATAGCAAAAAATACAACTAAACAGGCAAAAGAACAAATCAGAAATCCAACATCATACCATTTTTCTTTGTCCTCAAGCATTGGAGCGGGTTCAATCGATATCATGAACAAAACCTATCAAATTAAAGCGATAATTAGATAAACATAGACAAGACTTCTGAAAAAGAAAACTTAAACAGCACAAAGATTTTCATAGTTGTCAAGCATGTGTCCATCATCTCCATGGTTATGTGCAGCACTCAATGATTCTTACAAAAAAATGCCGAATCTTCATAGGCTTATACTGCAAAAATCAGTGATTCATCTAAGAGTACTATGTATCAATCAACTTAGCTACCAGATTTATTTTTAGGATAAGAAAAAAAGTACGTTATATTAGCAGAAAAGAAGGTGGGACTGTGGGAGGACAAGTCAAAATTACAAGTAAAACCACTTACTTCAAATCTCTATACCAATATCAAGCAGAAATAAATCCTGACCACACCAAACTTTTATAAAAGCAAAGCATCAATTAGGTAACTTCTCTAGAAACACTCATTATGATCAAATACCACACACATCAAAATTTTAAGACATTGATTCACTTATAAGTATTATAGCCTTCATGGCAATAAAAGTATATAAGACTTAAATTGACTATGAGCCATCAAAAAGACATTTTAAAGTTGACTATGCATTTGCAATAAATGCAGAGTATTCGTATTATAATTTTCACACCAGTTTTTAATTCATGCTCAACTGTAAAGTCTATTATATACCACATTATAGCACATTTAAGCTAAGCGTAGCACAAAACCCGACTACGTAACTTGTGGTTTAAATTAATGGAGTAACAGTCATTATAAGCGGCTATTCTAAAACATTAGACATTATAATATATTTTTTAAATGTATCAAGTTCTAAGAGGTCTATTATAAGCCTTAATTTAGATATATGTTTTAGAAAACTTGAATTGCTATGATAAAATAGATATTTTTCGAGTTAACAATTCACATTGTGATGTCCGATAAACGACTTATAACACCACAAGGTCTCTGCATCTACGACATCAAGACCCGTTACGCAATGCAACAACATGCACAATTTTTTACAGGTGACACCCACTTAGTGACATTGGATTAATGGAATTAAGTCAAGTCAAATATTCTTCATCGAAACTTTGTAATACTATTTGGTGATTCACAGCAACTATCGTGTGGTAGTAGTAATGGTTTGTTCTCCCCATCTTAATTCTAGTTCATTTAGTTGAGGTGGCATGTTCTTTTCGTCTTATTTTTGAAAACTTCACTTCTTCTTCACCAAACCTAACTTATTTTTGTTGACCTTAACTTATTTTCGCTAAATTTGAAACTTAAGTACTTAACTTATTTTTACAGCTTATTCTTATGAACTTTGCTTAATTTATTAGGTTGTTGAACTTCATTTTTCTCCACTTACTTCTAAATTTCACAAACTTTATCTTTGCTAAACGTGAATTATTTTCCCAAACAATGTTTTTTTAACTTAAAACTCATTCTTAATGAAACCTATTTTTGTAAGTCGACCAGAAAACACATCACTTCACTTCAACTGAAAATTACATTTCACTATCCATTCCATTCAACAGAGTTGAGTTCATCTAATTTAGTTTAGTTAAGTTAAATTCCAAATAAAGGGTGGGAAAATTTTCAGCATATAGCTATTGCAATTGTGCCAAGATTTCAATTGATACCAACTAGTAGACATTACTTTATAAGTCCACACACTAACATGTAGCAACCCAAAAGTAACCCAAAGAGTAAAAATGGCTATCAACGAAATCAATGCCCTCTCAAGCTATGATTGTTTCACTAGAAGAAAACTGTGGACGTCCATGACATAAGAACTGGAAAAATAACAGTATTTGCACTAACCCGCATTGGATGCACTGCTGATCTTGGAGGAAGTCCCTGAAACAAAAACAAGTAAACCGAGATAAATCAACACCTACAGTGCACAGCACGTCATAACTGAAGAAAAGTGTTCTCAAGCTTTAATCAAAGTGTTCTATTCAACTCTCTTTTGTCCATCAGCTATTCAATTCCAGGATCACGCTGTAGGGAAGTAATTTAGTGGTAAGAAAAAGCAAAAGTCATCATGTGAAATTCAGGAGGGAGTCTATTTTTTCTTTCTTTATTCTCTTCATGTTTAGCATTGAAACATAATTCTTCCAATGCTTTTAGTTTGCCTGCCACATCTTTCTGATGTAACCATATTTGCTTCGTGTAGCATATATTAGCCAGTTTGAAATTCTCAACCTTTGGCATGCTTGTCCTATCGCAAAGGTTGCTTTCAATTAAAAGAGATCAAATGCATTCAAAGTTCTTTCCTTTTGATTTTGAAAAAATCCAAAAAAGGAATGAATCAAACACCCTCACATCCACATAAAAGTAATTGCAGCGGCATAAATTGCAAGTCGTTCCAACTTCCAACCAATAACTTAAAATCTAAATTAAGTTCCTCCACAAATTAAATAGAAAACTACAAGGCGGCATTCTTTACATTGATATAATATTGAATGCTACTTTAAAAATTAATGCAAGTATCCCTTAGTTCAACAAAATACTTCATACAAGTAAAATGGTTTAGACAATTTACATTTTCAACCAGAGAAGGTACTTCTCTAAATTCAATTTTCACAAGTACATCTACAGAATACTAACATAAGAAGGTTTCGATCAAGGGAAAAGAAGATATACAATTTTCAGAGACATAGATCAATACCTCAGCCATCTCTATAGCAGACACTCCAAGAGCCCACACATCCACCTAAGAAGACATAAAACATAAATTTGAATGTTTGTTTCACATTTTGCACGATAAATATTGACCTTAAAGGCTTAAACCTTGCATGCAAAAAAAGAGTTCATAGTTTCTTCATACTTATCAAATGCAGAAGAAAAACGTAATGGTTATATGTTTGCTTACTCATAACACATTCTACAAAACAAATGCCGAAAAAGGGAAGACATTGAGATGATATCAACCAGATATTATTACAATTTAGTGAGGTAGAGATATAGAAACACAAGTCCTACATCGAACCATGCATTTGTAAGTAACACATAAACAACATTCCTCTGAATAAATAAGATAATGGATCCCTTTTGATTATAAAATCTACAGTACCACAATGAAGCCTTAATCCCATAATATTCGGCCCCACATGGCACGTTCAAGAGTAGTTTGTAAAAAATTGTAACATAAATTGAAGATATCGGGTTTGAAACTCATGAAACACAATTTAAAAAAGGGTCTTACCATGTACACGTACTATTTATTGCTCTATTCTCCTACCGTCCTACGCATAGTTTTTATTGCTCTCTCCTCAAAGACTCCCATTCTCCATGTTCCTTGCGCATATCCAAACATTTTTTAGATGAAGCTAATTCCTCTCATCGATTCATCTCTTCTCTTAAACTTCCTCCAGTTTTCTTTATTGTGTTCTTTGGCATTCCACTCACAATGTTTTATTTCTTTCTCCTCTTAAAAATCTAATTGAAATCCAAGTATAAAAATGTTAAGTTATGCTATTTGATTCATTTTGCAATTCATATAGATTTTTATTTTGGTTATTTGATTATTGTGTATTGCTACAAGCCAAAGATTTATAGTTCTTTAATTTCGTAATATAATGGACTATAGCAAGGCTCACTAATCATGTGCACTTCCTGTTCTATGAAGTTGTATATCAAGTTTGTTATCAAGTGTCAATTAGAAACATCTTTTTTTATAAGGTTAAAATTCATACAAGCGAACCCTCAAACCCAACTTGATCCACTTAATAGCAATGAGATAACTTATCTGATCATAAGAATAATAAATAATAATAATGATATTATTGTTGCTGTTGTTGTTGTTTTTGTTGTAGTTATTATTGTTACGTGTCAGCGAGTAGTTAGATTCCTAGTATTTTTTCAACTTGAGAAACTAACCACCTATAGAATTATTTGACATTATGAAACAAAAAAGAATAAACTACAAAGATAAATTTATTTGAAGATTTTAGTGGCTATGAAGGTTATGTTCGTGCGGTGTGTCCACAAATGTGTTACATTGCAGATTCCTTAAGAAAGAGCTTTCAATTGGAAGCGTGGTCTTCAACTTTTGGGTGCTTAATTTTTTCACCTGATTGTATCCTCTTTTCCTCTCTAATTACATGTTTTTCTAGTCCTTAGTTATATTTGCTTTTAAACAATTCAAAAATATCAATGTGGATCAGGAAAGCGTGAAATGCATTTTACTAGAAAACTTTTTATGTTATTGTTCATTGTAGAATGTAATTTTATAATACAATTAGTGTTAGGTCACTTTTAAATTAAAGAAATTTTCTCTAAGATTATTTATAAAGGCCATATTTTAAGAAAAAATTAAAAAAGTAAAGTCTCCATAATCTTTGCTATATCCTTGTTTGCCGTATCTAATAATGTATAATCCTGTTTGATTTGTTTTGGTTCATGTGAGAAAATAATGATGAAGCACAAATATCACTCCTCAAGGCAGTTTACAGAAGTTAATTTCGAGCTATAAACATTCTTAAGAGTTTATTGGAAGGGTAAAAGTTCAACTAAGTGCAAAAATGATGCTTAATGATATGGGTTGTATGACAAATATTATGCATTTATGGACATAAGTTGAAGAAAGCAAAAAAAGAACTAGACATCTTAAGTACCTTCCCATCATACCGACTTTCTTGAATAACTTCTGGAGCCATCCAATGCGGAGTACCAATGAACTGCAAACATTAGTAGGCAACAAGCACGTAACATATTATATACAGATTCAAGGCATTCAAAAATGAACCTAACATATTACATCTAGATGTCAAGACTTTCGAAAATGAAGCTAACAACATGATTCGCCAACATGAGGGCATGACCTCCATGGCTCCATCTCAATGGATGGTTTGAACAAATTTCACCAAAGAGACAAAACAAGCAAATAAATAAAGTGAACCCCCCCCCCCCCCCCCCCAAACACACACACACCAACAGAAATTGGAAGATGGAATTTCTAATTAGCCAAATACATGAAGCTTAAACACTTTATATGACGCCTTCCAGGATCTTATTACTGGCAGCTCTCCATAAATGCATTTAAAGAGATTCATTATACATCCCTTCATATGATCTACATATCTAACCTATACAACCTTCACACAATCATAAATGTTAAAGACCTACTCAAGATAGAGTAGAGAAGAAACTTCTCTCACAGAAAAACCGTGTCCAGAATTTAAAGTTCAACCAGATTTTAACTTGAACGATTATCTACCTCAACAAAGCATCTAGTTGTATCTAGTTTCCTAAATAAGTTGCACAACTAAGGAAACAAAAGAATTCTCTAATCTGATTTTGAATAAACAATCAATGATAAGACTAAACAAGCTTATATCCTCTGTATTTCAAAACATAAGCTATACCGTATTGCGCTTAGACATTGTTCTAGTCAGCTGTGCTGCAACACCAAAATCACCTGCAGAAATATACATACAAACAAGTAGTTTAGATACAGGACATTATCATCAACATTAAAACACTATTACATATTAAAATGTAGAAAAGCACCAGCCAATTTTCTTAGCCTTAGGTCATGCAAAAGCCAGAATCACAATTTACATGCAATAGAAAAAGTGTACTTTCCTTTTAGTCCAATATGGCTCTTGACTTGGATAATAAAAGAGCAGGCAGGAAAATAAGAGCAAACAGAAACTGCACCATAGTGCAAAAACAAGGCTGCATCTTATTGTATGGGTCAAGTCGTAAAGGTTTTCAAATTTACTTAACTACTTGTATCATAAAGATGCCAAAACCGCGTTTTAGGCCAGTTCAAGTTATATCTCATGGGTTTGGCAGTACAATAATTGCATAAGCAACCACAGCTACCAGTCCACCACATCAAAGTGACCGTTGCTGCAGTCATGACTAAAACAGCATTTTTGGACTATTCTGCTTATCTAGTGGTTTTTCTTTGATGAATGCAACAACCAACTAAATCTGGCAAAAGAACAGGAAAACCCAGAAAACAGGATTCAAGCAACTTAGCCAACCATTTCAGACAAAAAAATTCTAGATCCCTTCTTGCATAATAGACCAGTGTTTTCCAAGGCTATGTCCATAAGAAAAAGAGGTTTTTTTTAGACAGAAATGCCACAAGGTTTACTCAATGTTCCGGAAAGATAACAAGGATTAACTATGCATCAAACATGACAAGCAAACTAGATGCTTTACGATGGTAAAACAGTGTAATCTCCTGAGATGAGTGCCCTTGAAACGAGATTTGGGGAGAAGCAGCTGAGAAAAAAGGCACAAAGCTTTCAGTTAACTTGGGAAAATATACTATTTATCTTTTTTCCCTCATCCAAAAGAAGAAAAATATCCCCAACAACAACTAAAGGCTTGACAGTTATACTTTTTAGTATTTAATTTTTATTGAAAACTTAAAACATAATTAAAGAAAGCAGAAATGATAAGTTCCAGTTTGCAGATGTCAGCTTTCAAAAGTTAAAGTATATAGCACGCCAAACTAATTATAACTTCATTATACAACTTATACGACCTATTTCTAATCTTATTAATAATTAATAACAGAAAAATGAAAGGCTAGCTATAAGACCAAAGGTAGATCACTTTAAAACGTAGAAAAACATGAACCAAAACCATTAGCAAAAAATAGTATACAGCTCCAGCATACGACATGTGAGCAAATCAATCACCAAATATTCAAGGGAAATGTCAAACTGGGAAGTGGGAACTATTAAATGTATCACTTTTTTGCCAGGGGGAATGATTACATACATCCAAGCCCCCATACTAGGCATTTGGAAACTTTATTGTTTAAATTGATAAGGAGCTAGTTTGTCATAGAACAAATAAGAAACACACATAGCAAAGGTAAGAGTGAGAGAGAGATATCAAGTCAGCAGCTAAATAGGATGCCAAATAGACAATTTAATGCAGTGATATGTAAGGACTCAACAATAAAGCAAAGGGAAAAGTGTATTACCCAGCTTCACCTCTCCTTGTTCTGTTAATAGTATATTGCCACCCTTAATATCTCTGTGAACCTTGAAGATTGAATGCAAATAAGCTAAACCCTAAAACAAATGAAACAATAACCCTGTTCATTATGTATTCAACATTATTCGTGAAAGAATACGTGAAAGTTGACAAAACCTGAAGATTTCCATTATTTTTAATGTAACGATCACCATATAGCCTTCAAATTTTGAAAAAAAAAAACAAAAAACAAATACATGGGCAATGGCCTTCTATTTGAAAGCCATAACAGTTTTGAAATCAGGATACCTTCAATGACTCTCTACAAATGTACGCAATTTGAGTTTCATCCAAAGGCTCCTCAGTAACATTCATCAAGTCAGCAACACTTCCCCCCCCACAATACTCCATTACTATCTGCCACAAAAATTAAGTCTCAATAACCATACCAAATTTAACTAATGAAACTCGAAGGAGAGTAAGAGAATGCATACAACTGAAGTTTCTCTATATCTAAAACAAACCTACCCAGAGATACTCTTCACCTTGGTAGCTTCCAAGGTAACGAACGACATTAGGATGACTACATTGCTGTAACATTTCAATCTCACCGCGAATCTCTTCATAACCCTCCTCCTACGCACCACCAACAAATACAATATTGTAATAACTCCAAGAAAGCATCAAAAATAAAAATGAATCCGGCAAAAACAACAAGAAACTCACCCCTTCAACTAATGATATTACTTTAATTGCAACTAATTCGGAGGTTTTTAAATCTCTAGCCTTATAAACGGCCCCATAAGACCCTTTCCCTACATTGCACAAAAATATCAAGCATATATCAGCACAAACAAATCCGACACAACAATCATTTAACACCAATTAGACTGCACAAAAAGCTAAAGTGTTGTTACAAACTACACACGGATGGTTTCATCTTCCATGTCTATTGAAGTAATGACCTGCACAAACATATCTTTCTAACATGGTTTCCACAGATATCTACAGTGTCAGCATTCAGACTGTGTTAGCTGTCCTTTCACTGGTCTACCATAGGATGTGTGATAAACTTGCTCTTATTCGATTAAACCCAGAAGCACATTTCAATATCCAATTCTAATAATTAAAAACCTAATTTCAAAATACTAACCCAATCCGATTCATATGGATGTCCCCCACCCACTTCCACTGATATCAGAATACAATCAAAAAACTTATCGTAATAGAAACAAGTCCATCAAACTAAATAGATAACAAGCTTGAGTGAAAACTCACCTAACTCATGAAGCAACTCATAATTGGAGCTAGGATCTTCTCTAGCAATACAATCAGGAATAGAACTTGATGACATTTTACTCTGCAACTGTCTTACTTGTCCACTAACATCCTCTGAATGACCTAAACCCCCGCCACTCCTCCGATTCCTTCCTCCAAACCCTAAATCCCCAACCGCCTGCATACTCGCCACTGCCTTACTCATTGTCGAGCCGCCGCCACCACCACCACCACTAGTCTTCCTCACAAAAGTTCCAGAAACGTCCTCACTTTCCTTTACTTTCTTCTTTTTCATCGTTTTTCGCACCACAAACGTCCCAAACTCTTCACCTTCCTCATCATCATCATCCTCCTCTTCGTCATCTTCCTCTTCCTCATCATCATCCCTCCCCTTTTTCACCACGAAAGTACCAAAATCACATCCATCTCCATCATCATCATCATCATCATCATCGTTATCATCATCTTCATCATCATTTGATTCTTTCTTCATAGGATTTAGACTGGGTTTTGAAGAAGAAAAAGCAGAATTACGAGAAGTTCTGACAGAATGAGGAGAAGCTAGATACGAAGATGAAGAATACTGATAACTATCAACGTTACTGTTGTTGTTGAGATTGCGACTCTGATTTTGATACTGGTGATCAGGCTTCACAATAAATGTGCCAGAAATGTCATCGGAAGTTTCAGCGTCGAAATCGAAGGATCCTCCGCCACCGAAATCCTTGGGAAGGCGTTTAAAGAGCGGAGGAAGAGAATCGTCATCCATATCGTCGTCGGAGACTAGTTGTTCGCCGTCGTGAGCTACCAAGGTGGAGTATATGTTGTCGGAAGGTTTCGCCGGAGGTGTTGGCGTCGGCGGTCTTCTACCTCCTCGCCGAGGGGACAAATCCATATATTCTCTCACACAGAAGGGTTCCGTGCGCGGTGCATGACATTAACAACATTTGACAGGTTGTAAGTTGTAACTAAAATTATCCTTTTAACTCAATGTAAAAAAGATACTACAAATTTACTTTTTACCACTTATAAATTTGTACTAGAAAAAACTAACCAGGTCCTCTCTTTAAAGACCGTCTAAGGTATAGACATTTTTCAAGAACCCAACTCATATCCCCTTTTAATTTATATAACCACCAATTAGTTTTTTTCAAATTTTTAAATTGAGTCAGCCCTAAAACTTACGTTTATTGCATAGACGGTCTCAAGTAACAATTTGTGAAAACCAAAACCTACAAATTTACTTTTAAGTTTTAACTTAATTAACTCAATATTAACTCAAATAAAAATGATACAAGCTTAATGGACGAAGAAAAATATAATATAATTCAAAAAATCTATAATTAATTTTTTTATTATAATTCTCACATTTATGTTTCATTTTTTACAATATCTTGTTAATTTTCCGAGAAATTATCAATAAAACTCCTTGCCTATTATTAATTATACCTCTTTATGTTTTTTTCGATTTTTACCAGTACCATTTCAATGATTGCTCTCAACTATTGTGAGCCTAATGAAGTATTTTCAGTTAGATGATTATTATTTTCAATTCAAAGATAATCACGGTCAAAACTTAACCCTTAGCCACCCCTTTAAAGCACCAAAGTTTCCCACATTTCTTCATCTTGAACCTCTCGATCTTCACTGAACTACTAGGTTCTGTATCCCACACATATATGTATATTATATCTCTACCAAACAATCTATTGAACATTACTAATAATGCCTCGTCATCAACCGATGGACATGTCTCATTTTTTAAAACTAAAACTAGAATGCACAGGAATCCAATTTTTCTCTTTACTAAATTCATCCAAACACTCAATAATGATATCAAGTAGATTCGCCAAGTATATATTATCTACAACAATATCGGTGTTTTTGTTTTTATACATGAACCTAAGCTACATAATGTCACTCATTCCGAATCTAAACACACATTCACAAAAATAGAACATCGGCAAACATCAAAATATGATTGAAACCTAGCAAGTGCGCAACAAAAAAAACACAAACAAAATGCACAACCCTTTAAACCCCCTAATTTTTAGGGTTTCATAAATAAATTCAAAACTATGATTGTATTATCATTTAAACCTACCAAACTTCTCATTTTTGATATAATTTGAAGGAGACTAAACAACTACATACAATTTGATCACTCAAAAAATGGTGTAAACAAAACAAGAAAACACAATAAAAAGCGAAAAAACGTTAGACAAAGAAAACTTATTGGACTGAAAAACTATCACTGTTAACACGATGATGGAGAGAGCTTTTTGGGACGACAATGGTGGAAAGGAGAATTGTGAGATGAAGAAAGGAAAACAGTGAAACGGTGAGAAGGGAAATTGAAGAGGGTTGTCTTATAACCCATGATAACCAGGGAGATCTAAATTTTATCCATTTTAAAGTAATAAAAATCTTTGGTTGTTCATGTCATTTTAGGGTAATGGAAATTTTTTGTTGTTCATTTGTGAACAAAACTTTCTCATAATTTTGCACAAAAGCTAATTGTATGTTGGTGCTAGTGATGATTTTCGATTCTAAATACACCACGATTGTTCATGACACAATTCGGAACGAGGCACAATAAAGTCGACAAATTAGTAATTTTTACAAAAATGCTAATTGTATGTCGGTGCCAGTAATAATTTTCGATTCTAAATCTACCTATGATTGTTCATGACACGATTTGGAACAAAGTACAACAGACTCAACCAATTAGTAATTTTTACAAATATGTTAATTGTATGTTGGTGCTAGACTGCTAGTGATGATTTACGATTCTAAATCCACCACCAATTATTCATGACACGATTTGAAACGAGGCACAACGGACTCAGACAAATTAGTAATTTTTCTAAATCTACCTTTACAAAATTTTGTTAACGTAATTTATTTACTTTAGAAAAAAGTTCGTTGATTTTCCGTTGGCCTTTTGTTTCACGTTTAAAATAAAAGGTCCGGAAGTTTTCAGATTTGTATCTCCATTATTTCTTCCATCGCGTATACAGGGAAGTCTCTCGCGTAATTCACAGCTCCGCCGCCATTGAAGTAACTCAGAGGTCAGTCTTTCTTTCCTTGGAATTACTATTGCGATTAACTTTTATTATTGGATTTGGTGTGATGATTGATAATTATGTACTGTGTCTAAATCAACTGTTTGTGATGTAATACTTATTACTTTGTTAAGATTTATTATCAGTCTCCATTAAAGCTTGGTAGAAAAGCTTACAGAGAAAAAGGCGTGAGATGTATATAATCGGAAAAAAGAAAGAGATTTTTTATATTTTAATTTATAATTAAAATTTAGTAAAAACAAGGGATTAAACTTTGAGGTGAAATTAAAAATCCAAAGCTCCGAAATGGCATTTTTTCCATCAAATTGGCATTCCTTGCCCTAGCTTTTTGTTTGATGATTGTTGTTGCCACTTCTGAACAGATGAATTAACAGATTAAAGAGATTTTCGATACTTCCATTTAGGGTGGTATTGTTTAAATCAATTTAATGTAATGGAATTTGTTGAATATGGGAATAGATGATTATACTGATACTGTCTCTTTTATTGCTTGTTTGTGATGTAAAGAAACAAATTGAAATTGTATTATTCCTACCAATACAAAAGTTCACATACCTCTTTGTATACTTTCAAGGTTATACTCAAAGTACCATTTGTTTGTCTTTGTTTTAGCTTTCTTACAATTGGACATTTTCCTAAAAGCCGAGTAGCATTCTTTTTGCTTTTGCAATCTTTACTTCCGTTGTGTTATTTTTTCACTACCATACCCCCCTTGATTCTCCTAAAATATTGTTTGTTGTACGAGTGATGTAACTATTCATCTTTGTACAAGTTGAATTTGCATCCTCCTTGCTTGCCCAGTTAGAGCTCCAACATTCCAAAATGTCAATCTTAGCTTAGATTATTTCTTTTTCTTAGTCTTTTATAGTCTTATCCCTAAATGCAAATTGTTCATTTGACATCACATTCAAGAGATGTGGCTTGTCACTTAAGAGCAGTGGCCTAGAACTTTTGAATACTTAACACTACACCTTGGTTTGAGAGGTGAAGCCTAAAGCCCTTGATCATTTGACATCAGGCCTGGCGACGCATCACTTTTGGAATAGGACTCATGGTATCAATACTTGGCCGAGTCAACTCGAAACGGGTGAGTTAATGCGAATTTTCAGCTCACCGTTTTGAGATCCCGTGATGCTTAACGTTGTAAGAAAACAGCGCATCAAGCCGCAAATCAACCGATTTTACCAATTTGAACCGGTGTATCTTGCTTGATGAGGGGGGATTTTTATTTTTATGGGCGAGACATTCAACATCTTAACCCAAAATAATGAACACATTTAAAAAATGAAAAGAAAAGGCCTACAAAACTACTGACTGATAATAAATATTGAAAAAGAAACAAGATTGAAGCAATCCACCATTGAAGAAGCCTGAAGCTAAAGCCTCGAAGGTCATGAATAAGGATGAAGACTTTTGATTTGATAGAAGACAAATTAAAAAATTGGGCTGAAGAGTCCTTTGGAGTCTAAAAGACTGAAAAAAGTAACGGTTGACTAGCAATAAATGGCATGCAACGCACAAAATGAGTGGACTGAAAAGTCTTTTCACCCGGGTAAGGATAATGGAATGTGACTATGTTTTACGCTAGTCATCACTAATCTACCGTAATCCTCCTCTTTACTCGGGCTTGGACTAGCAACAAATAGCATAGAGCACACCAAATGAGCGGATCTCCTTTAGTGATGATGATTTGATCTCCGAACAATGTTTTCTTCAATCAAAATCTAGGAACTATTTGTGATTGTATCTTGTAGAGTAATGAAAAGATATTATCATAAAACGATGCTATGTATGCTTTCTTTCAGTGATAAAGATTTCCATTTATGTGTAAATTTACAAACTTTTTGACTATTTGGCTTGTGATGATTGAAAGGGAATTGTAATTTGTGAATTGTGTAATGTGTATTTTGACCGACTGTTTTTGACATCCCATTTAGCTTTAAATTCAGGCTGGCCACCTTGAAGTTTTGTTGTGTTTATATTAAATGAGCTGCTGCTTAAATTTTGTTAATTTCTTCTATCTTTTGCTTCCCTGGTAACCAATTTTTATAAGTGTTCTTATCTCCTCTCAACTTACAGTATTTTCTTTGTAATACTAGGATCATTGGTATGGGCTTTTAACTTATGTAAGCTGCCGTCATGATAGGAGGTGCCCGTATCCGGCTTAATGGGTGGCAGCAGGCTGCAGTTGCTGTTGGATCAGCTGTTGGTGCATTTTTTGACCCACGAAGAGCTGATCTCATAGCGGCATTGGGAGAGACAACTGGAAAGCCTGCTTTTGAAAAAGTTCTTGAAAGAATGAAGAAAAGTCCAGAAGGCAGAGTAAGTCGTAGATTCATTTTATTTAACTTTGAAGTATCGATTCCTCAAGCCTATAGGAACATACTTAGGGTTACTTGTAAGCGACCCAATATTTTGGGATTAACGCTTTTGCATTATTGTATTTATCAAGCCTTTTCTTGTTGTCGTTAAATAGGTGAATTGATTATATGTGCTCTTTCTTTAAATGTCAGATTTGATCTGGATTCAATTTTGATGTTACTAATTAACAAAGTAAACTCAGCAGTTTTGTGCAGTGCTGATTATAATTTCACTAAATATTTGTGTCATGCTTGGGTTTGTGTCATTGTGGACTTGCAGAGCATATGCTTTTATTTAGTTTATTGTGTAATGACCCTTATTGTGAACCCACCTTTGGCAACCAGCTCAAATCAATTGGTTAGCTTCAAATACTCTAGGTCTTAGTTTGCAAGAATCATAGATAAGCTTCATTTACAAAGGATAAGCCCCCTCTTTTGGAAAGCGTCATACACTTTCCTATTGTGATATTTCTCCCATAAAGGTGTTGGGATGATGATGAAATTCACAATGAGATACAATCTACAAAACAATATCCTAACACAAAGGAGATTGCAATAGTAAAGACAAGTATTGCAATGGATTATATGACTTTAATGATATTGAGAGTTAATTACTCTCTCAATATTATCTCATGTAAGGAAGAACAAGAATGAGAGAATTATTAAAGAGAGAAAACAGAAATGATATGGAATGGGATAAGTTGTCCCTTGGCATTCCTCTATTATCTCAAAATGGGACATATTTCACCAACCGCCGAGTCGGCTTTCCCCTTAAAGCCGAGTCGGCTTTTCTTGTTGTTTTCTCATTTCATGTTTTTCCTTTTATGCTTTTTTTGGACATGTAATATATTGTATATTTATCCCACTACTATACTTAGTATGTAGTATATTAAACTAGGTCTATATACTCTAATGACCCGTTTGGTTAGTGGTACTAAATGGTGGTAATGAGAATGATTTATTGTGTAAAATTTCATCAAATTTTCCATATCATTCCCATGGTAATGAAACTTTGATCACAAAAATTTTTTTTGTTTACAAATTTCCATTACCACCTAGTACCACCTCCCCCAATGGTAATGCATTGGAATGAATTTTATGAAGAAAATGAGATGATTGAAGTTGGACAAGTATGACCATCTAGGTAGCCAAGAGATTTTTCAACCAAAATTACACTAGTTTTTCATTCTCATTACCATCGTTTATTACCATCTACCAAACGGGCCGTAAATGTTCAACACTTTATTATCAACATGAGCATATGGATGATACCTTTGATGACCTTTGAACATGTCTTTTTTTATCAACTTCTTTTCAGACTTTAGGACTTAATTCAACCATTGATGGAACTTGCTTATAACAACCACAAGAACTAAATAATGAATCTTCTTTTGCAAGCTTTTGAAAACTTTAGGTCCTATAGATGATGTTCATCTCAGATTTTCACTCATTAGCTTTTGAAAGCTTCAGTTTTGCATACCCCCCACCCCCGAAACCTGACTTGCGGAGTTTCATCTTTTTATTAGTGCACTGAGTTTGATCTGAAAGTAAATATATATAATAGTTGATCAATTTTTTAAAATAAAATTTTTAGGCTGTTCTCCTGGAAAGACCACGCATTATATCTACAAATGTTGAGCATGCTTGGGACCTTCCTGAAAACACATTCGGGGCTGCCTATGCAAAGTTCATGGGATCAAGGAATTTTTCCCCAGATGACAGACCACCTGTTCGGTTTATGGACACCGAAGAACTAGCATATGTGGCAATGCGGGCCAGAGAGGTGCACGACTTCTGGCACACCCTTTTCGGTCTTCCAACAAACCTATTGGGCGAGTCAGCTCTGAAGGTCATAGAGTTTCAGCAAATGCATCTTCCAATGTGCTTCATGTCAGTCATAGGAGGAACAGCAAGATTCAACTCAAAGCAAAGAGCCCTGTTTTTTGAGCATTACTTCCTTTGGGCCTTACGTGCTGGGATGAACTGCACAGATCTGATGTGTATATATTTTGAACGCCACTTTGATGAGGATCTTGATGCTGTCCGTAGAAAATGGGGGATCGTTTGTGCTCCTTCTCCCCCTGTCACTAAAATTGAAACAAAGCTGAGCCAAGAGTGACTCCCAAGACCATAGTTTCTGGGATATGAACTTGAAGCCTAAAATTCAGGTTTGGATTTGTCAAAATAGAAGATAGTTGGGTTTCGTAGTTAAAAAGAGTATTATATGATTATATCTATTACTATGCCTTAAGATTTGAGGGGTTTTTTAATCTTTTGCTCTGCGGTCCAAAAATGATGCGATAACCGTGCCGCAAGGCAAGGAGAATTTAGGCTTGGGTCTGCTTAGAGAACATCATCATCATTATCCCGCCCATAAAAAAACCATGAGCAGGGTCTGGGGAGGAAAGGACGGCGGCAACTCATACCCAAAAGGAGAAGAGTTCTTCACTCGAGAAAAAGCAAGAGAAGTTCTTGCAATGAAGGTCTGCGTAGAGTACGTCCCGAGTTATTTGATTAAAAGTAAATTAATATTGCATTATGTAACGGATAACAGAAAAACGACACTCAAGTTGGTTTAGTGATATGCAAAAAAGAATATTCAGCCCATTTCATACTAGTATTTCATTCCTAAATTCGCCCCTAGGACTCTTGTGATCTTACTGATAGAGGCAAGACATGCTTAAAATACCTGGTCTTCAATAAGCAAGGAGAATTAATACAAGGTACAGTTGAGGAAGTCTTTACAATATATGAGGGGACAAAATCTGCTTCTGGATTTGTTGTCTTGGTTATTAAATTTGGGTCCATTCAGTAGGAGTATCATCAATCATGTGTTACAGACTTCATGTACGTCTTTTCTATCATTCCATGGTCTCGTATGTTTTCAGATCAAGTACAAAAGTGTGACAATAAAAAAAAAAGTAAAAATGTTATATCTTTTGTTTCATATTGTTGGTTAGTTTGAAATATCGTATGTATATAGAGAGAATTTTTAAACGTGATTTTTTATGGATATATCAGTGTGAGATCATGTTAGATTCGTTTCAATGGATAGAATTTTAATATATATGTTTTTCATTTTTTATAAGTGTATTTTGAGATATTAAGCCATGGATTATACTTGAAAAATATGTGAAATAAATCAAATATAACTAATATTGTGGAATGAAGGAAAAAAAAAGTATTTTCTCTGTCCCAAAGATATAGCCCTAAGTATAAAAGTAGTGAAAATCAAGACAACTAAAAGTGAAAACTATTCTTTCCCTTTCTACTCGTCACCCAACTAGTTTTTTGGTTGGTGTTTTGAGCATGTACAAAATATTTGACTATTAAAAACCTATAATTTAAAGGTCTCTAATTAAACAATGATTTTGCTTTACTTTAATTACTAGTTTTTTTAACTCAAATCTTGCCTCAATCAATTGCACCTCCGGATAAGGTTTTGGGTCCGATTTTCTAACAACTCTCTTTCTCTCGATCTACTTTACTTATAACCAATTAGTACTTGTTTTTGAAAAAAGTGTAAATAAACTGGACCTTAAAATTTACTGTATTTGTCGTCCTTGCTAATGAGCAAATACTTGGGGGATCAAGCAAAGAAAACTATAGTATTCTAGGCCTTAGTTGTTGCACTTCAACAAAAATTATACGATCTAAAATATATTACATAGTTATATGAAATTTTGTTTGAATTGTCTCGATCTAAAATATACTATTAATTTGTAGATTCCATAATTTTTTGATAAATATAAATAGAGATATTAACAATTAAAGTTTGAGATGTGAAATGTCAAATAGTGCAAGATTTAAAGAGCGGAGGTAGTACATTTTTATCATATTTTTTTATAATATTTTACAATGCGTATTTAGAAATATTGCGGCAAAAAATGTTTGAAAATTGAGCAAAGAGTAAACAAAAAGAAAAAAAAAGAATGAGGGAGTAACAAATTAAATGAGACAAAAATATAGTTGTGAAGTTTCCAACAGAAATGTAGAGAAATCTGACAGAAAAACATAGTTTCTGGGTCACCAAGAACAGTGATTCCTTGAAGCATAAAGGTTCAGTTCTGAAAAGAAAATCTCAGAAAACAACCACATCTGCTGGTTTCATTACATAATAATAATCCACAAGTTTTTTTGCATTAGTAGCAGAAGAGAATAGCAATACAACCTTTTAAGAACCAATTCAACACTTAGACATCACTATAATTGAAATCGAAATGATGGCCATTTGAGTTTTACTTGCTACTAGCACCACCAAAAAGATAACCTAAAGACGATCCGCCACCAGGGGCAGCATGAACCTTAGTTGAGGGTCGATCCTGCATACAGACAGCCGAGGAATTTCAGTTATACTCAAACATACTTGGTCATTATGCGAATCAGACACAACAATACAGGCTAGCTATCTCATCTATGAAGTCTTTAAAATGACAAAGCAGCTAATGAGGGCAAATGGCGCAATGCTAAACAGGGGAAAGGCCACTAACTACTACTCCCTTTGTCCCCATGAATTTGCAACATGGAGGATTGGCACAAAGATAATTGAATGGTGAGGACACTTGAATTGTGCGGATAAAATCAAGAGAAAATGTGTGGATGAAAATTAAAGTCTTGGAGGCATTTCCATAAAAGGAAATGTTGTGACGGATGAAATTAGAAATTATTGCAAATTTATGGAGGGAGAATTTATACCCTACGCCTAGAAAATTGAACAAAATTATAAAACAGATCTATGCCTATATAACGGTCGTAGAACATATGCTCAATGTGTATCAATCAATCAGTCAATAAAGGTCATAGAACATATCCCAAGTGATCAAGCTAACAGCACTCTAAGTTCTGGCTCAGGTTTCCTTTACAAATATCTTTGAAGGAACAAAAGTCCAATTGAATAGTTTTTCGACAAAAGAGAAGTAGTCAAGATGAGATATTTCCATGACAGACACACAATTGTGAAGCTTTTATTTGAGTACCTCAAATTTATAAGGTAATCATAATCATTCTGCAGAACAATGCTAAGGGTCATATCACATTACCCGTCTCTCAAGTATCTATGATCATTCAAATAATTTCTATAAAACAAGTAAGCCAATACTAAGTACCAACTACCAAGGGACATTTCACTACAAAAATGTGCAGAAAATAAAGTGGTGCGAAACGAAAATAAGTTGATAGTTACAGTCATACCGTGATGAAATTGCCAGTGTTTTGACCATCAGCACGGTGGTAGTTGTTTATATTACTATTTACTCCAGCGGGAACCTTCTTGAACTCACCAGGCTGAGAATTAGTGACATTCTTTGCTGCATCATTTCCAGCCGGTTCTGCAATAGTGTTTGCAGGCGGATTATTAGCAGCAGGTTTAGGTGCCTCTCCACTTCCAAACAAGTAGCCCAATGAACTCTGACCACCTCCACTGCTGACACCACGTCCCATATCCAATAAACTCCCACTGACCAATTGACAACCAATTTAAAAATCATTGTGAAAGAACAAAGAGAAAAAAAAGAGCACAATCACAGCATTTAAAAAAATAAGAGCAGACAAGTAAGAAAAATTGAAGGCATACTTATATCTGATTATATTTTATTTTTCCTTGGGGTTGGACAATAGGATAGAGCTTAGGGGGACGAAAATAAAACTAGAGAGTAAGGAATTAACTCATTATAAATTTTTTTCATGCCAGGTTTTATATACTCAAATTGTTTCAAGAGCAAAAGGCCAGTACTCAAAAACTTCATAATCATCAAGCATCACAAATCAACAAGTTGAAATACAAAGGATGGGTGAGTTTGATAGGAGGAATTTGAAGGAAAGGAATGAGAGTTATAAAACCAAGCCCCAAGTCCTTGTTTGTTTACAAAGAGAAGGAATAGAGAAGGGACTTAAATTTGATCAAAGTTTCCAAGAAAAATGTCGGTATAAAACTATGTAGACATGTAGTATACGGCAACTAAAATTCTAATAACAAACAAGGGATGTAACTTTAGCCCCAAAGTACCATCTCAAATATCAACTAAAAGAAATAATAGGCAAAATATGTGATTGACACAATTCTAGTGTCTATCTTCCCTGCTCAAACTTTTCTCATTTTACCCTAAGAAATAATAGGTAGGTCTCAGCGTTGTTAGACCGTGACAATTCATCACATGATCACCCCATGGGCCCACTCGTGTGGATACACCCACGGGAGCACCCGTGGGCTTGGGACCACAAACCCACATGTAATGAGTATTGACTTGCATACAAACTTGATGAAGTTCACTATTTTCCAAAACCATATGGTAGTTAGAGATTTACCCACCAAACATTATATACAAGTCTACACCCCACTATTTTAGAAATGTGAGAATTATATACAAGTCTACGCCCCCACTATCTTAGAAATGTGAGATCCCCTCATATGTGAAGTATTTCCAACATTTTCCTCATTAAAAAATTTGAGCACTCCATAGAAAGATGACTTATAAAGCATCTTCTAATCATCCAATCCAAAATCACATACTCTTACCAGAAAAGAGAGAAAACAAACATCAATTTCCTATCTACATCTCATCAAGAACAGCTACAAGACACCCATCATTTGAAAACATTATTCTCTTTAGAAAACGCATTCACCCAAATTATGCATCATCGAATATTTGAATCTCTTACATTATTCTTCTCCAACAATAAAACCATAAATATGTCAATAATGTCATCTTTTCAATTTTGATTTCTAAATGGCTATCACTCACATTTTTTACACTTACCTACAAACAAAACATCAAAAATTAAATTACCATTAGAAAATGTAAAAAAAATTCAGGATCCCATGATTTACTGTATATCACATTCAAAAACAACCAAAATTCAAAAAGAACAAAATCACCATCAAATCCGGAGTATCAAAAAAGCTAAAAGAAAAAACAATAAAGACAAAGAGAACGCAATTGAAGAACACCAAGAATTCAACTATGGAAATTACAGATTAAAAAGATAAATGCAAAATGAATTGAGACGGAGTACCTGGGTAGATCTGGAACGGAAGCAAAAGAGGTAGGAGAGAGAAAGGGTGAGAGGGAACGCACTAAGGAAGGTAAAGAGAGACAAAAGATATGAAATGAAGATTTTTTATTTTATAGGATCATCCAAGGGAATTTGTCTTTTTTAAAGAAAAAAAAAAGATGAGTAAAAAATAAATGAAATAATACAAATTTATTGAATAATACAAATATTTACTGACTTTTTTGCAACAATATTAACTTTTGATTAGATATGAATAATACTAACTTAGGTTTGCATAGAATAATATCAATTTTTCTTTATAGCAGGTTGTTTGACAAAAAAAAAAGCTAAATCAATGGTTAAATAAAAATTGGTATCACAACGGGAAATTCACCTTTAAGTTGTTATTGTTTATGATTAATTGAAATTTAGAGTATTATTATAGAAAAATTAGCAAAAAGTTCATATTATTCACAATAATGTATATATATTTCCCAATGATTTAGGCAAAACTAACTATATATATATGTTAATTTTACGTTTTTTTCTCACAGTATAATATCTTATCATCTTATATTTTGAGATTATATTAGTCTTTTTAATACAAATATAGTCATTTCTTTTTCTATTTTTTTTGTAAAGTTCTTGTGTACGTAGCGGGTAAAAATAACAAAAAAATTATATGAATGCTTAATCTAAATTAGTACAATCATCTTAAAAAAAGAAATTTAAATTAGTACAAGGGAGACCCACTTAAAAAGATAAATTACCCTCCTAGGTGGGAAAGATTGGCGGCTTGCAGGAAGAATCTATAAAAAATGTCAAATTTTGTATATCCGAAAATTGCAGCCAATATGAATTTCACAAATTCTTACTTGAGACCGGCTTTTGTAAAGATTAATTTAGGTGAAATATGCTTTCTCTCCCTCAAACATGGTTTTTATTTATAACTTGTATAGAACTCGTGCAATACACAAAGTTATTAATATAAGCTTATATATAGATATAAATTTAAATTGAGATGTAGATGCATGTTTTCACTATAAAATCATGCTAATACTTGTTTCTTATAAAATGGATAGAGTTTTGAAATATAGTTCTTGTAATGAAAAAAAAAATGTTATTCGTATAAGTATTAATTAAAGTTCTCATAGTTTTTTAGAAAAATTAAAATAATCTTCCAACAATATTATCATAATATTTTGGAAAATTTGATATTAAACGTACGAACTTTGCCTCATTTGCTTATAAACGTTCAAACTTTCGTTTATTTTTTAGAGGTATGAACTTTGGGGGTCATCTGCTGATAAAGATACGGAGGCATGAAATTTGATATCAAAATTCAACAGGTAACAGGTCATCCGTATCTTTCTCAGCGGATGACCCCCAAAGTTCATGCCTCTAAAAATAAACGAAAGTTCGAACGTTTATAAGCAAATGAGGCAAAGTTCGTACGTTTAATATCAAATTTTCCTAATATTTTTTGTCATTCTCAAAATAATCTTTGATTATCATGTATTTTTGTTTCTTGATGAAATATTTTATAAATTAAAATTTTAATGAAAAAACTTTATTAATTAGAAAATACTTCAACATAAGAAGGAAGAAGTTCAAGTGAGCAATTATTCTTATATGAAAAGCGTGAGAATCAATCTGTCTGACAAAAAAGTGTTATTTTTAGGCAAACAGATGTTACTCTTTTTTATGATGATATTAGGTAAAAAATGTTACTTTAAGAAAAAAAAAATCTCAAAAATCTCAAAAAAAAGTAATACTTTTACAGAAAAGTTGTTACTTTTCGAAAAAAACATGTTACTTTATAATATGTTTGTTTTTTGAAAAAAAAAATTATACAAAAGTAACACCTTTTTTGAGTAAAAGAAACTATTATTTTTTAACAAAAGAATATTTTTTATCCAAAAGTAACACTTTTTTAACAGAGAAATTGGTTATTGCGATTCTATATGAGCTTGATTCTCACGGAAACTTGACCATATATAAGATTATGTCTGATTGATCTTTATGATACACTAGGTATGTTTATGTTTTATTTTTTGAAAGCAGGTATAATTGTGTCTTTTATAGTAGGTAGACCAATATATAAGTACATAGTTTACATCTATATTTTTTTTATTTCATAAAAGAAAAGAGAAGACCATAAACTATAAGATGTAGGTAATCAACAAATTATTGCAATTTTATATAATATAAACGAATAAGTGTCGTTATACATAAAAAAATAGAAAATCAAAACAAGCAACTTCTATTTCTACAAAATTTGTAGGATCATACGATCCTACAAGATCCGACTTCACGTCCAATGAGTATGTTTTGCTCTCGAGTAGAATTCCGATTCTGAGAACCTTCGGTCATAGCTATTTCCTCTTCAAGCTTACATGATACGCTAATCTTTTGATGCATAGAAATGAGGAGCCAACTCTGTTAACCACATGGGATCTATTCTAGTGACGTTGCGGATATAGTTCTGATTAGTTCTGACCAGTTCATTGAATATTATGCAGTCTGGTTTAGCCCGAAACAAAACCGAACTAGGGTGGATTTGCACAATCTGATTGCTTGCCAAAGCCCTATATTCAACACAATAATAAGTAAAGATACCAACATTCAGTAATGTTAAACGGAAATATATTAGTAAACCCAGTATAGGAGGAGACAACAATGCCAGAGCCTTAATTGAGGTCGGCTACATGAACCAATATATCAGTTCCAATCGTCGTCCAATATAATAGGAGGTGAGTTAGAGGTTAAAAAGATGGACATTTTTAAAGATTACTTCCATGTTCAATACTAGGGGATATAAACTTGCAGAGAAATGTACCTATATGTACCATCAGGCTGTCTCAAAGCAGCATTGAGGAAAAAGGAGGCTGCAAGGCATCTCCTAAAAAGAAGCATGTCGTCTCCACATGAAGCTATACGAAGGCCCATTTGTTCAACATGTCCTTGAATTTGGCTGCAAAAGTAAAACACAGCACATTTAAAAAGCCACAAATACATGTACTTATTGCAAGTTATGGAATCTTCAGCATTCTGCAGTTAACCAAGGCCAAACAATTATGATCTTTCAAGATGAAATGTAACAGGATTCGCACTCAGTGATCTTAGTGCGGTAATTTCAGTAATCATATTGTATATCTATTTGTAGATCTTGCAATAAACAATGGGTATAGGGAGGTCAATATTTCTGCAGATTCTACAGCCATAAAAAAGCATTTTACAATCAGTCAAACACAAATCATTTCGAGGTTCTATAGTGGTTAGCTTTCAAGGCAACCAACTAAAATAAAATTAATGAAACAAAAGTTAATAAAATACTACTATGAAGTTTGAGGTCATGGGAGGTTAAAACCTTTACTAATTTATGTCAAAATATAAATTTTTTTATGCTATGTTTGGGAATGTGGATTTCATTTGAAAATATAGATTTGACTTAAAATTAGTGTTTGGCAAATACTAAAATTTCAAATTTGGATTTGAGTCAAATCAACAATTGTTATAAAAATGGTTTAAAGATGAGGATTTGAGAATGACCTCTCAAACCTTGTCATTCTCAAATTCTACATTAATAATTTCTTGAAATCATTAATTTGAAATGAAATGCTAGTTCCTAAACACAACCTTAAGGCATTTGCTTTTTTCAATATTTTATTTGTAATTTAATCATTTTTGTATTAGATTAAAAATGAATGGCTCATATCTCATATAAGAACTAATGGTATTAGATGATTGTGGTGGTTATAAAATAACTCATGTAACTTATGTCTACCATCAAAGGTTTGTCAGAGAAGAGCCATACTAGTGCACATCGCGAGCATGTCTCAGTGAACGACCATTTATAAAGTTTTCTTTGCACCATTTCTTCATATTTTTGAGAGTTTTCTCCTTGCTACAATTTGCATTCCCACTCTCCAAAAACTCATTGCATGATCTATACACACTAATCAAGGTTATGTGGTCCCCTTCAGAACTTGAAAATCTTTTTATTGCAGTCCTTGCCTGGCCATACGAAGAAATACCGTAGCATTAGTTCATCAAAGTGAAAAAAGTAAAACAATACCAAGAAAATACCATTAACAATACATAGGACCTGTTCTAACTTTATCTTTTAATAACCTAATTTGAAGAACTTCTGAAGATCTACACAATTTGAATTATATTTATTCAATAGTCTATACAACTACAACCCCGCCAAAAATTAAAGACTTAAGATGATGTACTCATAATCTCACAGAAGCAAAACTACACAAAGTCGAGACGGTATTTGTGTATGTTTAAAAATTATTAATGCATGGTGTTGTCGAGAATTATCCTCAGACCTCAGTATCAAAGCAAAAATATGAGATACACATCACAATAACTTAGGTTCATGGCTTGTACAGGCAGCTGAAAAAGCTAGCATTCAGAAGATTAGGCCATCCAACAACCCTCTCCCCGATACCCACACTACCAGAGCTATTCACAGTGTTGTATTCAATCAACTCCTCCCAGAAAAACAATAAATAGCCCACTTAAGAGTTATTCAGTGTTGCACTCTAATAATATAAAAGCTATAAAAAACCATTTGAACTGTAAAATTATAATGTTTGCACCTCTTCTTGCTTTTCACGCGGCATGTAAAAAATTGATTCAACAGAAAGCATCGCGACAGTAATCAACATTTCCTCCAAACAGTTGAATTGACTAGATAAAATGAGAGCCTTGGAATAAATTGGGTCTAATGGAAGTCTAGCCATCTGTTGACCTATAGGATCTGAAAGCTTATAATCCTCTGTTAGAGCGCCAAGCAAGAATAATTCTTCCAGAGACTTCACGATTGCCATCCTGTCAGAATTTCAAAACATCACCAAAAAAACCAAAACACTCGGTAAGTTATCAAAGTATGACACTGAAGAGACCAGAAATTTCATAAATGCGTATAACAAATCCCTCTTTCCATTCCATCTCATACAAAAAAAATTGGTTCTCAAGGAATTCCGACTTCTAACAATGTAAAAGATTTATTGTAGGATAGTTCTACACAACAAAAGTACAATCTTAGGAGTACATTTTACACAAGTTTTAGTAGCATGTAACCAACAAAACTAAAAACATACACAAACCAACAATAACAAATTGATTGCCGGTCGAAGTCATAGTAACTTTCAATCCTTACCGTGAAGGCTTTTCCATGAAGTCAAAGCCAATAATATCATCAACACCAAGAGCTTTGAGCTGTAAAATGACATTTGAGAGATTGCAGCGCTTAATTTCTGGCACTGTGGAGTCTGCAAGCTTCTCAAATTCATTCTCTGTGTAGAGGCGGAAACACTTTCCTGGTCCTTCACGTCCTGCACGCCCACTGGGAAATAACATATATCTACTACTTAGATAACAGTTGTGCACTAATTCGTCCTTCAGAGAAGCATGTTAACATTATACAATATCCATGTAGATAACTAAAAGTAAGAGATAAAATGCTTAGCAGATGCTCAATAACAGGTTACTCTGTGTGTAACACATTCACAACCAAGGGTCTAAAAGAATCCTTACACCCCAGTTGCCAAAGAACAAATTAAAGAAAAACATCACAACAAAATTAATCTGCTTATGACCAATATACTACTTTCAACTCAAGTTTTCTCTAGTTACTATATTTAGATGTACCTATGATTTTTCTCCTTTTACTAGTTTTAAAAGGACGTCACACTGTTTATTTCTCAATCTCTCTTTTTCGATTTTACATTTTCCTATCTTCATGCACTTTAATCTATACCATTAAAAAAGAAACTGTCACTTTGGGGCTAGCTTATTGGGATAGCAGAAGTATAAAACAATGAAAAAGCTAGTGACAAAGACAGTGCCACACAATTCACAGTTCATATTGGTCATCTTACGCAATTTGTTAAGCGGGAAATTTGTTGTTGCCTAGGTTAATGTTTAGGTTCCAAATTCATTCGTCCGTTTCGCTAGTTTTTTCTATAATATTTTATTGAATATCTCAAACTAGTTAGTAAAAAAATCAGTAAACAAAGGATAAGCAAACTTAATCCTAAGAATTAAAGTACCAATAAAAATCATTAATTGCTCTTTTCGGACTATAAAAAGGAAAAGAAAATAGTTGTCTAGTACTCCTAAATATTGTATAAAAGGATGAAGGAACTAAAAAGAGAAAGAAAAAAAAAGTACATGCCAGCTTTTCATTTATTGCTCTTTGGGACCCGTGTGAAATTAGAAATAGTTTAGCGCCATCTTCATCATTTCAAAATCAATAATCTTTCTTTTTCTTAAAATTCCAAAAAAATAAAATTATCCCCTTCCACTTCATTTCAAACACTGAAAAAAGCACCTCAGTTCAAAGAAAATAAACATATTTTTCATCTTCATTTCAAACACTAACAAACTACTGATAGATTAGTACATCTGATGACACTGATCAGAAGGATAAAAAATGACAGACACATTTTAAGATCAGGCTTCTACTGAATGCCAGATGCAAGATTCAGATATTTGTATCGAGCTTTAAGCTACATTTGAAAAGCTTATTCACTTAATAATCTCCTTTACATGTATCTTTGTACTTGATTCTTCGATCACTACAGTAGCGACTAAATGTTGTCAAACAGATGACAAGGCCAGAAACAGATTTGTCAGGAAGGGAAGACAATGATTTGAGTATGGCCTGGCCCAAGGCACAACAGTGTTAGCTGTTCCTACACAGCTTTTATATTGGAAGTATTGGTGGTTGTGGTAAACAAAAATATGGGCCCAATAGTGACTGACTGATAAGTGATATAGAATGTTCATGAAAATCATCATTTGCAATTCATCTAGAGGGTAAAGACATTAGGATTTTGAAGCAATAATCTTAGACTGATGGTACCAAAAGCATAAATCCATGATGTCAAAAACCAAAGTAAATGCTTGACCAAAACAAAAACATTCATGAACAATCTATTTTTTGAAAGCATTTCAACCAAATAAAACAAAGGTGTCCTAACCTCCTCTGAAGAGCCTGCGCTTTTGAAGTGGGAATAATGTTTAACGATTCTATTCCTGTACGCGGATTAAAATTACGGGCTTTTACCACTCCAGGGTCTATAACATATTTAATTCCTGGTATTGTCACCGATGTCTCAGCAATGTTTGTTGCCAGTATTACCTGGATCAAAAATTAGATTCATAGTTTCAACACAAGGTTTATATGTACTATTACATACAACATAATGGAGCGATATTGCACAAGTATTAAAGAGGCAAAAATGCATACAACACTCAGCACCACTACATTATACAATCCTTCAAACAATTTATGTAGGCTGGTAACGTTTATATATGAAGGAAAAGTTTCTTGTAAAATTTGCAGCCAAACCAAATGACCCTACAGACCAAACAACAATATCCTACTATCTAGTCTTATTTAAACTTGACAAATACCCAACATTATAAAAGCTTAACTGTTGCAACAAAAACTTGGAAAAACTTATGAATTTTAAAGCACCACATCCAAGCAACGTGCTTTAGACCAACTCTAGTTACAAGTGCCTCGAATGCTCTAAATAGTTTACAAAAGAAGTTACAAATAGCAACAAACAGATATCTAAACAAAAAGGGAAATCATTGTGAGAAAATATTCATGTTTAGCTCGTGCTGTCACACATCTATTCAAAGCATAGTCCTTATGAAAGTCTTGGAGAAAATATGGTGTACCTTACGAAATCCACTGGGTGCCGGCATGAAAGCTTTCATTTGTTGTTCAGAGGGAAGAGATGCATAAATAGGAACAGTTACAATATTTCGATTAACTTCAGGTAATTGTGGCAATTTGTCGCGTACAAGTCCCTCTACTGATTCAATCTCTTCTTGACCAGTCAAAAATACAAGTATATCACCAGGACCCTCCTCTAAATGAATCTATAAAAGCAAAAGATACAAAAAATATAGTCATAAGATAATGTGTTGCAACAAAGGTGAACCACATGGGTTTACATTCTCAAGTATTGATAAATAAGTAGAATGCATCAACTAGAAAGGCAGCTAAAGCAAGAGTTATTTCAAAGCTGCAATCTACGATAGAATGATCTGATTTAATCCGACAACAGTTGCATAAATTAGGGCATATAGACTTTTCAATATAAGAAAAACAGCAGATCCACTTACATGCCCCTCGTATTATCATGCATCATCCCAAGTTTTAAATTGAACTAGAATTCATATTAATTATACTTGAAATGTACTATCAAGCTTCTGTCATGACAGTTAACATTATAAAACAAGCACCCGTCTAGATAAGCATGGATCCACTTACATGACAATCAGTTAACATATTTCGGACTTAATAATTTCTCAACAGTACAATCATAATCAATAGTATAACTTGATAATGCACACCCTTTCTTTACCTGAAATATTGTCACCATTGCTGCATCAATGTAATCTGTCTCAGCATACAGTGTATAAAATATATCTACAGGAAACTGTCTTCCTTGGACATGAACAGCTCTTGCACCACCAAAATACTCGGAGAAAATACGTGCGTCTAAACTGGCAGACATGATTATCAGCCGTAGAGGAGGGAGTCTATCACGCTGGCTTTGCTTTAATGGACGTGTCATCAGAGTTCCATTGACATTATCCAATTTTATGTCATAATTAGTCTTTGCTCCACCAACCAACTCATCAGAAGTTTGACATCTAGCTTTTTGGACACTCTTAAGCAAACCCAGTAGCACATCAGTGTGGACAGTTCTTTCATGAGCTTCATCAACAACGATAACTGAATACTTGGATAGGTAAGGGTCCAGTAAAGCTTCCCTAAATGCAAGCAGGGATCAAATCATCAACTTCAATGACAATTCTGGGAAACAAACTTGTATTACATACCAGAGAGTCCCCATTCGAAGCAGTCTTAAAGAAGTGAATATGTGAGGACGTGACGAATAAAGAACCAACACCTAGACGCTAAGCTACACAAAGAAGTTTATCTTAATCACCTGAAAGCTATGTTTCTTCATTTTAATCTCTGGTAAGTACTAGAAGATAATTTTGATATATTTTGCATGTTAGAGCTGTTGAGACAAACTCTATCCGTAATGCATTCTGGGTGTCTTATGTCTTAAGTTTTAACATGGTTCAACATGTGAAGAATATGACGTAGATATAATCTAACAGGCCCCTAACAGTTCCTTTATCTCTCATTTACAAATAAATAAATAAATAATTCACTTAATATTTATTTGTATACACGCTCTGACGCTCCTATAGCATACTATCCCTACATTATACTATTCAAAAAAAGAAACAACTGCTAATTCTATATTATTCACGACTATGCATATTAGCGAATCATTATTTGTCAAAATTTTAACTAATATAACCAGAAAGTTCGTAATAGTTATGACAGCCTTAAAAGGACATAACTCAATGAAGGTATTAGTAACGCTGTAATGGTATGCTAAAACTTTTGATAGCTAAACGGGAGGAAAGGTAAACAAAGACAAAGAGGAAGGAGGGACAAGATAGCGAGACACTTGATAGCATTCTCCAGTATGGTCAAAAGCTTAACTAAAAATAGACCAAAACAATTAATATATTGTCTTTCTCATACACGCACATAAACACAACCCAACTAACAAAACCTAGGTTCTTTCATGGTGATATAGAAAGAACTAGTAAATGCAAAAAAGTCATCCTTTCTCCTCCGTGGAAAAACAGCAAGCAAAAACCACATAAACTCACTAAGAATACTTCAAAAAAACATCATAAAGAAAACGAGTACCTCAACAATAATCCATCTGTCATGTACTTGATTCTCGTTGATCCAGAAGTCATATCATCAAATCTAACTGAATATCCAACCTTTTGTCCTACTAGCACACCACACTCCTCAGCTACTCTTTTTGCCACGGTAACAGCTGCAACACGCCTAGGTTGGGTAACTCCAACCATTTTCCCATCACGACAAAAGCCGGCTTGGAACAAAAATTGGGGCAATTCTGTAGAGAATATTTTTTGAATTTACAAATAACAAACATTAAGGTAAACACAACTAAAAATACTAGACACAATTGCTTATACATATCAATCAAAATGTTCACCCAAAACAATGCTCCAATTACCCATAGTTGGCACAATCATGTCATATCCACATAGGATCGGTTTTAGTTTGAATTTTTTCGCATCACAGTCGTAAACCACTAAGGTTATTACCACTTTTTAATCAAGCAAAATAGTTGAGAATTTGGACACTAATGAAAGCATTTCCCTCCTTCACTCCGATAGAACTTTTTCTTACTAAAGAAACTCTAGCTTTCATCGCCATTTCTCCCCTAGAAAAAATTTCTCCCTTGCTCTAGTTCACTTGTGGTCTTGCTCTTTCACTTGCTTTCGTTCATGATATTGTTCACGAATGGTTTCCCTTTCCATTTACAACATATAAAGTATGAACCTAGCTATGCCCAATCTTGCCTTTTCGCTCCTCCTCCTACTATAGATCATCCTCTTCTAATGGCGCCTTTTCCTACAGCTAAACTCCTACAACCTCCGCTGACCACTCCTCTCCACCAATCAAGACTAGTATATCGCTAGGCGTTTTAAAACAAAATCGTTGAGAATGTCATCGAACCATTGAGAATGTCACCCTTAGCCGTTGAGAATGTTAATGGTAACCGTTGAAAATGTCACCAATTATATAAAGCGCCGAAATTCTCAGCACTTCTATTTAGTTGTTTTGCCAAAAAAAAAGGGCCAACGCGGTTGGCATAGTGCTAAATAAATTTTTATGGCATTAGGTTGGGAATCATGGATTATTATCAGAGCCTTAGTATTAGTCACTTGGGAGTTTAGATGTTAAAAATCAGAAAAGCAACATCAAGTAGGTGAATTAGCAAAAAGAGGCTTTTTGTTTTTGGATATTCTATATGGTAGCAACATACTTGTATGAAATGCTAGTGGTAGCAAATCTTTAAAAATTTCCTCAAAATAGCAGTGTAATGTTGTATTTGAAGCTACAGTAACATTAATGGACTAAAAACGTTTAATTGGCCGTTAAATTATGAAATATTTTATTTGCCCTTGTCTTCTTTCCTTAAAGCTACAGTAACTTTTATAGTTAAGATTTTGCTACCACTAGCATTTCAATAAAAGTATTTTGCTACCATATAGAATATTCCAAAGATATTTCACAACTTAACGGCCAATTAAACGCTTTTAGTCTATTAATGTTACAGTAGCTCTAAGTACAACATTAGAATGCTATTCTGTGGGATTCTTTCAAAAATTTGCTACCACTGACGTTTCATAAAAGTATGTAGCTAACATATAGAATATCCCTTGTTTTTGTCACAAATTTCATCTTTGTACACCACTAAAATCATGAACTAGATAAAAGAAAAGTAAAAACTTACGAGTAGTTTTGCCACTTCCAGTTTCCCCAACAATAATTAAAATATTATGATTGCGAACCTCCTCAACTAGCCGTTTCTCAACTATAAAAACAAATCAAATAAATTCCATATCAAATCCTAGCTTGGATATCTTTACATTCAATCAAAGTTAAATTTTCATTCTCTGCTCAATAATATTAATAGTCATAGTGAAGAAAGCAGAAGAGGAAAGAAGTGTACCAGTAGCAATCGGAAGAGATTTTCTCTGCTGCAGTAACTTTTGCCTCCTGCAAATTTTAAAATTTTGAAACTAATAAAACAAACACAAGAGTAATAAGAGTTAAAAAGAAGAAGAAGAACCTGGGATCAGCATTTGAAAGATTTCCATTGGAATGTCTAGAATGTGGATTAGCCATTGACGGCATCCTCCAATACCACTCTTTAGCTACTTGTCCCTATTTCTCTCTTCAGCCAATTTCTAAAGACAAGAGCAGCGCCTTTCTTATTTCGTGGAAATAATAAAAAAGGCAGAAAACGGCTATAATTTGGATTGTATAAAGTACTAGGGTTCCGAAACTGGGGAAAAGGGATGTTGAAAATCAGAGAAATCAAGGTTTATATTCGTAAATTAAGATTCTGTTAAGAATTAGATGAATTAATACACTATATTCTAAGCAGTAGCATCTATCATCAGTGGCAAATCCAGGAATTAAAATCATGGGTCGCACCATTCATCAATGTGTTAATCAATGTGTTAAAGTGAATTCAAAAAAATTCGAGAGCTTTGTTTGTAAAATGAGCATCCCAAAAAATTTTCATTACTCCAAATTTTAAGTAAATTACAAGTTAGAAGTTACTATGAGATACTTATGGTTTTATTTTTTCACATAGCACGTACCCACAAAAAACCCAGATTTTTTTTTTCTATAGCACAATTTGCTACTTACAACGCTTTATAATAATACTTCTGGTTCAAGTATATACTAGTATATAATAAATTGTAAGAAGAAAAAGTGTTCTGACACAAATGTGTTTGAGAAGGTGACCACACCCTAATTTCAGATTAAATGAAGTTATGAAAAACTACATTTATACATTCACTTCACCATTCATCAATATTCAATAATCAATAAGACACGCACACAATCACATAAATGATAAAACTAATTATGATCAAACCACAAAACCATAAACCCTAAACAAATTCAAAATTATTAATTAATCTCTATTCCTAAACCCTAAAATAATCATTTAAAGAACAAATCTACAAAAAAAATTGAAGATTTAAATTTTTAAGAGAAGAAACCCTAAATTAATTGAATGAGAGATTAAAATTTAAGACAGAAACTTACATTAAAAACCAAAGAATGTTGGTCCGGTGGACTGTGGTCAGTAGACGCAGGCGGCAGCAGGCATGCAAGACGAAAACTAGGGAGGCGGCCGGAATTACAGTCAGAGGATCAGCGGAGTAGTCAGATGCAGCTGGTGGTCCGGTGGGAGACTGGGACTATTGAGAATTTGAGGTGAAATTTGAAAATGGAGATGAAAGCGGAAGACAGAGGAATGTGGAGTAATACAAAAGTAATAAAACTGGTTTATGTAAAGTAATAAAAAATGTTTTATGTAAAGTTTTTCTTTTTTTTTAAAGTTATGGGTTGTCTATAGTACCCATTGTCATGACGTAGGTTTGTCTACGTCAATCATTCGAAAATTAGGGTTTTAAAATTGGAAAAATTCCTTTAAAAACTCTCAATTATTCGCGGTTTAAATATAAAATTCTTAATTATTAATTATTATTGAAAACTCTCAGCTATAGGCCCATCTTAAATATAAAGCACATATACATTTTATAACCTGTTTTAACAGGTTACCTTTTGTAGAAATGGGAGGGTACGTGAAGGGTCATAAATGGTCAAAGGAAGTGAGGTGATTAATAAATACAATTGAGTCCCACAACTTCTCAATTAAAATCAATTTATCCGGTTTTAAGTCATCTTGGACTTTAAATATAAAATGAGCCTAAAGTTGGGAGTTTTAAATAATAATCAATTGTTGGGAGTTTTATATTTAAATCGCGAATAGTTGGAAGTTTTTAATGTAATTTTCCCTTTAGAATTTTAGAGGTTTTTATTTAAAAATAGCGTGTAAAAACTTACAAATTTTTGTGAGAGATATCTCTAACACAAACTCTTAGTTGAGATCGTCTTTTGTAAAGACTTCTCAAAAGCCCAGTTCAATTCTAAATATCTATTGTTATAACTATAAATGGGTTGCGTTTTTGATAGTCGTCTTTACAAAAGACGGTCTCATAAGAAAGCACCTATATCTCTAATTAGGCCGAATCCCGAATTATTGTAAGTATGCATTAAAAATACGGTAAATAAATATTAATATTTAATGAATTGGACTTAAGATACGTGTATCAAAGAAACGGTCTCTCAAAAGACTGGTTATTCAAAATTTGGGGAAAAATGCCGAGTGGTGAGTGGCGGAGGCAACGGTTTTGCTCTGGAGATCGGTGTTTGAAGATGGTGAGCCATTACATTTACATGAACTCTTGGAAGGGGTTTTTCGCCTTCTGGTTTGATTGATATTCAGTTATTATACAGAAATACTATAATTTAAATATTTTCTCGAGTCGGGGACTCTTTTTGGGCGCGTTCTTCTTATGGGTATGAGCTGTCCGTCTTTTCTTTCTAGACCTTGTAGACCTTGTCCATAGTTTTCTATGAGCGGGATAGGTAGGATGATGATGATAATAATAATAATTTAAACTTTATTTAATAGTTTACTCATGTTAAAATATTATTATCTTGTAGAAAAAATGTTAAATATTATTAGTGATCTAGCTACTCAGTTTAATTATGAACTAAGTCTTAATTATTCTGTTATCTATTTGATTAGTTATCTTATAATTAAGTTGGACAATATATTAATGGGAAATTTTAAGAGGTAACGTCGCATTTTCAACTTTTTCACGTGATAGATAAATATTTTTTTAATTGCACACTAACCCTGAGCTTTCAAATTTTTCAAAAAAAATATTAATCTCTTTGTTGGATTACGTTCTCATTTCGAACGTATTTTGGATAATGAACTTCTTAAGGACAATGGCCATATTTTTATGAAAAAAAGTCATTTTTATTTTTATAGATAATAATAACGTAAATTTTAACAAAATTCTTAATGGTATGTTTGCGAATGATGATTTCATTTGCAAATATGGATTCGATTTAAAGTTAGTCTTTGACAATAAAAAGAATTTAAATTTGGATTTGAGCCAAATCCACCAATATTATAAAAATAGTTAATTAAAATGAGGATTTGAGAATGACACCCCATCCTTGTCATTTCAAATTCTTCATTATGATTTCATAATTGAAATCCACAATTTGAAATGAAATGTGTGTTTCCAAACGCATCCTAACATAATATTGAACAGATGAAAAAGTTGAAAACTTAGAGTCACCATATAAATTTAAAAAAAACATGGGAAATTCCACGTGGTAACCCTGAGGTTTTGGGTTATCCACGTGGTAACAAAAAGTTTTAAAAAATTCACGCCGTAATCTTGAGGTTTACCAAATTGTTCCACTGTGACCTTTTTGCACATAAAACGTTAGAAAACGTTAATTTTGAAGCTTCAAGACTACTGTACGCCTATTTATGCGACTCAACATTTCATGCCATCAGTTTCAACCATTTCCCCCAAAGTATAAACCCTAACTCTACCATCTTTAGATTTGGGAGAAAAATATGATTTGGATGAAAGATGGTAGAGTTGTTGGAGTTTATGTTTTAGGAAAAAGGTTGAAACTGGTGGCATTTGAAATAGTGAGTCGCATAAATAGGCGTACAACAACCTTAAAGCTTCGAAATCAATATTTGCTAACGTTTTTATGTGCAAAAAAGTCACAGTAGAATAATTACATAAACCTCATGATTACCGCGTTGATTTTTTAAAAGTTTTGGTTACCACGTGGAAAACCCAAAACCTGGTATTTTTATCCCCCATATAGATTAGCCAAAAAGGTATAGTCACCACATAATTTTCCCAAACTAATGTAAGCACCACATGTGAAACTTAAATATTTGGCATTAGTATTTTTTTAAAAAAAATATTTGGCTTTTGTATTTTGGTATTTAATTGATTTTTAAAGTATAAATTGGCTCGACAAAAGGAAATGTTGAAGATTAAAAAATGAGTTTTTTAGTACACAAATTGTTGTAAGAGACGATCTCTCCAAGAGACGTATTAGAAATATGGGCTAAATAGCCCAATTTACACAAATTTAAGAGAAAATAAGAATGTGAGTTTCTTATTTTGATGTCGTCTCTTTGAGAGACGGTCTCTCACAAGAGTAGTTTTTAGTAAACGTTAGCAAGTATCAAACCATTAAACACGCCATTTAAAAAAACCATACACCCATTAAGAAAAAAGTTCATCTCAATAAACGAATTTAAGTAAAAAAATACTAATGGTAAAAAATTTAGATGATAACTGTTTTTCTCTACAAGTTTTTTAGAGAAACCATAAATGGAAGTAGATTCAAAAGAAATAAACAAAATTCCCTAAAAAAAAAAAATACACAAGATGTACAGTAACTTCTGATAACTTCTATTTTGATCTCTCATCTAATTCTTCTACTAAGCTGAAAAATACTATCAATGTTACTGCAAAAAAATAAATATATAAACAGCAAGTCTTATGTAAGACTGTTTCACCGTGAGACAAACTCATATAAGCAAACCATCGGTGATAAAACATTGAAAAACAATGAAATTTGAATTGTATAGGGCAACAGATTTGAGTTGGGCTGATCAAATTGAGGCCGTCTCATGATGAGACCGTCTCAATAAAGAATTAGTGAATAAATAAAGGGAATGCAATTTCCTCGGATACCAATAGGGACATACTTTGGTATCCGTTGTTTTATTCCTCGCCCTCAAGTAGCCGTTGTTTTAGATAAACTTCGGTCTATACACCAAGGGACATACTTTGCAGCAGCGACTACCAACAAGCCTAAAACACCGAAGGAGACTGTACCCATCGGAAAATAGTACTTTGTAGTAGTTTTGACGAGGACTTCAGTATTAGACTGAATTTGATGAAATTGTGAAGCCGACTTTTTCATGAAACTAGAGTACAAATCAATTTCTTCCCTCGTTAATGCGGGTTTAAGTGAATTCATCACTGTCTGGAAATGTCGATCGCTCACAACGGTTGCTGATATGTCCTCCCTTAATGCTACGATTCCAGCTTCTCTGCAAAGGCCCTCCAACTCGGCCCCAGTAAAGCGATCAGTGTCCTCGGCTATTTGATGAAGATTGACATCCGACCCCAGCTTCATATTTCTCGTATGAACTTGCAGTATCTCACTTCGTGCTTCCAAATCCGGAGGAGGTACATAGAGTACCTACGGAGATAGAAATTCAAGAGGAAAATAAGTTTTACAGATAAACAAAACGAAATCGGGCACCAGTTCCCGGAAGGAACAAATTTTTTAGATACAATGACAAGTATTTTTTATAATAATCATGGAGCCCACCAAGTGTGGGAAGAACATTTCACCATCAGCTTACATTACCCTAACAGCTCGTTTGGTTTGTAGTATTAAATGCTGGTAATGGGAATGATTTATAGTGTAAAATATCATCAAAAGTTTCATGTTATTCCCATGATAATGAACTTTGATCATAAAAAAGTTTTTTATATACAAATTTCCCATTTAACACCGTTTAATACCATCTACCAGACGGGCCGTAAAAGCTTTCCATCTCAACATACCCGATCCTTGGGCTCAAGACCGAACACGAAAATGTCACTTGAACTAATACGGACAATGTAAAATACAAAATACATTATAGTGTATGCTCCATTCAAACACTATATTTCTGACACCGACATGAAATTGCTCAAGTGGAAGCATCTACATAGCTAGATGATTTAAAAAACAATCGGTATAAATCGAGTCTTACTAAATCAAAGCGTCCAGGGCGCATAAGTGCAGGATCAATCGCATGAGGTCGATTAGTAGCAGCTAATACTAGTATTCCCTGCAAACAAACATCGGATATATTTGTCAAGTCAAAAGTCAGAAGAGATAACGTACAAACACAAGAATTCAAGAATTTGCTTGTAAAGAAGCATGTGCTATAGTAACAAATAACAAAGATCGTAATGAAAACCAATTTTCAACACCATGGCTTACTTTTGCCAGCTCTAAACCATCCATTTCAGTAAGCAATGTCGATAAAAGCCTCTCTCCAACTGATATGTTGCTACTTGAACTCCCACCTCTGCAAATGAAGAATCATAACAAACTTCTAAATATTGAATTTTACAGAATATGTGAAAAGGAATAATTTAAGATACTCTCATCAGAAACTTCAGATCTCACTTAAGTTCAGCAAATAAGTAATACTTTATTATGGAAATCGAAGCTACAAGTCTAGAACTAAAGCGGGGACAGAGCATAGATTTTGGAGGCCTTGTTTATTTTTGTTATATCTTTTAAAATGGGGCCCTTCATTATATTAAAAGATAAAAATTTCCACTATAAGAAAAATAATTCAAGACAAAATGTATCGTAACATTATATAGTTCAAATATAAAAAAGGTTTAGAAACAAATCACTTAAAAAGTATTGTTATGATGTTTGAGGCCCCTTATTTCTGGGGGAACTAGGCGATCAGCTACCTTGGATGCCCAAAGAACCAGCCCTAAACTAAAGCTAAAGTTTTTCGATATTTCTCCACCTCCCTTCCCCAATGCGAGAGAGAGAGAGAGTACAATGTAAAACCACAAGGAATTCATTTTCAACAACCAGATACAAAGGAAATAAAAGATAAAAATAGAAAGTTGCTGACTCTTGGTCTTTGTATGTTTTGTCCTTTCTCAAAGAAGAAACTTAGGTCTTAGGTATCAATTTTTAATTGAATAAAGCAATTCTAATCACTTGTTTCTGTCTGGAATTCATTACAAGTGGAACAGGATTCCAGTATGCCACAGTTCAAATTCAATGAGACAAAGATAATCATTAGAAAACAAACTTTCTTGTGAGACTGTATAGCCTCAGTTATAACAATAAGAGCGTGAAATCATTCAGTAATACTGAAAATGCAATAGATTGATACAAAACTCACAAAAGTTGCTCAAATAAGACTATAAAGACAGTATAGCAACCTCCTTGCAGCAATGACATCTGCTTCATCAAAGAATAGAATGCTTGGAGCTGCTAGCCTTGCTCTCCGAAATGTGTTCCGCAACAAAGCCTCACCTTCTCCGACGTACATTGAATATAATTCCGCACCGCTATGTGAAACAATTATACAAATGAGAACATGATATAGTATAAATTTCAAAAGCAAGTTAATGAGAAGTAGGCTTAAGACAAGTAATGTCCACGAAAAGGGGGAGTGGGGGTGGGAGAGACATATGTAACCAGAAAAAATAGCTGCAATAACCAATAGCTTGCAGTAATACTTTCAAATTCCGTCGTCGGATAAATCCAATAGTCAATGAACACCTCTAAACACATAGCTAAAGGCTAAAGCCTAAAGGAAGCAACCTCAAATATTAGAACCATGTGTTCAAACTTCTTCTAAACAGTACCAACTTTTGACTAATTGGAATGCCAAATTTGAAGTGTTCCTTCCCAAATTGGTTTTTAAATTACCATGTCATCGATTGCAATTTCCTTCCACAATACCTTTTAACTGGGCATTTCTTTAGAGAGTTTCCTCAAGCAGATTAGGAGCACAAAAAGCCGGGGAAGGGCAAGGAAGCACTGAAGGAGGAAGGAGAAAAGTCACAATAGAAGAAAAAGGATTCAAAATTGAATTCGGAAAAGGCAAGCCAATAAAAATTTGCCTCGTATCACTTAAACCGGCTAAACATATAAAAATATAAATAATAGGACCATTTTCGAAAGACAAACCCCCCCAATGTTAGCGCTTTAATCTAAAGTGGGGATTCTTAATGTAAAGTGGACTCTTGGCGCATTAATCAGGTGTCACTGTGTCTGATTGAATGGTCACATGTTCAAGTCCTAGAAGCAGCAATGGATGGTAAGGTTTCCTACACCAACCGTTGTGGCAGCAACCTTTCCCCGGCCCTTGCTTTTGCAGTGACGCTTTGTGCACCTGGATGCCCTTTTTAGACTAGGGTCAATTTTTGGCAGAACCATATTGAATTAGATTTTTGACGTTAAAGTCCAACACTAGGAGACATCTAATACACTGTATGACTAATTCGTCATTGACCACAAGGGACAAGATTAAACTTAAATTAGAAAGAAAATAACGAACTATGTCGAGCAAATCAGGATTCATATGCCAACCTAAGCTAGCCAGTATTTAACCAAATAGGTCAATAATTAAAGCAAGACTGCAACTGAAAATATAAATATAGGAAACATTTTAATAATTTGAGAAATAGGAACCCACAACACATCAGGAAGCTGAAGAGGGCTGGTTTACTATCTGATAGATTTATTACATAATAGCATTACTGGAGCTTACAAATCTGAAATATATAGTAAATGTCAAATCATACCTCAAAGAGAAAAAGGAAGCTTGTGCTGCATGAGCTGCAGCTTTAGCAAGGGTTGTTTTTGAGCATCCAGGAGGTCCATGCAGAAGGATCCCTCTAAGTGGAGGTACACCCATCCTTGAAAAAACATCAGCATGTTTGATAGGCCACTCAACTGCCTGCCGAAGCTTGTTCTGAAAAACAGTATCAAAAGGAAAGAGTAAGAGATTGCAAAGTTAGCCTGAAAAACTGATATCTCAAAAACAAACTCACTAATTTTTCTACCACTAATAGCAATACTCTGAAAAGTACTCGAACCTTCCAACAATGCTGAATAAGCAATAGAAACTAATTTATTTTCTTTCAGTACAATTGTGTTTATTCATCATCTTCAGACGCTCGGACCCATTGTGAAAAAACAAGGCAGACAGCATCACGTCTGTCGTATAGTAAAGGTTGTCAAATAAATGAACCGACATTTTCCGCGTTGTAAAGGTTTAAAAAACACGTGTTTAGGGCCGCATCAAGGGATATCACATTCTTGCGACTATTATCGTGTTTTTGCACTATGCTAGGACCTTTACATTTGCGTTATAGTTTGCTACAATATAAACTACTCTTTTTGCCTTTACAGTTTCAAAATATTGAATAGTAACAATTATTTATAATGCTAACACTGGTTCAAAATAATTACTATATTTGAATAGTTACTATTCATCAATTAATATTGTTTTACTTCTTATTTTGTGTATCAAAGGAAAAACATAGATCTTATTTGATTCGGTCTCAATGCATACTTTTATACTATTGAAATTTTTTAAAAAAATTCACTATATGCATCAATTAATTGGATAGCATAAAAGAAAGAAATGTAGCAACTAATTTAAAGCACAAAGTAGAAAAAATGATACAAAGCAGGGTACCAGAAGCCCACCAACAATGAGGTAATTTTAATTTTAAAAAATATGATCTCACAACACTTAAGAAAAGGGCGCATCAAGAAAAAGCCCCATACATATTAGTCCAAACTCCCAAGAGTATCAAATTACACGGCTTAGTCCCATAAAAATAACAAAGACTCCATATAGCAGAAAAAACACATTTCCTCCTCAACCAAAGTTCCCACTATAACATAAAAGGCAATCTATAGAATCTTGATTTATATCAAAGATGCAAGTTGTATAAAAATGCAAAAAAAAAAGAAAAAAAGAGTTCCTGTCCCTTACAAGCAAAAGACGCTACACATAGGGTACAGAATAGGACAATTATCCATGTCTGGTATTTGAGCCTGCAGATTCCAGCAACAAAATGCCAAGCCCGCTTTCCAACTTTAGCCTTCCACTTTGAATTTGACCGTTTTAAAGATGAAGGTAAATGGAAAAGAAAGGTAAAGGACACAATGACTCAGTCAACTACACTCTATATCCTGATAATTTGTAAGGACACAGAATCAAGGGTTCTTAACAAACTTGTAACTTCCACAAACTTCTAGAAAAAAAATTCAGAAAAAATGTGACCATAATAACTTGAAAGATATTGGGATGTGATGAGTAGTTGACAATCTACAAAGAAAGTAAAACCACCACTCTGCTCAAGAATCCTTCCAAAAATTGTGCCCTTTAATACTCACCTTGGACCTCAGTAGTGGAGAAAGCAAGACAAAATCTGCAAAAGAAATTGTGGAGGGGCAACAAGAGGATGTGAGGATCGTCGGTTCAAGACCATAGACCATATTGCTAGCATAGGCTCTTACTAAAACTACCACGAGCACTTCTGCACTCAAGTCATATTTTGAAAAACCATGAGTGGAATCCATGCATCTTTTTCTTCTATATTTATTACACAACATAATCTAAAAATAGTCGAGGCATCGGTCGCAAAATCAATTTTGTAAGCAATGTGGCCTATATTTCGGTCACGGTAAACTCCAAAACCTTTAGATATGGACAGTCGGACACGCTTTTGTGATGTGGCTTTGAATCTGCACTGTTACACAATCTCATATAGCAAGATGATCTCATGTCTCCTTACCTACATCAAAGTTATCAAACCACAACGATATCTCTCGTAAATCTTATCACAAACTAAAAATATGAAGATAAGAAAGAAGTCTAAGTGATGGCCATACTAACTCCAAAAGAAAAAAAAAATCTTTTCTCACCCATCCAACTTCCTAGAAATCTTTTAAACATCCACGTCCAAGAAAAGTATCTAAACATTCATATTGTGTAAGAGCTTCTTAGCTCAATGAGGGACATCAGACCTCTCAAAGAGTTTGAAACCTATTCTTTACATTATGTAATTTCAGTTAATCTTCATTAATATCATCATCTTCATCATTTCAGCCTCTCTTTGCAATGCACGAGTCTATTATAATCACTATTCCTTACCTTATTGTATAAATGTGACAACCATCTAAGAAACCAACCTCCTTTCTTTTCAAATGCATGTTGTTTAAGGCATCAGCAATCAAAGAAAACAATAAGCGAAAGAATTACCCCACCTCAAAGCATAAACAACCGCATACCACCTTTCTAGGCCACCCATAAACTAACACTATAAAAATACAAAGAAATTTATGAAAGACATTCCTTATTTCATCTACTATATCTAGAAACTCATATTAGTTGAAAAAACACCCTAAAACATTTGAAAGAACCTTAACCAAGATTAGACATCTTCAATGGGAAGATATGAGCAGGCCTTATGAACAACAAAACAGGCTCAAGCGCCTATTTAACCCACCCCGACCTATTTAAGAAGATTTATACACTTTGCCTACTTCTAAACTTAAAGACCAATTCAAGCTTAAAATATATCCAAAGTCACACACCATACAAACGTCAAACAATGATTCATCCTACAAAAAAGTAAAATGAAACAAGAACTGACCTTCAAATCATTTAATCCACCAATATCATCCCAAGATACTTTAGGGATTTCTACCGTCACGCCTCTAGTTATGCTTGGTCCAACACAGGATTTTGCAAGCATCCAGTCATCCATTGTGATGAACCACACACCATCCGATTTCGCAATAGCATTTGATCTTTGTATAGCAGACATGGCTGCCTCACGACACAAAGCTTCTAAATCAGCCCCAACATATCCATTACATGATGTGGCTACTGCTTGTAGGTCAATATCAGGGTCAAGAGGAAGTTTCCTGGTATACAACTGGAACAAAAGCAAATAAACAAATAAACATATAATTAGTCTATATAATAACAACTTTGTTGTCATACTTGTCAAAACATCCACATAAGGGAATGCCATGAAGAACAAATAGTTTGGTGAACTAGCATGAGTCACCATGAAGGTTAGGAGGTCCCAAGCTTACCATAAGTATTTGAAGGCGCTCAAGTTCATTAGGAGTTGTCACCTCAATTTCAGCATCAAAACGTCCTGATCTTCTCAGCGCTGGGTCTATAGCATCAATCCTTCGGATATGAGCACCAAAATGATTAGTGACTTAATTTAATGACTTTTTTGATGTGACCAAAGACTCATAGTGATGAAAGTGTTCATTTAATTTCTACTTCAACTTGGACTAACATATATCAGGTTTGTAATCTAGTAAGTAAGCCACATCAGCAACAATCAAAATCAATCATCTAAACAAACAAAATATTTAATAAATCACAATAACTCATGCCAACATTTTCATTATAAGGTTATCATTAGCCTCTTTCATGTATTCAAAATAGTTGCCTAGGCTCATACACGTATACAGAGGTTATTAAGATTCAAGTGGAGTACAATAAAGACAAGCCCAACTCCCAACAAATGTCATTAATTAGACACCTATCCAATAGATCAAAAAATCATTAATAGTACTTACATTTAAGCAATCCACTACCCCATCGAGGTGACCTGAGTACGCAAGAACATATGAATCACACAATTCATAGTGAAAAACAAAACAATGCGGGTTGAATTTAAGCAAACAAATGGTAGAAACCTAGCAATACCCCAGACCTGAGTACGCAAGAACATATGAATCACACCAAGAGCAATCCACTACCCCATCGAAATATAATACTGCAAGACATAGGCCATACACAAATACTAGTTCTAGTTGCACTTCAGTTTTTTAAAACTGCAATCAATTCTTCTTCTCTTAGGATCAGCAAGGGTAATGTTTGCTAAAATTAATACAATACATAATGTTCACCAAGCAACAAAAACACTGAATCTAATTCCTCACACCCGTACAAATCAAAGAAATTAAATTCTTCATCATCATCATATCTATCATAAGGGAAGAAGACCAAGAACAGATCAGAATGCACACCTGTTAGTTGATGCTACCACAACAAACTGGGGTGCGTTAGATGTGGGTTGAGTTGAATCCATAAGTGTAAATAGTTGAGAGGCCAACCGAGCATCCTGTTCTCTTCTGCATTCATACATCATATAATTAGCATGAGTATGTTGCTATCTTGGTCTATTCAACACACATAATCAACATTCTTTTATCACAAGCACACTTGTATAGCACTTAACAATGCCAACCTAATAAGTATTTCATTGCATGCAAACTCTTTGTGGACTATCAAAAAAATCTTTTGATTACTAAAAACAACAATAGAAATAACTTTACCTACATGAATTCACTTGACATACTTTGAAATGGGGAAGAAAATGTTAGAGGAAAAGATGTTTGAAAATTAGAAAAAAAAATCCATCAAACTTCGTTGCAAAACCCCAAAAAGCTTTTCATTTATATTCATATCTCAATTCCAGTCATCCAGCTTTACAGAAATAAGAAAAGTACATGAAGAAAGCAAGTCACACTAACAACTACATTAATAAGTTCAAAGTTCACAGTTCATAAACCTTGCAATTTTCTTCCACTTCTATTTTTAACATATTAGATGGGGCATAATTAGAAAAAGCAAAAAGAAAGATGTAAGGAGTATAAACATTAGTTGAAGCTCAACATGTTTGACTATATGTGTTCATCAAAAGGCATCATTATGGTTCACATACCTAGATGTACGATGTGGACATAGAGCATCAATCTCATCAATAAATATGACAGAAGGCTTGCCTGACATTGCGTGAGATGATGCCTCCATGAAAGCCTCACGAAGGGCTTTCTCACTTTCTCCGACATGTGCTCTATGGATCGTATGAGGACTGCAGCCAGAACAAGAGCAAATAAGAACTGACCAACGGGGAAAAAAGAATACATTTAGGAGAGCAAACATTTTAATTCCAAAGAGAAAGGAGAATTTATCATATATATATAACATAAACAAAAGCACAAGAAGGAAGACAGAGAACCTAATAACGGTTAGCTTGGCATCACATTCCTTGACCACTGCACGAACTAAGCTCGTCTAGCAACACAAATGAAATATAAAAGTGGTCATAGGTAAACAAAGTAGATAGTTTGAAGATTTAAAATTTTTAGAAATTAAAATATAATTGAAGGATAGCTAGCAATGCTCAACATAGGGCACTTGAACAAGATCATTTACAAATGTACCTTTGTCAAATCTTCTTAACACAACTACTCCTAAAAATTTGTATAAGTGCCTACCTCAACACTTTAACTCTATCTTTGAGCAAGGAGCATTGTCTCATCTTCTAAAAATGAAAGATTCCAGTCTTTAGGTTCCCCAGAATTCCAAATTTAAGCCAAGGGTATTCACAAATCCATATCATTGTAGGATACAACATCACCATTACAATCAGATGCTTATAGTTCATTCCCAAATGCAAAGAATTTCTAGGTACATTGGAGCAAAAATACCTCTGAAGCTTAGTGCTTGACTAACAATGCATTTCGATGTTGATACTCTATCATAAATGATGGTAATGCAAATATGTTTTAGTGTTAGTTTACAGAAAATGTGTTATGTCATTTCCATATTAATGAAGCTCTTATTCTAAATATGAGTTTTTCTAGATAAATTTCTACTACCACATAATACACATTTCCAAGTGGTAATGGATGGAATATAGAAAATAAGTTTACAAGAAGTGATGGGACAAGAATCTTCATAAACATTGTCCGTACCTTCACGATTTGAGTGACCGTATACACTACACCCTACTAACAAACTAGAGAATTTAATATTAAAAGTTACTCATATACATTTAAGTTTCAAAGAAAAAGAATTCAATCAATTAGATTAAGGAAAGAGTATTGAACTCACCTTACCAGTGCCAGGAGGACCATAAAGCAACAATCCACGACGCCACTAAAAAAAGTTGAATTCTTTTAAAAAAGTACAAATAAATGAATCAAATGTGTAAAAGAAATTGAGAGAAAAAGAAGTACTTTGAGACCAAGACGTTGAGCATGAGTCGAGTAAAGAAGAGGAAAAGCAATGAGTTCCCTGAGAGCTTGGAGTGCCTCACAATTCCCGGCAATGGTTTCTTCAGCTCGCCATTCGTTGTTCTTCGATTCATTGCTGGTATTGCTACTCTCCATTTTTACACCTTTGATATACAGTAAGCAACTCAACGGTCATGCTTGTACTGAGAGTGAACATTAACGGAGGAAATAAAAGCCAAACTTAAAAAACAAATTTATTAAGTAGAAAATTAAGAAAATATTATTGTTATCAAGGTAAGAAATGGTTGTAAAGTGATGCAAAAGAAGAATAGAATTATTAGTCTCTTATTTACCCGAGTGGGATGGGGAGGAAAGATTTCCCTTCTTCTCCCTCAAAATACCACTACTTACCTTCATTTGTATAGTTTTATTTTTGTTTCCCCTTAAATATTTAACCACAATACAAGCATGCCAAAATTAGAATCATATCTAATGGAAATCTACACTTAGGCTGCTGTTGTTAAAATTATGTTTGAGAAGTGTTGAGTTGATTTAAACAAAGTGATCATTTAAGTTAATACTTTTGGTTTAGGACGAAACATATTGAGTTTGTTTATCTTAGGGTAAAGATAGGTTTGAGGTATGTTCTAATGATGGTGAGACAACTGTAAGAAAAAAAAGAGTCTAGTAAAGTATTTTCATATCTGATTTAATATTTTAGCACCGCCAAAAAGCTTAATAGCGATATTTTTACATTTATCTTTTCATAAATGTAAATAAACTAATAACATAATATCGGAAAAGAAAATCTTTCAGACAACCTTCGATAAATACTCAAATTTGCAAAAAACCTCAGATTACATATTTTGGCAAATAAATTCAAGTTAAGAGTCAAGTATAACAAAATCTCTCCTAATTTACTTGGAATTTTCATTGTAGTTGTTTTTCATGCGATTGCAATAATGAAAAAGTTTGTGCAAACAACCCTAGGATATGTTATATTCCCTCCCTTCCAATCAAAATGTCCTATTTACTTTTTGACACTATTTACTTAGCAGTTAACACTCCTAATTTGTATTTTGTTCTTAAAGAAAATTTGATATTAAACATATGAACTTTGCCTCATTTGCTTCTAAACGTTCGAACTTATGTTTATCTTTTAAAGGCTCGAATTTTGGGGGTCATCCGCATCTAAAGGTGTAGCAGGTTTTGGTAACCTGGAACAACAGGATACCTTCATCTTCTTTAAGCTCACATTAATGGTTTCTTCCTTACTCTTCATCAATGGCTTCCAACCCAGAAATTTTAAAGATTTGACCTTCATCTTCTTTTTCATCCCCCTTCATCATCTTCATCTGCTTCACCAATTGAAGAAAATACCCCACTGAAGAACTTAAGAAAAATCTATAAAATACCCAATTTCAGAAAATTTTCTGAAATTTTTTAATTTTAGGTATTCTTTGAATAATTTGGAACTTGAATAATTCCTTGAAATCGAATCGGAGGAACAACCCACAATCGAATTGAGTATTTTCTGAAATTTATTAAGGCTTGCAATGGAGTAAACCCAAAATTGGAGTAAACCCAAAATTTCAGAAATTTTTCTGAAATTTTTTTAAAAGTATTCTTTGAATAATTTGGAGCTTGAATAATTCTTTGAAATAGAATTGAAGGAACAACCCACAATCAAATTGGGTATTTTCTGAAATTTTTTAAGGCTTGAAATGGAGTAAACCCAAAATTTCAAAACATTGGGTATTTTCTGATTTATTCTTTGAATAATTGTTTAAGGCTTTAAATGGAGGTTTGAGATTGTAGGGAATGGTTGAAGATAAAAAGGTTTGATACATATAATGTGAAGAAAATGAAGATGAAGGTGAAGAAGATGAAGAAATGGTGAAGAAGATGAAGATGTAAACAAATTTACCTTTTCATCCGGTTACAAGTCATTCGTATCTTTAGATGCGAATGACCCCCAAAGTTCGAGCCTTTAAAAGATAAACGTAAGTTCGAACGTCTAGAAGCAAATGAGGCAAAGTTTGTATGTTTAATATCAAATTTTCCTATTCTTAATCTACAGATTAAAACATAGTTAAGTGAGATTTTACTTGATTCATTTCAATGCAAAGAATACTAATATCCACTTTTTATAATATTTCGTTATGTATAATTACAATATTAAGCATTGAATAAGTGTATTGGATAGTGTGAAAATGTAAACGAGACATTTTAGTGGAAGGGAGGTGGTATAATCTAACATGCCCCATCACACGAATGCAGCATAACGCTAAATATTACACTTTAAATGAGGAATGATTGAGATTTAAACCAGTGACCTCTTTGTACTCTGGCTTCTGATACTCAACAAACGAACTCAACCAGAAAGTAAGCTTATGGTCAGGCCCCAGTATATCTGTATAACATCCCTCCCCTAGGCACCTTGCTCAACTTTTCATTATTTTTTTACCATAAAATATAAATAAAAGCCCCAGAATAGTCCTAATAAAATTATCAAAAACATCCACAATAAAATCAAACAAATATTCACCATGAATTCACAAATTCTTTATAAATTCTAAATCTAATGTCTACTTGAAACAAAATTAACAGAAACCACAAAATTAACATAACTTAAAAGTTTAAAATACAATTTTTAGAAAGGAAAAATTGTTGGAAAATACCTAAAAAAAACAACTCTTTTGTGAAAAACTACCTAGAATATTTTTTTTTGTCAAAAAATACCTAGAAAATTTTTTTTGTTTGTGAAAGAGTACCTGCTAACAGAATGCTGCTAACCCCGTTAGATTTTCAATTTAAAAAAAAAACTCAAAACTTTAGTAAAGCTTATGGTCATTTTCATTCCCAGGAACCCAATTTGAAGTCTTCTTCCCCAATTTTCAAGAGCTAGGGTTCCAATTTGTCTCTTTAAAAATTCATCTTCCTCAGGTCTCTTGGTCAAAAATTCGTGGTCAGTGGCGTCCATCTACAGTTGAGGTCGAAAATTGCATATGGGGTCTTCATTATCCAACTTAAATACAGTAAATCAAAAGTTTGAGACAAATTAAAACTTACCTAAAGAAGAAGATTAATGGAATGAAAAATTGTAGCAACTTTGACGAAAGAGCTGTTTTTTTGAGGTATTTTCCAACAATTTTTCCTTTCAGAAATTAAAGAGACCAATATCGAAATATCAAGTGAAAATCAGTAAATTTCAAATAAAGATTTCAGTGGGTTAAGTACCTTGTGTTGGATTAATAATGGGCTCACTTCATTCAAGTTTTTTAATCTTCAAAGTTCTCGAAACTTACTCCTACCTCAAAACCATATAAGAAGAAAGGTTTTACGAATAAGATGGAAATGATAGATAAGGAGAAGTAGATAAGAAGAAAAAGGAAAAGTTCCCCTCCAATGGGGATTGAAGCAAAAGAAGTATGAATTGAAGGCGAAGAAGAGAGTTTCTGAAAGCTTTATATGATATGGAAGGCGGGTTCACTTTAGGTTACATTATTTCGTATGATTACATGTAAAGGTAGAGCAGTAGAGCCGTTTATTGGGTAATTGGGTTAATTTTGGATTAGGTATTTTAGGTCGTGTTAGAGCAAGACTCCACTACGTGGTGGGTCTTCGGGGTACATTGATGAGGGTGCGACAAAGAACAAGTGGATTGATCATGTGATGATTGATGATGGTTGCTTGAGATGTCTTGGTGAAGCCAAGACTCGAAGAAGGAAAGGCTTTGGAGCATGCTCGACCTACCGAGCTGAGGGAAGCCAGTCGAGCAGCAGCTCGAGCAAGGAGACAGAAGCAAATCAGTGAGCACTGACTAGCCGCTCGACCAGGTCGTAACTAGCCGCTCGAGCAAGGAGACAGAAGCAAATCAAGAATATAAACAACATAAACGAACATAAACAACATAAATCAAGAATATAAACAACATAAACGAACATAAACAACATTTTAACGAAAAACAAATATAAACAGCAATAAGATCTGGGTAGTCGACTATAAACAACATAAATAAACGAATATAAACAACATCTAAACACAATCAAAGATTAAATCAAAAAAAGCAAAAAAAAAACAGGAAAGGGGAAGACTTACTTGACGCCGGCGAGCTGGGCAGTCGACGGCTCGACGGGTGCATTTTCTCATCAACCTTACCTCCCCTGTTTTATAGTCTGCATTTGTGTTGTAAAACAATTGAATAATTAGAGTCCTACTCCTTATGATAGTGGAGAAAATCAAGAAATAAGAATGGCGGCACCTAAAGAAGATATCTTCGTGCCTTTTCCTGTGAAAGAGCAGCTTCCTTTCGTCGATTTTTGTCTCACCAGCAACCCTCCTATACGTATGTTATGATTGCAACCATACTTGTTCCTCAAATGGGAGGCGGACCGGTACATTTCTTTCCCATTATTATACTGTGTTTACCGGCGAGTTAGGGTTTTCAAAGTTGGGCCTGGGCAAACTTGGGCTTATTCCAAAATGTACATATGTAATTTCACCTAATTTCGGTTTTCGGTCTTACATTTCGGTTTTCAGTTTTTTAAAATCTTAAACCTAATCCAAACCTTAATTAATCCAAACCTTAATGTTTCGGTTTTTGAATTTTCAAACCTAATCCAAACCATATTTGTTATTCGGTTTGGTCTGGTTCGGTTTGCGGTTTTAATCCGAATGAATTTCACCCCTATATACTACCAATTTTCTATTAAATTTCAAATTGATTTCATACTGGATTAAAAATAGCATCTATTGTTGGGTCATACTCTATTTGAAGTCGATTAAGACTTGTCCATGTTCAGGGATTGTAGATTAATTAACAGTTATTATATCTTATCCATTTATTATTATTTTCGAATTTTTCAAAAATAGCAATATTTTAAATAAAATCATTTTGAAATTAGTTTTTTTTAATTCCATATTTGATGTGAAGAATTCAAGTTTATGAAATGGCTATCCTAAAAATTAAAGAAAAAATTACTAGAAATAATACAACCTTTTGCTTATTTCCCTACAATAATACCAACTTTTGATTAACCATGAATAATACCAACTTACGGGATGTTTCCTACAATATACCTAATATGTTAAAAATCAAATATAGGTGATTATATGACAAAAAAATTTAGTAAATTAGTTAATAAACTAAAGTTGGTATTATTGTAGGAAAAAAACCCCAAAATTGGTATTATTCATTGTTAATTAAAAGTTCGTATTATTGTAGGGAAATTAACAAAAGGTTGTATTATTCACGATAATTTTTTTTAAATTAAATTCAAGTGAAACATAAACAAATAGAATGATCATAAAATACGAGCTAAATTTTAAGATATTTAAAAATGTGTTTTTTACGCGAAAAAATCAAGACAAATAAGAAATTGAAGAATGAACTTGATCACTTAAACCTTTTACAAGTACTTGTATTCTAAAGTAACACCATCTATTGCATTTTCTTTGTGACTCTTCACTCTTAAACATTAATCACTTTTGCACCGGTGACTACTTACTAGGACAACAAAGGTAGAATAACGCAATAATCATAGGTTGGCTTAGTGATCAACGATTTTCTCTTTTGTCGTCGAGATAAGAGTTTGATTCTCACCACCTATCAGAGAAATACATTCTCCCTTCCTCTTGCTAGTAAGAATTTCTTCCAGTCTTACACTCGATAACAAAAATTTGAAGAATTAATAGTTAAAATGTGGTATATTATGCAAAGAAATGGAAAACACACAACAAAAGAGCGAAGTAGTCAGTATGTCTAGTCTCGTTCACGATTAGATCAAACCATGACCAACAAAGAACCCTACGAATTAAGCAAAGCCAAGCCAGCTTCCTACGGACGTTCATGCCATGTCCGGTTTGAGGATGTTCAGAACTTCAGCTATTCTTGGTGAGTGTAGCATATACTCGACATACTGATTCTGATAAATTCATTCTTCATACCTAAATTGTGCTCTGCTTCAATTCGAAACGAAATATTAGTACTGTCTGATACATACAAATCTTTTTTTTTGAATCACAACGATATGTGAACGCATTGAGTTGTTCAACAATCAAACTTTTCTTTGTTTTGATAAAATTTAATGTCGTTAAATGCCACACTTCACTGAACGAAGAATTTCTGATGCATTTAAAATTCGAAATGAAACTAAAAAATTTGCAGTTAATCGGGTAATCAATGAGTACTCACCAGGTAACATGAGATTTTAGCTTAATGACTTGTAAAAAACTACACTGCCAGCAGATGCTTGATTTGCAGCACGATTGCTGCCAAAATTCATGCGATTTGATTCTTGCGCTATTCGGGAGCCAAACTGGAGCAGTAGAGGAAAATCGAAGCAAGTTTAGCAGCGCGGAAAAATATTGCAAGTGCATAAAACTCAAGATGACTTGGCTCTTTTCAACTAGGAAGATCGACAGCGGTCTTTTTAAGTGAAAAGGGGTAATATTTGCATTACCTGAATAGCTCGTTTTGGCAGAATCGCAGCTTCGTGTAACCCAAGTAATCTAGCAACCTTAACACATAAAAAGGTGATAGCTCATTAAAAAGTACTTGAACTTCTCTTAAGGGCGCCTTTGTAGTCGGCACTTATTGGTTGTAATGAGAATAATTTATAGTGTAAATTTTCATTAAATATACCATATCATTTAGATGGTGATGAAACTTTGATCATAAAATAGTTTTTTTTTCACAATTTCCCATTACCACATAATACCATGTCCAAATGGTAATGCTTAGGAATGAATTTTGTGAAGAAAAGTTATATTAGTCAAGAGATTTTTCTACAAAAATTACACTAAATTTCCATAATCCATCCCACTATATAATACCAACAACCAAATGAACCGCATGTCACCGAAAAAGGCGATACTAGCATGTCATGAAGGTCATATCAAGTTCATGCAAAATGAAAAACCCATGGCCTAAAATTAAAGGCAGCACGCGTGGCGGATCTGCGTCATGTCACTGAGGTCAGTTGACATCACTTAAATTCAAAATAATATACCCTAGATGAATCGGTTAGTGTATTGCCTTCCACGTACGTGACTAGAGATAAAAAATCAATAAGCGCGTATTACTTATATTGACATTACTCGTTTTTTTTCTCTGGATCCGCCACTGGCAACACGAGAGATTAAGTAACTAAGAGGATAACACACACCTCTCTCAAAATTTTCTTGTCACCTTTGCCACTTGGCTGACTGAGGTCGGCGATATCCCATAGAGGAAAATCAAGCAAAATCCTTATGACGTCCTCATCCAAGAATGGAAATCTTGCCTATCAAAAATGACAGAATGAAAATACAAATAACAAGCATATGTGACAGTCATTTCACTTTAAAAATCGTAGCAATACCTCTTTTCCATTGTCGGCAATACATCTATCATCTCTCCCAAGGTTTCTTTTCCAGATTCTCTGCATGTCCAGCTTCATTTCGTCATGTAGGCCAAGCCAACTGATCATAACATATAGAAACATAATAAGTTCGAGAAACAGGAATAGCGCATAGATTCTGCTTCCCTAGTTTACAAATATAAGAAAACAGCAGAACCGGAAATGAAGAGATTTACAATTTCACTCTTCCTCTAGTTTTCGATTCCATCAAACTGATGATATATGGAGACAATTAAACTTAAGAGGAGCCGTTCCCCTTCTCTTATTTGTCAAATTAGCCAAGGAAGAAGATAAATGAGTGTCTAAAATTAGAAATCATTTAGAGGATTGAATTCTCGCCTTTTCCCACATTTTTCACCTATATTCCGGTTTTTACTCATTTCTTGGATGTTTCAAAGCAAGATTTATGTTTCATGGGGGGATTTTGGAAAGGGGGCGGATAGCTTGTATTTACATAAAGAGTGAGGTATTTGAACATTAAAGTAAATAAGACTACCTGCTATTTCTATATTTTGTTCTATGCCTTCCATAACCAGCACATTGCTCATCAGCACCAGAACCAACTAGCAGTATTCTTGCTTTAGACTTGTATCGGAAGCACTCACAGCATTTATGCGGACCGCAATTATCATCTTCATGCAGCCGACCATCACCACCAGCAGCCAACCACAGTGCTAGACCAATATTTAAGTCCTACACACAAGCCCGACAGAAATTGCGTGAGTTTTAAGGACATTACCTTTAGATCTACTGATCCAGAAAAACCATCTGATACAATATCTGAAACTTCTACGAAAATAAAATACTAAGAAAAATGAATTACCATATAAGTTTTAGCAGGGTTAATTAGAGATGTAACATGCTTCATCTCCATGGCCAGATCTGACAGATCAGCATCAATCTCCACAAGTCTCCACCTGTGTTCTCCATACAATCAACGAAATAGAACCTCAAATTCCGTAGTCAATAAATAAACTAAAAACAATAACCAAGTTGCCTTATTATACCAGTGAATATGGACTCCATCTCAAACAAATTATTTATTAAATCACCAATCGAAGATTTTCTAATCACAATTGGTTTACATCAAGCTTATCCTATAAGCCCTTTTCGATTTGCATCAGTTCTAAATGAGATAACAATAACTATCAAGGAAGATGTTCTAATCACAATAACCAAGGTTTCTAATAGAAACTCAAGTTGTTCTTTGATGATATCGAATTAGTGAAAGAAACTACAGATAAAAGTCAACTCTAAGTGATGTGAAGGCAGAATCCAAAGGATAAAACTTTAAACTAAGAGGCTAAGCCAGAGTTAAGACGCAGTATGTTGAATGTCTACGCAAAAGTATTGAAAAGTACAATGGAGCTCCCTCCAAGTGAGTGTCGAATACCTTGGATCTATTTTCTCAAGAACATGTGTATGGATGCCTCTACAGTTCATATTTGGGCCAAAATTATGTTAAAAATCATAATTAGCTCAATCAGACAAAAATCTGTGTATGAGATGAATCTACAAGTCAAATAATTAAAGAAATGATAGAAAGGAAGGGGTAACTTAAACAAGTAAAACAACATGGACATTAAAATTACTATACAGTATACCCTCTCAAAGGCGCAATTCTTTTCAGTTCCTTCAGTCCAGCTCTGGCAGTTATTCGATCAGGAGCTGTTTCACCTTCAAAACTGACATTTAGCAAATCAATGTCATCTGCGATCAGAACTCCATATATTAAGCGATGTCCAAACAAAGATCTGAAATCATAATGAGTTAACATAGCAAGCCATTGTAGTTTGATGACAAGCCTTTAGAATGATAAACACTTACATTTGGAATCTAGGCATTCATGCAGTATTGCAGACAGTATCATGGAGTCTAGCCCTCCTGAAAAGAGAACAGCCACTGGAACATGGTTCTCTTGTCCACCATCATGCATAGTTGCCTGCCAAGAAAAATAATTAATGAGCACTAAAGCTACTTCAGGTGATACAGCAACAAGAAAGATGAACAATTAAATTTCTGTAAGTACATATCTATGTTACTTGGACTTGGGTAATGTTGGCTACTGGTACGTGTACAAGTGTCTGATACATCTAAATATTCAATTTTACGCCTAAAATGAAGCGCCTAAGTGCCATACCAATGTCCGAGGATCAAGGATCGGACATGGGTACGTGAAGCAAGATGAATGAGTCTGAGTAACATAGCTGCATAATAGGTTGCACTCCATTTCCTGCATAACTGGTGCATGGTAGCATATCTAACATCTACCGTTTCACTACGATTCTTCTCTGTTCTAGTTAGACAAATTTCAGCTTTCAACTATCCTAACTCTTGAATCCATGAACCCTCAGTTAATTTAATGTACTATTCCTTATAAGCTATTGCTTATAGTTATATGTCGTTATAACAATAGGACAATTATGAAATTAAGTCAATATTTAACAAAAATACTTGCACCTGTACATCCCAATATTTTGATCTACTTTATATGGAGGCAATGGTGCAGTTTCATGGCTTTCATTCTTCATAAAGAGACGACCTCACTCTAGTGTCAGTCTCTTTAGAAAACAAATTCCTTATTTGCTAAATAAAGAGCTTACAAAATGAATTTAGAAAGGAAACAATTGCTTAATATCTGATCTCATTCAACTTTCCAAACCAAATCGCTTATCAAGCTCATAGTGTTGAAACAAGGCTGCATCGCATCGTATTGGCTAAAGGTTTTTAAAACAAAAGAACCGCTATTTCCCGCATTGTAAAGGTGTGAAAAAAAACCGTGTTTTGGGCCGTAAGATATCTTAATTAATTCGATATTTAGGCATTACAATAACCGCATCACCGTTCTGTTACCATGATCGGGGCCATTACCACATTTTTACGGCATCTTTCACAAAATAGAAGTCAATAGCAACAAGATACGGTTAAAGAGGCCTAGTTTTGAAGGGGGGGGAATAAAGAAAACTAACAGTTGAGTACCTGAAAAATTGAATTCTGGGAGGAACGCCGTATGATGGATTTTCTGAGAGCAGCCAAGAGCTTTTGGGCTGGTGAGGTAGTTGAAAACTGTGGTGATCCTAAATTGATCCACAGCAGATAAGACCAGAAGCAGTAACCATCAGTGACAGATCAAAATGAACGAAAAAGTATGAAAAGAACAGAATAGAGAAGTCCATATCATTTACCCCAAAAACAAATAACTATATTGTTCTTTTTTTTCATTTTTGATCCTTTTGCAAGCTTTAACTTTTTGTAAGAAAAACAAAGTAATAACGTACCACTATGTAAATCGGGATTCCCTGAAAAGAGTGAAGTGTTGGATGAATTGACATCCACAAGCTTAGGTTTTATCAGGCTTCTCTCCCAGTTGATTAGATCTTTTAACATAGAGTTTGTCCATTCATGTTTTCTGACTTTACCAGCTAGGCATTTACCAACACTTGAAGCGCTTATTTCTACACTATACACCCCACAAGGAAGCTCTTCCCAGTAAGCTAGATTGCTTGCTCCACCTTCGACTTCAGGATCCAGAAACAGAAAATATTCAACACAAAAAAATGTTTTACAATTTACATAAGTAGGGATGTAAACTTAAGGGTAAGAACAGGACCAAGAAGGACAAACGACCACGGGTATAATACAACTTAAACAAGATGCAAATGACACAACTTGGAAAACAAAATTTATGGCTCTCATTTAGAATCTAGTAAATTTGATCCCATTCATCATATCAGAGGTCCATAGTCTTGTTTTACTTTTCCCGAATAATATCTATTTGAGAATGAAAACAAGTTCTTAAAAATTACAAAGATAAATTGCATTAGTCCAATGCTAATAAGAGGCTCCAACTTAGGCAAGGTTGATTCTAGTTGACCTTTGATTCCAAACACAATCTACAACTTCAAAAAAATAAAAAGCTAAATGATCTGATGACTGATGAGTCATTATATTTTTATTCTGTTTAATCCAAATAACTACTCAAAAGTTATTTCCTGTGTATTAAGTTACTAATTGTCTAACAACTGCATGATGACGAATGTATAAGCAAACAGATGGCTTTATATTGTTATTTCCACAAGAATTTTCTGATACAAGTTTATGACATCAAAAGTGTGCATAATCAGAAAGACTCAATACGAATGAATTCAAAAACACATGAATTCAAAATATAATCACAGATTAGATGTAGCTCTATTAATTTGTCGTGCAGTACACTGGTAATACATTATACACTATTAAGTTTTAACCATAATAATATAATAAAATTGTAATGAATAAACATTAAACAACTTTATCTTTCTCACACACGTGCATGCACAATCATCTATTAAGAACACAACTAGCAATAAACAGAATACTCCAACAGCAAAGCAGTTACAGTACCACGCATCCAAGAAGAGGAAGATGGAGGTGATACAGAAGACAATACTAGCCGAGAATCTTCTGAAGTCGGCCAGTGAACAAGAAGACTCCTTCTCCCAAATGCATCCCTGCCAAACCAGAGTGTCCTGGAGACATCCTAAGACACGAGTGCATGCTTCAGAAGTCAAATTTTTAAAAGTAAAAAGAAGGCATACTTTGGTATACTCCCAAAGAGGACTTACCAATCCAAGAAGATACCTGCCAATATATTGCAGCCCATGGCCCCTTAATCGAAGAAAGAAGTTCAGGAATAGATTTTCCACTGCAGCTGTTGAGATTCTCATGTGACTGGCAGCAGCAACAATTCCCCAAAGACTGCAGAAGGACACTAGTGTCGTTGCTATCACAGCTCATGTGAATCCCATCAAAAATTTCACCTTCGAAGTGGACAAGCTTATGTCAAAATGCATATTTTCACAAAATTTCACCTTCGAAATGCACTCCAAGTATTTTCATCATTCAAGTAAACAAGATATCTTAAGAAGATCCTCAAACTCCCAAAGATGAAAATTCTCAAATTTAATTGCAGAAAATGTAGCAATTCTTAGTCATCAAAAGTAGAACAGGAATCACGGGACTGGGGAGGCAGCAAGTTTTTGCCGTGAACGAGGGCACAGCTGACAGTATAAGTTTAAAATATAAGATCGAAAGTACATGAAATTATAAGTCGATCAGCACCAACTGTGTAGAATCAGCAATGGCCGAAAGGGTCGAAATTTGACTTTTTGAATACCAAATATGTGGAAGAACAAGAGAAAGGGACGTTTATGGGGCTTGAACTTTTCTTCCATATCTTCCCAACAATGAATATATTTTGTCTATCAAAAAAGGGAATTGATGTATATTCCAAGCAACACTCCATTGAATTAAGAAATACATGAGGAAGATTATTCACTTGACACGATGGGTTACAAACTTACAACTAGCTCAAGGAATATTCTCTAAAAAGCTGACTAAAGGCTATCATTATAAGTAGGAATACTCCTAATCTCGCAAATCTCTACATCTCACTAATGACAAACCTCACCAAGATTCGAAAAACACGACTCAGAAATATCATACTAAAAATGAAAACAAGCATAATGCTTAACTTAAAATTTCATTCAGCTCTGCAACTAAAATAAAAAATATAGCTTCCCTTTATATTAGTTAAACTAAAAACCTTAAGATAACTTAACTTTGTAATGATTCAAAACAAAATATTCTACTAACATTAATATCCCTAACCTAAAAATATATTAGAGATATAAATAACTCTTGATGTAAATGAATATCTATCTACTCTAAAACTCGGCCAAACTAATTAGACTAGCTCAACTAATAGACATGCGTAGACATTAAACAAGACTACTAATACGCAGACTTTCCATTGAGATTTGTTGTTGCCAATATTTCTGTTGCGGTAACCTTTTGCACTAGGGCTCAACCTCCTTTTACATGATTAAACAATAAAATAATTAAAAGAAGTCTTGTAAGCAATAAGGATACTAAACCACATCATCATACATCGCTATATTCCTACTAGATACTCCAAAATCAGACGTATAGTATATTACAGCAAGTGGCCTAAAGCATCTTAAATTTACTAGAATAAGCGGTAAAACGCGAGTGTTAACCTGTCTAAAGTTCTAAACTGTAAACTAATAAAGATTGTGGCTAAAGTGCTCCCATATGAAAAGAACAAGAATACAAAAACTGAGATTACCATTATAGATGAGGACATTCCCAGATGCATCGATTAACGGCTGCATAGCTGGCTCTATTCCCCTCAACTGCAGCACTGCGCCAACAAAGTACATCACTGCAACAGATTGAAGCACCCCAGCTTCAGCCCCTCCATTAACACATGATTTAGAATCATCCATACAGTGCAAGCAAGAGATTTTCCTTTCAGTTTCCTCATCCCTAGCAACATAAGAAAGGACTTCTGCATCTTTCCATTCAAGGAGTACTTTTTTGGTCCCTAATCTATCAGGACCTCTTCTCAGTAAACTGGTTTTTAAGTCATCAATTGTAAATGTAAACTGCACCAAATAAACAATGATCAGTAAACTAATCAATATAAATTGATACTACAAATAATAACTAAGCCCCAAAAAATCAGTTCTTTAACATAACAAAATTTTATGTTTCCCCACATTACTAATAAGGATATGAGAGAATTGGGTCTTCTGAGCATATACTTCTTTTTCTTTCCCCGTGTATGATCTGGGTTCGATTCTGGCTTCCCGTTTCCCTCCCCTTTCCCTCAGCCTACCCCTTACTAAAATAGGCATAATACACCAATAATAAACATAGTCTAGTTTACATTTAATTCTTTTTATCAACACCAATAACAGAACATAAATATCAAAAAATAACAACACTGAAAATATAACTTCGTTAAGCAACAACAACCCATCAAGTTTTCATCTTTATCTCTTGTTTGATCATGTAAAATGAAATGGAAAACAAATGGTTGAAAAACTTAACTGGTTCAACATTAGCAGGTGATGATAATTGGTGGGTAATATCAATATCTGATAAATCGACGCAGAGACCATCAATTATTAATGAAATACCGCACATTTCTTCTTGCTTGTTCTCCCTTTCTCTTCACTTCTCTTCTCTCTCCCCTTCACTTCTTGAATTTTGCAGTTGAACCCTCTTTCAACTTCTCCCGCTAGCCAAACACGCCCTCAGGTCTCACTAATTAGGTCAGTACTATAGTAAAATGGTTTTAGTATTAAAAGCCGTACGAAAAGTTAACAAGTGCCTCCATAGCATAGTGGTAGTGCGTTCGCTTCGTAAGCGAAAGGTCGCGAGTTCGATCCTCGCTGGGGGCTTATATTTTAACTTGCATCGAAAGTATAAGATAATTTTATTTTGGAAAAAAACATTTATAGCTACGAAGTTAATTGTTGTAGATATTATTTCCTAATAATAATAATCTAAAAACAAAAAAATTACTCCATCCTTTTACTAATGTTTCATTTAGAATATTCCACTTTATCTAGAGAAAATTTTGATTAAGGTATTTGAGACATATGTGTGTATGTGAGAGAGAGATTTCGTTAGATTTGTATAAATGATATTTTTTTTAATGCATTTAGAGATTTTGAGGCTCAAAATTTATAAAAATTGCGCTAAAGTAATTAATGAGAAAAACAATAAAAGAATGAAGTGAGTATAATTTAATAATAATAATAATAATATTTAAAATAAATAATAACAATAATATTAAAATAGATAATAACAAGGAAAATTTAAGTTTAAATATTTCAATTTCGGGTACTTGTCTTTTTTTGGGGTGGGTAAATGTTTTTTAAAATACCACCTTTTGATTATTTTTGAAATATTCAATCTTTGCACCACATTTTCTTTTAATGATCTTCCCTTTTTACTTGATCAGTGGTTGTTGAGATTTAGAGCATGTAGGACATTATCCAAGGTTTAGGAATATATACAAACGCATAGGCTAAGCAAGAACGTAACAACAGAACCAAAACAAAGGGCCAAGAGTCCAAGACCATGATGCTCGTTCGAGCAAGGTCATGCTCGTTCGAGCAAAGGGGTGCTCGTTCGAGCACTTTGTGGCTCGTTCGAGCACTGGCTCGTGGGTCAGGCAGAATGCTTCTGATCTTTCTGTCTGATGTTTTTGGTGTTTGCTCGTTCGAGCACTTTCAATTTTTCGAGTCAGAAACTTTCTGGAAGCTGTTTTATGAACTGTTCGTTCGAGCACTTATAGTGCTCGTTCGAGCACATTGAAACAATATGTCATTTCGTGAAACTAGGCTATGTTCCATGGAATGAAGTGTTGTTATGAACGGATGTTTTACATCACTAATGTCTGGTAACCACCAGATGTTGTTTGGATGGATCCATGTGACACTTCAACTCTATAAATAAGAGTGAGTGCATGGATACCAAATCACTTCTTACTTGAATCAAATTTCTGTCATCTTTCTCTCTTTTCTCTTGATTCATAAAGGAGAGTAATTAACTTCTTTATAGTTTTCTGATTTCATTCTCTACAAAAACATATTGTTGTTTAGTTCAATCGATTTGTACTATTTGGTTGATGTGATTGATTGTATCTCTTTGTGAATTTCCGGTCTCATATCCCAAGTACCTTTGTGGGGGAAATATCACAAAAGGAAAGTATCATTGTCGCCTTCAATCTATATCCAGATTTTCGAGTGACGTTTATCGTTACAACTTATCTTCTCTACGGTGTTCCTTTTGGTTCGTGGTTCATACAAGGAAGGAGTTCGTTGCCATACACAAAGGGGATTCTACATAGATCATTTGTATTGTAGTTTTCATTTTCGCATTATTATTTTATAACAGTGGTAGCCATTTTTCTTTTTGTTTAAAGCAAATTCTTATGTGCTATTTCGTAATAATTTTCAAAAACTAAAAAATATAAATAAAAAAGCAACACTCATCCCCTCCCATCATGCCTCCCTCCCAACTCCTCCCTTCACGACCAATCACTACCATCGCCCACCCTATAAAACACTATGGTTGTTTGATGGCGATTTGCTCTTTCACATATACATTGTACAAGAAGTCAAAATTTGCATTAGAATAAGGTTGCAAACCCTAACCGGCATCTCTTAGTTATTAACAAAATTTAAAAAAGAAAATCAGTTGAATCAAACCGCTACTTGAGATAGCGGTTTGGGTTAAATACCAAAACGCTATCTCAGGAATGGCAAAAAAAAGATTCATCCTATATAGACGATATATCATGGAAAATAAGTTTCCATAGATGCAAAATAAGAATATATGTTCCCAAATAATAAAATAAAAAAATTCTACGTGGACGTCACGTTACCATAGAAAATGAATTTCCCATGGATGCAAAAAATATATTTACAAATTGCAATATTGAGGGCACATACTATAGATGGGCATGGGTCGATTTGGATCTGATCCAGCTAAATCCAGTTCTAGTTAATGACCACAAACCCTTGGAGTATGGCAATGGTCTGAATCTAGGTACAAAAAAAATTTCCCTGAATTTCTTTAAAAAATATATTATATAATTTTCTTCTATGACTATAAAATTATTTAAACATTTGAAATAACAAAAATCATCTAAAACTTTATACTAATTTAACGGACATATATATATTTTTTCATTTTTAAAACAAAATATTCATGAAGACTTTTTATTTTTAAAGTATCAATGCAATAAACATATTTCAATTTAGATGAACCGACGAAGTTTCAAAATAACATGATGTTCCAAAATATAACAAAGTTCCAAATCTAACAATTAAATGCACAGGATAGCTAATATATATAATTTTAGAAAAAAATTAAATGTGTCCTTGAGTCGAATATGAGTCTTAAACGTGTGGATCCGACCCCAAATCTAACCCAACGACCCAAATCCATAGGGCTAAAATAAATGAAAAAATTACCGTAAATAATACAATATTTCATTAATTTCCCTACAATAATATAAACTTTTGATCAATCATGAATAACACCAACTTAGGAGGTTTTTTTTAGAATAATACCAACTTTAGTTTATTAGCTAATTTACCAATTTTTTTTGTTATATAATTTTCTATAGTTTGATTTTTGACATATTAGGAATATCCTAAGGAAATCCCCCTCCAAAGTTATTATTCATGATTAATCAAAAATCAGTATTATTGTAGGGAAATAAGCAAAAATTGTATTATTCCTCGTAATTTCCCAAAATAAATTGATCTAAAATTTTAGATCAGATTTAGACCCTTAAAGACCCATGCCCATCCTAGCAAAGACCCCTTAAAGAGAATTTGAAAACACAAATTCTTGTGAGAGACCGTCTTTAATTGGCCCCGACCCATTATATATTTTTTGAAAATTATCAATGGTACTCGTGTCCTTGTGTTTTTACACTTCATCTGTGGTACTGCTGTGTTTTTTCTATTATCAATGGTACGCCAACATTTCATGCTAATCACAACCGTGACATTATTCAAGTTTTTACCGTTATTTTGCCGTTAAATCCTTTTAATAACCAACCATAGTCAGTTTGTTATTTATTTCCTTTTAAAAGGATTCAACAGTAAGATAACCACAAAAACTTGAATAATGTCACGGTTGTAATTAGCATGAAATCTTGGGGGTACCATTGATAATCGAAAAAACACAGGGGTACAATTGATAATTTCCCTATACTTTTAAAATATTGTAATGAGGCATTGAGAATGATGTAAGTAGAAATTTAAAATATTAAAAGTAGGAATTAAGAACACCGTAGGTAAACATTAGAGATAATTAAGTATTAAGTAAATATAAAAAATACAATAAATAAATATTAAAAATACGATAAGTAGACATCAATCTTTAATGGGCCGGCCAAAATTAAAAGATAAAAGCATTACTTAAATGAATCATACCCTAACTGGCCATCCCACTGGTCCCTCTTCTTCACACTCCATATAAACCCCTTCATCCTTTCTTTTCCTCCGTCTCTCCTTAAAATCACACTTACACATTTTCTCTTCTCCGGTTTACTTGGCCGCCGCCTTCTTCACTTCTCTGTTTCACTCTCTCTCCGATCCCTAGGAAAGAGGTTCACATCTCTCTTTCAATTTATTTATTTTTTATAATTTTTTAAATATCAATTTGTATTTGATGTTGATTTGTTTCTTTGTTCGCTGGAATTGTTGATTTTTCATTTTTTTTCCTTAAATGTTCCTTGATTTCGATTTTTACCCTACGTCGTGGTGATGGTGATCATTGAAGGATGTTTTCAAATTATTTTATTTTGTAGTGATTGTGATCTGAATCTTAATATTGTTTTTAAATGAATCATACCCTAACTGAAATTTGATTGTTTATTGTTTTTAATTGATGAATGTGATTGTGATCTGAATTTTAATATTTCAATTTCATACGAATAATATGTTTTGTTTTTTTGATTTTTAAAGTTGCGATTTTTCTAGGGTTTTAGCGTCTAGATCTAGGGTTTTGTGATTTTTTTGGTCTTTTGATTTTAAGTTTCCTTGTTTTGGCGAAGTTCATCTATTTATATTTGATTCGTGTATTTGTGTATATTGGATTGTTGGTTTATTTATTCTTTATCACATTATACATCGTCTAAGTTAATACTGATTAGTTATATATTTGATTATAGCTTGACTTGCAATGTATAGTTCTTCTGAGATGAATCTAATTAGGGTTCACAGGTTATTTGAATTTCTGATTGCAATCAATTAGTTTTACCGTGTGTTGTAGTCAATGTTTATTTTATCTATATGGGATAAGCGTACAATATTGATTGCTTCTTTGTTGAGGTTGTGTCATCTTTTGGTATTAAAATTTCGTCTAAATTTTAAATCCTGCCCTTGCAATTCGAACTTTTGATCTAATGGTGTTAAATGTGAAATTAAAGATTAATCTTTTTATAAGGGAGTCATCAAATTTTGGGTATTGATTTTCGGTCAAATATGAGTTTGGATTTGATCGAGGTTAGTTTGAATAGGTGATCTTTAAGTTTATGGATTATTTCAAAATATTTAATTTTGTTACATCATGATTTTTCAGAGATGGCTGCTCAAAAGGATGGATCTTCTTTGGAACTTACCACAGAGACGGTGGGGCATGCCTTTGTCAACCAGTTTTACAGTCTTCTGCGCAATACACCAGGATTGGTTTATAAATTTTATGAGAACTCGAGCACGATGAGTCGACCAGGCCCTGATGGTACCTTGGTCACCGTCACTACTATGGAAGTAAGTTCTGAATTATTTTAAATTTTTCCCAAGTTACTGTATGGGTTGCTATGGGTGCTACAATATGTGAGTCTTTAGTATGAGTTTTTAAGGTTCAAGCAAGGTTTCACTTACCTCATTCTATTACTTACTACCTCCTAATCAACCCATTAGTCCCATTTGGTTTTTCACACTTGCCGAGACAATATTGTAACATTTAATATCTCTAATTGTTTTTGATTATAATAAATTATAAAAAGTAGATATTAATAATCTTTGTATTGAGACGAATCAAACAAGATCTCACATGACTATGTTTTAACTTATAGATTAAGAATAAAATACAAATTAAGAGTGATAAGTGAATAGTGAAAAAAACATCAATGGGACTAATGGCTAGAATAGGAGGGAGTAGTATTTATCATGAGATTGGTTAATCCCTTTTTATAAGCGTAATGGATACCTCCAAAATTGTTACCCTTAAATTTTACTTGAATTCAATTTTCTTTCTTTGGTTCTCTAATCTCTCTTTCTTCTCATTCTCTTTCATACCAAATAATTAATTAATTATAACACTTTGCATTACCTTGATCTCTCTGTATGCATTCCCTCTCCACGACGTTTCCATTTTCATACTAAAGACTACCAATTACGTAGTTCTTATCCTAAACATTGCACTAGGTATTAAGAAACATATTAATAGGTGCAATAGTCACTAAGAAAACAGGTACCAAGAAACTTTGCGATAGGCATAAAGAAACATTGCAATGGGTTCTATGAAAAGAAGAAAATGATCTACTGCTTAGATTTGCTCAGTTCTAAACTTCTAACTAGGTTAAGGTGCTTTAGAGAGTGCATCAGATCATTCAAGGTTCCAGAATGTATTGAAACTCCGCTGCTTTGTGTATTCTGTGCTTTAGGGGTGTCTAAGCAATAAATAGCAAATTGCCCTGGTGCACTTTTGTGCAATTTCAACTACCATAATATGACCCATCTTGAAGCCTAGTGAAGGTTTAGATGCATTTACGCGCTTAATCTCTAGCTTGCATTGAATTTTAAATGTCAGTGTCATTGACTATAACGCCGATATGTTTCTTTGATTTTTACTTGACTAACATCAGGTTAAATATTTTGTGTATTGGTTATGGTTACTCACGGTTTAAGGAATTAAGATTTATCCAATATTTTGTTACAGGGAATCAAGGATCTCCTTCTTTCGTTAAATTACCAAGATTACAATATCGAGATACTTACCGCTGATGCACAAGCTTCTTATATGAAAGGAGTTATTGTTTTAGTAACTGGTTGTTTAACGGGGAAGGACAATGTTAGAAGGAAGTTTACTGAAACTTTCTTTCTAGCGCCTCAAGACAATGGCTACTATGTACTCAACGATGTGTTCAGGTTCATTGAGGATAATAATATGCCTGTTGTTAATTCTGCTGAAGAGAAGGATTTGAAGAATATCGAATCAGGTGCACCTGCAATGCATGTGGAAGGTAATTGATTTTCTCCCCTTATATTTGGTCTCATTCTCTTTGTTTTGCCGTGTGGAGTGTGTTTTTACAACGGCGAATGTTGTTTTTGCAGAGACTACTACTGAAGCTGCTCCAGTAGCTTCAGATGCTACTACTGATGCTCCTGTAAGCCATACTCCGGATGTGGAGGTTGAAATTGAAACAGTTAGTGTATCTAAAGATGAAAGTAAACCAATTGTCAATGAAAATGGTGATAGTCAAACCTCAGTAGATTCTGGAAACAATGCTCAAGCAGCTCATCACACTTTGTCTAATGGACATGTGGATGCTCCCAAGTCGTCATATGCTTCAACACTTGTAAGTTTCTGTTTGTTTCTTTTTATGCTTGATATGGCTTATTGATGCTAATGGCTCATTCTTTTTCTTTTAAATTTTCAGCTCAAAAATATGAAGGAGGGTGCAGCTATGACTCTTGCGCCTAAGCCTACTAATCCTACAAAACCTGCTTCTGCAAATGCAATAAAGAAGCCTGCACAACAAACTCGTGATTCTTCTGCGCCTGCTGCACATCAGACTCGTGCTTCTTCTGTGTCTGCAACGGCTCCTGAATCTTTTGCTCCCAAGCGAAGCAATGGAAGTGCTGCTGAATCTGATGGTACTATTATCAACAAATCAAAATCTTTATCTTTGACTACGTTCCTTTTTGATAGTCTAGACTAGCTGGACTAGTAGTTACTTACGATTAGCCCCTTATACTAATACTAGTTGAATTTTATTGATAAAAATACTTGTTCAATAGACTAGCGGGTATTTGGAATGTTTATTCCTGATGTTTTTCTTGAACAGGAAAAGGTTATTCCATATATATTGGTGGTTTGCCTTATAACGCAACCCCAGAGCAAGTTGAGCAGGAATTTAAAAGGTTTGGGAGTATCAGAAGCAATGGTGTCCAAGTACGATCGAACAAGGTATGCGGTGTAATGTACAAATGTAGTCGTTTGATGTATTACGCTTGATACTTGTACTGACTATTATTGTCTTCTGCATTTTTTTATTGCTTTAGGGTTATTGTTTTGGTTTCGTCGAGTATGAGGAAGCCATCGGGAAACAGAAGGCAATCGAAGTATGTCTTTTTTGTTTTTTCCTAATTCCTAATACATTTTGTCCTTTAATAATCTTTTCCTTGGAGTGTTTATGATTCAGTTAAGAGATAGCTACCGCCTACCGGCAATCTCAAAATCATCTTCTATAGTTCTAGTTTATTCCAATAATGACTATATAGGCATATTGGACAACCAAATGATTCACCTGCTTGATCACCTCTGCTTCCTTCATATCATATTGCTAGTTTTTAATGTTGTGACACCTTATGTCTCCATGCTATTCATTAAACAATTTTGACACTTAAGATCTTTAGTGTTGCATATTTAAAAATCATAAAAAGTTGACGTTATGCAAATGTGCGAATAAATCAGATCTCAATTAGCCGTCTTTTCTTATACTAACGTTTCCAGATACACGAGATTATTGTTTGCTGAATAGTGCAGTTTATATTTATCCAATACCTTTTCTTCCCTGTAAGCTAGCAGGGGTGAACATGAGGCTAAATGTGACATATCTATTTGCTGTTCTATAAGAGGAGACTACTTGAGATAAAGTTTTACTATTTGCTGCTGCAGATAATTTTGTTACATGTTGACCATTTCTGATTGCTGCTTTTGTGTTTCAGACGGGCAAAATTGTGATTGGTGGGAAAGAAGCTACAATTGAAGAGAAACAAACAGGAACTAAAGGCAAGTACATCAAGCTGCATTTCTATTTGCTCGGTTTTCCGTACAATTTCTCATTTTTACACTTGAAGGACTTATCTTTCTTGCGTACTTTCATTAGCTTCAATTTGTATCAGTTATCTGGTTCTTAGAAATGTTCATTGCCTGCAGTTGTCAATGGTGTGAGCGTGTACCCTTCCGGACGAGGAGGTGGGTATAGGAATGATGGTTTCAGGGGACGTAACTACTCAAACGGTGGCCGTGGACACGTAAGAAACGATTATGGCATGCGCAATGGGGAAGGTCCTTTCCGGGGCAACCGTAACGGGGATGGATATGTTTATCAGAATGGTGGTGGAAGAGGCGCCCGTCAAGGGGCTGTCCCTAAGTAGGATTTCGAGTTGCTGCCGTTTACTAAATTGGTAATATATTAAAGAGAATTTTGTAGCAAGTAGGATAAGCTTCCCGGCCTCCCCCCTTGATTCCTATTTTCTTTCTTTATCTCTATTTTGAACTAGGCAAATTATTACTCTTTTAAGGTTTGTGAAGAGGGAAAGATAGAAGTGAGATTCTATTTTTAGTATTATAATTTTATTGAAACTAAATTTTTAGAAGGCTAGATAGCGATTTTTCTACCCGGAGAAAACGAATATCGATCCGAGGAGTTCAATCAGTGAATTTGCTTTTCATTGTTGCAAGTAAATCAACTCAAAACAAGAATCGCAATTGGTTCATTTGGAGAGATAATTTTTTTAACTCTATGGAAATGAAAGAAGTGTGGATTATTTTCTTTAGTTTTGTTGAATTTATGCACTTAATATTTGTGTTTTCTTCCCGGTGTGTTGTTATATTTTCTTCCTAGATTTGGCATGTTCATGGCAAGACAATCATTCCTTGCTCGGAGGCTCAAGATTGCTTAGTAGTTAGTATTTGTTTTAGTTTCACATTGCTCGTTCGAGCAACCTCATGAAACGAAAGTTAAGATATAGCAAAATGTACGGGTGGGTGCGGGTATTTCAAATCTATACCCATCACCTACTGAATAAGCCATTACCTATGATGATAATTTTCATATCAGGTGCTCTTTTGAGAGACCGTCTTTTGTAAAGATGACTCTCAAAAGCCTAAATCTATATTTAGAGTTGTAATAATATATATTTAGAATTGGACTGAGCTTTTAAGAGCCGTCTTTACAATACAGTCTAAAGTAAGTATTTGTGTTTCCATATAACCATCTCAAATGTACATAGCTAATTCTTCCAAAGCTAGTGATTTATATGTTATACCATAGTCTTTTCTACAAATTTGAATCGTTTTTATTCATTAAACCTTGGAAAATAAATAAAGTAAAAGTTTAGAGTCATCAATTCACTATATAGCGGGTGGGTTGATATGAGGTGAGTTAGACCTCATATTCATCATTTACTCACTTATGTTGGATAAGACTTTTTATACTCATTCACTCATTACTTGTTCGGTTTGTCAGTTTATATCTATTTTCGCTTCTGCCTGAGCCAATGGTAGTGTAAAACCTCTAAAATTTTGTTCACCTTTTATCCTTAAACTCCGACCATTATCAGGAGAAGACTATTTATCTTTGTTCAGCTCGTTTGGGCAATATCATGCTTGACCAAGCTTGGTAACCAAAATTATTTTTCCTTGCTTGGACTCTTTAAGAGAGTGCTCAACAACTAGTGTTTATTCGAGCAATATTATGCTCGTCGTCAATTCGTCATCATCATATTCAATATATTCAATATATTCCGTTCATAAAAGTTATGATTAGATTTGAGACTTTAAGGAAAGTTAAATGATAACAAAACATACGGCATAAAAAGGTAGCCACCATTGAGACCAAAATCTTGAGAATGACCAGCAAAAAAGAAGTATAAATAATCATTACACGCCAAAGTCAATACAAAGAGCAAGATAAGGCGCTAAGATGACATAAACCACAAGAAATATATATATAATAATTATAAAAGAATAAACAATGATTAGTCAATACAAAGAACTAAGCTATGTGTTTGGGCTTAGGGGTTAGTATAAATAGATGACGAAAATGAGCATATGAGACTCTTATTTATAATGACAAATTACATTAATGAGTTGCATAAGTACAACCAACAATAAATGAGGCAATAACAACTGTAGCCTGTAAAATACCAAAAGTCAAAGATCAAAAAAACTTGAACTAATCAGCTTGTTCGTGCCACATTGTGCTCTTTCGAGCAGCATCAAATTGCATTCACCCTCTGCACCAACTAGGTGCTTGTCCAAGCGGCTTAGTGCTCGTTCGAGCACTCCTCTTTTGCACCTTTGGTTTGCTTCTAAATTGCTGTCTCGTTCAAGACAAGTGGTACACTCTTGATGCCTTATTCGAGCACATCAGACACCATCTAATTTTTGCACTTCCTCATTAAGAACATTCATCAAACCTCGTTGTTTACATTATTAGACACTTGTTTAAGTCTCATTTTCAATGTCTTACAACTTCATGCTTTAACACTCACTTAAACACACTCTTAATACAAAGCCTTAATGATCCACCTTTAATAGCATACTCAAGTCTAACACTAATAATAATAAGTTATTGAAATTAATTATCTAAATTAAAAATTAGTAACCAATCAAATGATTAATTACTTACTCTAAAAATAATATATAAAGGAGATGTGGGGCCGTGACCAATAAGTAAGTGAAAGGAAGGTGGAGTGTGGCAGTGCCACCTAAGTCACTCACAATTGTCGCATTGAGCAAGTTGGTCCTGAAATAGAGATGTGGTGTAACACGTGGCCTTTGTTAGTGTCGGGGAAATCATCAAATCCTGATTTCTTTGAATATGACTACTACTGCTTCCTCGGTTTCACTCATATAGTTTGAAACAAAGATAAAATTGTTGTTTTTTTAAGAAAAAGGTAGATAATGGTAATAAATGAAGAGAGAAAATGAATTGTGTGGTTGAAATTAAAAGAGAGTTAAAATGTATGGATGAGATTAAAAGAAAGTGGTGGGCCATAGTCCAAAAATAGAAATAATGCAAATTAAATGGGACAGGCCAAAATAGAAAATGCTGCAAATTAAATGGGACGGAGGGAGTACTTGCTATTAAGTATGAGATGTTGTATTGAAAAATGTCACTATCAGTAACAAGCATTGTGGAACGAGAGGAAGTACTACTCTACTACTATTGCTATGTTGTCCATGCTTTGGACTACGGAGGAACAAGGATGAGAGTACAAGTACTTTGTAAGTACTCTCTTCGTCAACAATGCATCCAAATTATTTTGAGTGGAATCTTGTAAATAGTAAAATTAGGTTGAAAAATAAGACAAAAACAAGTGGATGATAGAAATGAGTGGTTAAAAATGTAGAGAAAAAATAAGTTTGTGGATGAGATTTAAAGAACGTGGAATCATTGCCAAAAAAGAAAAGGGTGCAATATGAGTGAAACAGACTAAAATGAAAAGAGGTGCAAATTGAGAGGGACAGAGAAAGTAACTGCTATCGTGAGACTTAGTCTACAACATTTTAGCATGTATTAATTTTATAAGGTTTTAAATTAGTAAGTTTGTTAGACAAGTACGATTAAGGAACTTTATTGAGAAATACTTATTATTAGGTTAATATACACTAAAATAGTGTGGATCAAGTCTATACAAGAGTTTTATGTTATAGAAATTGTACCCCCTTTATTGTATTTGTATCCTTCCTTAAGAGATTGCAATGTTTTAAATTATATGGATCATATAAAAAAATTTAAAATGTGTGGATGTGAACAAAAGAAAGTGACAAAGAAATTTATACAAAAGAATTTTAGTAAAATATAAGAGATAAACTATAAAATAAATTGTGGCAATCTCTACTCTTAAAATACTTTGAATTTAATACGGAAAATTATTCTCAAGAGTAAATTCAAAAGCTAAAGATAATATTGCTATGTACCCCCAAGATTGCTAATGTGCTCCTTAAAAGGATGACATAAGGATTAGTTAAATTGTGCATGTGGAGTATTGTAGGTGAGACTATTTGCTTTAATAAGGTAATAAAAAGTTTTAATATTGGAAAGAGAAATAAGTTGTAAATTTTAGTGGAGTTTTATGTGGGAAGCCATATTTAAAAACAATAAAATAAATTTATTGGAAAGAACAAAAATAGTGGGTGAGGCAAATTTTAAGGAACTATATAGAAGAAGAACGGGTGCTCTTTTGAGAGACCGTCTTTTGTAAAGACAATTCTCAGAAGTCCAGCCCAAATCTATATTTAGAGTTGTAATAATATATATTTAGAATTGAATTTGACTTTTAAGAGCCGTCTTTACAAAAGACGGTCTCAAGTAAGAATTTGTGTTACTAAAAATATTTGAAATAAACAAATTTTTTAAAATATATAATTAGTTTTTACCATAAACTTTCTCTAGCTTATAACTTAAATGTGTTCTCACTTTTCACCAATTAATTTGAAATTATTATTCAATTGAAATCTTGTTATATTCATCTCAAACTATGATTTTAAATATCAAATTTTATATTGTTTACGTGTATGTAATTAAAAATATTAATAAATTTAAATATTACATTGGGTTGTGCGAAAAATCCTTTTGTTGCATTTAGATAGAAACATAGAAATTATATCTTTAACATTTAGCTTATATAGTTTGCTTAACAACCAAACACTCAAAAATGTTTGAAATAACCTTAATTAACAAGTATAGCAGTACAAAGAGGAAAATTTAAAAATAAATATTACTTTATTGTGTCAAATACTAAAAATCTCACCTTTTGATTTATATATAAAATTTCCGTATTTACATCATTTATTCATCGAAAATAATTTTTGGTTGCTTAATATGTTAACATTAATTCTTGTCACCCTTCAATGATATAGATACGCCGTGCAATAACAATAAAAAGTTTGGGAGTAACTTTTTTTAAAAAAAGCTAAAATAAAATCTATTGATGAAAGAGACATACGTGGATCTACATAACAATTAACAACCAAATACATGAACTTTGAGATTAAATAGCAATTTAAATGAATGAAATCACCATCTTTGTACATGATATCTATCATTTTTATATATCTCTTTCAATCGTTATTTGAGACAATTTTCAAAGAGAAACTTTCGATCTAATGCAATTTTTATATAGAATCAAATTCGATATAGGAGTAACTTTTTGTTTATGCAAGATTGGTATATTTCTTAATATCGCAAAGTTCATCAATATATTCACTATATTAACAATAAATGAAAATCTTGACCCCAAACTCTTACATGGAGAGGCTAAAAAATTCAATAAATGGCTAGAGATCACCCATTAAATGAGTGTTATAACTCTTCAATGAACTTTACATGGAGTTTTATTCCAAACATAATAAAAAAACTATAATAAATAAATTAAGAGCTTACCAATTACCATTAACCAAACGATAGCTTCACAAAAGAAATAAAAAGAATCAAAGGAAGTGATAGAGACGAAAGAGAGGAGGCATTGGTTTTGACTGTTTGTTTAAGTTTGTGAACAACCATACGAGCTTGAAAATGATACAAAATCGACCGAAAAATACATTAGATGAATAAATGATACGCCTTCCCCTACTATCATTTTTCTATTTGTTTATGCACATATGTCAATACGTTTTTCAATAGTTAACATCTCTACTGGGCATAATTAAAAATCATTAAAACACGATATATACAAAATTAACTTTGAGATGAATTAAATATATTTCTATTTGACCATGTTTCAACTTTTAAATTAAGAACAAAATACAAGTCAAAAGTGCATTGTTGAATATTACTAAAAAAACAAATAATTAAAATATGAGATTTTTTTATTAATTAAAAGGTGATATTTATTTATTAATTAAAAGGTGAGATTTTTTATTATTAGACGGAGTAAATATGAGATTTTAAAATTGAAAAAACAATCGTGAATGATACAAACTTTCGCTAATTTCCCTATAATAACACCAACCTTTGATTATCTATTAATATTAATTACTTAAAGATATTTTTGTAGAATAATACAAAATGTTACTCCATTTAACTATTAATTTGTCTTTGTTTTTTTGTCAAATAACATGATCGCCGATTAGTAAGGGCAAAGCGGGCTTCCACCCAGGTACCCGGATTTTTCAGGGTCTAAAAAAATTATTTAATGTATAAGATTGATATTAATTTGAATTTACTTAAATATAAATTATATTCTTTTACTAAGTAATATGAATTATTAGTGATTTTCAACAATAAAAAACAAAAAGAGTATTATACTACCCCTGTCCCTTTTAATTTGCATGATTTTCCAATTTAGTACGTTCCACTGAATTCACATATTTTCTTTTGTGGCAATAGTCTCACTCTCTGTGATGCCTCGATTAAACTTTAAAAAGAATTGATATCCCATATCAATAAGGTGCATATTTTTTCAAGGAAGTCCAAGTGCTAAGAAAGTGTGCTTGTTGGGGAGCAACTAGGGATGTGTCGCCTCTTGGGAAATTTGTTCGAGTGCGCATGAGTGAGGCTTGCAGAGTACACTAAAAAGACTAGTGTTGGTCTATGAGCCAGTCTACACCTCCATGGGTAGTCATTGGCGATCTAAGGCCAAAGTACACTGAAAGAGCTTGTGTTGGTATGTGGAGCAAGTTTACAACCTCCATGTGTAGTCACTGGCGTTTTGATGGTGCTAGGTGTTACAATATTATCTATAAGCTTATACTCTCTTTCCATCTTATCTCTTTAATTTTATCGTCCACTTACTTTTTATTTCAATCTATAACCCATTTCGCATTTTCTAACTTTTGCAAAATGAGAAGAACGAAGAGAGTACTACTATTACTTAGAAAGGGCCTTTTCAACTTTGGCTTTGCGGCCCAAAAATAAATGAGACAAATAAAAATAACCTACTATAAATAAAAGTTGGTATTCTTCTAGTAAAACACTCTTTATAACTATTTAAGTACGTATAGTTAAATAACCTACTATAAATATAAATATTATTTGTAGTCGCACCTAACCCCATTTTGCACTTTCTTATATTACATTTTACGGCGAGTATACAAAAAAACATAGTCATGTGTGATGTGCGATCTTGTTTTATTCATCTCGACTCATATTTTTATAATACAAATTTTTTTATTTTTAGTCATATATAACTCTAGATAGAAACAATTGAAAAACGTAAAAAAAAGTATTGGTTTGCATTGTGCAAATAAAAAAATATTATTCCAATTATTTTTGCTTTAATATATATTTTTTATTTTATCAAATAAAAAAGAGATTTATGTACTGAAATCGAAAAGGTAGACTAGGTATGACGTGTTTGGTCACTATAACAAGCGATTGAGTTAAACTTTAAAAGATTGAAAATCTTTTCTTTTGCTTAAAAAACTGACCTACCCAAACCTAGCAAGATCTACATTAAATTAGGAATATTGAAATCTACACCGTTGGATCACAATTGATTGATCAAAGCATAAGAATAAAGTACTCTATACAAACAATGAATTACTCCCTCTTCTCTTTTCTATAGGATGCTTCTTATTTTCTTTTTCAATTTTATTCATGTGATTTATTTAATCCATAAGTTAAAAATTATATATAAGAAATTACAATATTATAGTATATAATAAAAAAATAATAATAATATAATAAAAGCTATTCTTGTGAGAGGTCGTCTTTCAAAGAGACGACTTCAAAACAAAAAGTTCATATTCTTATTTTCTCTTTAATTTGTATTAATTAGGCTATTTAGCCCATATATCTAATGCAACTTTCAAAGGGATCATTTCTCATAACAATTTATGATATAATAATATATTCCCTTTGTTCCTTAAGTGGTAACAAATGACAAATGAAAATAACTTTAAGAAACGAAAGGAATACTACTACATATATATTCCATCTGTTTCATATTACTTGCAACGTTACACAATAATGCATTATTTATTTATCACCCTTTATGATTAGTTTTTTCTTATCTATAATGAGATTTTATTTAATTCGTCTTAATAGAAAATTATTAATATTAAATTTTATAAATTTTTATTGTACGTAATTAAAATATGAATAGTTGAATTAAGATGGTTGCCTCAAGAGTTAGATGCCATGGTGCCATTGTTTTTGAACGAAGAAAGTTAGGAGTGTACCCCGATTCAAATCCGGATCGAAAGACTGGAATCTCGAATACACTAAAATCGGACTGGTTCCATCCGGTTTAACCCGGATTCCTTCTGGTTCGGTCCGGGTTTGAACCGGTTAGACCGACAATATATTTTGCTATCAAAAATAAATTAAAAAATAGAGAATTTTAAAATAATTTAGCAAATTAATCATTATAAAAGTTAAAATATTTGAATTAAAATATTTATTTTGTGTTAAAAATAAAATATTTAAAGGAGTCGTTTGGTTGACGTAGGAATTAAATTCCTATGGGAAGTTGTAATTCATTGGAATTTACTTCCTTTGTCAATTTCCTAGGAATTACTTATTTTTGTTTGTTTGACAATAGGAATTTTTATTTCCATGGGAATTGTAAATAACCAAGGGGGGTATATGGTAATCTAATTCATATGTCTCATAGGAATTAACTTCCCTTGGATTTTATAATTCCTAGGAATTTTAGTTTTTTTGGCAACCAAAGAAATTACCATAATACTATTTCCTAGGAATTTAAAATTCTAAGGTTAATAGTGGGTAACCAAACAAGCCCAAAGACTTTAAATAAGTATACATACATAATAATTGTAAATATTATTCACCCTTAAAATCATTTTTATGTACATGCAGTCTCATCCGGCCCCGTCCCATTCCGATCTGGTCTCAACCGGTTCAGATCCAGATCGCCGGTCCGGTCTCATTTTGCACACTACTAAAGAAAGTATAATGATGATGAAAGAGAAAACGCTGCGGCTAGGAGACGGGTTCAGACACGTGGTTGATAAAACTACTTTCCTCTTTTACTTGACACGTGTCAATTGCTGGCTGTTTTTCTTCTTTCGACGCGTGTCACCCTTAAAGTGACTCCCCACAGACAACCCCACACTTCCCAGATCTTTTTTTATTTATTTTCATCTATCTTTTTAATTAATTATATCCTCAGTATTAAAATATTCTAATTAATTATTCTAATTTGTTTTATTTAATAATTTGGCTGATAATTTTTTTAAAAAAATTAAATGTACAGAGATAAGAACGTGTCGTGCAACGAAAGAGTCCACACCCCACTTTTTAAAACTCCCTACCTAACTTAAGACTAATTTAATCATTTCATTCCTCATCCTCTTAGTTTTCTTAAAAAATTTTTAACGGAATGAGGCCCGGTAATTCTTTTTAAGGAGGAGGAAAATAATTTGTAGAAATTAATTTTTCTGACACAAACTCGTGTGAAAGACTATCTTTAATTGGGTTGACCCATTAGGAAAAATATAAAAATAAATGTAGGCAATAAGCTTTAATGGATTGAGCCTGAGAAATGTCTCTCAGAAAGACGGTCTCTCAGGAGACTAACTGTTTTTTTAAGCTTTTTAGTTGATTTCCGAATTTGTTTTTGGTTGATCCAGCAAAAGTTAATGAAAAATAATATTTAAAATTGATTATATACATTTTTTTTAATACAAATTGTTAAAGTCAAAACAAAAAAGAAATATACTTTCTCTTAAGTCAAAACAAAAAAGAAATATACTTTCTCTTATTATATTGAGTATATATATATATATATATATATATATATATATATATATATATATAATGTCATTTAAAAAATTATGTAAATGACAAAAACATGCACAAAGAAATTACTTATTTGCATTATTTAACATCTATCTTTAATAATTTGCTATGTTTTTTATTCTTATACTACATCTATGTTTTATTAGTGCTTATATTCATATCTTCATAGTAACTACTATTAGTCCATCATTTTTTTTGTTTCATTTATTTTTTTCATTTTATAAGTACATTTTTGAGTCTCAAATATATCTACATTCATATTGTAAAAAATTATTTTATTTTATGCCATAAAATTAAATTATCTCAAACGTGATTCTTTTTTGACCCTTTTTTATAAAAAATTACGAATATTTATCTCGAAATTTCTACTATCTCCCCCCAATCATTTGGAAAGGGAGAAAGAGGGGTAAGGTAAGGAAAGAAAAATGCTAGCATTGTTCTCCTCTTCCTTCTCTGGTTTATGAACACTAAAAAAAAGAGCACCCAAAAAAGGTATTGATATTTCACTTATGCAAAACCCAAGAAAACGTTTTATGTTGTTATCTGGAAACACTTCTCCACGTGTTGAAGATTAAGGAGTTCAATACAAACCGTTTGTTTTCTCTCTATCTTTCTTCTTCTACTCCATTAATCTTCAACATTTTCTTTTTATTTTCTGGGTTTCTTCATAATCTGCAACAAAACCCAAAAATGTTGCAGCAAAACATTCATTTTATAATTCTGGGTTTGCTTAAAACTAGATGATATAGCTCTTACATCACTGATTTTTTCTGTGTTTTTGCTGTTTTTGGGAGGGTGCTTTTATTTTTTGGGAAGCTATGTGTTTTACTGAATGAATGGACACATCTTCACAACTCTATTCAAGTAGTAGCACAAAACCTATGGGGGAAGCAATAAATATTAATTCTAGCACAGGAATTCTTAGTTCTACTAGTTTAAATATTAGTAGTTCGAGAGTAAGAAGTAAAGAAATGGAAAATCTTTCGTTTGAAATTAGCAAATACCCAAGAGATCTCTTACAAACATTTATGGGTACTTCTTCAAATACAACTAGAACTAATAGATCGGATGATGACCCAAAATTTGGAGCAGATGAGGAAGATGATGATGAGGGTTTAAATCTAGGACTTGGGTTATCATTAGGGGGTAAATTTGGGGTTGATAAGTCTAATAATAAAGGATTATTGATTAGGTCATCTTCAATTGCTGGGACCATGCCCTTATTTAGGGAGGAAGAAAGCAATTCATTAGTAACACCGCCGGTGAAAACGCCGGTTTCTGGTCTTGTTAGAACGTCGTCGTTGCCGGTGGAGACAGAGGAAGAATGGAAGAAAAGGAAAGAGATGCAGACATTGAGAAGGATGGAGGCTAAACGGCGTCGTTCTGAAAAGCAGAGGAATTTGAAGGAGAGTGGTGGGGAGGAAAAGGGGGTCAAAACAGGGTTGAAATTGAGGGCAAGATTGGAAAAAGAACAAATTAGTTTGGGAATTACTAATAAGTTTGTTGGGTCTTCAATGGGGAATTTATTTGGGTCATCTAAACCACCTCAATCTAGTACTAGTGGTGGTGAAGTTAAAGGGAGAAGAACTACTTTTGGTAGTTTGCAAGGGTTCTTATTGGCCCAGGCCCAAGCCCAGGCCCAAACCCAGGTGGCACAACCGCAGCTCGGTTCTTCTCAGGGCTCAGGAGAATCACATGGGGGTAGCTCCTCTACTGAGCATGAGAGTAAAACTCATCAAGGTATGATTTGGATTGATTTGGTATATTTTCTTGTTAATTGTGTTGTTATACATGATTCATATTTATGGATCATCACTTCCCGTTGATCCGTTGCTTCGAATCTAATTAGGGGTGTTTGGCAAATGGTTGATTGCTAAGTGGAGTGACCAATTTGATTAGCTAATCTTGATCAACTAATTAGCTGATTTTGAACACACTGCTGTAAATTAGCTTATTTGTATCAACGAATTGTTTCAATCCGCTAATCAAATTGATAATTAGCTAAAAGGGTCCAATAAGCTATTTTGACGAACACTCCACTATTTTAGTTGTTTTCGTGATTATGGTGTGCAATTGGAACTAGATTTGGTATCATTTTCGAGTAAATTTAAGTTGGTTAATGCAAATAATGTAAATTAAGATTTGGATTTTCCTTGATTGGATTACTGTAGTTTTGTGAGTTTTCCGTTGGTTTGTGTTTGTTGTTGACTTTTCTGTTGATTGCAATTTGCAATCTGTAGTCTTCTTGGTCCAGTTCAGCTCCTATACTTCCAGGTATTTTGGTAATAGTAGTCATTATCTTTATTTGTTGCTAATGTTGCGGGAGTCATCGTTCACTATGTTACCCGGATTCTTCATTTTGCTTCACGTATCCGTGTCCGATCCTTGATCCTCGGACGTTGGTATGAAACTTAGACACTTCATTTTAGGAATAGAATTGAATATTTTGACGTATCCGACGCTTAGACACGACCAGTATTCAACATCAGTACCTGGGTCCAAGCAACATAGATCAGTTATATCCTTAATTTCTTTACATATTAAGCCAAATTTTGATTGTCAAACTTTTCGGTCGGGCTATGAATATGATCGTAAATTCTTCGGGTCTGATTTAGCTATGCAAATAACTCTCAGAAGAGTACCAGGGATGTGTTAAGCAATAAGGGGTGATGAGCTTGAAGTCTGATTGGTTGAATAATTTGTATTTGTATGATGATGCAAGTTACTTTATTTGCTATGTCAGCAAAGCTGTGTATTTACCTAAAGATTTACCAAAATATTCTCCTCATCCGTAAAAAGAAAAGATTCCAGCTTAAATGACTTTCTTTTGTCTTAAGTTTTGGGCCGTTGATAGTATAGTTTCCCATGGGTTGTCTCGATTCATGTCACACAAGTTGGTTTATTTGATTCTCTTGGTATAAAATTCCGAAAAGAAAGGGAAAAAGCGCGGTTATGACAAAAAAACTCGCTACACGACATAATAGCAATTTGCGGGATGAAAGAAGAGAGATTTCATTGACTAACATCGCAAATAACGGGCAATTTGATCAATAAAGGAGCGTACACGTGATTGGACTGATTGTCCGTTTCGTAGATTTTGATTAGGAATATCAGTTTATCGTTTTCTGTCGTTGCCATCGTGTGCGCGTGTCATTAATTGCTCTTTCTTGCTTGTGATCAAAAGTAGTTTAGATTCCAACATTCTCAAGCATAAAGAATAGCTTCTAAGAATCTGTCATCTCCTTATTTAATCTGTCTTTAACCGCACCTGTAAGAGTACTTCTGCATCCTTATTCCTTTTTCATCGTTAGCTAAATAAATGTTTGTTCCATTTTAGGTTATACCTTGAACCTTTCCTTGGTGGGGCCGGTTTTGGTTTCTTAGGTCATTGAAAACGATTGGGACTTAAAATCATTACGTGTCGCTCACCCGCTTTAAGCATTGAAAATGCCTACTTGTATTTCCTTATATTATTGTCGAAGCATAAACTTTCTTTAAAAGACAAACATGAAACGAAGATCTTATAATGAAGGAGAATCTAGGTTTTCTTTCGTGGACCTTTTTCCTCGAAGTTAAGTTTAACTTTTCTTGTTATTTTTCATGCCCGAGACCTTTCCGACTTTCCCCAAAGATCAATATTGGAAGGGCTTTCATTTATCTTGAAGTAGAGGTAGTTTAAAACTTGGAGGTAGTATAATGCTCTTAATGGAGAATGTTAAATTAGGATGGACTTATCGTTAATGTCAACATATTATCGGTGTTCCTTGGCTTTGACCTTCCTTTTTTGTTGCTTGTGTGCGTTATAGTATTCTTGTGTAAGGTCTTTAAAGAGTTCTAAAATGGAGCATAACTGTTTGCGTACCCTTGAACGAACAACTAAGGAAATTGCTTCATTGTTGTGATGTACATGATCACTAGGAATTTACTCCTATTCAGCGTTTTTGCTCGGCATTGATGGATATATCATGTTGTATATAATCTTTTCTTGATTTTGGATCTAAAATATTCGTCTTGTTAATTTTATAATCGTAGGGTCAAGCAGTTGCGGTGAAGCGAGAAGCCCATCTAGTACACATTCTCTACAAGAACGTAGTAGCTACGAATCCACGGGCCCCTTGGGAAGGAAAGACTTTTCCATCCAGCGAGCTAGTGGGCCCGAGACAGAGAGTTCATCTAAGCAACCGGAGAGTGCAGAAACGAAGAAGGAAGTGGGATCAAGTGGGATAGAGGATATGCCGTGTGTGTTCACCATCGGGGATGGTCCTAATGGTAGGAAAGTGGAAGGGATCTTATACAAGTACGGGAAAGGCGAAGAAGTACGCATCATGTGTGTTTGTCACGGAAACTTCTTCTCTCCTTCCGAGTTTGTTAAGCATGCCGGTGGCAAAGACGTTGAGCACCCTCTTAGACATATCGTCGTTAGCCCATCGACGTCGCCTTTCTAGTGAACGGTACACTCCTTCCCGATGGAACTATGCAACGTATAACATTGTTTTTATTATGATGTAGAGCTATTTACTAGTCGATGTGTAAGCTTCTTACCGCATCCCCTTCTAAAACATTTTTTTACATATTTTTTTGTTGGAGACTTTGTTACATGGAACTCGCTTTATTGGGATGGGAAATGGTGAACGACAACTTCTTTTTTATTTTTAGCTAATCCTCCTGAGAGACTGTTTTTCTGAGAGACGTCTCTCAGGCCCAATCTATTAAAGCTTATTGCTTATATCTATTCTACCACAAATTGTTGTGAGAGACGGTCTCTCCAAGAGACGCATTAGAAATAGGGGCTAAATAACCCAATTTACACAAATTTAAGAGAAAATAAGAATATGGGCTTCTTGTTTTGAGGTCGTCTCTTTAAGAGACGGTCTCTCACAAGAGTAGTTGTTATTCTACATTTTTTCTAATGGTCTCTTAAATAAACCATCTCTCACATGAATTTGTTTTTTATTTTTGCCTTGGTTTTGGGCCGGAAGAGAATGATTGTTGAAGGAAACGTGCTAAATTTGGGAGTACCAAGCATATCTCGTAATTTCTTTCGCTTTCGTTTGCAATGTGACTTGAGTTGTGGTCACATCTTTTTAACCATTCAACAAAATTTTAGGTACCATGAATACGGTTCGAGTAATCATGAGCAGATTCAAGATCGGAAAGAAAACATCATCATCATACCCAGTATATCACATTCAATAAAAAATATAATAAGGTAGGAAAAGAGACAACGATGGCAAATAAGGAAATTATATGGTGTAATAACTCCTTGTTTAGTTTTGGTCCTTTTGAACATTACCGAATTAACAGGGTGCAAGTTAAAAACTTAACTTGATCTAATTCTAACCTGATTTCTTATAGTTTTTATTTAAATTAGCATATATAATATTTCCGATTAATTTTCGACCCTTATAACAAAATAACGTACAAAATAACTGCTTGTTGAATCAGTGCGACCCTTATAGCAAAACCTGCACCTATTTCCCCTAGGACAGTAATTTGAGCAATATTACCAGATCTATAGGCATGAAAGCTTGACAATTAAGTTTATATAAATTCTTGTAAGAACATACATTAAGCTTTTTTGGGTGGGGCCGTCTTTTAGAAAGATGGCCACTCAGGAGACCGACTGGTGAATTTCCAATCCATTTATGATTAAAGGAAGAAATTATTACCTGTTTAGAATCGTGTAGTTTGTAAATGATTTCTGCTACGATCCTTACGTATTTGTTTTTGTATTTGTACCTATTCGTCTTGTTCGACAACATATTATAGTCCGTTGCCAATGAACAATTGATAATACTATAAGATGCTATTATTGATCCGTTAAATAATCTTCATTTCTGGTTGAAATTTGCAAGCTTGGAACATAGAGATTAGATAATATACATGGTTAGAAATTAAGAATTAACGATAATAAGGCTACTGTATTTCGGAAATTACAATTATTATTTATATACCGAAAATGTGATCAAAAGGCCTATTAGCTCAGCTGGTTAGAGCGTCGTGCTAATAACGCGAAGGTCGCAGGTTCGAGACCTGCATGGGCCATTATTTTTTTGATCCATCTAACAGATACATTTTAAAATAATTGAGTTGTAACATTTAAATAACCAGAAATGGGGATGTAGCTCAAATGGTAGAGCGCTCGCTTTGCATGCGAGAGGCACGGGGTTCGATCCCCCGCATCTCCATTTTTCCAGGTTTGTTGGGTGAAGTTTCATTTTTATTTTTTATAGATAAAATGTTATCGCTTATCATTCCATTAAGGATATTGCTAGCTCCAGAAAGCATGAAATTTATTTTGAATAGTAAATTATACTATATATTCTAAATTTTTGTTTGTATTATTCTCTAATCATCATCATCATACAATATACTAATTCACAAACAATTTATGCCATGTGTCACTATTACAATACATTTTACAATTTAGAGTTTAATTTAATTTGAAGTGTTTGTAATTGTAAATATATAGTAACAATTAGTGATGACATGCATAAACTCTACAAATTCATACTAATATTAAGATATGAATATTAATCTAACCCACAAATTCATGTAAGACTAATTAATGTAAGGTAAATATTATGATTACAAATTCATCATAATATTTTTTCAAGTGTATCTACAATAACATCATAAGTATTTTATATATTATGATTACATTTAGTATAAAATTGCTAATGCTTAAGCCTTAATCGATAATTATCACGCATGCATATCTAAGAAGTGGTAAAAGGTTTTATACGAGGACTTTGCTAAATTTTGTCAAATGCCCTACATGTTTTGAACCCAAACAATCTATTAAAAAAATAAAGTAAACTTCGACCATATATAGCACGGGTAGTCGGGTATAATCCTAATATAGTATAAAACTTGAAATTTATTATCAAATCCGCAAACGCTCTTGGTGCGTTCATTAGCATTTGTCTTATAATATAACACAAATCAACATATATGGAGAATACAATTCTATTAAAAACTACAATGAACATTTTTTTTGTTAGTGACAATGAATAAACCTTTACTTGATTTTTTTTTACCACGCCTCTTTTGTTCGCTGTTAACAACAAACTAAGTTATACTTGACTTTTTGACTAGATCCTTTTTGTTCACCGTTACCTTAGGCTTGATCAAAAAGCGCATATTTTAAAAAAAATCTTTTTGACCAAGCTTATTTTTTTAAATTTTTATTTATCCATCCTACCCGTGAAGTTGCATACTTGCAGGTAGGGTAGTGCAAAATGAGACCGAACCGACGGTCTGGAGCGTAACCAATTGAGACCGGACCGGTTGCATCTGATCCGGGCTCCAGGTTTTACATATTCATCATTTCGGGTTTCCGGTCCGGTCTAAATCCGGAAAAATTCGGGTTAGACCGGATGTACATTAAGGTAAATAATATTTACAATTTTTATGTATATATTTATTTAAATGGCTTTAAATATTTTATTTCTCACTCAAAATAATTTTTTATTTCAAATATTTTAATTTTATAATAATCAATTTGCTAAATTATTTTAAAATCTTCCTTATTAAATTTATTTTTGGCATTAAAAATTATTTTCAGTCTAACCGATCTAAACTTGGACCGGATCAAAAGGAATCCAGGCAAGACCGGGGCCAGATCCTATTCGGCCTCCGATCTTAGCATATTCAAATATTTGAACCTGTGAACACTCCTACTTGTAGGAATTACGATGAACATTTGATGATTAAGAAGATAAACATTAGTTTTAGAAAAAAAAAAACATAAGGGGATGTAGCTCAAATGGTAGAGCGCTCGCTTTGCATGCGAGAGGCACGGGTTCGATCCCCCGCATTTCCAATTTTTGAAATTTGTTTCATAAATTAATCCCAAAATAGGTTTACCTTGTTTAAATTTTCATTTATTAGCGTATATAAATATCATTCAAGGTTTTGACTAATTGGATTCATTAACATGGTATCATTATCAACTGTCATGACATAATGGTTACAGCCTTACGGGTGGAAGCGAGTTAGAGTATGTAATAAATTTAGGATCACAACCATCATCTTTATGTTTATGACAAATCTTATACCGCTCATTTACTTCTTGCCTTGTTTCCTCATTGTAATTCCTCAGTCTCTTTGAGAGACCATCTCTAATTGAGTTAGCCCATTAGGGAAAATGTAGAATAAATATAGGCAATAAGCTTTAATGAATTGGGTCTGAGACGTCTCTCAAAAAAACGGTTTCTCAGGAGATTAGCTGCTCCTCATATAGTCATATTAATCATGAATCGTCACTTCCTAATTGTAATTACACAAACTATTTAATCAAAATGCACTAATTTATATTTTGAAAACCCAGCATTTGCATACTATTATGATACAAAAGTTCAATTAAATACACCAAACAATACATGGGAACTAACATTCCTTTAAATTCAACTTTTCATCATGTCAATCATACATATTTCCCTTGGGAATATCAAGTAAAACGTTTTTCATTTCCATGTATACCGAACAATCTCTACCTTATTTCAGAATAACTTCTTGAGCGTATCCGATCCCTTTGCACAATATCGGAAATTTAAATGGTTCTTGCTCCGGAAACTTGATTGCGTAAGTATAGTTTGTGTTCGAAAGGTCAAAATGGGATGTCGTAGAATCAATCTGAAAGGACTACTAAGATGCCATGGTTGTCGCAGGGCAACTGTCTACAGTGCAAGCCAAGATATCTCGATAATCTCTCGTTATTGTGAATGAGTCATGAACTCTCCCATCGCTGCTCTTCTTATACTCGAACAATAAGCTTGAATGATTGAATGCCGTGAGTTTGAGAAACCCGTAATCTTCATCTCTAAAAATACTCCAATTCGGTTGGAGGGTCGAAAATTTAGCAAGACTCGCCCCTCCACCACCAGCAACCACATGAATTGTTCCGTTCAAGGCGCCCTTGAAATCCTTCTTCTCTTGATTAGTACATTTGTTCTAGAGCGTGAAAATGCAACAAGTCAACATTTGTGCAATTATGAGTGTTGCTAGTTTGGTAATGCCTAGATTAAAATCATCATCATACCCGGTGTATCCCGCCTATAGAAAACTATGATCAGGGTCTGAGGAGGGAAGGAAGGCGGCAAGCCATACCCATAAAGGAAGACGGCAATTATGAGTCTTTTAGGATAGTTAGGCCATTTTAAATCAATCCTAACCTAACAAGGTGGCCTATACTATTCATGTATGCATTATAAAAGGTATTTTAGCTAATATAAGTTAAACCAGATTTCGAGATAAGGAAAAAATGTAATTTTCCACAAAGGGTCTACATAATTAGCCGACAAGGAAAGGAAATAAACCTGGTAGACGGGGCAGGTTCTCTCATAGTTATGTACATGGCCGTAAACAGCAATGTCGACCTTGTACTTTTGCCACAACTTTTGAAGGCTCTCTCTGCCCATTGGCTCTTCAAATGATCCTTCGACAGCATAAAAATCACCAGAGGAATAACCCAAGACACGATGTGCAAGGAAAATAAGCCATGGTTGCTTTTGACGATCAACAGATGCTAGACAGTGTTCAATGAACTTATATTGTTCTGTTCCCTCTCGCCAATCATGTTCTGTATCAGCTATGCAAAATCTGAACATTCCATAATCTGTGGAATACCTGCAGAGAAAAATACGAAAATGTTGATTCACAATTCACATGCTAATTACCGACATTGATCGCTTAAAGATCATTTATTTTGTATCTTATTTCAACATGTTGATATCCCAATCAGTGTAACATAATTTGCTAGTTAATTCGTTTTTTTGAATTCGCGATTCGCTCAAAATGACCCTTAAATAGCCCAAAACCGACCATAATTCGCTTTTTAAGATTCGCGATTCGCAAGGAGATTAGTGAATCATGAGACAGTGACCCATAATGCTAAGTGGTTCCTCCTAGTTATAATTTAAGGGACAGATGTACACAATTTTATCCTTATAATAACAAAGAGATTATTTTCGATTAACAGGTGCAACTCGACATAAATAAGCACAAATGATTTAAAATCCATTTTACTAAATCTTTAATTATGGTTAGACGTCGCCTAAACTTATTTCAAGTAATAACCGAAACTTTCATCTTTAGTATGAAAAAAATAAAGCCTTACTGAATCCTAATTTATGAGATATCATATATATACCAGAACTTTTCCCGGTTTGCAGCTGGAACGTAGAACATATTCTGAGCTAAAACACCACATTCTCCTCCTGAATCGGTATTCTGATAGAAGGAACCAGTCCCTGGCCAGTCTCTCTCGTGATTTCCACTGTAAGGAAAAATAAGTATATTGAGCTCGAGGAACTCGAGATTAAATATTAGTTTTGTATGAGAAACTAGATAGATTAAGTAACCTGGCAATCATATACGGAACAGCTGAGGCAATGGGCTCAACTTGAGAAGTGAACTGATCCCACTGAGATAGATAACCGTTAGCATAGCATATGTCTCCTATGTGGAAGACTATATCGATGTTCTTCAAATCGTTGATAAGTTGTCTAGTAGTATTAAGAGAACCCTTCTCAAAATTGTTGTATTCGTTTGAACCATCCACCTCATCCTAAACAGAACAAAAATCAAAGAGGAGTCGGTGATTCGGAAGGAACTTTCTTACCCTCTTGAACAAACAAATGGAATACGAGGCGTTACAATTATATTCACAGTAAGTACCCACAGGGACATAGTTTATTAGTTTTCGAAAATGATCCCAAGTTTTTGTATACCTAGCGAGAAGGTTTAGTGTCGATTTCCTTGACAATATTCACGATAATCTCTTGTTCTCTACTATCAAGAACGTGTACTTTCTTCACCAATTTCCATTATAACTTGGTAATCTTATAAATAAGTGGTAATGAGAATGATTCGAATAAAGATGTATACTTGGCAATGGAGAAGCATTACCATTTACCAGTAAGACGCATGCAATTATTTGATGCCATGTTTGGGAACTATGATTTCATTTGGAAATTTAGAATTGGTTCAAATTTATTGTTTGGCAAATCAAAAATTTTCAAATTTGGATTTGGATCAAATACCACCATTGCTTTTAAAGTAATCAAAGTTGAGAATTTGAGAATGACTACTCAAACCTTGTCATTCTCAAATTCTTCATTAATGATTTCATAATTGAAATCTATAATTTCAAATGAAATACTTGTTTCCAAACACTACATTAATAAATTTCCAATTCAATTGGGGGTTTCTTCATTGTATGACCAACTTTTTCTGTCGCTTTCAACTTACACCACTTTACAGATTAGTTTTTCCTATTGATTCTGCACCCTTTCTTTTTTTGGCAACAGACTCACCTTTTACTCTCATCTATAAACTTATTATCTCTCTTCATCTTAACCACTCATCTATTTTGTCTTGTCTAGCTCCAACTAAAGCATAGAGAACGATCTACTGTCATCCTATCAGATTTTTCTTACCTTTCCCATATCTCCAAAGATGACAACTTTTTGAACCGAATTTTGACCTGGATAAGGAGATGCTCTAAAGTGATAACTATCACTCCATACATATGACCCATCTAGCATTCTGTGTCCAACCCTGTACTTGTATCTGCATGGCACAAAGAAGGCAGATATCATATGAGAAGAAGCCGTCAAACACTTTCAATTCAAAGTGACACTAAATAAGCTCTTCTTCCAGAGCATGTGTTGCCTGGTTAAGCAATGAAGGAGAGCCAATTTCGAGTGAAGTGATAATATGTCATGAACTTTCTTCAAAATTCCAGGTTCCGGAAGGAGAATAATCGCAATAATGTACGTCCCTGGAGAAAAACATGTCTGATACCTATTCATACTGTTAAGCCAACGTTTCTATCAAGACTCTTGCCTAAAGTGGAATAATGCACATCCCGGTAGTCCAAACCCGCAAATTTGTGAAGGGATTAACATAGGAAATAGGAGTCCTTTTATAAATATTTGATGAAAAGCCAACGTAGAAAATATGAGTCTTTTATTGATATTAGCTTTCTTTTGGGATGTGCCTGTTTTCAGTCAGAAAAGTACATCCGACATCCCATGTTCATAACACGGTCGTGTCATACGGACACCATTATATTTATGGAGGGTGGCAGGTGAGGCCGATCATCACTGATTAACACCAAATAAGGATAACTTTACAGAGATATCTGATTAAGTCCATCGAGTATAATGTTCTTTTGAATTAAGAATTTTTGTCTTTAGTTTGCCGAAACAGCATCACATCGCCTCATGGAGAATAATGTAATCACAAAATAAGATAGAATAGAGTTCAGCACATACTTTAAGTTAGGCCATAGTTCCTTCAAGAAACCAGTGTGTATAAAACCCGGATCACGCCAACCCACAGTACTTGCAGGAGCACCTGTAAAATTAATGCATAAGTTTACACAATTAGGAATCTCATAACTGTATGTGAACAGATATACAACAGTCATGTTAGTAGGACAAAAACTTGTAGGATACAGATTCATGCAAGCTCGGATGAATCTAGATTAAACTGAAACCAACTTTCTTGTTAGGTACAAAAGCTTTAAACAAAAGAATAAGCAATAAAGAAAGAAAATTTGAGTAAGATTGACATAATCAAAGTGATGTGCATTTTTTAATTGCACGGTGTACGTGTAGCAATACGGGTCGAACTCGGGGAAGCGAGTTAACAAATTCGTTCAGTTTGTGACTACAAGATATGGACACACAAAATAGCTGAGTCAAAGTTTTAACACAACTAATAGCAATAATGTAAATGATGCAATTGAAACTAATGAATAAAGCTAAGAAAATATTTAGAATGAATGATGATAATAAAAAAGGTCTAGGATGTCGGGAATCGTCTAATTCTAACATGGAAGTCAATTACTCTCATAATTTTATGAAATTGAGTCTTTGGCATGATAAAACATGATTTAATTAATCTCAAGATTCCGCTCTATTGATCAATATCGGTTTAAGACCTTACTAATATTAATCCTCAAACTTCCATTTTATTGGTTAAACTAATAGAAATTTAACTTAAATATGCCTCAATCCTAAATTAATCATGATTTCAAACTTCTGTTTTATTGAAAAGGTTAATAAAGATGTTTAACTAAAGCTCATTAAGTATAGGTTTAATCATAGACCCAATTTCACACAATTAATCAATCAAATATCATTCCATGCTTCAAATTAAGGTCGATCCCTTAATCCTAGAGGAGAAATCTACTCACTAAACATACTTATGAACATGATGATTAAAACAAGAATACTTGCTAATGGAAACATGCATAAAGTATATAAAACAACAAACGAAACATAATAACGGAGTTTTTACAATTATGGAAACCCTAAACACCAAAGGAAAATTTTTGAAATTAAAAAACTAAGAAGACGATAATTAAAAGTAACTATCACTATTCATACTAAAACCTAATTTTTGGGTTTTTTTCTAAAAAATAACTGCCAATGTCAATTAAAAATAAAAGCAAAATAAAATAAAACATTAAACCACTCACGAAAACCGTCAAAATCCCACGGCCATAGTATCGACCACAAGCACTGACACAAAACTGAAACTTCCCAGGATATACCGCCGACTCGACGGTTGCTTAATGTATGAGGAAGCCGAGTCGGCTTCAAAGTCTGCCAAAATCATCACTTTTTCTTGGGCCTCTATGATGCTTCCTGCCTTCCTCCTCTTATTGAGAGTAATGGCCCAGTAAAACATAACAAAATAACCGAAATTTTCATTTCTAAATATTTTCGCCACACGACCCTAAAACTAACATGACACTTATTGATTTTGTATCTTCCTTTGATATGTTTAGATTATCTCAGGAGCCTTAGATGTTATAGCCTCATGTGGAGCCGAGTCAGCTTTATGTTATGTCAATTATGTCGTCCCTGAGGAGAGGGTTATGGGATGAAGGCCACATGTTTTAGACTTCTCCTATTTGTGTGCTTACGTTTTTCATTTCTTTGTCCCTTTGCTATACTGTAAAGGATTAAGGACAATGCTTCTGATAAGCATAGGGGGAGTCTACACCTGTTAGTGTAATTTTTTTTATTGCTTTCTTAGTATAGTTTGTATACTTTCTTAGATTAGGGTTTTTATTGTTTTTCTTATTGTTTCTTTCTGTTCTATTTTTCCTTTTTGTTTACTTACCCCTGCCCTCCAAAAAAAATGAAAAAAAACATAAGAGAGAATGCTAGCCAATAACCTGGAAAGGAGGTCTAGGCAAAAAGAGAGTGAGTGTCCATCATCTAATATCATTGTTCATCCTTTGCCGCGACGCTTGACAGGTATACTTCCGTCCTATTCCTACTCTCATCTTTTTCTATATTATAGCTCCACTATATTGTCACATCTTAACCCACCTAGCCATTCTCACTTAGATTCTCGCACATCATCTCTTGTTAACCATTGCATGTTATATGAGCTATAAATTTTAGCCAACAATAAGCCCCCATCCTCTTTGATCAAAATTAAGTTCCTAGATTGCGAGATCCAAAAGCTCTATTATATGAGTTTTAATGTTATGGAGTTTGGGTGTCTGTTTGTGTACATTATGCTATGGTCGTGATGATGGAATTGTGTGTTGGGATGGTATGAGGTTGATAAGGGGTTTGGGGTTTTTATGGGTTTACATGGTGAGTTCTTTTTTGAGAGAAAGGGAGACTAAGATAGGAAGCTTCTTACTTTCGGGGAGTCATAAGTAGAGTTGGTGTTTCATGAATTAAGAGGTGATGTCGTAATCGATGGTGTTATCTCGGTTTCAACATTGGTGTTTCATTAGGTAGGCTACAATCTCTTCTCTTCCATTTGTGCTTTGATTGTCATATTCAGGGTTACTAAAAACCCTATGCTTATACAATTGCAGGGCATTTTTGAGAAGAATGATGCTCAAGAGTAAAAGAACGAAGAAAGAAGCCGCTAAATGATCCTAAGTGTGAAGTCCCATGGTTTGAAGAAGAGCTTGCTCGGCTTTATGAAGAAACCAAGTCGAGCCGAGTCCTATTCTGCCACATCCCCCATTTCTCCCAGTCGATCCGGAAAATCAGTCAAAATAAAGCAAAGTTTCCATAATGTATGTAGTTCTTCCTTCAATTTTTCAATATATAACATGCAATCTGAAGAGGATGTCAATAACCTGAATTAACTCTGCACCAAGGAAAGGAGAAGAAAAGAATTCACACTCACCGCACATGCTTCCACGATCAAACGTGAGTGTCCCAGCAGGAGAAATAGTCCCTTTACCCCCTTGCAGCCCCCATTCAACAACAGGAACTGCTTCATCCATACCATACCCACTGGTCCAAGTAACTGTCATCTGAATGTCACGTCAAATGTAGAATTAAGAGGTATGGTCTACGCAAAAATATAATAAATATCCTAGAATAGAAGTTTAGCAAAGTAATAGAAGTATAATCAGAACAAGTCAAAACAGTAATACGGCTCATATAAAACAGAATAAAAGAGCACAAGACAAGGAAGCTCACCTCATCCCATGATTTTCCCTGCGCTAGGCGTGGGTATACAGGTGCTTTAGGGTTCACAAAAGAAACTACATTCGAGATGGCAACCACCTTTGGCTGTTGTTAAAGAAAACACAAGTTTGCTTTAGTTTAGAGAATGAACCATGATGTTATGTAAATGCATCATCATCATCATAACGACAATTTTTGAAGAACTAACGAAAAGAAAGTGCATGGATTGAATTGCAACACCAGGCTGGAGAATCATCAAAAAAATGGATTATGGATATATTTCAATTTGATCAATAATTTTGTCAATGTATTCATTAAACAATAAGAACTCACAATAAAAACGAGAGATATATTATGATGCACTGGAAGCTTACGTTAAGCAGTCCACCGGTAAATAGTGCAATTGAAAAATCAGCTCGCTGATTGATCAATTGGAGCTTCAAAGATCCACTCCCTGTTTGCACATACTTAGGATTTGAGAAATTTGCATATTGATACTGCAAAGCAAACACATTATTATACGTATATGTATTTATACAATAATAGAAGATAAAAGCTACTCAGTCTCAAACTTCACCGAAAAATCCACAAAGAAAGTTGTCTTAAGCCAATTATTTATATAGAAGCATCAACTTTCACAGTACCAACCTTTATAGGAGCAGTGCACAGAAGAGGAGGCAAAACTCTTGGATTCTCAGCAAAGCACGTCGATGAGCTGATAACAATAAGCGAGACTTTTGGTTATTACAATGTCCATTGCCAAGCATTACATTTGGATAAACGATGAAGTGAATCTCAACTTGGCATGTCTTGAATAAAACAAGACTGTCTCACCTGAAATTGGCAGGAGAAAATACACCTACCCAATCATCAACTGTAGGCTTCGGGTAGCTGAACTTTACGGTAATCCATTCTCTATTTCCCCCCTAGAAGCAATCAAGACAACCAATAACGATACAAATATAAACTTCCATTTTCCATCATACCACTTCATTTCAAACTTCTAAGATTCTCTGTTTCAACACAAATAATGGACTATGCTTCTTTCCACGACATTCCTTTACATCAATTCCATTGAGTAGTTTTCGCCTAGGCGAGGGTTTGGGTCGAAAGTACACATTCTTGCCCTTGTAATGACAAAGAGGTTTATTCTGATTGACCCATTAACGTACTTTGTATATCATCTTCATCTTTGTAAATGCACATTATTTAATACGTCATTTCTCTATAATCCATATTCTGAAACCAAAGAACTGTAAATCTTTGGAATTTACTTATTAAACAAACAATATCCAATGCGCAAGGTGACTAAAGCTTACTCCTAATCCAAGTAGGGAAGGTGAAACTTCAACAGAAGCCTTGTCATGGAGAGCAACAGCTGCCTGGTGAATAGCGATTTTCGACAAGGGTTGAACCCCATGGGAAACAGCACAGTGAAGATATGTAGCAGCCACAAGGACTACAAATTCTGTAAGCAACAAGATTCTCATCCCCTTCAAAACCTGATTTTAAGTCAGAATTTTTTTAAAAATTTACAGATTGGGTAACAAATACATTTTGCAAACTCGAATTCCAAATACAGATCAGTAGAACACCCAATTAAAAAAAGATACCTCAAATTCATAATTAAGCTAAAAAAAGTATCTCCAGGATATGAAAATGTGTAAATCAAAAGTAAGTTAAACACAAATTTCATCTACTTCAATCGTACAAACGGTGTACATTTGGATGTTCAGACGGGTTACAGATATGACATCTTAGGTCGGGTCAATTTCGGTTCATACATTATATGTAAATATCTTGACAACTCTAGTAATGAGAGCAATATTTATCCGACCTAGTAAGCGAAACTGACTTAATCGGACTTCAAAACAAATTTAAAAATATGTAAAAATCAATGTGGACTGATGGACATGAGACTGACTCAAATGACCTGACCCAAATCAAACCCGATGAGCCGAATGAACACTGCTATTGAGTAGCTAGCACCAATTTAAGAACTTCAAAGTAGTATTGCAGCATCATTTAGTATTTAGTATAGTATACACATTCATGATCTCATACACATACCAAACTCAAAACTCAAAATTTTAGCATACCCATTTTCAGAAAAAGCACATCAAAGAATAATAGGGTATGATAACAACTCTTTCTAGTGCAGAAACTCATTCTAGAAAAAGGGTATTGCGCTTAAAAATCTACAATTTAGGGCGCTAAAAATATCATACAATTATCACTGTAACATTGTATATGACAAAATATAAAACAGAAACCAACCTGTGAAAGAGAGTATCTGTTTGTTTAAGGGAAGAGGAAGATAAAATAGAAAAAATGGCGGAGAAATTAAGGGTATCCCCAAAAGAACAAATGATTGAGGAGTTTTTGAAAAGTTTGCGCAAGAACAGTTGACTTTGGACTTCTCACGTCTGGCTCTGATTACGCCATAAGCATATGCTTTGACAAATTCTACTCGATTTTCATGAGTATATACTCCTCACTCCCTCTAGATTCTGATTTTTCAAGCACACTTTGTTGAGACATATAGTATAGACGTCTCCAGCTCATATCTTCCTTTAACTTACAAAACAACTAATTATTTTTTTTTAATTTATAAATTGAGTCAGTCCCAAAACTTAAGACGTCTATTATATAGACGGTCTCAAGTAAGAATTTGTGTTTTTTTAAGTAAAAGGGATATTTAGTGATAAAGTAGAGAATGAATTGGGACATGAAAGCAATGAGACACAAACTCATAATTAATTTTTTTTTTTATTAATAATAAAATTGCGAATAATTGTTTCAATATTAAATATATTTAAGTTAGTTTAATAGAGATAGTTTATCATAAGAATGTCTCATATAAGAATTTGTTTAAAATATATGGATGAGGAGAAAGTCTTATATGATACTTGATCATACCATTTTAGTGTAGTGTGTACTAATTTTTAAAAAGTATTGAAATAGTATAAGTATTTTTACTTAACAAGTACAAACAAATACAATTATTGAAAATATTTATTTTTATTAGATTGATGTACATTGAAATAGTATACAAACATAGATGAAATTTAAAGAAAGTGATATGTTATCATTAAAAATGAAAATAATGCAAAATAAAAGAACAAATCAAAATTAAGATGTTGATATAAGAGAGATAAGGGAGTAGAGTTAGATTTTTTTGGCAATAGAAAATTAGTGTTTTCAAGTAATTCAAATATTTGGCGATCAATGAAGAAAGATAAATAAATAATTAAAAAAAAAAGAAAGATAATAAATTATACAAACAAGGGGAGGGATCCATTGAGAAGGGGTCTCAAAATGAGAAGGATTTATAGCCATTGATCTTATGAAAATCTAACGGGTGAAAATCATCTTTCTCGTCGATCTTCTTCTCCATTTTATGTTATGATTTAAGGTTACTATGTTTTTAGAAAAGAATACTATGTTATGATTAAAGGTTACTATGTGTATTTTAAAAAGTTACGATGTTCTGTATAAGATTAAGAGAAGACAGTAACTATACATAATCATAGTAACCTTTATTCAAAACATAGTATCTTTTTATTTTAAAAAGTTACGATGTTCTGTATAAGATTAAGAGAAGACAGTAACTATACATATCACAGAAAAAGCAAATTGAACCGCGTGCAACTTAGAAAATACACAAATTAAATCTGTCCATTGATCTAAAAAATGAACGCTTCAGATTACTTCTCACCCTTTTCATTTTGAGACCCCTTCTCATTTGATCCTAAATCATACAAACAAAATCGTAAAAAAGTTAAAATATATAGGTAAGAGTTAAAGAAAATAATGATTCATTTTATCTACAAATAATATAATGATATAAAACAAAAAAATAAGACAATCCAAATAAAAAATAATAGTAATAAAAGGGATAGATAGAGGGAGTAGAGTTGGATTTTTAAGCTTAAAAAAAATCAATTTCTATGTTGAACATGTGGGGCTCTGGCCAATGATGTCTATCCTATAAAATTTATTTTATTTTTTTAATCCTCTCTATCAAAAAGATATTAACTATTTGAATGAGAATTAAGGAAATCATATCATATCATACATTCTAATAAAATTATTGGGAAATGACAAATGTCAATGTAAGAGAAGATGTGTCATTTGTAATTTTTCTATTGGTTAAAAGCTAATAGATTTCTTTTTTCAATTAATACTGCCTAATCTGCATTGCTGTTTCAATCTACGTTAATGCTTGCTTAATTTAAGGAATAATTTATTAGAATACCATAAATAATCATATCATACATTCTAATAAAATTCTTGAAAAATGACAAATGTCAATGTAAGAGAAGGTGATTTGTAATTTTTCTATTGGTTAAAAGCTAACAGATTTCTTTCTTCAATTAATACTGCCTAATCTGCATTGCTGTTTCAATCTACATTAATGCTTGCTTAATTTAAGGAATAATTTATTAGAATACCATAAATAATTTAAGGAATAAGTTAAGGAATAAGTTATTAGACGATAAATAATTTCTGTACTTATGGTATTTTAATTATTTTTGTATCAAATGTCACAATTTTAAATTTGCCTAAATGAACTAATTACGGTCAAAGCTAACATATTATTTCTCACATGGAATAATCAAATTAATTAATTGTTATATTTATTAAACTTAATTGAGTAAATTAAGTAAATTAATAAATTGCATTTAATCTTGACCAATATCTCTACCATAAAATTATCTTTGACTATTTTTTATTTATGGTTAAATTGAGTAAATTAAAAAATATATATACCGCATCATATATTCTAGACAGTTTTTCTAAAATTATAAATTTAATTTATACATATATTGTAAAAAAATTGAGTGATTTACTACATAACATCTCAGGCTTTATTTTTTATAATTAATATATATATATATTTATATGTGCCGATGCTAAAAAAACCGTGCATTGCACGGGATTCTATACTAGTTAAACCATAAAAACATGTAAAAATAATTTAAAAAATTATCTTCAAAAAAAAAAAAAAACATGTAAAAATTGATCAGTATCATAGGTCACATGAAAAATTAAAAATGTTGCAAATGCACAGATTCAACCTATAATAAATAATTGTGGAAAATTAAAAAGTATAAATTTATATTAATTAAATTTACATTAAGACAAATCAGATCAGCACATTCGAAAGCAAAGTTGTGATTATATTTTAACATTTTCGGATAACGAACAGCACATTCGAAAGCAAAATCGTGCTTCTCTGGAGAAGAATGCAGTTTGCTTCTTTCCAGGAGCGATGTCGCTCATCTCAAGATCGTAGAGGCCCAAATATGAATCCGATGACCCCTCTTCCTTTGTTAGTTGCGACTGCTAATGGAGCATCTTCCGGTGAGGCGGTGACTGATTTCAATGCAAGTATCTATCTATTACAAATTTATTTGATGCCAGCGGATAGAGGGAACCTCTAGTATACACACCTGCAGAGAAACATTACAAAGACGATTATGATGACCGAAGAAGTATAAGTGCAACCAAAAGCCCTAAAGACAGCATAACTTGATTGTAAATTTTCGTCTATTTCATGCTCCTAAAGACCAGAAGGCAGAAACCGAAAAACTGAGGCACCCAAGAACCATGCTCGTTCGCTTAGATACGTACCTTATAGGCACAGGTTGTATGTGTAAACATATTACCTCTCCTGGTTACATCAACTCGGTCTTTGGTACCAGGTAAAACTTAATTTTACCGCTTTTTAATACTTGCAACATTTGATCAACAACATAAAACGGTCAAATGTTGCAGAGTATTTAAAGCCGGAGCAAGTATAATGATCCACCACCTTCAACACGAAACCGATTCAGTTCCACTAACTTGTCTCCATTAACGATGCAATCATGCTTTTATGGGTTCAAGACTTCAAGTGTTAAAACTCGGCTATTTTAATAAAAGATTCCATGTTTTTGGTCGAAGATGAAATGCAAAATAGGCAAGTAGCATATCATGTGAGTGTCCAGTGATTAAAAAAGCGCGTTAGTGCACTAAAGCCCGAGACGCAGCTGCCCCAGCGCATTAAAGCACCTGAATAAGGTATTTTCAGTGAGGCGCAGTAAGAAACATAGAAGTGACTTTAAACGCATGGACTGCACCTAGCTTTGAAAAGGTGCACATCTCACACCTAGATTTTTCCATCAAAGCCCAAGAACCCATATCTTCTTACAACGCCTCGAGCCTTTATAAGACATTGAGAGTTTCAGAACACGAGTAGTGGAATGAAGAGTTCAAATAACATAGAAGTGACCATTACATGAGAAAGTGATCTCACAGCATCACAAATCTCTGTTGATTTTCTTTTATGCTCAAGTATACTTATCATTTCTCCCACAACATATTGCACATATAGGCGATAATTTGTTCTTCTTTTCTATTAAGGGAGAAAACAGGACTTCTAAATTTGCTAGAAGGGCAGGGCAATTGACACTCAAGATGGAAAAAGATGGACTTTTGGCCAACTAGAACGTTTATTGAATTATAATTTTTTCAAGGTTCTTTCTTGCCAGATTTACGCAAAAGAGTCCATTTTTAAGCCCTTAACCCCCTTTTCACCTCACTTGTTTTGCATGTTCTTCATATGTCCTCCACTAACCGTTTAGGATTTCACCTTATTCAACCTATTGTACTTTTCTGGAGAAGATGCAGTTTGCTTATTTCCAAGGCGCCATGTTGCTCATCTCAATATCACATAGGTAATCTGATGATCCCCTCTTCCCATGTTAGCTATTAATCTCAATATTGCAATGACCAAAGAATATTTATATATCAAGATGATTTGTGCATTTACCTTTATAAGATGAATTAATTGTGAATTACAGCCTTGATATTTAGTGATTTTGCGAATTACAGTCATGATGTTTTTTTTTTTTTTTTTGCGAATTACAGCCACCATGTTTCAATTTAGACCAGTATTCAGGCCAAGTGACCAGATCCGTACAAAATGACCGGTTGACCAGGTATTTTACCTTTGACTTTTCTTTTTCTTTATATTTTTATTTTTTTGAGTTTTTTTTTTCTTTTTTCATTTAATTCATTCTTCCCCATCACCTTTCTCTCTCCTCTTCCTCCTCCTTCTTCTTCTTCTTCATCTCTAATAAACTTCAACTCCATTAATCTTTAAAGTCCCCATTAATCTTCAAAGACCCGATTTCATCCCTTAAAATTTAACCCATCTTAGTCAATTTGAGATTTAATTTGAGATTTGACCCTAAATTTCAATTTTGGGGAAACTCTAATGGTGATTCATCCCTAATAAACAAGTGATGCGTACAAGTTCCGGTCAGAATGATTGGGAAAGATCAAAGCAATTTTAATTTGAACCGCTCACATCACAGTAGTAGTAGTAACATAAAGGGGTTTTCAAGATCTGGGTTCAAAGATTAATCGTATGTGGTAAAAATGGAAAGGGGCTTTCAAAATTCAGTCTTGTGTGGTAAGATCTGGGTTTTCAAGATGGAATCTTTGATTGGTTAAAAATGCAGAAATGATAAATGGGATAATTTGACCCTCCAATTCAAACCATTGAAGAGAAATACTAGTTAATTTTTTTTTAATCTGAATGTGGTTGAAAATATTGAATGGAGTTTTAATGGAGTTTCAATGGTGGATTGAGTTAAATATTAGGGGAAGAAGATTAACGGGAACTTTGAAGAGAAATTTAAAATTTGGACTTTGGAGAGAAATTGGGTCTTTGAAGTAATGAGGACTTTGAAATTAATGGAGTTTTTGAAGTTTATTTAGGATGAAGATGAAGAAGAAGAAGGAGGAGGAGGAGAGAGAAAGGTGATGGGGAAGAAAGAATTAAATGAAAAAAGGAAAAAAAAAAAAAAAAAAAAAGCTCATGGTGGTCAACGGTAATTTTCAGGTTTCTAGGAGTAAGAGGATGAAGATGATGGAGAAGAAGGAGGAAGAGGATGAAGATTACGAAGAGGATGAAGAAATTAAATTAAAAAAAGGAAAAAGAAAAAAAAACTCAAAAAAAAAATTAAAATAAAAAAAAAGAAAAGTCAAAGGTAATTGTGCTGGTCAACGGTCATAACCGGTCATTTGGCCGTAATGGTGGTCACTTTCAAAACTTGGTGGCTGTAATTCGCAAAAAAAACATCATGATTGTAATTCGCAAAAGGCATAAACATTCAAGGCTTTAATTCACAATTAATTCTTATAAGATTGACACCTTATTTGCATAACAGTTCAAGAGGGAAAGAAAAGGGAGGATATAGGAGGGAAGGGAAGAGAACGGGAAGGAAGGGAGGGGAACAAAATATATTTATTAAGAATATAAAAGAAGGCATGGAAGGGGAACAAAAGAAATCTCTCTCATTTGGATATAGAAAGGAATGGGGGGATTTGAAAAGATTTTTGTTCTTTTATCTGATACCCAAAGTTGCAACGATTTGGAAGGAAAATCATGAATCCTTCTCACTATTTTATTACTTGAAATGATTTGTAAGTAATGTATCACTTATTTCTAGAACAGTAAAAAAGATGTATAATTTATAAGTGATAGAGTTTTGTCAAGTCACCAATCCAAGAATATTGAGTTGTTCCTACCTCAACCACAAACTTTACACTCGGGTTAACCATTAATATTCCTTCAAATCCCTCCCTCTCCCCACTTGTTATCCAAACAAACGATTTTTCATCCCTCTAAATAGCTCTCCTTTCTTTCCCTTAATTTCCCTCCGTCTAAACAAAGTGTTGATACCATATTTCATCATCAGCACCCATATATGCACACAACATATCATCAAGTTAGCTAAATTGATCAAACATATACCCCGTGTAGAACTTTTAATATCTAGCAAAACGTTTCTATGTTTAATACAATAATATAGAAGGTATATCCAAAGAAGCGTTCAGATTACGGAAGCAAAGAGAATAGTTAACAAATGAAAACAGGAGAAAAGTGCTGGAGTTACAAAAGTACCTGATAAACGTAAACCCAACGAGAATTCCAGCGTGCAATAGTCGAAAATTCACAATGTTGAAGATAAATGAGTCTTTTCCTTTACTTCAATTCAATCGAATATCCTAGATCCATACTTTATAATATTGATCCGACAAGTCAACAGAAATTAACAACTGAGGGACGACTAAGAGCCACCAACATTTCGGTCATGATCAGTGTAACAAAATTTGCTGGTTAATTCACTTTTAAAATTCGTGATTTGCTCAAAATGACCTCAAAATAGCCCAAAAACGGCCATAATTCGCTTTTTTGATTCACAATTAGCAAGAAGAATCATGTGACAGGGTCACATGATTCAACAAAGCACAGTTCTGTGTCCAAAGCACCAATGAACCTAAGGCTTTATGCATTCAAGCCAGCCCAATTTTTAAAAGCAATTAAGGCTTCCATCTTCTTATAATTTTTCCTTCTCAGCTTTGATACCTTAAGTTTCTTGTGATTCTCCATGAATGCTTGCTTGTATCTCCATTTATCAACAAAAATTTTCAATTCCTGGGACATGTCTACTACTTGCATCACAGCATCAAAATACCCTGCTTTTACCAGAGCATAAAGGAAAGCATCTATCAAGCGATGATCGAACCTAAATCCGCCAGGGTCCTCGGTTGAGACTCGTCTTTTTACCTCATTCCATAGCATCAAAACATTAAAATGCTTTCCTGCAGAGACATAACCATTGACCAATGACAGATATGTCTGCTCATTAGGTGCAAATCGTAGAAATACCATTCTCCTAAACGTTCTACTAGCATCTTCCATACGACCAGCCTTACAAAAAGCATGAATAATAGAATTCCAGTCATGTGTCCCCACTTCGATGCGAGGATCCTCAACAACCTCATCCAAGAACGCAGCCATCAATTCAGGACGATTATTTTCTGTTAAACCAGTCATTATAGTAAGATAACTTCCTTTTAATTCTGAAACTCTTGCATTCCTCATGTCCCTATATATAGAAAAAGCAGACCGGAAATCCTGGCTTAACATCGATGCTTCTATTAAAGTATCATAACAACTATCATCCAAATGAAGGCCGGAACTATTAATCTCCGCTACCATTTGTGCTGCTTCAGCTGTCCGATTCTCTTTGCAGTAGGCTTTTAAAATTGATAAATACACCCCAAGTCCCACAACAGCTCCCCAAGCTTTCATCTCATCCAATATACTATGTGCCTTATCCGACATTCCTAGTTCAACACAAGCATTAACAATACCAAAACCCGTAGAAATATCCCCTTTGACATTTTCACCTTCCAACAACTGAGCTTCAACAATCAGTGCTACTAAACCCTTAATATCTCCATGTGTCAAGAATCCTTTAACAACATCACAGTAAGTTTCTTCACTAAATTTTAAATTGCCCTCATTTCCTTCATTTAAACTCCGCAAGATCGTCTTAGAAACCGATTCTACATTGCCTGCCTTAACATAGCCCTGAATCAATTTACTCAAAAATGCAATTTTGTCTGTGAAACCGAATTTACCCATCAAATTCTCTAACTCAATTATCTTTTCTTCAATACCCTTCAATGCATACAAATACCCAAGCAACCCGAAACTCACTTCGTCCGGTCTAACCCCCAAGACAGACATCAACTCTATAATCCTCTCAGCATCCTTAACTGATTCAAGGGCAAAACAACACCCTTCTAAAGCAGCATTACAAGCATCCAAATCAGGTTTCATAAAATCCAACTTCTCATCAAGAGCAATCCTACAATTCTCATGAAAAACACCTAAATACCCAACAAAGCTACCATTTTTCCTACTAATGTCAACAAGGGAAGGACCCCAAACATGAAAAGGAACAAAAAACCTATTCTTAAACAAACATTTAACCAAAGAAAAAGCAGGAGCAGCAGTATTAGCAACAGACATAGAACAAAAAACGTTCTTAACAGAATCCAATTCTAACAAGTTTGGATTTTTCTCAACCAAATAAACAAGAGACGCAAAAGCCCTTTTGAGATTATGAACATCAGAAACAGAAGATAAGTGGGTAATTAACGAATTGGTAAGAGACTTACTAGGAAAAGAGGCAGTATTGGTAAAAGACTTGAATGATTTCCAAGCTTCATCTGTATTAGAGGATGAGAGGGAATGAAGAAGATTGGTTTCAAGAGCGGTTTTTTGTTCTGGGGTTAAGGGAGTGTTTGGGGTTTTGGAAGTGGGTGAAAATGGAGAAGATTGTTGTTTGGGTTGTTGGGGTTTAAGGGAAAAAAGAGAAGGTTGAAGAAAAGAGTAAAGAGATGGAGTTTCTTCAGTAATGGTGGATGAAAATGGTTTTGATAATGGCGGTTTTAGGAGAGAGGAAGCTTTTGTTCTCCACATTTTCTGTAGATTTTGTCGTTGATTCGAGAGCTCTGGATCTCTTCTCTACTACTTCGTCGTCAATCCGCCATTTTTATTCCTAGGGTTAGATTACAATAGTTTAAATATTTTCTTTGTTTGCAAAATAAAAAGCTGGAATAGCTCAGTTGGTTAGAGCGTGTGGCTGTTAACCACAAGGTCGGAGGTTCAAGCCCTCCTTCTAGCGTTGTTTTTTTAATCTTTTGTACCATTTATTTTTGGATGATGGTTCATTGTTTTTTTTTTTTGATTTTAGAAAAAAATTGTCCAAATTAATCTAATCTATTGTTCATTCTTGGCTAATAATCTTATCTTTTAAAATTTTTAGATAATCCAACATTTATATTTCTTTTGTTGCAAATAACTGAAAATCCTATCTTTTGAAATTTTTAGATAATCCAACATTTGCATTTCTTTTGTTGCAAATAACCGGATAAATCCGGTGATCCCCATTCCTCTTCCTTTCAATATCAATATCCATAATTCTCTTCCTCTTTAGTTTGAATATTAGATCCCCTTTCCTCTAATTCATCTTCAATGAAACCGAAAATTCTACTTCAATCTGTAATTCTCTTCCTCTTCAATTCTAAATTCCATGCGCATATTTCACATATTTTTTGAAAATTGAACCAACAATTCAAGAAGAAGAGCACTTAGAATTCAAAATTTTTGAAAATTGTAAAGATTTTCACTAAATTAAAGAATAAGGAGGAAGAAATGTTTGATATGGTGTTACTCCATGAAATGTCCATCAAAGCAAACTTATAAACAACGAGGAGAAATGGAGAATGAAAGGTTGAATGTAACGACTAGTAAAAAACTTCAACGATTAATTTTTTAAAGGGTCCATTCACAATGAAGGCAAAGGTTGAATTATTAAAAAAAAAATCAAAAGGTGAGATTATTCACAGGTAAGGGGCTAGGTAATAGGTAATAGGTTGGATTATTCATGCCAATTTTTCCTTAATGTAATCTATATATTTATTTTAACTTTCTTTCAATTTCATGCACATAATTCATTATTTTTTCATTTTATTACCAAATAAAAAGCTGGAATAGCTCAGTTGGTTAGAGCGTGTGGCTGTTAACCACAAGGTCGGAGGTTCAAGCCCTCCTTCTAGCGTAAATAATTTTTTTGGATTTTTTGCACTATTTATTTTTGGTCAATTACCCATCATTTTCTTTTAATTTCATTTATACGTTTTAACTTTATTTTATTTTCATGGACACAATTTATTATATCTTCATTTATTATCAAATATTTATATGTTCACTTTAATTTATGGCATAAAATTTCAAGTTGTGCACTTTAGTTTGTGACATCGTATGACTATTTGTGGTACGTGAACATCAATTGCTAAACCATATTACTAATTTGCTTAGTGGAAATGTTCATAACGACGCATTTGATTAGGGTACCCAGTGTATTCCGTTTATGGAAAACTGTGATCAGGGTATGGGGAGGGATGAACGATGGCAGTCTCATACCCATAAAGGAGAGTGCGATCAAAGAGTCCCCGGCTCGATAACGGTCTTCCAGAGAGAGAACCTGCAGTTGATAGATAACAAACAAGCATACGCACAGAAACAGAGGTAAGATCAAAGAAAAAGGTAAAGAGCGACAAAAACAAAAACAATTACGAAACAGGGGTAAAAGGGACGAGTTTAGTAATCTACGACGTGGATAAGGCGCCGCCAACTGGCCCTATCCCTGGTCAGGTCCTTGAAGAGGTGGAGTTCATTCATGTCACTTTTAACGCGTTTGTCATTGAGAAATGAGCATAGAAATGGAAGAGTACGATATGTGCTAGCAGGGTGCCCAAGGCCCCGTATTTTTTAAGGCCCAAAAAACTTATTTTTATGAATATAAATGATATTAATTTTAATTAATTTATATATAACTTAAGTTTTTGCTAAGTAATATGAGTTTTTAGGGCTTTATTTATAAAGTAGTTTAAATATTAATAATAAAAAACAAAAGATGTATTATATTATGCGTTACGCCTTAAGTCTTTAGAAGTTCTTTTTTATTTTTTGCTTTGGAGGCCACAAATAAACAGAACGGCGCCGTGTGCTAGCGAGGCAAGCTGGCAGTCATTTTTGTTTTTACTGTTTTTTTTCTCCCACTTATTTCACCATTTATTTTTGAACAATGATTCGCTACTTTATTTTAATTTTATCTATACATTTTAACTTTATTTATCATTAAATATTTACATTTTTCATGCTCTTCAATCTGTGGCATAAAATTTTAAGTTATATGTACTTTAGATTGTGACTTCTTATTATTATTTGTGGTACATAAACATCAAATACTAAACTATAATAATAATTTGTTTAGTACATTTTAACTGTTATTATCGGTAGTATTGTTCTTATTTTAGTTTTTCTTTTGTTTTTTAATTTTTATTTTATCTATTGCGTTTTTTATCTCCCACGATGTACTAGGAACTACATCTTAATCTTTCTTGAGTCGGGGGATTCCTTTTAGTCGCACTCTTTTTATGTATATGAGTTGCCACCGTTCTTCCTTCTCCAGATCTTGTCCATAGTTTCTATAAGCGAGATTCATTGAATACGATGATGAATAAAAAAGAAAGAGTATATAAGGGATCTAATAACTAATGTCCGATTCTCCTCATGTCAATGCATGCAGCCCGATCAAAGTCAGAGAAGAGCTTGAAGTTTCAAATGATTTTGAGATAATGAACAATGGCACATTAAAATTATAATTGTGAGTCGTGATCATCAATTATAAGTTTATAAATTATAATTATAACCTAATATGTATCTTCTTTTTTTTTTTTGAAGAAAACCTAATGTTACGGGGCCAATTATAAACCCGTAATTTATTTAGTCAAACCATTAACCGCCACCTTAGTCTAATAACTTCCTAAAATAACTATCTCATGTAACCGCCACGTAACTTCCATTTACTGGATTAACTGACTAATAACCTCTCCAGAAATAACCTCCTTCTACCATTATAAATAGAGGTTACATACATTATTTGCAAGGACGAAGCTTTAATATTCCTACCAATACTCCATAAAAATACCGTTCTCCTTATGATCGATATGTAACCAGATATTCCTTCATGATCTGAACTCATCCTACAATCCGTTATTCTGTTTTCATTAATTATCATATATTCATTTCTTTCGGTTTCCCGATCTGACTTGAGCGTCGGAGGGGTTTTCCGAGAAACCACCCCCGAGCAAGGCTAACGTTGTATTGTAGGATTTGAGGTCTCATCAGCGGAAGGATCATTATTACTTTTATCATATCGACAATCGTCTCCGATTACACCTATCTCCAGGTATTTTAAGTGTCTTTTACACTTCCTCGTTTCATTACCGAAACACTTAATAATAATTAGAGGTATGTAGCACTATGCTATATAACCATCATTTTTATAATTTTTTTTTTTGATTTGGATTATTTTAGGAGTATAAGTTTTATTTTTGTCTTTATATGATTATTTACAAATAACTGTAATTGACTAAAATTTTCTATTCATTGTATATATATTGATGCAGCCTGCAGGGAACATCAAACAGCCGCCTCAATGTAAGTTGCGTCAAAAACACAAAATAATAGTTGTCCATTGAAGAAATAAGATAAACGGGCTAGGTTGGACTTAATGGACCCGATCCGTATAAAGCCCATTTCTTATTTTTTCATACCCGATCGGTCTAACCCGTTTCTACTAGAGCATGGCCGGTTATGTAGCCTGTTGCAAAGCCCTATTGATAATGTGAATAAGCATAGTTTAAAATAACACAAATTCCTGTGAGAGACCGTCTCTCGTCTCTCATTGGACCGGCCAATTATATATGTTTTAAAATATTGTGAGTAAGCATTAAGAACAATATAAGTAGGCATTTAAGATATTGAAAGTAGGCATTAAGGATATGGTAAGTAAGCATCAAAGATAATGCAAGTAGGCATGAAAAATACGATTAGTAGACATTAATTTTAATGGACTGGACTTGAGATATGTATCTCAAAGAGACAGTCTCTCAAGAGACTAACTGTTAAAGTAAAACAAGAAATGCAAAAATAAAGATGGAAATATACATAGAACCTAGTAGTCTTCATTCTTATGTATGGTAAGGACTAAGGAGGTATTGTAAGGACTAAGGAGGACAGCTACAGCAAGCACAAACACTAAAATGATGCTAACTGATAAATCTGTGTACTTAATCTTGAGATTTTATGTACTATTTGAGCCTTAAACTTGGAGGAATGAAGATGGAAATATGTGGTGGTATCATTTCCTGTGTCCAGAAGATGCCATAAGTACACCAACAGCTACCATAAACATTGATAACATGCTAACTAGTAAAATGTATGTTCTTCTTGATGATTTTCTGTACTCTCCAAATAGAAGTATTGCCCAAAAGGTGCTCACTAGAGGAAGTGCCTGATACCATCAAAAGAAATTTAAACAATTTAGTTTCATGTAAGGTTAAGCAAGTTTCTATCAAGTCAGATTAAGCTTAGAGGTGTTTGGCAGAGCTGTTGGTCGTTGACTATTGGCCTTTTAGATGGTTTGTTTGATAAAGCTGGTTTTGTTGGTTTTTAAGTTAGTTGAATAAGTCAGAGTTTTTGGGAGACGCTTGGTAAAATTTTTCTATCAAGTCAAATTAAGCTTCGGGTGTTTGGCAAAAGATTGTTGGTTATTGGCTCTTGGCTTTTTAGATATATGTTTGATCAGTTGAAAGTATTGGCTGATTTTGTTGGTTTTTAAGTTTGCTGAATAAGTAAAATTTTTTAGATGTTTGGTAAAATTAGGTTGGTTGTTGGCTATTTATTAGTGAAAAAATAAACAAACAAGCCAAAAACAATTAACGCAACTAATTTCAGCCAACTCATAAGAGATTTACTGAACACTTTTTTCGACTTATTGACCAACCAACAACCCAAAAGCCAAAAGTCGACAATTAACCAACAAAAAAAGCTAACTGCATCTAGTCATTTATGTGGGGAAAAAATAGGCATTTATATATTTGATAAGTTGGCCTTTAAATTAGTGAATTCTGATATACCTGAACAGCATCAGCTGCAGCATAACCAGCAGCCTGACCACCCATAAACTGAAGGCCATTCCCAAAACCACAGAGAAGTCCTGCAAGTAAAGCCCATCCTCTTCCATTCGAGTCAGCCAAGTAGGCCTTAAAAGACGATTTAGGTAAGTTCAAAATAGGTCGGTATAGGAATATGATGTTGAGAACGATGGCAAACACAAAACAGGAGACCGAGAAGTAGAAGAAAGCCGTGTAAACCACCAAATGAGGTACCCCTTTCTTTAGATAATGGAACTGGTCGTTTGTTGCTAGGTTGAATGCTGGAGAGAAGAGCGAGAAGCAAGCTCCGGCAAAGAATGTTATCGCAAGACCAAGCCATATGCTCCTATTAAAGACCTACAATTGTTGGAACTGAATCAAATGATATAGACAACTCATGGATCATCATCATCACCATCATACCCACTATATCCTGCTCATAGATACTATATTTAGATTTAGGGTTCAGGGGAGCGCTGGATGACGGTAAACCATACCCTTATTAAAAGAAATAAGGAGGTTGTGGCAGTGAAACTCTCGGCACCTGAATGACTTACGAATGAAAACAAATGACTCAATTTACGTTCGATGATGACTTATTAACAGAAAATTACTGCTGTCGGTGTAAATGTAATAGCATACCTTTATGGACCTCTTATTCTCAAGTTCGATGAGGAATTCTGCAGTTCCAAATGCTGCCTCTACCTTATCATCTTTTCCCTTTTCGGGATCCATCGAAGTAACTACACAACCACTTGACAATTGACCGAGCTTCTTCTTGTTATCAGAAGCATTTGAAGAGTGAACACATGAACCCAAAATAACAGCAACCAGAAAACAGGCAACACCGGGGAAAAGAATGTCGGCCTTATTAATTTTGTCGTCAAGGAAATAGTTTAATGTGGTGCCTATAATTATGCAAAGAAGATAACATGCAATTAACATCTCATTAACATTCAAGGAACTGGTGAATTGAGTATAGAAAGGGTTGAGGTCACAACAAAAAGAAAAATTACCTATCACAACAGTAATGCTACTTGAAACCACCTCTACCACCGATAAACCTACTAACGCCCATGCATATTGTGTTGATAAATTCCCGATACTTAGTACTATTCCACCCGCCATTGCGAATAACACAGACGGCCAGTTATCCTGAAACAACCACCAGACGATAGACTAAAGTTCAGACTATATCACTTAAGTTCTTAAAAACACATTTAATAGTTGATTCCTCAGTGGCTCTGCAACGTGTCCTATTAAATTGATATTGAAGTTTCCTGTTAAAGCAGTTTTCGAGCATTAGTTTAAATCAGTGTCACATGATTCGCTAATTGCATTGCGATTCACGAATCAGAAAAAGCGAATTATGGTCGGTTTTAGATTATTTCTGAACCGTCTTGAGCGAATCGCAAATTCAAAAGATCAACTAACTAGCGAATTATATTTCACTGGTTGAAATGCTTTCAGTTTTCAAAATTTAGAGTAAAACTTCCTCGGATGAATTCTGAATCATTTCAAAACTAAAAATCCCAAATAAGCAGAAAATTATTATATGAAAATGCATTTTTCTCTTGAAATTCCCCAACTAAATACCAGTCAATTTCTTAAGATCTTCTTAACTACTATACATGTTTTGTTGCCACCCACCTACCCCCTTATCAACCAAGAAAATAGAGCATCATACTTGGTCTAGCAGCCAATGTTGACCTCATTTATCCATTCATCTAGTGATGAACAAAAAACATTACAAATTATATTACCCAAATTATATTACCCAACAGTCCCACCTGAATGGCGTTAGGCGGGTTGAATGTACACAACGGCACAACCTTACCCTTGTAATGACTGAGAGGATGTTCCGATGCACCCAATGATAACAAAAATCATGTACAACTTCACATAAATTATTTTTCTATGATTTATCACAATTTGAAACCAAACAACTAAAGATCCTTGTCCACATCCAGAATGAACAAAATTATCATGTTAACAACTTTCAAATCTAAGAAATTAAGTAAACTACAATTTGATTAGTTTATCAATCAAAAGAACAAGGGCACAATCACACAACTTTTGAAATCGAGTTTTCTCCTTGTCAGTGATATCTACAAATGTGGATTGTGAACAAATTGTACAACAAACATAACAATGTAAAGAATGTTAAGAGTATATAACATTATATCCTGAGGCTCAGCTATTACCTTAAGCTTATTACTGACGCCCTAGGACATGTTATATACTCTAACACATATCCCGGGGCCACAGCCGCTGAAGGCCCTGATATGTTATATACTCTATATGTTATATACTTATATACTCTAACAAAGAAGAAAAAACAGTCTGATAACTGATAAATGGTAACCTGATGCAGCTGGGTAATGAAATTAGGCATGTCAGGTCTGCTGTCCCCTATTTGACCAAGAGTAAGAGCAATGATAACAGCAGCCAAGAGATTAGTAATGGAGTAATCAAGATAAGTATGTTGCGGAAGGCGGCCACGCCTTTCGAGGAATGCTAGAACAGCAGGCCATGTCCCCAAAAACAGCAGAGATAGTAGCATACATGCTATTGCTCCTCCTTTGCTCTCTATCAGTAACATTTTCAATCCACCACCTAATATCCTGTCTGCTAATAAGCTTGCTACCTCCAACTCCTCCTGATCATCACATGCAAACAAACAACAATCATCAGAGCATAAGTATAACCTGTTGGAAAATAACCCACATGTGATCCCACATATGCTTCATGGACTACTCTCACAGATTGGTTTTCAGATGAAATCCATCAGATTTGTGTGCATTCAACTCACCTATTGTATGTGTCTTGTACAAACCCCAAATTAATCATAATCAGGGGAGAATTTAGGCTAGCGCCTAGGCCATCATCACGGTCATTTGATTAAAACCAATTTTTTAATATGCCGTAAGTTGGAAAGGGAGGTCATTGGACAAAGACCGGATCAAAACCATGATCAGACTCGAAAAGTAATACATGCTCCAACTCACACGGAAACTAATTCCCTTGATTGAAAACCAATTACCATTAAATTACGTAAAACACAGAATAATGACAGATTCAATATACATGCAGAGTATTTAGCTCACTTTATACTAGTATTCTGAATTTTCCCGAGAAATCCCAAATCTAAAGAATTCATCAAAACAAAATTCAGCTAAAAAATTAAGAACCCAATAACGTTCAAAAACTCACCATCTTGAGCAACAAAGAAACAGTGGATACACAGGATAATTCAATAATATCTCATCATAAAAATACTTATATATATAACCCCACAAACACAAAAAAAGCGATGATATGATACTTTTAAACAGAACATGCAAAAACACCCAAAAATATCACAAAAATAAACAATCTTTTTCAAAAATTAGTGAAAAAGAAATCATACCAAAGAGGAGTGATGTATGATATGATGTTAGATTGCTAGGGTTAACAGTGACGGCAGGATTTGATTTCAATTTATCACTGATGATTTAATTGAAAATTGCTGATGAAAAATAAATTTAAGATATTAAATAGTTGTTCTCAATAATGAAGTTATTATTGCTTTAGAATTAAAATAATCCCCAAATAATATAAGTATATAATACCCTAGAATTCATAATTTATAAGAGTAGTAAGAAGAGTTAGTTGGAGATTTTCTAGGGTTTTTAAAACTAATTTTAGGGATAACTGGCAATGATATGATTGGCTTAGGTTAACATCGTAATGGAGATTCGTTGACTTGGGATACCATTTCTCCGAATCTTTTGAAAAAACAACGTGAAATGCTGTTTTCTTTTATCGTTTTCCTCGATTTTTGCTAATTTTGGTTACTCACTTTGTCTTATTAACTTCAACTAGTATACATGCCCGTGTAATGTATAAATGTGTACAAATTCTTAAGACAAATTCTTATGGTTTAAATTGTAAAAAAAATGTATTTACTTAATTATTTAGTCTAAAAATGACATTAATTGGACTGTTTGTATAAATTTGTCTCATAGTGAGACGATCTCATACAAAATGCACTAGGTCTCATGATGAAATTATCTTTATTGGACTGCTGATCACTCATAATTTTAAAGCGATGTTGTTCGCGACAATTTTGGGCTCTATACGAAAAATAAAAAGGCCCTTATACAATAAGTAAAGTTTTTGAGTTATTTTTTCTCCAATTACGTAGTTTAGTAATTATGTGATTAGCTGAGAAACCTAATGGTGCAAGTTTGATCTATGCTAGAAATTAAGAATTAACTCAATTTAGGCCCTTTTACGAGATATACCCTAGGTGATTGCACCTCAAAAGTGCCCTCAGAAACTGTCCTATTATAAAATGATCAATTAAAAAAATAAGCAAATTATATGAGTTCAATTCGTGATGAAACAATTCCCTACGTGATGAACCAAAAGTTCAATGATCCCAAATCTCAAATGTATTTAGAAGTACTTTTGTTTAAATTAATATTCAAACAGTTGTACTCCAGTTTTTTCTTGATTTTAAATGGTATTCAATTGTTACAATGTTGTTTTTCTGTAATAATATGAATGTGTATACTCATCTGTCCTGTTTGATTTGCATCAAAGATAAAATGAGTAAAATTTAAGAAATTAGTAATAAATAAAGAGAGAGAATGAATTGTGTGGATGAAATTAAAAGAGAGTAAAATGTATGGATGAGATTAAAAGAAAGTGGTGGGCCATAGTCCAAATATAGAAATGATGCAAATTAAGTGGGACGGACCAAAATGGAAAATGTTGCAAATTAAATGGGACGAAGAGAGTACAATTTTTATTTACTTTGTTTAGACATAAAACAATTTTATAATAAACAAGTGCAAAATACGATATATATATATATATATATATATATATATATATATAATATATATATATATATATATATATATATATATATATATATATATTATATATATATATATATATATATATATATATATATATATATATATATATATATATATATTCCTTTCACTTTCCTAAATCAACATCATGTTGTTTTTATTTTGGGTAAAAATATAGGAGAAAAAGACAAAAAAATAAAATTAATAAGTGGGTCAAAAAATGTGTGAACTAGATAAAAACAAAAGTTTGTTAATAAAAACTGATCATACCATCAAATTTTGAAGTGAACATTCTAAAATGAAAAGCGACGCAAAAGGATAAATAGGAGTACATTCAAGTGTTAAATATGAGAGTACATGGTTAATATTGTAGTATCTTGCATCAAGACTAGACCAATGGATTGCAAAATTACCAAGGAGCTACTCTAAATGCAAGAACTTTATAAACCTTATTATTACATCATTCACATCAATAAATGTAGGAAATCTAACATTTTTAGTTGCTAGATAATGACTTTCTCTGCCCTGAAGATGCCATGAGAACTGCAACTGCTAGAATGAACATAAGCAACATACTTGAAAGTAGTATGTATGTTTTTCTTGATGATTTTCTGTATTCTCCAAAAGCAACTACACCCCAAAAGGTGCTCACTAATGGAAGTGCCTGATGATTCATAATTAAGTCACAATTTTAGTGTAAAAACGTAGAAAACTCGAAAAAAAAGGAAATACAAAATATTAAAGAAAACTCCGCCTGTGAGTTCTTGTCACTCATTGTTGATCCCAAGCCCGGATAAAGGAAGAGATGAGCGGTAGGTTTGTGAGAACCAGTTTAGAAAAAGTAATCATATCTCATGATCATAAACAATTGTCAATTCTCGTGGAGGAGCCCCTATTAATGTGGATGACCACCAGAGAAGTGATCTACTGGTTTATGTAGTCGATCTCAATTGTTTGTGATCAAGTTTTAGGGTTTAGGAAGAAAGAGGGTTGTTGATTCCAACCCAGATAAAGGAGGAGGGTGAGCGGTAGATTTGTGACAACCAGCTTAGTAAAACGTAATCATATCTCATGATCATAAACAAAAAATCAATTCTCGTGGGGGTGGCCCCTATTATTGTGGATGACCACCGGAGAAGTGATCTACTGGTTTATGTAGTCGATCTCAATTTTTTGTGATCAAGTCTTAGGGTTTAGGAAGAAAGAGGGTTGTCAATTCCAACCCAGATAAAGGAGGAGGGTGAGCGGTAGATTTGTGACAACCAGCTTACTAAAACGTAATCATATCTCATAATCATATACCAAAAATCAATTCTTGTGGGGACGGCCCCTATTCATGTGGATGACCACTCGAAAAGTGATTTATTGATTTATGTAGTCGATTTAAGTTTTTTGGGATCAAGGCACTGACATTATTGTGTGCAATAATATTGAGGAAAATAAAGTTTTGACATGTTGCCTAACCTGAACAGCATCAGCTGCGGCATACCCTGCAGCCTGACCTCCCATGAACTGAAGACCATTTCCGAATCCACAGAGCAATCCAGCCAATAGGGCCCATCCTCGTCCGTTCCAGTCCTCAAAGTAAGCACTAAGTGATGACTTTGGCAGGTCTAAAACGGGCCGATATAGGAAGGTAATATTCAAGATGAGTGCGATTGCAAAAGAGGATATGGAGAAGTAGAAAAACGCGGTGTAGACAACCAAATGAGGAACCCCTTTCTTTAAGGTGTGAAATTGGTCATTGGTAGCCACATTGAACAAAGGAGAGAAGAAGGAATAGCATAAACCAGCAAAAAATGTTATTGCTAAACCAATCCAAATACTCCGGCCTAATACCTGTCAAATTGTGTTGATTAGAAATTAAATCAATAGAAATTTATCATTATCAAAAGCAACAATTGGTTAGCAGTTGGGATAAGCCTGGGTCTTGGACCGATCCGTTCCAACCCTAATTGAAGGGTCTGGATCCACCAATTTTTGGAACCTATGGATCTGGGTCCATGACTGGGTCCACACGTTTGAGACCCAAATCCGACACATAGACTCCTTTACATCTTTTTAAAAATTATTAGTAGCTAACCTTTATGGATCTTCGTTCTTCAAGGTGAATGAGGAACTTGGCAGTCCCAAACTCTGGCTCCTTCATACTTGCATTTGCCTTTTCAAGGTCCATAGGAACTGAAAGTAAAGAGGAAATTGAGAAATTCTACTCCTAGTCCTAGCCTAGAAGTATGCACTATCAAGTAAGAAAATTTCCTAACTTCTCAACCTCTATGTGCAGATGTTTCGTCTGAGGCCGGAATATCATTTTCCCTGTCAAAATTTGAGTGTGGTCGCGTCACAAGTCTACAACACCAAAATGGGACAAAAACCACAATTCCACAACTTGTTACTGCTAAACCTTATAAGTAAATGGGAGTATTCGTAAAGCTTCACAAAAGGGCTTGTTCAGCAATCAATCAGCCATTGGCTATTTCACTACTAAAGGAAGTACATTTAGGTGTTTAAACGGGTTTCAGGTATGATGTCTCAGGTCAAGTGATTTCGTTTTTGTGCGGATGTAACTATCTTAACAAAAAAACTTGATTTTTATATGTGGGTTATTTCGGGTTGAGTTGAGACTCGAGTCATACTCAGTTTCGGTAAATGGGTCAATTTTGGCTGAAACCACAATAATTTTTGCTGTTGCTCAGTTGCTCTACATGAAAAAGCCAAAGCTAATCAAAAGGCAAGCAGAAGGTAATTTACTGAACAAGACCGATCTCCCAATAATTTCGCACGAATTAAGTTCCATATCATAACCAAACAGTGTAGTGTATACTACATACCTTGCCTCTTCTTCAAGTTTACTTTCCAAGTTTTTGAGTTTTACAGAATTATCAGCGTCGTTAGACTTGTGGACAGCTGAGCCTAAGAAGACTGCTATCAGAAAACACCCAACTCCAGGGAAAAGGATTTCTGCCTTGTTTATTCTGTCATCCAGGAAATAGTTTACTGTGGTTCCTGTTAATGTAAAAATGGAGTATCAATTGTAGTTATTCTCATATAACAGATTCTTGAATCTTAGTACGAGTTTTTATACGAAAAGAGGGGCTAAGATCGAACCTATGACAACAGTAATGCTGGCACTAACGACCTCGACAACTGATAATCCGACTAAAGCCATAGCATATTGTATGGATAGATTGCCTATACTAAGAGCAACTCCACCAGCCATTGCGAACAACACCGAGGGCCAATTGTCTTGCGCCTATCATATCGAAGAACACCATTCAAAATTCACAATGTAAGATCCACTTAGATTATTGCTGTTGGAAAATGAGATTCTAGCACTAGATTTCCAAAACATAAAGCCTTTAGTATGTGATCCAAGTTTGATTTCAAGTTTGATCTTCTCATGCAATAAATAATGTAATATATCAAACATTAAGGGGGTGTTTGGTATGAAGAGTGGAAAGGGAATAAAAAAGGAAACTCAAAAGGAGGCATAAGTGGTTTGATAGGATTATTGTTAATCGTTGTTTGGTATAACAATGTGTTGGAAAAACTTGACTCAAGAGTGGGTGATTGATCTATTACTACTTCATGAGAAGGGGAATCAAACTAACGGACTATGTTATCCCAAAGCAAAGGATCGGGATATCGAACATACTTTACCAAACATTCAGTAATGCAAATAGTTTATTGATTCCGTTACTCAACCTCAAATTTGTTGTACCAAACGACCCCTAAGTGTATTTTTCACATTGTTTCACTTTAGTTCAGAACGTGGATCTCACACTTGCTCATTTTTGGCTCAAAGGTCCTTAAAAAAAATCATATGATCACAACCATCATCATCATCATACCCAATATATCTCTTTCATAGAAGCTATAATCATGGTTCGGAGAGGTTTGGATGATGGCAGACCATACACTTATCAAGGTTGCGGCCATTGAGACCCTCGACTCAAAAATTAGTTCCAGTTTCTTTTGAAAAAATTCCCAATACTAATAAGTACAAAGTAAAATAAAATCCTATTACCTGAAAAAGTTGGGTCAAGAAATTTGGCATGCCCGGTTTGGTACCTCCGATCTCACCTAAGGATAGGGCGATAAATGTGGCAGCTAAGAGATTGGTAATAGTGTAGTCGAGATAAGTATGCTGTGGAAGGCGCCCTCGCCTTTCGAGGTATGCCAAAAGAGCAGGCCATGTCCCCAAGAAAATTAGAGACATAATCATGCATAATATAGCTCCTCCTTTGCTTTCTACCACATACATCTTCAATCCACCTAACAAAAGCTTTTGAATCACAAAAACAAGTCAGTAAGAGCCTCAAAATGAATTTTCTGGCTTATATTGTTCATCCAGGAAGACATAAAATAGAAATATTTCTCATTATAGTGACCTATGTTACTTGGACTCAGGTACTGATGTTAGATCAAGTACGTGTCCAAGTATCGCATACGTCTAAATATTCAATTTTACGCCTAAAATGAAGTGTCTAAGTGTCACACCAATGTCCAAGGATCAAGGATCGGACACGGATATGTGAAGCAAAATGAAAAATCCGAGTAACATAGATAGTTAGTGACATAAGTCATAACAATAATACATAGAAGTGTTCATATATGCAGATTGCACATTAAAGTGATCTATTGATAAAGTTTTGGTGTTCATTGATCAAACAAAATCCATATCTCTTAAGTTTCATAAAGTACATAAGACAAGATTTTCTAAGAAAATTTCCCATTTCAGGCCTTGTCAGTTGTCAAGGCACAATTGACGGGCTGAACACTCATCTCTATAGAACCACCTCGACTTGAATGAAAAGTTCAGCCCTTGTATGTGAATCCTGAATAGGATAAGCTAAACACTCATCTCTATAGAACCACTTAGACTGCCATTATTTTGTGTTATATGTTACGCAATTCAATTTTAATATATTTTTTAATCAAACAACCACCTTTTGCATTCAGTATGAACAAATACTAAATGTTATCATCATACCGATGTATCTCACTCATAGGAACTATGATCTGGGCTGACGATAATTTAGTAAAATATTTCTAAAATAACTTTTTATTATCTAATGAAAAAGATTCAGTGTTATGCACAAGTTTGACCTGAATTTATCTCACAAGTTCAATGGGGAAGATAATGGCACACCATTTGGCTAAGACTGAAAGTGAACATCAAACTACAAATTACAATCTTTAAAACACAAAGCTATAAAATCATTCTGATAAAATTATAGAATAATTAACCAATCAATCAATCATTTTCCACAAAATAAGGTAAAACTCACATAAATATCAAGTCAACACCTCAAAAAACACAAACAAAAAAAACCCAGATAACATTCTAGTAAAATAACATCTTCATCCTCATTCCTCATCAAACCCCGTGTACCCCGCGTATCGAAAGCTATGATCAGGGTCGGGTTGAATAAAATTAACAACAGGGTAGAGAAAAGGTCACATACTTACCAATTGGGGAAATAAATGATTGGATCAATGTTTAATGTGAAACCCAATTTTAGGTTTCTAAGAAGAACAAATTAATTTGATAGTAACTTGGGGTAAACGCTCAGATTCTTTGAAAGGATTCAAGCAGTACAGAATCATGGATTCCTTGTGAGGTATAACTGCAAACAACCACAACCTCGTATGATACTTTTGACAATTCTATCCAAGGAGGCAAGGACTAACTAGTTAAAACTTAAAATATACTCCCTCCATCTCTAACAGTAAATATATTATTTAATTGAATAATAAATTTGATTGGAGAAAAGTAGGGCCATGGACTACCAGCATTAAAAGAATATTAAAAGAAAGTTAGTGGAAAAAATATGAAAACCGCAACTAATAAAAAATTAGTTTTATAAAATTAGTGGAAAATATGTGGGGACCATAACAAATATAAAAATGTTAGATTGAAGTTAGTGGAGGATATGTGGTATTAGGATCGTCTCTATTATTTTTCTCTATTACTCATATTAGGATCTTGACACCTGCTTTAGAATAAAAAATAAAATGTTTAAATCTCTCATTTTAAAGGAAAAATTACCAGGAATAATACAACATTTTGCTTATTTTCCTACAATAATACCAACTTTTGATAAACCATGAATAATACCAACTTATGGGGGTGTTTCCCTAGAATATACCTAACATGTTAAAAATCAAACTATATGTGATAATATGTCCAAAAAAAATTAGTAAATTAGTTAATAAACTAAAGTTGGTATTATTCTAGGAAAAAATACCCTAAAGTTGATATTATTCATGATTAATCAAAAGTTTGTATTATTGTAGAGAAATTAACAAAAAGTTGTATTATTCACGGTAATTTTTCCCATTTTAAACTCTGTCAAGCAATTCTAGACCTTAGATTGAGTAATGGACCCTCCATTACATGTTAAATAATGGAGAGGATCCTAACTCGGATATGTGGGGTACATAAATAATTTGCAATTATGTAAAAAACAATATGAACACAAAATCCGTTTTCAAACCTACCTGAAACATCTAACACAAAATTAATCTATAAATAACACTTTTTAATAGATTTAAAAATCTCTTCACAGCTGTTTTGATTGCGTAGTTGAGTACATTTATTCGTGGAGAATATTACACGTTGTAGCTAAAAGACAAGGCTTGAAAGTAGAACAATACTATTCTATTGAGTAAAAGATTATGTTTGGTTGTTTTCAGTCAAAGTTTGCTACTAATAAAAAAGTAATTAGATAAAACGTCATTCTCGAGAAATGGATTAAAAAAAGAGGGGCATTCCGAGAATTGAACTCGGGACCTCTCGCACCCTAAGCGAGAATCATACCACTAGACCAAATGCCCATTTATACTTTATCTTCTTAGTATTGCTTACTAGGGCTAGTGTCTCATACCCAATTTAATTTCACAAATTCTTACTTGAGACCGTCTATACAATAGACATCTCAAGTTTTGGGACTGGTCCAATTGATAAATTAAAAAAAACTAATTAATGGTTTTGTAAGTTAAAAGGGAAATATGGGTTGGGCTCTTGAGAGACGTTTATACTATAGACAGTCTCTCAAGAGAGGATCTGAATTTCTTTTGTGATACTTGTAAATACACTGTTACTCCTTCCTATTCAGCCTAAATGTCTCATTTAATTTATCATATTTGTCGAGACAACATTTTAACCCTTAATATCTCAAATTATTCTTGATTAAAAATTATAAAAATTTGATATTAATAATCCTTGCATTGAGACGAATCAAACAAGATCCCACATGACTATGTTTTAACTTATAGATTAAGAGTAAAATACAAATCAAGAGTGATAAGTGAATAGTGCCAAAAAAAATATGGGACATTTAGGCTGAATAGGAGGTAGTATATGTTAATTCTAAATAAATTTAATTGTATTTGGTTAATAATTGTAGATAGTTAATATTAATAAAATTTTACATTGAAATAAATCAATGAAATCTCACTTGATAATTTTTTAACTTATAAATTATAAATATAACCCAAATTAAAAGTGATTGGTAATATTGCTAAAAACAAATGTTATATTTTAATGAGTATATTTGTACATATTAGTTCGAATATCACACATTTTAAAAATTAATGTAATAGTTCTTTAACATAAGTGTATACTTTAAAGTAGAAAACTAATAATGAAGAAACAAAGTTATAAAAAAATATAGATATTGTTGTTAAGTTGAGCAATATAGAGATTATTACAGGGATAAAAAGAGCAAAGTGAATATATTTTAAAGATTTTTATTTGCTTGTTGAATTGAATTATACCACAATTCACATATTTATATAATATATCTATAACTATTACTAAAACAAAACACGCTTACATCATCGCCTTTCAAAATTGCTTACGTGTTGCTTCCTCATTAAAAAATTTCCCTCCTAAATTAAATGATGATGTCATTGCTATAATGATCTTTGACTTTCTATTTTATTATTTTGAGTATGTTATTTTTCTTATTAATTGTTTTTTTTATTTGGGTCAAATCATATTTAATGTAGTAGTAAACTATATAATATTTCATTTATTTTAATTATTTATAAAATGTTATTGGATATTTTGAGATAGTTAGAACGTAATATACTCTTATTAGGATTTGTTTTTGTTATTTATACTCTTGGCTCCTTAAATGCAATGGTTGGAAAAAATTATCTTTGTCGTTTAAACTAATAAAATAATTTTACATATTTTTATGTATTTATATTTGGTTTTAAAGTGTGTTATTAACAGTAATAATATTTAATACTTCTACAAATTGGTGTGATGTTTATTTTTGTTAGCAAAAATTAATAAGTTATTTTCCATTAAAGAAACTTATAATTTCTTATTGTATTCAGGGTACGAATCATTTGATCTTTTATTAAAAATAAAAAAATAATAAAAGTATAAATATAATTTTATTGCGCACAATACAAAATATGTCAAAAAATTTGATAAAACCGTGCATCGCATGAATTTATTAGTGCAAAATATATATAAAAACAATTTTAAATAATAATGTAAGTAGTAACTACTGTACTTCAAAAAAAAAGTAGTAACTACTGTATAAAATTTACCAAATACATGATTTTTTAAATCAAAACATAATTACTGACGTTTATTTTAATTATTTACCTGATATATAACTTTTTTTCATTCTATTGAACATATATTAAATTCGAAGTTAACTAAATAGAATTACTATAGTATATCCTACAAATACTTTAACTAATTTAGCTTCAAACTTAAACAAAAAATATTAGATTTTAAATTTGATAAATATTGTCATGACTCTTTAAATAATAACACTTGGAATTTTCCAAGACTTTTATAGTATTGTATGATTGTATGATTCTATTCTCTAAATTTGCTACCTAATCCAAATTGAAATGAGAACACTTCAAATATTGTGCCGTAAATTCAAGAGGATGGATAAAGTATTTTGTTATTAGCTTACTCTTTACTATTGAACATTGATAACATAAAATCTCAAAATTACACTCACGTGTGCGCTAACTTCTAAAAATATTTACACAATATTTGAATAATAATTTTGGAGAGAAAAAAAGGGGAACCGGACGGGGAAAGAGAAAGGACTGATAAAGATGTAAGGAAAGTAATCCTAATTTATTTAGGTGAAAAGAAAAGGTAAAAGAAAAGTAAACACTTTAAGTTCTATTTAAGACTTTCAAATTAAATCAGTTCTAACAACAACTCACGAGATGGAGGAAGCATGTACCTTTGCAATGCTTAACAAATTTGTGGACATACTTATAAAAGGTACGCTAATAGAGTATCTAGTTTTGTCTCAGTTGAAGTATTAGAGTATCTAGTTTTGTCTCAGTTGAAGTATTACTATCTGTTATGTAAAAATTTGGGTTTGATTCAAACCCTACCCTTTCCACTCATAAGTCATACCATCATTTCTTATACTTGTTACATTTGATTTTTTACGCAATCCAATTCATTACTTCGATCATTTATATATTAAATTATATATAACTAAAAAACATAAAAAATTAATATTATAAAAATATGTGATTAGACGATTCAAATAAATTAAATTCAACTCGATTATATTTTTCTTACATGTTAAGAACAATATATGAAGCACTAAGTTATAAGTTTAAAGGAAAAATTGTTGGAAATTACCTAGAATAACAACTCTTTTGTGAAAAACTACCAAGATTTTTTTTTTTTGTCAAAAAATACCTTGAAAATTTGTTTTGTTTGTGAAAGAGTACTAACAGAATGCTACTAACCCCGTTAGATTTTTCAATTTAAAAAAAAATCAAAACTTTAGAAAGCTCATGGTCATTTTATTCCCAGGAACCCAATTTGAAGTCTTCTTCCCCAATTTTCAAGAGCTAGGGTTCCAATTTGTCTCTTTAAAAATTCTTCTTCCTCAGGTCTTTTGGTCGAAAATTTGTGGTCAGTGGCGTCCATCTACAGTTAAGGTCGAAAATTCCATATGGGGTCTTCATTATCCAACTTAAATACAGTAAATCAAAAGTTTGAAACAAATGAAAACTTACCTAAAGAAGAAGATTGATGGAATGAAAAATTGTAGCAGCTTTGAGGGAAGGAACAGTAGCTTCTTTTTTTGGTCGAAGCCCTAATTGAATCATTTGTGAAGGAGTGTTCAAGCCCGGAAAGCAGCTTCTTTTTTTTGTTTTGCCAAACAAAGCCAACCCACGTGCCATACAAGTTTTACTAAAGTTTTTAACTTTTTTTTTAAAGTGAAAAATCTAACAGGGTTACTAGCATTCTGTTAGCAGGTACTCTTTCACAAAAAGAACAAATTTTCTAGGTATTTTTTAACAAAAAAAAATGTTCTAGGTAGTTTTTCACAAAAGAGTTGTTTTTTAGGTATTTTCCAACAAATTTTCCAAGTTTAAATGATATAATAACTAATATCAATGAACATTAGAATAATTTACGAATTATAACCTTAAAGTTAAGAACTGTTGCAAATTACAACCTCAATGTTTATTCTTTGCGAATAACAACCATCAAAGTATTAAAATCTACATCATTCTGGCCAAATCACAAAATCTTGACCACTGTAGTAGTCAGAATTTTAGGTAAAGCAGTCGGAATTCTATCATTTTGTATGAACGTGGTAAACTTTGATACTTTGATAGTTGTAATTCGCAAAAAATAAAATTCAAATTATAATTCACAAAAGTTCTAAAATTTAAGACTATAATTCAAAAATTAATTTTAACATTAATATAGCCAAATATTTCAGAATAGATTTGATAAGCAACTCCTCTTGTGAGGGATCATCTCTCAAAAAGACAATCTCAAAATAAAAATCCCACCTTTATTTTTGGTCGAAAAATACGACATTTTTAATTTCTCTTTAAATTGTAGTAATCCATTAACCCTTATATCTAATACGTCTCCCATAAAAGAGTCTCTCAAAACAATTTTTGAAAAAATAGATGTGGTGAGTGGGTGAGCCACAAAATGAAACTCGGAATTTTGGAGGTTGAGAAATGAGAACAATTTGAACACCAACTGCTCGGCTAACCAACTCATACGGCATATACAAGCCTCCCATTGCCCATCTCAATTTTCAACCATTTTAGCTTGAAATTACCCTCCATTTTCATCCAATCTTTTACTCTCTCGTCTCTGGTGAGCACCCAATGTTTACTCTTACACCTGCCCATTGCTCTCCTTTATCCTTCAAACCTTCAAATTCCTCTAAAATTAAGAAAAATTTCAAGGTTTACGCAAATGGGTTTCCTCCATTTCTACCCAAAGATGTCGAGAATATCAGAGATTCATTTGCCCGTAAATTAGCTATGAGAATTGAGAGGCTACCCGTCCAGGTTCTTCATTCAATTCCCCAATTCATTTCTATTTTTAGGGATAATTTGATTATGTTTCATTTGGGTTTAATTATTGTTTTCACTGTGCAATTTCACTTAGTTTGTTGGGTGATATACTGTCTTTTGTATATGTTCGTTGCTTGAAAATTTGACATCTGTGAGTTTTTATGAATAAATGTGGAGGGGGAGGTATGTGTTGAATCTTGAATCTGTGAAAGTGTTAAGAATGTAACAAGTTCAAGAAAGTTTTGAATATTATAGGTTTAAGGTGTAGTACTATGAGCATGACTAATTTTGCAAGTAATAAGATGAAATTATGCTATATATAAATGGCAAACAATGATATGAGGTTCACCCATTTGGCTACATCCACTTCCCAGTATAATGTTTTGTATTTTGTGTTTAATTAAAGGATAATGAAGCGATTTGCTCAAACAATACGATGGAGATATGAGGTATTATAAACATGGTGATGATGTGAGTTAGGAAGATAAGTTGAGAAACAGAGAAACAGAGCATGACTAATAAAGTATGAAAGACTAAAGGGATGACATCAAGCCATTTGCTTGGCTTGGCTTTATTACAACTCATACATATGCCAATATATATATATATATAAGCAAAGCAAAGAGGAGCAATAGGTCAAAAGTCTATAGTCCAATTACCATAATGCTCTAATTGTTCCAAGACGAAGTCAAGCGTCTTTGTTCATCTTCCAAACCTTGCATCATTGAGGAAAGTCTTGGGCAATGCACATGCTTCTAACAACTTCTAATGCTTATCATCGGAATAGCCATGGCCATAAAGTATGTGATAATTTTGATAATGGAAAGCTTTTCTTGTATACCAAAGCAGAGAAAAAGGTCTACCTATATACAATGACTATCACTCATCTAAATAAGGCTACAGAGATAAGCTAAATATACACATTTCCTAACATAACTCCTAAATATATGCATAGTATAATGTAGAAGATACATATAATATATTACTCCTAATAGAATATTCTGATAGTATGTGTCAATGAATCCTTTAACTAAAATGCTTAAATCAGAATACCCATGGCTCGTAAAGTATGTGTCAATGAATTGTTTAACAAAAATGGCTTTGACAACGTTAAACTAGTCTCTGGTATGTCATGGGAGTATCCCATATTCAAAGTTTCAAATTAAAGAGTCCACAACAAAGCATGACTCAAATCACATTAAAACAAAATTTAAATTGAATAAGGGTTATACCGGTTATCTAGTTTGCATGCAAGGTTACACCCAGGGGCAGATGTAGGAGTTGAAAGACGAAGTTTAGCAAATTAATTATTTATGCATCCAAAGTAACTAATCAATATTGAAAAATTCTTCATAACTTGATGCTTGAGTACTATAATTCTTTTCTGTACAATTTTTCATAATTTTTGTGACTACAGTAGCTTATGCAATTCCTTGTTTAATGTTGCCTATGGTTATACAACTCAATATACCAGAAAAACGGTGGATATTGGATCGCAAGTTAGGGAGGACAAGGTTATTATTCTTACAAAAGAATAAGGGGGGCCGACCGGCCAAGATTTGAACTCTTGACCTCTAGTTTAAATCTATAGTCTTAATAAGTCACATTCTTTCTAAGTAAAGTTTTACAACATTTTTCTTTTGTAGAATGACCTTAAAAAATTTAGGAGGGGCCAGGTCCCTTTCGGCTTACATGAAGATTCGCCATTTTACCAGAAATAAGGTTCTTTCATCTTTGTAATTTTCTTCTGGTGTCCTTAAATTCTTAAGGGTGGAAGTGTGGTACTCAAAGGTTGAATTATAGCGTATCTCGGCAATGTAGTCCTAGGTACAAAATCATAATAAAAATAGGACAAAAGAGAATAATCACTATGCAAAAAGATTGGTTGTTATTTAGTCATTGAAAAGTAATTGTTTGGACAAAATTGACAATTGAAAAATCACCATGTAAAGATGCAAGATATTCTGATTCCAGAAAACCCCTGCTCTTTTTATTGAGCTATTCAATAGGTCTGTCTTAAATCCCGGAAAAAAAAATTGTTACAGCATTTACATTAACACTATGTTTGGATAGCAAATTAGGAGAGAAAAGAAAGGAAGGGAAGGGGAAGGAAAGGAAGGGAAAGGAAAGGGAGGGATAAGGAGGGAAAGTGTATATTGTTTGTTTAGAAGGGAAAGGAAGGGAAAAGGAAGGAAAGTGTTTTCCTTCCAAATCTTTCCTCTTTAGGAGAGATTATCTTCTTAACAAAATTTATTCAAATTTTCCTTCCAAATCCCTTCCCTCCAAATTTGTTATCCAAACAAGGGATACCTTCTCCCTCCAAATCCCTCCCCTTCCTTTCCCTCCATTTCCTTCAATCCAAACACACCCTAAGGTTACAGTTTACGCCTATATATCCACTATTATGATGGATCAAATTACGGGAAAGAAGTTCAGGCACTCACCCCTTCTTAGCTTAAGCTACTTGGTACTATCCTCTCAGATTATATTGAAGTGCTTAGTCAAAAAAGAGGCTTAGTATTGGATGAGGGTAAGTGAATGGATGCTCTCAGATTATTTGAAGTGTTTGGTCTGAAAAGTTTATGTTTTCAAGCTTATTAGTGGGTCAGGTGAATGAGATCACTGATCCCCCATATCAAGCTTTAGGAACAATGGCTATACAAAATTACAAATGTGTGCTCAACTGCTCTTTGACTTGTTCTTAATTTGTTAGTCTCACTCACTTAATTGGATGACCTCTTTATTTTGAAATCAGAAGCTATCCTAGGTATTGCAAAACTTTGCAACTGTCTTGAAAGTTTTACCGTTCTTTTTTTCAACTGTTGAAACCCTTATTTTAAATATGTTCTTTGAAAAATCATCGGCTGACAGGATTGTCATGACTTACTAGCTCAAAAAAAAAATTCTTCGAAACTTAACTGAAGCAGCCATTATGTTTCTCCAGTTGACATCGTCCTCAGAGACTTCTATCATGAGTAGTTGCGTACGACCAATGGTGCAAGGGAAGAGTGAACCAATCGTTCTCCTACATGGATTTGATAGGTAAGTCTATTAATCAGACTGCTTGATTGGAAGCAATTTTTTATAGTCAATTCTTAGTTCATTGCATTCAGTCTTCAGTTCTTGTTTAGAGTGGAGATACACTTACCCAATGCTCGAGGAGGCTGGATTTGAGTGCTGGGCGTTTGACATCCTTGGTTGGGGTTTTTCTGATTTAGGTATGTCAGTTATTTTTTATTTGAACTTCTGTAAATTCAATCTTGATATTTCCTCTTAATTAACTTTTATTATTTGAGACTAGAAAGGCTTCCAGATTGTGATGTAGCATCCAAGCGCAACCATTTGTACCAGGTAATAGGACCTTCCTTATCGTAAACTTGTTGGTTGTCCCTCACAACCTTCGATTGAGAAACTTTCAAACTGCTGATCATGATACCAAAATGACCTCCTTCTGTCACTTACCTGAGACAGTTCTGGAAATCTTACATCAAAAGGCCAATGATACTTGTTGGACCAAGTCTTGGTGCGGCTGTTGCAATTGACTTTGCAGTTAACCATCCAGAAGCAGTAAGTAATTCTATACCTCCACGGCACGAATCACTATCAAAGATATGCACCTACAGTTTGGTGGGAATTTGCTTATTTAGCTTACAAATATGTTGCTATGATTGATATAATATACAGTTGCAATTGGAATAATGAACATGCATTTAATATTTTCCTGTGGTAAACCAGGTCAGCAAATTGATTCTGGTTGATGCAAGTGTATATGCGGAAGGTACGGGTGAAATGGCCAGACTCCCCCGTCTACTTGCTTATGCTGGAGTGAGTGCTAGACTACTAATCCTTACCAAAAAAAAAATTCGCGTCTTTTTTGGATTAAAACTTGCAAAGTTTCATTGGACTATGAGTATGATTAAAAACTGTTTACATTTTATGTTCTTTTCGCTTAGGTTGCTTTATTGAAAAGTGTTCCGCTACGACTCTATGTGAATCTTATAGCCTTTAACAATGTATCCTTTAGTACCAGCTTAGACTGGATGAAAGTAAGTATCCTCTTGTACACTTCTCAAAACATTAAGTTGAAGTGATGACCTTGATGTTTTTCTGTTATGTGGTTTAACAGATTGGTCGTTTGCATTGCCAATTCCCTTGGTGGGAGGATGCTGCTGTTAAATTCATGATAAGTGGAGGTTACAACGTTGTTCCTCTAATTAAACAGGTATGCACTATGTAGAAGATACATGCGTATTCTTGTGGTTTTACAAGCTCTCTCATCAATTGAGTCCACTATTAATTGCTTTTGACAGCTCTTTGTGATGTTTGTGAACCTCTTCTTTAATATATTTTGTTATTTGGTTCAGTAATAGGCAAGATATGTAGTTTCAAAGGATTTATACTTATCATCAATGCATCTCTGTCAAGAGGGGGACCATTATACTCATGAATGTCTTAGGTGCTCAAGGTTACGTTCTACGACTTGTTTGAGCTGTATCTGAATTCATATATGAACTTGGCCTTTATTATAACTTGTAGTGGTGATTTGACCTTGGACAACCTTGTTGTGATCAATTTAGCTGGTGCTAATTAATAGGACATAAACAATTTATATAAAACAGGGTCTAAAAGTGGTGGTATGTAGATAGATGAATTAAATTAATTGCAAATTTGCATTGTAAAATATAGGGGGTGTTTGGTAAACGTCATTTTTACATTATAAGAGCATCTCGGAGACTATTAGTAGTTTGACAATAAATGCATTATGCTCTTTTAGGTGATTAGTAAATAGCATATTTGCATAGCACGTCGGAGGGAACAAAATACCTTTTTCAATATTATGCTGATAAAATGAGCTTATTGGGAATTTAGAGTGGTACATGCATTTGGGGAATGTTACACTACTAACACTAGATAAATCAATTTATGAGAGCTTTATTTGGATTTTGGTCTGTTATGGTCGAGGGCTAAAATAGACTCACACTCTTTGAGTGTAGGAGTTGTGCAGTTGTTGACATTTTATGGGTCTTATGTAAAATGAAAGAAATGGACCTCTCTATAGAAGGTTAATTATGTTCTTTAATGCATGTTATGGTTGGGGCGGGGCGGGTCAAAATTCAAATGGGCCGGGGCGGGGCGGGTCATGTCAAATGTTAAACGGGTTGGGGCGGGTCAAGCCCATTTAACCGACTCAATTTGACCCTTTTTTGAAAAGTTCATAAAATAATTTTTTTTATTATACTTTATGGCCTGATGGATCGACTCACTTATGTATATAATAATATCATTTAAAATATAAAAAAAAAGTGGTAATTTTTTTTCGCAATTAATACTTATAATTACCCGGCCCGACCCGACCCTTTACACCAAGGCCCGCTAATGACCCGCCCCATTATTGACCCGACCCGTTAAAATACGACCCGACCCTTGACCCGTTGGGTCGACCCGCCCTATTGAACACCTCTAGTCATGAACGACCCTAGGTAGGATTAACTGAAAGGACAATTCAAGGTTACAATGTTTTGTAAATTGGAGAACTGATACAAGCATAATATTTGAGGAAGTTTGAGAAAGATAATTATCTGTACATTTGAAATAAGCACAGAGTTTTCATTATTTAACAAAGTCTTATATAGTTGCTTATTTTTTATACAGATAGTTAAGCAAGCTACTTAAAAAATTTGTAACGCATACATAATTTTCTTGTAACTTTTAAGTTCTAACTGATTATAGATATTATCTTCGTTCCTTTTTGTTTGTCCACTTTACTTTTTAATGTATTTCAAAGCAAATTTTGAGCCTCGATATCTCATAGTACGCATAATAAGAAATTATAAAAATTATATATTAAAATTCTTTGCATCAATACGAATCTAACAAGATCCTACATGAATATATTTTGTCTTGAATAAATACTTCAAAAATCAAATTTAAAATTCTCTCTCATCAAGTGGAAAAACATAAATTGGACAAACAAAAAGGAACGAAGGGAGTAATAAACTAGCCTATTTGATGCAAGTAAATAAAATGAGTCGATATACGCTAATTTCTACAAACATACTGCTACTGGTCCTATTTGCTGCTCTGTTTGCTTGTGATAGCCACTTACAGCATTCCTCTCTAGCTAAGGCAGCTTCTCATTAGCATTTAGCCCTCATCGCAAGTAGGGGCACAAGTGGCTGATGTGCTGCTAGTTGACACCTGACTTGGACTTGTGCTTGTGAACGTGCTGACTTGATGCTGGACAGGCCGCTGCTTTGCTGAACACACATTCCATTGATTTGTTATTATTATCTCACACGCGGTGGTTAAGCTTAGGACTGAATTTCTAATGCGTCTTTTGTAGCCAATTGACCTCTTAAGTATAAACTGTTTCGTATCGAGGTTTCACCTGAATTGACCCTAAGTTGAACTGAGATCAGATGCTTCTATCAAAAAGTATGAAGCTTTCCAAACTATTTAGGATAATATTTTACCGGAATTGTTTTTAACATTCGTATTTGACAGGTAAAACAGCGGACGCTCATAATTTGGGGAGAGGATGACCAGATCATCAGCTACAAACTGGCGTTGGTGAGCCCGCCTTGAATTTTTCCATCACTTAGTCACACTATAGTGGCAACAACAACAAATATCAAACGATTATTAACGTGACCGAACTTTGCAGAGATTGCATGGAGAGCTACAAGACGCAATTGTGCGACAAATACCAGACTGTGGCCATATCCCTCACGTCGAAAAACCCAGTTCAGTTGCAGACCTGATAATTAAATTTGCCCAACTGAAGTGTGGTACTGAATTGTTCAGAGTTTGATTAATAATGTGGGGATAGCCTTAAGGTGGTCCTAGGAAGCTTTAGTTCACATTCGTAAGTCGCCTACCTCGTCTATTTGGGGGACTGTGCAATGGTTTGCTCTTCTGACTTGTCTTAGAAATATACAAAATTTGTGGCTTGCCTTGCAGATTCATATAAGGATTGCTTAGAAGACAACGGTTTTGTGATTGATAGTGCGCATGTTGGTGGTCCGTGGTGATGTAACTACAAAGCTTTTGACGGTGTCTCTTCATGTACATGTATTATGTATTTGTCTTGTACAGCTCATTCATGATATATCATGCTCCTTTTTACTACTACTAGTATCTTTGGGTTTTACATCTCCCCTTCTCCCTCCCAGGGGCCGTTCGTAGGGGTTAGAGGTAGTTTTGAGGTGCAACCGTCTAGGGTTTAACTTATGAAATGGTCTAAATTGAGTTTATTATTATTAGGGAAAATTACTTTTAAAACTCTCAACTATTCGCGGTTTAAATATAGGGAAAATTACTTTAAAAACTCCCAACTATTCGCGGTTTAAATATAAAACTCCCAACTAATAATTATTATTCAAAACTCTCAACTATAGGCCCATTTTAAATATAAAGCTCCGATACATTTTATAACATGTTTTAACTGGTTACCTTTTGTTGAAATGGGAGGGTACGTGAAGGGTCATACAAGGTCAAAGGAAGTGAGGTGATCAACAAATACAATTGGGTTCCACTACTTCTCAATTAAAACGAATTTATCCGGTTATAAGTCATCTTGGACTTTACATACAAAATGGGCCTAAAGTTGGGAGTTTTAAATAATAATCAATTATTGGGAGTTTTATATTTAAATCGCGAATAGTTGGGAGTTTTTAATGTAATTTTCCTTTAAATATAAAACTTCCAACTATTGATTATTATTCAAAACTCCCAACTTTAGGCCTATTTTAATTTTAAAGCACTGATACAATTTCATAACCTGTTTAACCGGTTACCATTTTGTTAAAATGAGAGGGTACGTGAAGGGTCGTGTAAGGTCAAAGGGGGTGAGGTGATTAATAAATACAATTGGATCCCATTACTAATCACCTAAAACCAATTTATCCGATTACAAGTCATCTTGGACTTTAAATTTAAAATGGGCCTAAAGTTTGGAGTTTTAAATATTAATCAATTGTTGGGAGTTTTATATTTGAATGACGCATAGTTGGGAGTTTTTTATGTAATTTTTCATTATTATTATTATTATTATGATTATTATTATTATTTAAAATCAGTTTTATTTCTATCAAAAAAAAAATCAGTTTTATATATTTTTGTACTTTATTATTATGTGATCTTGAATTACATTTTTTGACTTTGTTGTGATGGAAAAGAGAGAAATGTATGATGCATGAAGGAAAAAAGAAACATAAATTTAAACTTAGGGTCCAAAAATCGTAAGGAACGGCATTACTGCTTCCGTCTTTGTGTTTGTTTTATAGTACATTCACATAAAATAGTCAAAGAGGACCAACGAAAAGAAACATAATAGTAATGGACTTTATCGACATTGAAAACAAAGGAAGAAATAATTAATAAAGGACGTACTTTCAAAAAAAATAAATTAATAAAGGACATATTTATAAGTTTTATATACTTCTATTCAGTGGCGGACCCAGGACCAAACTCAGTGAGAGCATAATTAATAAATAATAATTTAATAAAAAAAATCATTAAATACAATAATAATGTTTTCAATTTATTCCTACAAAAAATATTTTATATTCTATTTTGGCGAGTTTTCATATCTTGAAACCGACGAATTATAAGATCATTGGAAACATTACAAAAGACCTCATTTTCACTAAAAGTTACCAAGAAATTATTCATCAATTGGCAGTTCGTAGATGTCCTAAATATTATATTAGGGACGGTTGCTGCCTGTGCAAATGCAATTGAATATTTGGATTTCTTCGTGAATAGTGCAATAGTGGGGAATTTATAGTATTTGATTAGGAGACTTCTTTATATTTAGCGGATACTGAAATGCAGCATAAGTTTGAGGCGTTTCAGTAGGCAGTGAGAGCATCAATACGTGAGGTGCGCGCAGGTACATGTTTCAAATCCCCTTGATAGCAGCTATATATCAAAATTTTAATTTGTTTTTAAAAGTCAGTGAGGTCACTTGCGGGCGCCGGAGCCAGCTAGGTCTGCCCCTGCTTCTATTTCGATCTATTTTTATGGAGTAACACTTATTTGTATGGGTAATAGCTAATATTCATGTAAATATTAGCTGGGGAGAGTCGGTGGACGTCGGGGGGTGGGGGTGGGGGTGTTTCTTTTATTATTATGATTATGAGGGGGTGGGGGTGGGGGTTGCGATGTTTTTTTATTATTATTATGATTATGAAAACTACTTCTTCGACCACAAAATGTTGTTATATTGGGGTAAATAGTCTAATAATAGAATTTTTTTGTTATATTGGGGTAAATTCATAAATTTTGTCCTACTATTCTTTTCAAGTGAAATATCATACAATACTATAAAAGTTTTGGAAAATTCCAAGTGTCATCATTTACACTATGTTTGGATAGCAAATTAGGAGAGAAAAGAAAGGAAAGGAAGAGAAATATTCCATTGTTTGTATAGGAAGGAATGGAAGGGGAAAGAAAGAAAAATCATTTTTCTTCCAAATCTTTCCTCTTATGGAGAGATTTGGATGTTAACAAAATGAAGGGATTTAATCCATCCAAATCTTCTCCCTCCCTTTTTGCTATTCAAACAAGATATTTCCCATCCCTCCAAATCCTTTCTTTTCTTTTCCCTCCATTTCCCTCAATCCAAACAAGGCCTTAAAGAGGCATGACAATATTTATCAAATTTAAAATCTAATATTTTTTGTTTAAGTTTGAAGCTAAATTAGGTAAAGTATTTGTAGGATATACTATAGTAATTCTATTTAGTTAATTTCAAATTTAATATGTTCAATTGAATGAAAAAAAAGTTATATACCAAGTAAATAATTAAAATAAACGTCAGTAATTATGTTTTGATTTAAAAAATCATGTATTTGGTAAATTTAATACAGTAGTTTTTTTTGAGTAAACTTAATACAGTAATTACTACTTACATTATTATTTGAAACTGTTTTTATATATATTTTGCACTAACCAATTCGTGCATTTGCACGAGTTTCTATACTAGTTTGTTATATTGGGGTAAATAGTTTAATAATAGAAAATTTTTGCTTTATGGGAGTTCTCACTGTGAGACGGGCTATATCCTTTTTAGTTTGTAGTATTGAATTTACTTTATTTTTATTTTTGTTATGGCCCAACTCATATTTTTTATAATTTTTATCTACATATTTAACTTTAGATACTCTTTTGTGAGAGGGCCTAAGTCTTGCAATTCGAATAATATTTTTATATTTTGACATATTAATTTCAAGGATGCAATCCCAAAATTTAAAAAACCAATTTCAAGACACAAATGGTTAATTTCAAAGTTTTTAATATTAAATTTAATGTTTGAGTCATCCTGCGATAGCAAGTTTTATTTGTTAAGAAAAAGATAAATTAAAATAAAATATCGAAAAAAATGTTTAAAAAATGTTCATACAAAAATTATGATTTTTTTATTATTAAGAATAAGAATTTTTTTTGTAAATTTAAAACTTTTTTCTCTAATTTTAAATTAATATTCAATTTATTTTTTTGGTGAATTACCTACTATAGCAGGTCATCGGGTTACCGAAGTTTACTCTAGGCAACTACTCCTTAAATTGGGATTATTCAAGGTTAATCAATATGTGAGATTATTATAGGAAAATCACAAAAAGATTGAATTATGCGAAGTAATTTTTCTTTTTTATATTTTAATTTCTTTTTTCCTTTTATTATACTTTCTCATCTCATATCTTGCACCAAACCAACTTTTGCGCTATTCATCATTCTATAATAATTTACATATTTTAGGCTATTATACGCGAAAAAAACATAGTTATTTATTCGTCTCATCGCATAATTTTATAACATCAATTTTTTGTAATTTTTAGTCATATATAACTTTAGATATAGACGATCCAACAAATACATTGAATTGTGAAAAATATATCTGGTGAAGTATTTTAAAACTATTAATTAATGCAAATATACTAAATATTTGATGATTGATAACTATTCTCCAGTTAGACAAGTGCATGTAATTTACTGCATGTCATGTGACAATAAATAAGCAACTGTAGTATACTAGTAGGTGTTTTAAACGTTTTAAGAATAAGGATTATACTTCGTTGTTATATTTATTGTTCTCGTAAGCAATATTTACGTGTATTACGTAAAATTGAATTGTTTAGAAAATATGGGAACCAAATACCAATACCATAACTCTATAATATAAGTAACAAAAACAAATGAGATTGTACGTTTCGGGTGGCTCAATTCACGCGTGTAACATTATTTAAATTTTTTGGACATTTATCAATATTGACCTTAAATGTATCAATTTTGAAAATTGATACTTTTAAGGTCAAAATTGATACATTTAAGGTCAAAATTGAAAAATGAAAAAAATGCACAGATTGTTACACGCGTGAATTGGGCCGACCCATATTGACGGTTTTATTATGAGTTTGTCTAGTCTAAGACCAGGGGAATAAAAAATCTATAAAACAAAGTTTATAAAAACACTTGGGACCATAAAATATTATAATAAAACTAGTAAAAAACACGTGGGAACATTAAGCATGTAGAAGAGTATATAATGAACATAAGGCCATAAGAATTAAAACTATTAAAATTAAGGCGGGTATGGCTAATTATTTTCAAAAAGTGTGATATAAAGAGACAAATTCGTTAGAAAAACAATAAATAAAACTGGTTATAATAGAAAAGGAGAATATTCAATTATAGAAACAAAAAGAACATAAAATTATGCTTTTATCCTTTTAATTTTAATGCATTTTAGAAATTAAAGTGGAAGCTTTGTGTATACTTAATTTTCGCGTCGATTTGAAATTAGTATTGATAATAACATATTGCCTTCTTTTCATTAATATGTTTGAATATTGACTTTTACATTGACTTTTTTATTAGCTTTTGGATTTTGGCTTGTTGGTTGCTCAAACGGCCTAAATAAAATGTTTGGCAAAATGACTTTTATCCAAAATAAAAAAAGCTACTTTGGTTAGTTTTTTGTTGGTTTTTTAGCTTATTAACCCGCTTTATTTCTAATAAACCGCCAACATACAATACCTAAATTTACGAAATAGTGGTGAATACTAGTATGTCCATAAACAAACGACTTTTTTATCTAGCTTAAAAGCCAACAAAATAACCAATATTCAACTAATCAAACAAATCAACTTAAAAATGCCAACCGCCAAACATCCCATTGTTTGTTGTGCAATAAAATCAAAAAGACAAAAGCCAAGAGCCCAAGAGATAATTGTTTTGACCAGCTAAATTTGAAGTCTTTGTTATAAGCAGCTTGTTAAAAAATAACTTATTCGTATCAATAACTTGTTTCAAACAACTAATTCAACAAACACTAGCATTAGCTGGTTTGACTACTCAACATTCTATTTCTATCAAAATAAGCTAAAATTCCTCGATAAACTAATTTGTCAATCAAAAAAAAGCAATACTCCTATTTAATATACTAAGATTCCCTCATTTTTCTCCGTTCAATAGTTCTAACCACTGAATTAAGTAATAGAGTCTCCTATTCAGGAGGAACATGTCTCAAAAGCTGAGTTCTAGAAGATGCGTGTAAGCTTATGGGCTATTCACTAGTATTCATCATTCACTACATACTCACTACTCACTACTCACTAGTCTAGTATACTCTATTCAAGTATTTCCTCCATTTCGCTGTATTTGCTACATTTTACTTTTGACGCAATTCAATTTATTATTTCAAATTTTCAATAATTTATATATTGAATTATACACGTCTAAAAATTATAAAAAGTTATTATGATGAAAATTGGCGATTAGCGATTCAAATAAGATCTCACTTAACTATATTTATTCTTATACATTAACCGCAATATATAGTTTCAATGTTATTTAAGAACGGAGGAAGTACTATAAGTCTATAACTACTCATTTCCTGAACTGCTGAATTCACCCTTCTCACATGCCAGGCCGAGTTCCCAACAGATTTCTGCATTACAATTTACAACTCATTTACTAGACTGGTGGTATGTCATTTATTTTTATTTTTTTGGAAAAATTGTCAGGATTAATCCCTACTTTTTATGTTTTCGTGTGAATAGTCTCTACTTTTGATTATTCATGAATAATCCAAACTTTGAATTTTTTTTTTCTCATAGCACCCTTCCTAACAATGACCGGGTACAACAGGTAAATAGCCGGTTTTTCACATGTTTTCTTCCTTATAGTTGTTGCCATCTTGTTCCTCCTTCTTACCCCATTTCTCCATTGTTAAGCAAACTTTAGGAGCTAGAAAACTCAAATCATCCCAACAAATTTTAGGAAGAAAATAGGTGACAAAACGGCTCTTTACCTGTTGTAGCCGGTCATTGTTAGGAAGGGGTGTTGTGAACAAAAATGTTGCAAAGTTTGGATTATTCATGAATAATCAAAAGTAAGTTATTCATAGAAAAACGTAAAAAATAGGGATTATTCCCAACAATTTTTCCTATTTTTTTAAATCAATTTTCTGACCTTTTTTTGAACATAATTAAATATTAATTTGTTGTTGTTTAAAGGAAAAAAAAAATAAAATGGTGACTGCAAACAGCTATTCAACAATGTATTACTTGAAAGTGTTCAACAATTCCAGAAAAGGGTTTAGAGTAAGAGCTGATAATGAATTCCCCCCTTTTCTTCCTAAAGAAATCCATCAAATTAAAGACCCTTTGGCTAGAAATTTGGCTATGAGAATTCAACGTTTACCAGTACAGGTAATATTTTTTTTATTTCTTTTGGGTTTTTAATTTTCTGGCTTTTTCTTTTTTTATTAATTCGTCTGGAAATATTTTTCTTGTGTCACGGATTTTATTTTCTGCCTTTTTTTTTTGAAATTTCTGCTTTATTTTTTGAGTTGATTTGATATTTGACTCTATTTTTTTATGGATTTATAAATATGTTTACTGTTTGAAATTGCATCTTTGGTAATAACAATAGAGAAAAAAAGATGAAAGTTTGCAAGATTGTTACTGTTTAAGTTGTATAAGTGTTTTTCTACAATTTTTTTAAAAAGAAGAAGCTGGGGTTACACCTTGAAAGTTAAATCAACCGTTTTACCGTCTTTTTGAGACGTTTCTCACGCTCAATCCATTCAAGGGTTACTTAAACTAAAAAATGATAATGGTTCATCAAATTAGGAAGAGTCTCTCAAAATGACCGTCCCTCGTGAAAATCTGTGAAGTCAAATAGCATGTTCCCTAATTACTAATTAGCATTTGTAAAGCGGTTTACACTATAAGACCCCTTTTTCAAAAGTACTAAAGATTTGTTTTTATACTTACTTGATTTATTATTAAAGTACTAAAAATTTGTTTTTATACTTTCTTGATTTATTACTGAAGTACTAAAAATTTGTTTTTATACTTACTTGATTTATTATTTTAATTACCGGGAACAAATATACTTTTTTACATGACAGTAATCAAATAATAATAAGTCAAGTATTATTAGTGCAAATTAATTGAGATTTTAAGTACTAGTATATACTTTAATTTTTATTTTCCTTGAATTATAAGCGTCTATAAAATAAAATTGGCATAGGGGCTCAAAATTTATGAGACGGCCAACATTCACTTATTAGCTTGTTTTTATCCGAGATACACCGAGTATGATGATTATCTTCATGCCCCATAGCATTGGATTACCTTTTTTTCCAAAGTTCTACGTTTGCTTCATTAGAAATGGGTGAGGAGTGAATATTCTTATGATTTAAAAAGTTGTGAGTGACAAATGGTTGTTGGCCAAAGTTATTGCCTAGTTTGACCCAGTGAAAGTATTTAGCTAGCAGCCAGTCTCGAGACGTCTCTCAGTCCCAATCCATTAAAGCTTATTGGCTACATTTACTCTACATTTTCCCTAATGTGTCAACCCAATTAGAGATGGTCTCTCAAAGACACCGTCTCTCACAAGAATTTGTGTTTAGCTAATTAGAGAGTTATTTGGTAAAATTTTATTATTAATCAGGTGTTGTGGAGGTGGTTGGTAAAAGCTAACAAAAAAAACGAAAGAAAAAATCATTTACCAAACACACCCGTAACCTTAATGGAAGAGGATTGTCCTCTTTGATAAGTTTGATGATTTGGGCATTTGGTGTTTGAAGTCTAGTTAACTTCAGTACCCAAGTGACAATCAAGTCTAAACGAATTTGTCTTTGATGTTAATAAAGGTCTCTTGCTTGGACTCCTGTGTCATGAGTAGCTGCATTCGACCGTCTGTACACCGAAAAACTAACCCAATTGTTCTTCTACATGGGTTTGATAGGTGAGAATTTTTCATTTCATGGAAAACATTTGTTTTGTACAATGTACATGATCAAATTCGTCGCTAATCTCTAGTTGGTTTGTGAATTCCAGTTCTTGTCTAGAATGGAGATCGGTGTATCCATTGCTCGAAGAAGCTGGCGCTGAGAGTTGGGCCATTGACATTCTCGGTTGGGGATTTTCCAATTTAGGTAAACCGCCTCAATTCAGACTTGATTCGAGTTTTTATCATCATATCAGTTGTTAGTTGTAATTCGTAAATAACGTTGAGTTCTGTTGGAAATACTTCACATGTGAGACAAGATCCCACATCGATAAAACAGTAGGTTGTTGGCTTGCATATATATTGGGTGAGCTAGTCTTTGGGAAACAATACACCTCACCAAGTGTATGTGCAAGTTAACGCCCATGGTGAAATTACGTGACGAATTCTCAATGCTTAATACGTTCTCCAAAAACAATGGTGTAGCAAATACGTGTTCGCTTTCTTATCTAACATGCACATTTTGACCTCGATACTGTCTACCAGAGAGACTTCCCTCTTGTGACGTGGTATCAAAGCGTGATCATCTTTATCAGGTAGCTAAAACCGCTAAAATACATGATATAATTTGGTGTTAATTTTAACATTATTGTTAAATATTGTGTTGTATCTTCGTAATTACAGTTCTGGAAATTATACATCAAAAGGCCGATGGTACTTGTGGGACCGAGTCTAGGGGCTGCTATCGCAATCGACTTTGCTGTGAACCATCCCGAGTCTGTGAGTTATCCCTATGACATCTTTGAAACAATTTGAGAAGTCGAGTCCTACGATTCTGAACTTGTTGCCTGTGTTCACAGGTCAGTAAGCTGGTTCTGATCGATGCGAGTGTATATGCGGAAGGTATAGGTAGCATGGCGCAAATGCCCGTTTCAGTTACAAACGCTGGTGTGAGTAACACTGCCACTTCCTTTTATTCGTCTAAAATCTCGAATATTTTGCAAATGAATTTATTTCTTATTGTAGCTTGAGCTGTTGAAAAGCGTACCACTACGACTTTACGTGAATAGACTCGTTTTCAAGAATATACCGTTGAGCACCAGTGTTGATTTTACGAGAGTGAGATTACTTTTACTTGTTTAACACTCGTGAAATTTCCGAGTGACCTTTGATTTTGAGATTTGATCGACTCTCCTCTTTATTTACAGATTGGCCGATTACATTGCCTTTTTCCGTGGTGGAGAGACGCAACGCTTAGTTTCATGGCTAGCGGAGGTTATAATGTTACTCATCTGATAAAACAGGTTTGTTACAAAGGTCGTCTTTTAATGTATTTCAAGTAGATTAACTTATCGAGTTCTATGTTGTTATGGAACCCATCGAACTAAAAGCGTGCCTGAAGTACCGCCTTTTACCGAGTCCAAAGTAAAACTAAGTAATCAACTCAGCCAAAAGTTTAAGTTGATAGTATTTGTCGTCTGAAAGTGATTATTATTTGAAATTTTGCATGCATTGTCCTTTACAAGTAGTTCATTTGATATTCGAACGAATGTACATACATGAATTATGTTACTCATAGTCACGCTTAACAGGTGAGGCAACGAGCACTTGTCATATGGGGCGAGGATGACCAAATAATCCGCTTCAAGCTTGCTCATGTAAGTACATAATATCAATATTACATACTTTTATTCCTTTAATTTGTGAACCTCTTAAAAGCCCGCCCATTCTCGTAGAATGGTACTATGTACATGTGTGCATTTGAATTGTTGATGACTCATTTCCACGACACTCCCTTTACAATAAAATGTTGCAAAGTTAATGGGATGGACGGAAATCAAAAGTGTTGCTTACTCAAAGAGACGGAGGCATTATGAATTAAGCGAACATTAATTTGACTAAAACATCCGGTCTTGTGATCAAATCTATTGCAAGTTTTTACCAACCCGAGCATTTATTGATTTGTTCTTGTGCCGTAAACCCAGAGGCTGTGTAGCGAGCTGCAAGATGCATTTGTACGCCCTATACCAGATTGCGGTCACCTTCCTCATGTAGAAAATCCGACTGCCGTTGCAAACTTGATCCTTAAATTTCTCGAAGACGATTATTGCTAGAACTTGATGGCCTCTAGTAGTACAATCGTAATAGTTACTAGTTTGTCAAATTATAGACAAATCATGTATATTTAGGGATATAAATCAAGACTTGCAACAAATTTATTTATGTTGAAATGTGATAGACATGTACCATATACCCTCCTTGGAGTTGGAGTAATGGGGCCCTCGTCTCTTTGAGGGTGTGCAATTTGATCGACCGCACAGACTTCTGAATATGAAAAAGTTAATCAAAATATGAAATATGTTAAATTTATTAATAAAATAAATATATTTACTACACAAGGCGCAATAATAAAGGTTTGGCACCGGCTCTTCAAATTTTTCAAGACGAGTCTATCTCAAATAATCACATCCTTGGTAAAACGATTGTTTTTGTGGACTAGTTAAACTTTACATTTTGGATGTTCTTACTTATTTTGCTGCGTTTCCTAATTAGGTTATGAGATGACATTTTCTATTTTATTAAATTTATTTTTGAGAATTTGTGACGTGTAATATAATTTTTACAATTTGAATATTTTGGGCCAAAGCCAAAATCATTTTATAAAACTATTTCAAATGTCAAATAAGTTTAATGTGGGTTTGTTAAACAACTAAAGTGGAATATAAAAAGTGTCGATTTTCGCATTTAAGATGATACATTAAATATTAAACAAAGAAAAATGAGTATATTAAGTATGAAAATTAATGTTTTAATCAATTTATGACTAGATCAACATTATTAAATACAATCATTATTTGGAGTATGTATTACTTTTCTCCGGTAAAATCTTAGGGTAAATATTAAATCTATAACTATTACTAAAATAAAACACTGTTGATGTCATCACTTATTAAAATTGCATACGTGTCACTCTCTCAATAAAAATTTTCCCTCCAAAACTTAAGGATAATGTCATATCTTTGACTTTACTAATTTTTAAGTATGACTAATATTATCCAAATTAATTGATTTTTTACTCATTATGTTACATCTTTTAATATATTAGGAAGTCATAGAAATATATTTTATTTTTTTTCAAATTTATTATAAAAATTTTATTATGTTTTTTTATTAAATGAGTATAAAATTTTTAAGATGGTTAAAATATAAAAGCGTAAATTGTTTTACTTTTTTCAGACACAAATATGTCTAAAATTTTATTAAAACCGTGCATCGCACGGGCATTATCTAGTCTTGGACTAAAGCCAAAATATTTTAGATCTTTTTAGGCTCTGACCGACTAAACCCTAGCCTCTCACTCTCGGCTTTCACTACCTCAGTCCCCCACTCCCAATTCTCAAAGCATCAATTCTTTGAAAGACAAATCATTCAAAAAAAATCTCTTAGTGTTGATTATTTTTAAATAATTTAATCTTTTTTTATTATTTGCTGACAACACCTACTTTCATATTTTAGCCGACTAATGTAGGTACTTATTAGCCGTTACGGTCACTTCTTCCCCCTTATGCTTTTTCGTTGGTCCTACCCTACTCCTCTTTGGTGTTAGGTACCTAAAGTAGTCGGTTAAAATGTGAAAATAAGTGTTGTCATCATATAATATACAAAGGTTGGATTATTTAAAAATAATCAATAGTATGGTTTATTTGCAGCAGATGGACAATAAATATGATTCTCTTGGACAATTTTTCTTTGAAAAAATCACAAAAGAAAAAAAAATTATTCTTAAAATGTGTATTAAAGGACTATATTATTATGTATAGGGCGCGCGTCTTATAATGAAAATGCCTCATACAAAAGTCTGTAAAATTATATAATTAGGAAAAAATTGGCTCAAATGACTTATAAAGTATGGACACTAACTTTAGCATCAGCTTTAGCCTTTAATTATTTTTAAAGTGAATGGTCTTAAATAATTTAATCGGACTGTTTAATTAATTATTGGGGGTTAATACATTACGTTCATAAGGATCATACTTTGATTGTGCTCTAAAAGAATCTCAAATCTTCTAATTATAAAACATGGCCAGCTGCCTTTTACGACATAGAGCAACTTTATTAATTTTTTTATTTAAGTTTAATTGGAAGGAGATAAGTTAGATCATTAAGATGAAATGTAACTCCGAAAACCACTACAATTGAATGTTAATATTGTTTTATTTGATTAGATAAAATGTTTCAAAATCTTATTGTTTTCTTTTATCTATTCCAATTTCCATTTATACAAAAAAAATACATACATTTATTAATACTTCCTCCGTTTCATTATTCTTGCTCCATTTGACTTTTTACGCAATCTAATGTGTTATTTTGTTAATTTATATGTTGAATTATACACATCTAAAAATTATAAAATATTAATATTATGAAAGTACGTGATTAGACGATTCAAACAAGATCCCACATGATTATATTTTTACTTGCACATTAACCGCAATATATAAATTAAGCTTGAACGTTGAATAATGCCCATAATTGAAATGTAGCAAGTATTTCAGAACGGAGGAAGTATTTTATTACCCAATATGATTGCACCTTTTTTTACTATTCCTACTTTTATCAATCAAAAGACTTGCATTAATTCCAGTTTAATTATTCCATACTTTCTTTTATCAATATAAATTTAATACAAATTTAGAAACAATGCAAAATAAAATAAAAGTGAAACATAATATCTAAACAAAAGTTCTTTAAAAGATCTTAAAATTTTCTATATGAAAGAAATACAGCTCTTGTAACTGTAAGAGACCGTCCAGAGAAACACGTTAAAAAATGAAGTCCACATTCTGATTTCTTCTTTAAGTTGTATCAATTGAGCTGTTTAGCTTATATCTGTTAGAAAAAATTACCTAAAATAATCCAACTTATTCGTGATTTTCCTTTAATAATCTCACATATTGATTAATTACAAATAATCCCAACTTTGAGGGGCACTTTCCTAGAATAAACCCGGTTACCGGATGACTTGCTATAGCAAGTTTTATTTTTTTAAAAAAAGATAAATTGAAATAAAATGTAAAAAAAATGTTCAAAAAAAATTTAAATTTTTTATTATTATTTAGAATTTTTATGTAAATTTTTAAATTTTTTTCTCTAATTTTAAATTAATTTTCTGTTTATTTTTTTGGTAAATTATCTACTATAGCAGGTCATCGGATTACCTAAGTTTACTCTAGGCACTACAAAAAATAATGTCAAATGTGACATTTAAGATATCAAATTATGTCATTTATTAAATGTCATCAAATTATTTAGTGACACTTGTACAAAATGTCATAAATTAAGATTAAAATATTCAGATAATACTTTAAGAAAGGTGACATTTTAATGAAGTGTCAAAAATATTACGTCACAATTAAATATTTTTTTTATAGTGAGGCAAATACCCCTTAAAGTTAAGATTATTCATGGTTAATCAATAAGTGAGATTATTATATGAAAATCATGAAAGTATTAAATGATTATATGTAATTTTTCCTATATGTAATACATCTTTCAAGGAGACCATCTCTCGTAATTTGTGAAAGAAATATATAAAACACTCCTTAATTGACTAGTAAAACTAGATCCAATACTTAGAAATTGTTTCATACTTTTATATACAAAATACTAATTTTTATTAAAATCATAGATTCTACTTTGAATTGAAAAGTGCAATAAGCAGCCACATGCCCAGCCCCCACAACTTACTAATTCTATTTTCACGTTCTACTTTTTTTTAGTTCAGCCATTGTAAATTTTTGGAATATATATTGCTAGTATATAATTTATCAACCCCTAATTATAAGATTTAACAAATATATACTCTATCTATCAAAACTGAATGTGTATGCAAGAATTATTCAAAATAGAATAACCTAATGTTTACCCATCCTATAACAAAATTCGATTTGATCTGATATAATAAATAGACTTTATGTTAAAAATCAACATGAACACTTCAAACCAGCTCAAAATCAACTCGATAATCCGCATGAACACCATGTTACCCAAATTAAATTTATGTACCATAAAAAAGAGAGAGAACCCAATAATAGGCCAAGATTAAAGAACAAAATAAGATAGTAGGTAAATGGGATATGCTTAAGTGATTAGATTAAAATATTAAACAAATAGTAGTACTACATCTACTAATTTCTAAGGCTAGCTAAGCAAAAGATGTACATTTGATAAAAAAAAAAAAAAAAAACAAGGCATCTAGGAATATGAGATGAGAGGATGAAATATTGGTCCATCCTTCCCACACCGCTCATTATGGAATCAATTCCTCCACATATTCCCAACTTTTCAAACCACAAAGAAGCCAACTTATCATAACCCAAATTTTTAAACAAGCAATTTTTTTTTTTGCAAAAACACCCTAGTGGGATTAGGGTTTGTCTCTTATGAATGATTCCCTACTTGATAATAACAATTACCATCACAACAAAATCTCATTCATTGATCTAAACACACCCCACCCGCCCGCCCGAATACTCGTAAGTCGTAACCGTCTAGGCCCGCAAGGCTAGTACACCTGAAAAGAGAACTAGTGTGATCAAGAAGGTGTTCTTAAAGTGTAATGTAGATGGACTATTACTTGGGTTCAAGCCAAAGTCTCCGCTAGGAGCCAATCCCGTTGGGCTGAATATGCCTGTTGTTGATCCGGGAGTACCGGTGATGCTGCCTGGTGTTGAGGATGGGATGCCGGTACCTGTACTTGTACCCGGAGTTACTGGGCTGCAAATGAAACATCATTATACAAATGTAGGTTAAAAACTAGTTCAACATTACTACATGACCCCAAAGGCGTTAGTGTGGGTCCCACCTTGGCAGAGTTTAAAGGAATCAAAAAAATGCAATTTACCTTTGTTTTGTTGGTAATAACAAGGAGGCTATTTCCGATTCATACATGGGGAAACACTATATGCAATGTAATGTATATACAAAGTGCATATAGTTCACTCAATCAAATTTAAGGAACACTCTAGAATCGTAATTCAATCACATTCCTACTTAGTCATATTACCTTTGTTCTGAAATACTTACAACTAAATGTAACATATTGTGTAAGCAAATAAATATAATTTAACGTTGTTGGTAATAACAAGGAGGTTGTTTCTGATTCAATCATGCTGTGATACACTATGTGCAATGTAACGTATATACAAAGTGCATATAGTTCACTCAATCAAATTTAAGGAATACTCTAGAATCGTATTTCAATCACATTCCTACTCAGTCATATTACCTTCGTTCTGAAATACTTACAACTAAATGGAACATGTTGTGCAGGAAAACGTCTCTATTAGTTGCAAGTATAGATGAACAAAGAAAGTATACACGCACCTAACTCAGTTTATTATAGGGTAAACAATTTACCAACCTACTAGTACCAAATAAACTCACCCACCTCACATTTTTTCGAAGTATTAATCAAGCAAATACATGTATTGTCAGAACCCATAAATACTCTCACCAAATGTATCTTACTTTTGGTAGCATAAATTGATGAAGTGTACAAAAATGGCAAAGCTTAATACAGAGGACTGAACACACATGACACCAAACAGATAAAAATAAAGGAATGAAAAAGGACAAGGAGAGCTGAACAAACACTCACCAAGCTAGTTGTGTAGTCAATTATCATGGTATACAAGAAAAAGCACAAGAACAATAATACATCAGCATCATGACAGCTCAAAAGTATCATAATATCAAAATCAATTAATTGTATTTTTGTATAAATGGTGGCTTATTAAGGATTATGGAGGTGGATCTACTATTTTTTATTTCTTATTCCCTTTGTGCATGTGAATTTATGATCACGAATTGAGACAGTTTCATAGAAAGATCATCTCTATTGGGCTGACTCGTGTACATTTAGTGTGCTGAAGCGATCATTTACAATTTAAAATAATCAATTAGAGAAATAAGCTAATTATATGGGTTTGTCCCATTGGTATGACACAAATGCTAAGAGAATGGGGGCATTAAAATTGCGTGGATACTATTAAAACATAGAGAAAATGTTGAGTGAGAATTAAAGAAAATGGTGGCGACATTTACATAAAGAAACCGTTCGGACAAAATAGGAAAGTGGTGCTAATTCACGGGTAATTAATTACCCAAATTTTTACTTGAGACCGTCTTTTATAAAGACGGCTCTCAAAAGCCCAGTCCAATTCTAAATATATATTGTTACAACTCTAAATATAGATTTGGATTGGAAGTACTCTTCTTGAGAGACCCTGAATCAATTAACATGTCGAATGGTATTTGGTTTTTCACTTTTGAAAAGTACTCTTCTTGTAAATCCATTGTTCATAATAATTTTTTATAATTTTGAGAAGCTTCATTGATCATAGAAAGCAACTTCTAAAGAATAATCACCTACTTAGTGGGCCTCTTATTTTGTAATGTGGTTTGGTGCTATATCAAGAATCAAATTTTTCTTTTTCTCAAGAAAAACCTAAGTTGAAAAGTTTGATTTTACAATAGACTTTCATAGAAGTACAAATTGAGGTGCTGCTGAGTGAAAAATCTTAGGTGGAATCATAATGGGGTGTTTGGCAATTGCCTGTTTGACTTTTTCAATTGACTTGTTTAACCGGCTGAAAAATATTGACTGCTTAGTTGACCAACAATTTTTTTGGCTGTTTAACCGACCAACTAGCCAAAAGCTAAAAGTCAACCAGAAAAACTAAGCAAAAAGCCATAAATAAAACACCCATTAGAGGGTTGAAAAACACAGACACAGAACTGCACATGTTCATGATCAAACATATTCAGAAAACAAAAATGACAGCTACAAAGATTTCCCATCTGGGAGCATCTCCACAATTTGAATACCCATATAATAATATGATCTAAAGAGGTAGAGATAAGAGATTTTACCTTCCACTAGTAGGAAAGGTGCATCCAGTAGGCACAGCTGAAATCAAAATAATACCCATAAAAAACCATAAAGAGAGGGAAAAAAGGCGGCAACTAATACCCTACACAGCTAAAAAGATGGTCGGATAGTCAAACCATCTAATTAACATTGACAACCACATTTTTCAAAATCAACTGCTAGCTACCAGTTATTAGTCGTTTACAAAACGAACTCATTGTTAATACATGAGTGAATGCAAAAAGAGTGACATACTAGTAGGGGGCTGATCAGAAGTCATAGCAGCACCAGAAAAAACACAGGAACCAGTAACTTGACCCTTGTTCTGGAAGTAGCTATTTACAGCATAATCACAAATAGCTTTGGGATTATTGGCTACATAACAAGGACCATTAGACTGGATTGCTCTGCAATCTGCTCCTGCTCCACATGCATAATCTATTACCCTTTGATATGCTGTTGGATCTTGAGCTCCTCCCTTACACAAGCAGTATGTTGCACCTATAAACATATCAAATTAATCTCATTTATAATAACCTTTGAGAAAAAGTGAAAAACAATAACAAATAAATTTACCCAATAAAATTCTTGTGCTCTTTTGGCAAAATTGTAATAAAAATCAAATCTTTATGGTGTTCATATGAATAAACTCAAGCCCAATATCTTTTTGTCCTGCTTTGATGAATAATTGAATAAAATTCAAATCTTTAAAGTGATCAAAGAACACCCATAAGCTAAAAATTAATTTACCCAATAAAATTCATGGTTTCTTTTTTGCAAAATTGTTGTAAAAATCAAATCTTTATTGTGTTCAAATAAATAAACTCAAACCCAACATAATTTTTGTCCTGTTTTGCTGAACAATTGAATAAAAATCAAATCTTTATAGTGATTAAAGAACACCCATAAGCTAATAATTAGTTTACCCAATAAAATTCTTGGTCTCTTTTATGCAAAATTGTAATAAAAATCATATCTTTATGGTCTTCTTATAAAAAAACTCAAACCCAATACATATTTTGTTCTGTTTTGCTGAAAAATTGAATAAAAATCAAATCTTTATAGTAATCAAAGTACACCCATGAGATAAAATTGAATATAAATGATAAAAATACATAAAAAAAGGATTAAAAAAAAGAGTAAAAAGGGCTTACTTGAATAGTTAGTGAAGCTTAAAAAAAGAGCTAAGAACAATAAAAGAGCCATGATTGGAGATGAAAGATATGAGCTCATGCTAATAAAAAAGGGTCTAATCTTTTGAAGATTGATTAATGGAATGAAAGTGAAAGAAAAAGAAAGAAGAGTAGTGAGTGGTGGTGGGACTAGGGAGAAGAAGAACAAGAACAAGAAGAAGAGATATGAAAGGAGTGTAAAATTTGTCTAATAAGCTTAGCTATTTGTGCTGTTTTGGCCCTTTTTATACCACTTTTTGGCTTTTGTCAGTCCAAACAGGATGGCTGTTCTTCTCTTCAAGGTTAAAACATCAGTTACATGTTTTTGAATTTTTAAAACCCAACTCATTTATTTTTAATTTCTATTATTAAATTCATCTTTGTAATACTTTGGCTTGGTCACGAATTTTAAGAAAATGGTAGTTGGGGTATTTTAAGTGATTATAATAATCGTAAAGGTGGTAGTTGGGATATTTTAAATAATATAAATAGGGGTATTAATATAGTCTTTGATTGTGTGAACATAGGGTATTTAGGTAAAAAATCTTTGTCAAAAATAGAAAGTGGACAATTTGGGTGAACTAAACAAATAAAAAAAGTGGACAATAAAAAAGAATAGAAGAGAGTATTAATATTAATTCCACATACGGTTAAGATTACGCATCACTTGGTCAGTTTTATTTTTCTTGGCTACATTCACTTTTTGCAAATTGAAATTCATAGTTGATTATTAATAAAATATACTCCCTCCGTCCCTTATAATTTGCAGTATTTTTCATTTTCGTCCGTCCCACTTAAATTGCAGCATTTTTATTTTTGGACTATGCCCCACCACTTTCTTTTAATCTCATCCATACATTTTAACTCTCTTTTAATTTCATCCACAAATTCATTCTCTCTCCTCATTTATTACCACTTTCTTAATATTTACCAATTTTCTCTTTGCTACTAACTCATCAGGACAGAGTAGTAGATAAATAATCTTTATATCCATGAAAATATGAAAACCCAACTTTGAATTTTTCTTGATTGGAATAAGTAGACATTTTTGGTTTATTTTGAAAGGAAGACATTTTTTAGTATTTATTGTAGCTTTATAAAAAAAAAAGGCTTTTTCATGACGTTTAGTTAAGATATTAAATACTCTCTCCTATTCATCTTAAGTGTCTCATTTACTTTATACACTTTATCCAATGCACTTATTCGATCTTTAATATATCGAGTTATATATTATAAAAAATTATAAAAGTTGATATTAATAATCTTTACATCAAAACGAATCAAATAAGATCCAACATGACTACGTTTTCACTTATAGATTAATAATAAAATGCAATTTAAGAGTGACAGATGAATAGTGTCCCAAAAGTAAATGGGACACTTAAGGTAAATAGGAGGGAGTATTAAATAGTGCTTAGTGAGAGTTAATTTTTAGTGTTAATTTTGATAAATAATTTGTGTCATTTTCATAAAATATACATCTTCAAAAATAAATTTTTTTATTATCATTTAATATAACATTCATGGTAATGAATATAAATAATTTTTAAAAAAATATATATTAGAATAGGACATGTATATAATAAACTTTGTCAAATAATTTTCTTTCTAAACTACATGTACTATAATTTATCATTATTAGCATCATTTAAACTAAAAGGTTAAATTAGAAAATTCATAGAATAAAATTCATAAATACTCCTTTGTCCTTAAGAAATTGTCATAATTTTTATATCAATTCGTCCGTTTTACTTTGCAGAAAATCCATTTTAATATATTTTAACCACTTTCATTAATTCTTATTTACAAATTTTCTCTCATTTACTCTTATCTTTAACCATATTTATACAATTTAATGAGACCTGTTTTTTGTAAAAAAATTCAATAAACGTATATTGTTGTAATATGGTAGGACTTAGGAGCTCCGAGACTATATTAGAGCAAAATAGGAGTTTAAAAAACTAATAAAAGATAAAATAGGTATTTAATTTGGTGTAAAAAAGAAAGTTATATTTTTTTAACAAATTCTTGTGAGAGACAGTCTTTTTGAAAAACCGTCTCTTATTGGATTGATCCATAAAAAAATATAAAATAAGAGTAGAAAGTAATCTTTAATAGTCTGGGTTTGAGAGACGTTTCTCAGAAAGACGTCTCTCACGACAGTAGCTGTTATTTTTTTTAGGCAATTAAGAGTAAGTTAATGATAGAGGAAGGAGAGATTAAAGCGAGCAGAATCTGGTTGTACTGTTGTTTATGTTTTGTGTACGTGGATCAGTGGCCTTTCAAACGGTCATAAACTCATGTGGGTTTGTGCCTGATTAAATTTTAACCCCTCACCCGACTATTAATCCAACTCTGGTTAAGCTTGGTTTGCATTTGCATTTTGCAGTACTTCTCAGGTAGGTGGGACCCATTCACAACATTGAACATTGGTTTTTCGAGCTTTGCCCGAGTGAAGGTGGCGACATTAATACTCCCTGGTGTCTTATATTTAACCTATTAGTCACATTTGCTTTTTTTTATATTTGACGAGATGATATCATTTATTTTTTATGTATCTTTAATTTTCATTAAAAATTATGATTATTTGATATTTATAATTTTTTATTGAAACGAATCAAATAAGATTTCATTTTATTATGTTTTAACTTATAGATTAAAAATCAAATATATATAAAGAGTGATAAATGAATAGTCTTCCAGAAGTAGATAAGATTTAGTAGGAGGAATAGTAGAGTATTATACTTTTTGTGTTTCACTATGTTTATACTATATTTTAATTTTTATGCAATTTAATGTGCTATTTTAATTATTTATATATTAAATTATAAAAATTAATTTGATGAAAGTATATGTTTAGACGATTTAAACAAGACCCCACTTGACTATATTTTATTTTGCACATTAGCCACAATAAATAAAATAAATTTGAACGATAAATAGTGTCCATAAACTTAATGTAGTAAGTATTTCATAATGGGAAAATATGAAGTATCAAAATTAGTTGTAAGTATATTAGATGAATGTCAATTAGTGCGTAACTTCACTTTAGATTGAATCTTAAAAGCCTTGTGGTGATATGTATTCAAACAGATTCGATTTAATTAATATTCAAACTTTTTTATTAGATTTTAAAAAATAAATTTATAATTATATAAATCAATTTGAACACAAGATTTGATCTTAACCTGATCCGAAATCTATTCTAAGGTCCGAATGAACATCTCTACATGCAATAATTTGTAATATGCTTTAGTCCTTATATTTCTCTTTCCATCTTTGTCTTTGTCGCATTATTTTATTGGAAAATTCCACGTGATAACTATGAGGTTTTGGATTTTTCACGTGGTAACCAAAACTTTTTAATCAACTTTTTCCTCCAAAACATAAACTCTAACTATTTATACGACTCACAATTTCAATCGCCATCAGTTTCAAATTTGAAATGTGAGTCGCATCATTAGACGTACAGCAACCTCAAAGACTTTGAAATTAACTTTTGGTAACGTTTTATGTGCAAAAAGGTCGTGGTGGAAAAATTTGGTAAACCTCAAGCTTACCACGTGGGTTTTTTTAAAAGTTTTTGTTACTTATTTGGATCAACTCGTTTTGTATGAGAATGTCTCAACATGAGACGAACCCATATGATTAGTATATTTTTTAACTAATAATTTTAAAACTGTAAGTAATGACTCTAAAATACTAAATGTACATGAGTCAGTTCAATAGAGATTATCTTACTATCACATTTAAAAATTTAGTTATTCATGTGAGAGACCTCAAAACAAATAGTTCATAAGCTATAACTTTTTAATATTAAATTATTTAATCTAAATATAAGACAGGTCGTATGGATATATCGTCTCATAAAAGAAGTTGGGTTAAGAATTTGTATAGCTTTTCGTGTCCCTTACTTTAAGTATTACCTGTTCACAAATTCTTGTGAGAGACGGTCTTTTAGAGAGATCATCTATAATTGAACCGACCCATTATATATTTTTTAGAAATATTATAAGTATTTATTAAAAATAAAATAAATAAACACTTAAGATATTAAAAGTAGACATTAAAAATAGGGTACTCCTCAAGTGACTTACTGTTACCCGTTACTTATGGCGCTCTTATGCTTCTGGATTGGGCCCTGTCCAGTGACTATAGATATTGGAGGTGCAGAACACTAATGGAATTTTGACCTTCTGTCCAGTGGGTATGAATTTTGACCTTTGTTTGAACACAAATTTTTATTATAGACCGTTTATAGCATAGACGGATAAATATGAATCAGTCTATTTTGCAAAATAAGTAAATGATTAGTTATCAGCTTTATTTTTAAATTTTAAATCATTGGTTTGAGCTGTTGAAGAGTCGTCTTTGCCATAGACGGTCTCTTAGAAGACCTTTTTCTCCTGAGAGACCGTCTTTCTGAGAGACGTCTCTCAGGCCCAATCCATTAAAGCTTATTGCTTATATTTACTCTAGATTTTCCCTAATAGGTCAACCCAATTAGAGATGGTCTCTCACAAGAATTTGTGAATTCATAAAGACCTAACTCAATTCAACTGAGCTTAAACTATGTATTTTATTTATGAATTAGTTTTTTCTATGTTACATTAACGGTGTATATAAATAAATATGTCAAAAACTTTTTTAGTATAACCAATATTTGACATTCAAAACCTCTTACTTTTATACGAAGAACTATGTCATGAAATAACCTAATTCTATCTTTAATCCGTTTGATAATCGAATTTAAATTGTGATAATGGTAATAAAATGTAAGTGTGAATTTAGTGGAATACATCTCGATTCTCCTTTAACAATCTTCTTTTTTCACAAATTTAATTTCAATATATTATCACTTAAATATATGATATTAAATGGTAATAAAAAACTGTTAACCAAAATCTAACTCTAATCACGTGACAAGTCCACAAATTAGATATTATTTCAGTTAGAGTTTTGTAACTCATTTTCGCCTAGACAAATTATTTATCAAGATCTCTTACCGTGAGACGACTTAATATGGGCTGACCTAATTTAAATTTCTTAAAATTAAAAGAAAATAACAGTTTTTATTCAATTAATTACTTTGAATTTTGGCCTACTTGTATGAACTCGTCTCACGGTGAAACGGTCTCATACAAGATTTGATGTTTCACCTAACAGTAGTCTCTTAAGAGACCATCTTTTTAAGATATGTATTTCAAGCCAGCCCATTAATGGTTAATGCCTACTTATCATATTCTTAATGCCTACTTACATTATCCTTAATGCTTAAGAACCGTATGTATCCTTAATGCCTACTTACATTATCCTTAATGCTTAATAACCGTATCCTTGATGCCTATTTTCAATATTTAAAATGTCTACTTACATTATTCTTAAAGCAAATTTACAATATTTTAAATAATAGACCGACCTGAGACCATCTCTCACGAGAATTTGTGTTCACCTAATTATCCTTCCCTAACCTACCCTATAAAAAAAGCCAAATTCACAAAATAATTCTTGGTTAACTTAATTTTACTCTTTGATTCCTGAAACAAGACGATTGAAAAATGGGCGGAGGTGGGGGCAAAGAAGAAGAACAAGATGGCATGTCGGTACACTCTCCTTGCAAGGCTCCACCTTCTTCAGCATCTTCTCTCTCCAAGGTCATTCTCTAATTGATTTATGATTCTGGGTTTTATGTAAAATTGTGACATCACAATTGGGTTCTTTTTGTTTTTTTGTGGGTTTTTACGAAATAGGAGCAATCACAAGCTGAATTGGAGCTTAGATTTTTGGAGGCACTTGAAATTTATCCTCCTGGAAAATTAAAAGGCATGTATTCTCTTTTATCTCCTCTTCTCAAATTGTATGAAAGTGTCTGATTTTAATATCCTAATTTGATTGATATTTACTTGTTTCTATTCATCTGGGTGTTTGTTTGCATATATTTCCATTTTAAGTGAATTCTTTGCTTATTTATTATGCCTAATTCTATTGAAATTGATCAGAAAAGACTTGGTTGATTACTACATTAAGGGTTTTAAATAGATGGAATTTGCACCAACACATTTTATCATTCATTGAAGGATTGATGACATTGAAGAGTATGTCGGAAGGATATTGAGGTGATGGACGAACACGTTGGGGATATGGGATTGATCATTTCTTTTCTTAGGTTAAGAATACTTCAATGTCAAACACATTTTATCATTCATTGAAGCTAGTATTTGTTTGTATTCAACACATAGTATAGAAAGTGTAAATATCCTTAATGACTTATAGAAGTAGAGGGAATGATTTATTGATTACTTCTTGACCGGGGGAAAATGATAGGATAGGCTACCACAATTGCAAGGTCATACTAGGTAAAGATGTTACTCAACACGAACTCGTAGTATTTGATGTTCGTATCTAAATAAGATTGCGTAAGAATAAAATCGAAGGGGAAGGAAAAATCAAATGGTTGAACCTACAATAAGAAAATGCTTTGCTCATACAATTCTTGAAGATGCTAATTGGACTAGTGAGTAGGATGTTGATTTAGGTTGGACAAAGATGAAATTTTTTATCCTTCATACGACTACGGGCACTTTAAGAGAAGCAAATTGTGGTATGGTAGTGAAGAAAGACACAATATTTTGCGATAAGCAACTGAGCAAGTAAAAGCCGCACTAAAGAAAAAATAATGTCATTTAGTTCAAGTGAGGAGAACATTACAAAATATGAGGATGCCAAAACTATGAAAATACAAGTGCCCAAAGTTAAAATTGTTAAAAGTGGAGTCACGCGTAGCTTTTTCAAGATGGCCAAAAAGAGACAAAAAATTAGAAAGAATCTTAGTAAGGTGAAGAGTGTCAAGAATAAATAATGTAACATTTTTCTTCGAGATGAAAGAGTTACCTTGACAAGTTGATTAGTGGAGTAAGGAGACGTTTTGATGTAATAGGTGGAAGAGAACATTCAATTTGAGCAACGAAGTAACTAAGTAGAGTTGGAAAAAACTTTTAAGAAAAGGAAAAAAAAGAAAGGAAATGATCCTCACAATATTCTTATCAATGCTGGGAAAAGTTTAGGGTAGAAAGAATTAAATTAAGGTGTTTTCCTCTTTGACTAGATGGAGAACAAATAAGATGTTGAATGACTAGATGACAAACAATATAATACCCATCTATAAAAATAAAGGGAATGCGTAAGATGATTCTAACAACATGATAAAGGTTATTATCCACACTATGAAGGCGTGGAGAGTGTGATTGAAAGAAGTCTAGAAGATGCACAAACAATCCAAAGACCATTGTGGTTTTATACCGGGATCTGATGTGATGAGTAATAGAGTAAAAAAATAATTTGCTCATGGTTTTTTTATTTACTACAGAACGTGTATGACAGAAAACTAAGAGAAATGCCTTGGTAGATCATGGAAAAATAAAGTATGTCATGTAAGTATAGCAATATACTACAAGAAGTGTATGAGGAATTACAAACCAATCTTAAGACCGGTAGACGAACAAAGAAGATTTCCTTATTAGAACTTTCAAGGTACATGTTGTTTGCTCATAATGTCAGATTAGCGAAAGAATCTAGAAATAAGATTAATAATAAGCTAGAGTTGTGGAGACAATTTTTGAAACTAAAAAGGCTTAAATTAAGTCACAGTTGACAGTATGACAAATTATATACTATAGAGAGCCTTTTTTGCATGAAGGACTATAACAAGAAGTGTTATCAAGTAAGAAATGAAAGAGCTCCTTCTAAGTGAGTGTTTTAGTACATTGGCTCAAATTTTTACAGTAGTTGATATATTAATAAAGATATTCATTATAGGATTGTATGCGACTGATTCAAATAAAAGATTGAAATAATGAGGAGTTTTGAAGAGGAGGAGTTTGATCGAAGATGACCTGGAAAATAGGGATGAAACGGGACATTATGAATTGGGATTAGAGGAGTTATTATAGATAAGAGTGAACAGAGGAGGATTATAAATGTGGATGATCACTCAAACTTTTTTAGTTGTAGACTTGTTGGTTAATAATAGATACATCCAAATAAAGTAAATCTTTGTTAGCAATGATTTTTCACGTTGAATTGTTTTGGTTCTTATAACAGACCCAGTATTATTGTATTTAAGTCTTTGGCATTGATGTATAACTGTAATAGATTTTTAGCAACCTATATAAGGAAACTTTTGAAGCTTTCTGTGGACAATTAGAATGAGTAAAATAACCCTCATATAGTCATATGGATCCCTGTAATACGATTTGACTGTGGCCTACTCAAAAAGTTCTCTTTGAAACCCACCCTTGACTGAGTGTATGAATCTAATACACAATCTATGCTCTCTGTTGGGTACTACAATTCACCTGAAATTCAGCTCAAGGTATTCCTAGTTATGTCAAGCAGCCTATATGAATGGAGACATAACTTTTAACTCTTAACATATTGCATAATATCAGCCGCATAGCGATCACAATGTAAAGGCTTTTAAGGTTATCACGACCACTATATCGGACGTGACAGTCGTGAAAATCTGCATTGAGCTATGTTACTATAGTTGAACCAATTAGCTTGACGACATATTAGTTATACTTTATTGGTGAAACCCAAACCTAAAAAGGTTTGCTCTACTCTTCAACTTATGGTCAGTAACACTTCTTCAAGCCAACATTCATAATCTATAATGCTTGGAATCAATAATGTAGTTTACCTTGTAATATCTTCCCATCTGACTTATTAGTAAATGTTTGACTTCGATTTCCTTGTAATATTTCGTTGTAATATGATTTATCATGCTTCACAAAGATATGTGTCGTTACATTTGCATTGGCTCCTGATATGTGCGTTATCGCTTCACGAAGATATTTGCCGTTACATTTTCATTGTACTCTGATATCCCTCTAACCTTCATACTACGAGAAATCAAAAATCTGATCGCCTCTTTCTTTTTGTTTTTATAAATTATATGTTTATATTTACCGAAAGACTCAAGCATTGTAGTGGAAAAATGCGGTAACAGTTGTGATTGTGGTAACGGACACAATGAGCTGCAATGGGGGTGATGTGGTTATCGTACCGTCAAATATCTGCCTAAATCATGAAATATCGCTTGAAGCGGCCTATAGTACAGTATTTTACACCTTTACGATGTGGTTAATACCAGTTAGGTAAATTTGAAAACCTTTATGATACGGGCGATACAATACGATGCGATCTCATTTTAACACTATGTTAAGAAGTGCCCTACCAGATCAAAGCCTCGCATAAGTCCACCCAATCCAATTTCAACATGCCGGCCCTTTGGGAGAGAAGGAAGAAGGGGAAAACCCACTCCCGAGGTGCCCCCACTAGGGATTAATCCCCCAATCTCTTGGTTGTAGGAGACAATCCTTATCATTAGGCCAACCACACACTTGGTTCATCACTCCTTTAAATATTATGTATAAATTACTTGGTTAACTTGTTTAAAAATGGGGTTAAGGAGTACAAAAAGGTAATAAGCCTATAAGTATGTACAAACCTGCCATACTGCTCTTTGATGGCCTTATTCCAAACAAAAAGGCTTCAACCAGTTTATAAGATTCTGGCTCCTGTTAACTGTTCGTCGAGTACACTAGTCATGTAACCGATAACTTTACTTTTCTTAATCCTATAATTTAGTTAGTATTATGGGACTCTATCAACTCATTAGTGTTGGGCTAAAAAAACATGAAGCCATATTTTATTTCTAGTACCATAATTCAGTTTAATGTTAAAGATTTTCTGAAGCTTCAAAGCTCAATTTCATTACTGCTCATAAGTCATGACTTCTGATCATTTGGAATGTATCACTTCCTTTCTGTTATGTTATTACTCATTTGTATATTGCCAAGAACTTGCATCATGCCGAGTTCAATTAGTTAGTACACATCATTATATAAATCAAATGTAAGAATTCGGTAATAGGATTTTCTTCATCAGGCATACATCGCCACTTTGTCCTTTATGGTGTGACGGATTTTCTTCGAAGAAGGTATGCAATTGTGTCTTTATTGCTATTGATTTGTTTTCTAAATCTATTGATCACCAATTGCTGAGAAAATTTAAGATCTTTCCTTACATTGTTTTTCCCGTATGCTTTAAACAGTCTCGATCGTCAATTCTCTTCTGAAGAAGTTTTGCGCTTATTAGATCGGTTCTACAACTTGGAGATGCTGGTAAGCAATTCGTCGACGACCCATTTAATCATATAATTTGTGGCGTAGTATAGCGATCATCCTTGTCTTAATTTTGGTTTCAGCGAGGAGAGGATGAAGATGCCGAATTCCCTAACCGCGAAGAGGAGTTCTCTTTGCCACAAAGTTATTTCACCAAGGATGAATCTTGAACAAAGAAACTAAGGGAACATTCTCTAAATTTAAGCAATAGCTCACCAGAATGTTCAATTTTTGTTGATCAAAGCACCATAATTGCTTTTTCTAAATTTTGTATCTATATAATTATAGAATGAGCACCTTTGTAAATGGCCTAGTGTTTTGAGTTTGGTTTTGTTCAACCTTTGGATGCTTGGCTTTTATAAAGTTCATTTTGGCTCTTGCTTTTGGTGGGTATGATTGTGGATGGCCCATTATTTGGTCCCACCTGTTTAAAACAATCAATTGGAACCGCTCTCTATCATTATCATCATATTCAGTATATTTCACTAATAAAGGCTATGATTAGAATTTTGGTGAGATTGTTTTGCGTTAACTTGGCTTTATCCGATGGGTCAAAAATTCATCAGGTCCTCTCTTGAGAGACCATCTATAGTGTAGGCATCTCTCAAGAGCCCAACCCATATCTCCCTTTTAACTTACATAACCACCAATTATATTTCTTTAATTTATAAATTGGGCCAGCCCCAAAACGTGAGACGTCCATTGTATAGACGGTCTCAACTAAGAATTTGTGAAAATCAATTAGCATGTCCCGCACATAAAGGTTATCAATTGTGATTTGTGAGTAAAAGATATCCTTTAACTTAATATGAAATACCAAAAACCTAAATTTGTATACTTTTTCCGTTCTAAAATACTTGTAACATTTGACTTTTTACGCAGTTTAATATACTAATTTAATTTTTGATAAATCTAATTATATGTAATAAAAAATATAAAAATTTGATATGAATTACTCCCTCCGTTCTCTAATTTTCTTCCCATTTAGAAAATTCCACCTTAAAGAAAGAGAAATTTGATTAACATTTTTGACCTATATTTAGAAGATAGAATATAGATCTCGTTAGATTCGTCTTGATGTATATTTTATTATTATGTATTTTTTATAATTGTTTATTAAGTGTATTTAGAGATATTAAAATTTAAAATTTGCTTTGAAAATTGTGCAAAAAGTAAACGAGAAGAACAAAAAAGAACTGACGAAATATAATTTAGTCACAATTTAAGAGTAATAAATAAATAGTATAATATTTCCAGTGGCAGATGTACATTGAGTCAATGATGTCAGCTGCAGCATTTGACTTATGTATAACCCATATTCATTATCATATTAATAAGTCTAATGACTCAGTAGAGGTTTTAGTTTTTTTTTTGAACAACTCTCGGAGGTTTTAGTTTTTAATCTATTAATCTGTAAGTTAAAAGTCGATAAATAAACCCAATCGCACAAAACATGCCATTGCACCTAGGTCAAGTCACACGATTTGTGTGATTTACCATAGATTTAGCTTTTAATTCAAAACTTTGATGTAAAGCGAACAAATGTAATACTTTATTCGCTACTTTTTGTTTCGCTACTTTTTGTTTGTACACTTTAAGTTTTTTCACTTTACTAGAGAAATTTAAATTTGATTTTTGAAGTATATATTCAAGATAAAATATATGCATGTGGGATCTTATTAGATTTGTCTTGATGCAAAGAATTTTAATATATAAATTTTACAATTTTTTATTGTGCGTACTATGAGATATCGAGGCTCAAAATCTACGTTGAAATACGTGAAAAACTAAAGTGGATAAATAAAAAAGGACGAAGATATGTCTGTATAGATAAGAAAAACTATTGTAATAATGTCTTCAAACTTTAAAATGTCAATTACAAATTTGAAAATTTTAAAATAGTCGTCGTCATTATCATCCTACTCAGAGTATCCCGCTCATAGAAAACTATGGACAGGGTCTGGGGAGAGAAGGACGACGACAACTCATACCCATAAAGGAGAGCGCGACCAAAAGGAGTTCCCTGGCTAAATTTTAAAATAGTAAAGGTGATGAATCCTACAAACCTATTTAAACCATCACAAATTGTTAAGAGATCATTTCTAATTGGGCTGACTTATTATATATTTTTTAAAAATATTATAAGTAGGCATTAAAAACGATGTAAGTAGTTTAGTAGACATTTAAGATACTGAAAATAAACATTAAGGATACAATAAGTAAGCATTACGAATAATGTAAGTATGCATTAGGAATACGGTAAGTAGATAGTAATTTTTAATGGGCTGGCTTGAAAGTTGATATACGTCTCTTAAGAGATTAACGGTTAACCCATTTGATTGTGATACTTCTTCCTTTTCATATTACTTGCACCAAACACATTTATACGCAATTCAATGCGTTTGCCGAACCGTTTAGATCCAGAGTTATACATAGCATAAAATTAAAAAAAATTTATATAATATAAAAACATGCGATAAAGCGAATAAAACAATATTCCATATGACTATATTTTTTCTCGTATAAAAGCCGAAACGTGCAAATTACATGAAATGATGAATAGTATATCAAAGTTGATTTGGTGTAAGTAATATGAAACGGAGGAAGTGTTAAATAATGGTAATAAAAATAAATAATTTATACCATAAATTTTCTGGAAAACACAAATTCTTATTTGAGACCGTTTATACGATAGACGTCTCAAGTTTTGAGGCTAACCTAATTTATAAATTAAAAAAAAAACAACCAGTCTCCTGAGAGACCGTCTTTGAGAGACCGTCTTTCTGAGAGACGTCTCTCATGCCCAATCCATTAAAGCTTATTTCTTACATTTACTCTACATTTTTCCTAATAGGCTAACTCAATTAGATAAGTTGGAAGGAGATATCGGCTGCTGTTGAGAGACGTATATACTATAGACGGTCAAGAGATACCTTACGGAAATATACATATCATTCCTACAACAGTGTAGTTAAGCAATAAACTGAATATCAACACCAGTAATAACAATAGTTTCAGTCCCAATTCTGGGTACAATCGACACCTGAATGGCTTCATCTTCCGCCGCACCAATATCATCCAACAAATTCGTAAGTGCCAATTTCAGCTCTATGTTATTCCCCATTCCGTTTCTCATCATCCCATTTCCGCCATCTTTATGCCCCAAACTAGTGAAACTCCCTGCATACTCATCCTTAATCTGAGTTTTCCCTTTTAGATCATACTTACCATCATCATTCACATACACATCAAACTTGCAGAACCCCATCCACATTCCACACTCAAACGAAATCACCAAAACCTCCTCTTCTTTCTCTTTCTCAATCGCACTTCGATTCTTTTTCGGTCTTTCCACTTTTGTTACAATCACTGAATTCAACGCCTTCGGAAACTCAACAGCATCAGATTTTAGTGCAGTACGCCGCTTTGGTGCCGCCTTTAGTGTCGCACGCTTAGGCTTCGAAGCGGTTTTGTTGCGATCTAGCCAAAGTAATGGCTGTTCTTGATAAGTAAACCCTAATTTCTCGCTATTGAAACTATCCCTAATATAAACCCTAACAGGATTAGCGTTTTCATCATAGAAAATGAAGTAAATATTGAGATAATTAGGATCATTGAGGTTAACTCTTCCTGTACCAGGAAGATCTCTAGTCCAAATATCCCACATCCTATCAACATTAGCGTGGTGACAGTAGAAGATAGGATCCCGTGCTGCGGACCAAAATGCGCCCATATTCTGACCGCCTTCAGTTTTTTGTCCTGTCCAGATGTGGATATTGTTGTGTGGTGATCTTTCGAGTGAACCAGCATTTGCGGATTTGAATTGACCCACATCTCCAGCTACATATTTGGCACCGAAGAACAGTTCGGGTTTGGTTACGTATAACATTTGCTTACGAACCAACAGTAAATTTTGCTGGATTTGTTCCTCGTCGTCATAATCTGGCTCTATGAATGACTTGTTGTAAGCTAGATCTACTACCTGCAAGAATAAAATTTTTTATCTTCCTATTTGAAATTTGAAAACAAAACAGGCGGTTCTAAAATCAATTTTAAAATTTTTACACTATTCATTCATTCTATTTATTTGTGTTTAATTTTTTATCTATAAGTTTAAATATAATAAGTAGAATTCTATTAGATTCATCTAAATGGAAGATTATTAATATGTATTTTTTATATATTTTTTTATACATAACTAATGATATTAATGGTCGAAGTAATACATTAAAGTATGTAAAATGTTAAATATTACAGCTATTTTAAAACGAAGGCATTATTAAATGTTCTATACAATAATTTTAAAAATACAACTACAAAAATTTATTCCATAAAATAAAAGTAAATTACATTTGAAAATTATAATGTAATTAATTTCTATATAGTCCATTAGTCATTAGTGTAAGTGTAGTAGTTCTAAATTTTGAAGAAATCAATTACGATCGTCTTTTATTTTAAGTAGGGTTGGACGTGAACAAAACATAATTACAAAACACAAGTAATTCTACAGTCAATTTCTATCAAGATATATCAGGCTATAAACCATTGGGTTTTATTAATAATTATAAATGCAATTAATTAAAAAGTACTAAATATGTAATATATTATTTTTTAATAGCAAATAACTTATTAAAAAATTATACTTTGACACAATGTAAATTATTTATTTATTTACACCAAAATTACCAATAACCTTGAAGGTAATTTAAAAAAAGGGTTTGATAAATATGTATTTTATTAAAAATTTTATAATGGTTGAGAACAAAATAAACACAATAATTAATTTCTGTTAAATTAGGTTGAATTATTGTGAATATTAATATATTATCGTTTGGAAATACGAGAAGCACACATTTCATAAGACATATAGATCATTCCAAAACCATATGACAAGGAAATGACTCCAATAAGGCAATAACTTATAAAAGGTGCACAACATTTACTCCCTAGTCCCTCCAATTCAATTTAGTTGTACATTTTAGTTTTGGCACAAATATTAAGAAAATGAGGGGACTATCTAAAATAGTAAACCCCATGTGCAATTTTGGGTATTTTTAATATTAAAAAAATAATGAGACCACGCAAAATAATAGACTCATGTGCTATATTTAGGGATGGTCATGGAGCGGGTCTGGAGCGGGTCCAACCGGACCCTTTTGATTTTTTGAGATTCAGATCCGGATCCGGACCATAAGGGTCCAAAATTTTCAGACCTAGACCCATATCCTCCAAATCTGATGGGTTTAGGTTCCTTAATGGATTTAAAAAAAGTGTTTTTGATTTATCAAATTTGAACCATTTGTAAGTCATTATATTTTTCGTATATTTGTAAGAGAGTTATTATCGTGTTTTACAAATATTTAGTACTAATTTAACATCTAAAGTCGCATAGCGTCATCCATATACGCTTAAATTCTATTAAATATTCGAGTTTATGTAATAAGGGTAATTGGGTTAGCATTTAGCAAGTAGCATATATATTATTTATATATTATGATTATATGAAAAGAAAATAAGTGTTGGGGGGCAAAATTCATACGTAGAAGATAAATAAAAATAGACATTTAGAAAACGAGGAAACCATCTAAAAATGCGCTCCTTCTGTTCTCTAATGTTCTTACCATCTGCAATATTCTACCTTAAGGGGAGAGAAATTTGATTATTGTTTTTGACACATATTCAAAAGAAAATATATGTCCATGTAAAATCTCGTTAGATTCGTCTTAACGTATATTTTTTTATTATGTACATTTTTTATAATTTTTTATTATGCGTATATTTTAAGATATTGAAGTTTAAAATTTGTTTTAAAAACTGTGCAAAAAGTAAACGAGAAGACCAAAAGGAAACGGAAAGAGTATGTATTAAAATGAAAATGAGACAATAAAGATGAACTGTCCAAAAAGAAGAGGAGACTAACAAAATAATTAGAGGGAGTATAATTTATCAGATAAAACATACCAACAATTTATCAATATGTCTAGTTGTCTACTACCATTATTTATATGTGTTACCTTTGTAAGGTGGTCTGGATTGCGTTTGGGGTCGTAGAGTGGAGAATTAATGTCATTGAACATTGCTGGGATCCGCATGCCATCCGGGTGATCCCAGTTCCAATATGGTAATGCAAATCCGGGTTTACCGATCAATTTCCCAAGTATCCGCTCAAAAAAATATATTTCCCATCTATGAAAGGAAGCGAATAACCAAGTAGTATGGACTTCCAAACGGGTATCCGGGTATCCGACAACCGGATAGGCTCCATCACAATAAGCACAATGTACCCTCGCTTGCTGCGCTAAGCTGCGAGGGTCAGTCGAAGGAAGAGATCTCATCTTTTCAATACCTGTTTTATAGTCCTCCAACCAAACCGGGTCTTTCAGCGCTAAATGGGCAGGTTTTCGGACCCGCAGAACCGGATTCGGATAGTTCTCAAATTTAAAATCAACCAATTTTGATGGGTCGATTTTTGGTGGGCAGCACTGGTCTCCTACTGACCCGTCCCATTTGGCATCAGTGAGCGTACAATTTTTATAATCTGGTTCGATTATGGCAGCTAACGTATTATTAGCAGGTAGACCGCTGTTTAAAGTGGCGGCGGACCCACATAAGCCTCCTAGACCAATGAGCATATTTCTCCTATCAACAGGGCCTATTTGGGGTTCATAGTTGTTTTTATTTTGACAAGAGATTGATTTCTTGCATGAATGTGGAAACCCATTTGTTCCATTCTTAGATTTGGTAGGTTTGGGTGTTTTGAGGAGTAAAGGGGTGTGAAAAATGGAAGCGGTTAAGGTATAAGAAGATAGAAGAGCCATTAACGTTACTACTATTGCCGGTTAGGCTTGCTAGTTAGGCTGAATGAAAGGAAGAATTATACGAGAATTGAATTAAAGCTTTTGTTCATCTCAAAAAAAAGAATTAAAGCTTTTTTTTTTTGATGAAGTGGTATTTTGTACAAGCTAATGGGTGTTATTACAAGCTATTATGCTATGGTAGAAAGATTTGAAAAATATTGGAAATATCTCTCAAATTTATAGAGGGTTTTGGAGTTTTGTTAGTCAAAAATCAAATATAGGTTGGTTGTTGAGCTTAACTTATTTGAGCCACTTAGTTGAAAACATGGTCTTTGTTTTTAGTTAAGTATTTGATTTGATTTTTTCTATTCAAATAATTAAATGTTAAAGGACTTTATTAATTTAAATTTGTTGAATTAGAAGCATCCGCTAATCTAGAGTTTCAAGTCTCAGAAGGCTTCAACTAATGAACAAAATTTCGGCAACGTTTTGTTTGTAAAATTATCAACTAATAATTTTTTATTCATGCAAAATGACAAGTGGATGTACAATAAATTTATCAAAATTATGATCTTATTCTTGAAAGAGGATCTCGTAATTAAGTATTGTTTTCGAATAAAAGAATGCTAGAAATCAAGATCTATCTTAGCCATATGCAGTGATTGAATTAATAACAATTTGAACTTATTTATTAAATTCATTCCTCCTTATTCAAAATAATGTAACTAAAGAAAAAAGTTAAATGTACTCTAACAATAATGTGTATGTTGTAAATAAATAGTGGATCGATCTATTATAGTGCACCTTCTTTATTGATGTCGTCTCATCGTAAGAAGGCCTCAATTCGGTCGGCCTAAACTATTTTAAAAAACAACTTCTTGCACAAGTGTGAATTTAGTTTTCATTATTTTTTTTTTTATGTTTTTTACTAATGGACTGCTTGTATGGGCCCGTCTCACAATAAAACAGTGACTAAAATGAGAGAGTATTTTACATTAAAAAACTTCATATCAATTTTACGCTTTTACTCTTACGAAAAGAAAAAGTCTACTTTAAAATTTTGTTTTTAGAAAACGACAAGGGACACATGTCCGTGTGCCCAAACGTCTGCCACTGATTAGAAGGCAAAAATGTTGAAATAATACATTTGAATATTTGTGTTTTGCTTAATGCTTTCATTTTCTAATTCAAAGCATAATCTTATAAATGTATGTTGAAAATAATTTATTTTTTTAAAGTGTTGATTTTAATATAACTTTTTTCTATTGAAATGATTGCAAAATATTAAAGAATATTACATCAAAAAGTAATATTCACAAAATTTCAAGAGTATAGTAACATATAGTTAATTTTATATATATTAAAATCAATAAAACTTATAGAAAGATTATGTGAAAAATATAAGATTACATCAAAAGAATAGAAAATACAACCCGAAATAAATCTATTATATATGGAGATATTTTATGTGTAATAAGCAAATATTTTTTTTTATCGTATAGTTTTTGGAGAGAAAAAAAGCAAAAGAGAGAGTGACATGTCTCAGTTAATGGGAGTGTTTTAAAAAATTCAACATGCCGATCTGAAATCTTATTTAAAAAGAAATTTTATAGCCACCGACCCGTGTGAATGTAGCCGAGGTAATATAAAATAAAAAAACTTCCTTTTCTTGCCAACATAGCAAGCTACTTTACTGAAAATGTCAATATTTGGTAAAATAGAATTTTAAGTCGTATTTAGTGGTGCATGTAATTGTTACTAACACATTTAAAGCTCTAAAATCAAAAGTAACTGCGTAGAATATTCTCTATATTTTTTTCGACAAATTATATTCCATCAATTTACCAGAAGGGGTGCAGGCCCGTAGTAGTCTATGAGTTGATTTCACTTGATTTTTTCGACTTTTAAAAATTTAGGTATATTTGTTAGATAATAATAATAAATAAAAAATAAAATAAAGTGATTTTATATATTGAACCCACTTCATATATAGATAACAAAAAAAATTATCTATATTGAAACTAGTATATAGTTTATCAATCAATTTGAATTATAATTGATGTATCACTAGCTATCATTGTTTTTTCTGTCGGATAGTTTATGGATTCTGGGTAAATATAAACGACTACCTTTCAAAAAAATAAAAATAAAAATTTGGCCTAAATTTAAATGTCCGTAGTCGTTGAATAATACTCCCTCCGAATCTTTTTAGTTGTCCTATTTTTCTATTTGGCAAATTCATATTAATTGTCCCATTTTCTTTTTGTCTATCTTTTTTTTTACCTAAATACCCTCACTTTTACTACTCCCAATACCCTACTACCACCTTTACAATTAATTTAATCAATTAAAATACCCAACTACCACCTTTTTAATGGACCTCACACCACCCTTAATAACCGTGAAAACCCAAATGAGACATCTAAAATGATTCGGAGGGAGTAACTATTTGATATTTCTATTTGATATTTCTTAGTCTGCATTCTTTTTATTTATATAAATTTTCCTTAAAATGAGAAATCAAATGATGTACATTACTAATGCAAAAATTTTAATGGTACAATATTGACTTTATTATTAATTTTTGGTTTAACTACTTATCGAATCATACAGAGGTATTTTAAGTCTTGGATTAAATACTTATCGAATAATAGGTAATTAGGCTACCAAATATTTAACAATTACAATCAAACAGAGATATCCGATCTATAGATATCACTACTTAGACAACTAACGGGTATCTTAAAATATCTTACTATTTAAAAAAAATAGCAAATATAGACGGCCGCATATGTGCAACCACTCATAGTGCGACCAGTAATAGTGCGACCACTCATAGGTTCAACCCATAATTTTAAAGTTGTCATTATGAGGCTTGAATTGGACATTTTAGACCTTGAAATAGGCAATTTAAGTCTTGAATTTAACGAACTTTAAACCATTAGAACATACATCTAAGTTTCGAAATTGATGTTTTACAGTTAGGGTTGGTAAGTAAAATATAAAATTAAGGGTTGGGGTAAGGATATTAATTCGAATTGACATTTTAAGCGTGGTGGAATGATTGTTTTTAGAGTTGAAGTCCATAGCTAAAAAATTAAATTAAACCTCTAGAGAAGAAAAATTGAGATTTGAACTAAGAATTTAAAGTGTTAAATTTAGTTTTTAAATTATAAAATGAATATTTTAATCCTTGAATTTAACAAATGTATACACGCATACAAAGTTTTGTAATTTCTTTTTTTATCTTACTACGAACAAACTATCTATTATTGAAAGCGGGTGGATGATATTCTTCCAAGTTGCAATAGAGCAAGTGGCCTTTTATTTGGTTGATCGAACACATACGACCAGCTATCAATCAAATTGTACATCTTCCGTTTTGAAATACCCTCTACATAATAACTTTTGACGCTATTTATTGTTTAAACTTATTTTATATATTGCGATTATTGTGTAAGGAAAAATATAGTTAAGTGGGATCTTATTTGAATCGTCTAATTGCATAGTTGCATAATAGTATCAACTTTTTATAATTTTTAGATGTGTATATAGTTCAATATACTTCCTCCGTTCCATTTTACTTGCAACATTTACCGTTTTTGGAAGTTTCATATTACTTGCAACATTACTATTTTTGGCAAAAATAATCTACTTATTTTATCTCACTTTATTCCTACCCCACATATCACCATCAATCATACATCATCCCATTAATTATTTAATATACCCTAGAGCTGTTCAAAAGTGACCCGACCCGAAAATCCGACCTGAAACCGAAAGTAAATCGACCCGAAAATGTGTTCCTTTTTAAGGTTTATCAAACCGACAATACCCGAATCGAAGTTGTACCCGAACCGATTGACAACCGAAAATGAGAAAGCTGAACCCGAACTGTAACCGATTTTTGTAACCGACACATAACTGTTAACCGAGATTATCCGAACCAAAAATGACCGACCCGAGTCATACCCAGCCCGAATTATGCTCGAAATCGAACTCGATCCGGCAAAAACCGACTAAACCCGAATAAATTTTAGATCAAATTGCTTTAAACCTGAACCAATTTTTAACATAGAAGTATGATAGACTCATATTCAATCATCTTATTATTTAATCTAATCAAGTGATAGATATTTTAATAAATTAAATTTTATAAATACATGGTTTCATATATTTAGAGTTAATAATCAATGGTCAATGTATATAACCGTATTAGATGAAAATTGATAGAACTTTATAATTCTAATTTCCGGTTAAACAAGTAAAAGTAACAAAGTAATAATGATCACTAGTTGATTTACATTTTAACTATTTTTGCTTTAAGTAAAGGAAATTTTGTCATCAATTAAAAAATAACTAACAATTTAATTTAATATTGACTCGATCGATAGTAAGTAGTAGTACGTAGCCGATAATAATTAAAACCCGAACCCGATTTGTACTCGACAAAACCGAACCAATTATTAACCGATGACAACCCGACACCGATTAACACTCGACACGAACTTCAACAAACACCGAACCGATGCTAACCCGATAGCTCGAATAACCGATCTTCAACCGAACCGCGACTAACCGACCCGATCCGAGTGCGACCCGTCGTAACACGCAACCGAAAAATAACCGATCCGAAATACAACCGAACCGAAAAACACTCGTCCGAAACCGACCCGATCACCCGAATGAACACCTCTAATATACCCACAAGTCACAACCAATATGTACTTATAATATTTTTTTTTATTTCTACCCCACATATCACCATCAATCATACATTATTCCTACTTTTACCATATTGATTTGACAACCCTTAAAAAATGTGTCAAACCCCTATGGTGCAACTAAAACGGAACCGAGGTAGTATAAGTGATCAAAAGAGTACATTAAATTGCGTAAAAGTCAAATGTAACAAGTTAATGGAACGGATAAAGTAATTAAGAATATTCAGACTAAATACTTGCGTAAAGGGAACTGGTCATTGAGCATTAATTACACATGCCACCTATGTTTATTAACCATCCAATGGAAAATAATCTTCTTAATTAGTAGTAGCAACCTTTATTCAAGTTCGCCTGGCTTATTTTGCATAGTGGTGTCACCAGTGATGGATTCAGGACCCAAACTCACTGAGAGCACAATTCATAAATAATAATTTAATAAAAAAATCATTAAATACAAAATAATAATGTTTTCAATTTATTCCTACAAAAAAATATTTTATATTCTATTTTGACGAGTTTTCATATCTTAAAATCGACGAATAATAAGATCATTGGGAACGTTACAAAATACCTCCTTTTCAATAAAAGTTACCAAGCAATCATTCATCCATTGATCTCCCATTTTATTTCGCAATTTTGTCTTCACGATATTCATTGCAGAAAAGCTCTCTCCACTGTAGCTGTTGCCACGGGTAGTACCAAAGACAGCTTTAAAAGCAAATAAACTAGGGGATACACTTCATTTTTTTTTTGTCTTCACTAACATTTGAGAAAGATCACCTAATCCTTTTAAATTACCAAAACGATCATCATCTCGCATATCTGAAATGTAAATCTTTAGTTGGTGTTCAAGTTCTACAAGAGCACTATCTGAAAAATCATCTGGATAAAACTTACCCAACATTATTAGCCTATCAAGAGCAAAAGCATGAAATGAATCAAGAGGGCTAAAACAAGCTATGGAACGAAGCAATTCCAAATTCTGTTCACTGAAACGATTGTTCAGCTCCTGGAGTAACATGTCTATAACATTCAAGAATAGTTCAACATGATAGTGGTGTAACATTGTAATTTGAGGGGTCTTGCGCCTTGATCTCCCATCAACGAAAAACTTATCTTGCATATTAGGAACGAATATTTCATGCCGTTCACAAAAGTCTTTGACATCCTTTAAAAGGGATTCCCACCCTTCATCTCTCATCTTTTGTAATTCTTCTTCGCAAATTTTGACAAGTTTGATAGCATTCTCAATATCTTGATCCTTCTTGTGTAGTGCTTTCGACAAGACATTAGTCATGCCCAGAATAGTTAACATCAATTTTAAGGTGAAAATAAAATCAAAAGTTTGCAAAGTTCTTGACAAAAATAAGGCTTCTCCTTTTTGTTCTCTTTCTCTACCATCTTGAGCAAGAAAATCAAGCACGTCAATGACAGCATCAAACATAATTATGAAATTAACAAGAGAATGATAATGAGATCCCCATCTTGTGTCACCGCCCTTTGAAGAGTACTTTCTTGGTTTAAGCCCTGACCACTGTTAATCACACCCATTTTCAGACCTTCTAAAACTTTTTCAGCTTGTTTTTCTTTCAACATATCTTGATATTACTAGATCCTCCAACAACATTAACGACCATAGCCATCCAATTGAAGAAACAAGCAATTTCAGGGTGATTTTTTGCAACGGCAACAAGGGTAAGTTGAAGTTGATGAGCAAAAACAATGAAACATAATAGGCGGAGCTATTTTCTCTCATAATCAACTTTTTAAGACCATTAAACTCACCTTGCATATTGCTTGCTCCATCATATCCTTGACCTCTAATATTTGAGTTACTCAACCCGTGTTCAGAAAGAACAAGATCAATACCCTCTTTAAGAGTGGAAGAACAAGTATCTTTCACATGAGTAATGCCAAGAAATCGTTCTTTAATCATCCCTTCTTTATCAACAAAACGTAAAGCAATTGCCATTTGTTCTTTCTTAGATATATCACGAGACTCGTCAACTAAAATACCGAAAACATCATTATTAAGCTCTTTAATGATAACTTTTGTCGTTTCCTTTGCTGCAGCATTGACAAGATCCTTTTGAACCTTAGGGGATACCATTTGTTGATTTCCAGGAGCATTACTCAAGATAACTTTTGATATATCTTCATTGTGATCAGCCAAAAATTTTAAAAGTTCATGAAAATTTCCTCTATTTAAAGACCCCTGACTTTCATCATGACCACGAAATGATAATCTTTATTGTAGAAGATATCTGATACAATCAAGTGATGCAGTCAAACGTATCTTATAATTACTATCAATCTCTTTAGATTGAACTGCTAAAGCTGTTACAATAGATTGATTGGGTTTCATCAAAAGTTCACTTGCTCTCACACATGAATTATGCAAACTGCCAATATCGCCAACATGGGTTTCAAGTCGATATTTTTTATCCCATTGGTTAAAACCCTTGGTAACAAATGCTTCACCACCACCTTGCCCCCCTACTTCATTTTTAAACAAATAACAAGGCAAACAATAAACTTCATTTTTAATCTCACTATATTCTAACCAATTTCGATATGAATCATACCATTGAGGATTAAACTTGTGCATTTTTCCTCCTATATTTCTTTGAGGAAAAGATTTAAGCATAGGCTGAAAAGGACCTTTCATAAGATAAGCTCTTCGTATTTCATTTCTATCATTTGGATGAGAACTTGAAATTTTTTGTCTCTCTGCTGGGTCTCTTTGGAGTGTGTTCAGATCAACTCTGATTCGCTTAGAAGATTGTGGACTTGATGAACCATCAACTTTTTCGGTAATAATTGTGTCATCATTTGCTCCAACTTCTTGTTGTTGGGAAGGAGATGGTTCATGTGAAATTGTTTTTTTTTTGAAGTATTTTTCCATGACTAACACTTTGATCTCTACATATTAAACAATTATATATCACTAATCAACAATATGAATTGAAATTTCTATCAAAAATAATTCACTTTTTTAAAATTTTCAATTTAAATAAATTTTACAAGAATCAATTAATCAATAACATTATACTTAAATAAATAAACAATTAAATAAGAACATATGTACAACTTATTTAAAAATTGATAATTATTGAAATTAATCAAGAACATTAGAACAATGATCAATTAATCAATAATATATAAATATAATTTATTCAAAAAATTGATAGTTATTGCAATTAATCAAAATTATATTATCATAGATTCATACTTGATTATAACTTTTTAAATAGATTTGTCAAATTGAATTAAAATAAAAAAAATCATACCTTTGATTAAATTTGAATGTAAATTGCAAAATTGGAAGTAATGGTGGTGGGTAAGAAATTGGGCTTGTGGCAACCAACAGTGGTGGTAGAGCGGCGTGGGCGTAGAGCACCACGTGACGTCGTTCGTGGTGCAGTGGTGGTGGTGAGTGAGTTGACGGTTCTTAGTCGTAGGTTGCTGTGATTAAATATTTTCGTGAATAGTTGCTGTGCAATTGAATATTGGGTATTTATAGTTTTTTAATATGTGTACTCCTTATAATTATCTGATACTAGGATAAAATTACAAGATAGTGGTGTCTCAGTTGGCAGTGAGTGCACCATTATATGAGGCGCCTACAGGTCTCGATTTCGAATCCCTTAGGCAGCAGTTTTTTTGCAAACTTTTAATTTGTTTTTAAAAAGTCAGTGAGGTCACTTGCGGGCGCCGGCGTCAATTAGGTCCGCCCTTGCGTGTCACTCTTCATCTTTTAGTCTCATACACTAATTGATGGATAGAATTAGAAACTACGAGTTTAGAGATAAATTAGGGGTTGACCCTATTTCAGTAAAAATGCCCGAAAATAAATTGAGGTGGTTTGGACATGCGCAGGGAAAGACTTTTGACGCCCATGTGAGGAGGATAAAGAGCATTTAGTAGAGCGTAAAAGGAGTCGAGGAAGACCCAGAAGAACTTGGGATGAGCAAATAAAAGTTGACTTGCGTGAATTAAACCTCTCTGAGGACCTGACCAGGGATAAGAGTAGGTGGAGGCGTCTTAGCCATGTTTTAGACTATTGATTCTTCCATCGCTTACTTGTTGGTGTTCTTGTCCCCCCGGCTTTAAGTCGTTGCTATTTCTATTATTATTAATATTGTTTTCTTTTATTTTTTAATTGTTTGTCTTACTGTATTTTATTATCTCCTTATGCTATTTATTCATATTTATCTTATGTCTAAAGGTCACGCTTGTGTGTGATAAGACGCAGACTTGTGGAGTTCGCTACAGCCGCACTCGGTCCCATCAGTTGCAAAATTTTATCTTATTTGTTCTCGAGCGGGGGACTCTTTTGCCGTGCTCTCCTTTATGGTATGAGTTGTCGCCGTCCTTATCTCCTCAAACCCTGACCATAGTTTTTTATGGGCGGGATACACTGGGTATGATGATGATAATGACACAAATTTTTTTTTTCTTTTAACTAGTCAATTCTATTATTTAACTTGTTTTTGTCTGATTTTTCAATTCAAATCTCCTTTTTGCTAATTATCATCCAAAAATACAAACTTATTTTTTTCATTTTAATCGATCATCATCTGTATTCTCTAACTTGTTGTTATCTGATTTTTCAATTCAAATATTCTTTTTTGCTAATTTTCACCTAAAACACGAACTTATTCTCTTTTCATTTTAACCCGTTATATCTATCATCTAACTTGTATTTTTTTTGTTTAATTTTTCAATTCAAATCTCCTTGTTCTCAAAAGCATAGATAATATCTTCCTTTTAATTGATCATTTCCATTATCTAATTTGTTTTTGTCCGATTGTTCAATTTAAATCTTCTTTTTACTAATTTTCACAAAAAAATTAATTATGCTAATTAAAAACGACAAGATCGCTAGCACTTAATAACGAGTTAGAATCCTCATCATTACTTAAAATATATCTCCATTTGATAGTGTAAAAATAGAGGAATTTTGAGATTTTATTTTTTATTCTAAAATAGGTGTCAAAATCTTAGCATGGACGTGTTAAGAAACCAACTCAACCAAAAATCTAAGCTATGGTTGAGACCCCACGATATGTTATATATTCTAACATGCCCCTTCACACGAGAGCCCTTTGGGCTAGAATTGTGGATGCAACACAAACCCACTTCATACCTGGCGCTAAATATCCATTTTAAATGAGGGGTTGTTGAGATACGAACCCATGACTTTTTATCACGTCGGTTTTTAATACTTTATCTAGGAACCAACTCAACCAAAAGCTTAAGCTAATGGTTAAAGACTAGGATATGTTATACTCCTGGATCGTACACCTATTGACATTTGAAGACCCTTTAGAGCCGGGAGACTCTCTGTCCGAACTCTTCTAATGGGTATGAATTGTCGTCTATCTTCCCTCCCCAGACCCTGACCGGATACATTGGGTATAGTGATGATGATTTGACGGCCCACTAACTCCGATTCAGCCTGGCCTTACCCTGCACGGTATTTAAAAATTTCCGAATATAAATAAGATGATTTAGTGGGTTGTGTTACAGTTGGGGCTAATAGAAGAAACCCTGCATTAAAGCGATAAAGAAAGTTCAAAGTAGAAAAAATCTTCCGCATAATCTGATAGATCATAATAAGATAACAGAAAAGAATAGAACGAAATTAATACATGAATTTTTTATCTATTTAATTTTTTACATGAATTTAGAAATGAATTAGTTGACACTACTTAGGAAATTAATACCATGAATTTAATCTAACAGCTTACCAAGTCTTGTGGAAATTATGTCAAACAAAATTTCTTATGGTTGTAGGCTTGTAGGCTTGTAGGCTTGTAGCCCCGTGAAATCACAAATGATATGCACGGAGTATTATTTTGGCCTCCTTTCACGTGATAGAGTGTTAGTATAAAACATGTTTTTGATTTTTAATTATCAGATTAAGCATTACTTGAGGAGAAAATTTTAGGGAACTAATAACTCTAAGGCTTTAGGTTTTTCACGTGGTGGTAAACCAAAATTTTTTAAAAATTTATGTGGTAACCCTGAGGTTTACGTTATTGTTTCATCGTGATCTTTTTGCACATAAAAACGTTAGCAAACGTTAAACCAAAATTTTTTAAAAATTCATATGGTAACCCTGAGGTTTACGTTATTGTTTCATCGTGATCTTTTTGAACATAAAAACGTTAGCAAACGTTAATTTCGAAGCTTTAAGGATGTTGTACGCCTATTTATTCTACTGTGCACTCAATTTTAAGCGATTTTAAAATAGTAAGTATTATTAATTAACAAGTACAATCAAATAATATCATTGAGTAATGTTTTTTATTATTAGGTTGATGTACACTAAAATAGAGTTGACCAAAATTTATACATGACTTTTATTTGGTTGAGTTGTCTTTTTGACATGGTGTCAGAAGCCAACTTGATATAAATATTACGATTCGAATCTCATCCATCCTTTATTTTAAGTGGAATATTTAGCAATATTTGAGTTAGGGGGCATAATTGAAAAAGGTCCTCAAGGATATAGCCTTTCAGATTTGAATTAGCGATGTGGACGACCATTAAAACTAATATATTGATTCACATAGCTAACTCAAAATCTTTAAGAATTAAGACTCTGTGATTGTTATTGTTTTGTATAGATGTGGTGGGTATTTTAATTTGGGAAAGATAAATGGATAGTTGTTGCACTTTAAGACAAAATAGATTTTTTTTTCTTTTTTTTTGGGTTACGAGCCAAAATTTTAGGGTATAATACGATCTTAGATAAGAATATAAATACTTCTCATTCTTATAAAACCAGCAATAAATATGCTTTTTCATTTTATTAATATTGTAGTTTTTTTTTTTTTGAGTTATTATTAATATTGTAGTTTATTTTAGTTAGAATAAGATTTAAAATTTACATGTAAAATGAAAATAATAAAGTAATCATACAATGATACAAAAGAGTTGAAAAATTCCAAGTGTCATGCTATTGTAGCTTTAGGGTATAATACGATCTTAGATAAGAATATAAATACTTCTCATTCTTATAAAACCGGCAATAAGTATGCTTTTGATGTAGGAGTAGATGAAAAATTGATTTAAAAATTTAAAAATTTCGTTGTTTTAATTCTTAGAATTACAAATTTGCATATTATATAAAACTTAAGTTTTTTCTTTAAAAAAAGAACTTAAAAAGAAAAATATACACAGACCAATGAAATCATATCATGTATTTATTTTTATGTGTTATAGATTTATAGATTTATAGTGATTGTCAATATGTTAAGTGTTTATAAATAAGATAGGAGTACATCATAAAATTTTTCTTGGGATTATTTGCAAGCAAAGAGTAAATTGAAAGGAAGGAGATTAAGTTTGCATTGATCCATTAAAACAAACCTAACAACAACCTATATATGATACAACCCGTTTTGTATGAGACCGTCTCACAGTGAGACGATTTCAAAATAAGAAGCATAATAAACTAAAACTTTCTATTATTAGAATATTTAACTCAAGTATAAAGCATATCTCAGAATGAGATTATCTCATACAAGAATCTATCTATACATATGATAGGCTTACAAGTAAACTACTCCTAAAACTAAAAAATACTATTCCGTCCTCTTTGAATTGCATCAGAGGAATTGGTGTATTTTTTATAAAGTGGTAATAAATGAGGAGAGAGAATGAGTTGTGTGTATGAAATTAAAAGAGGAGTTAAAATATATGGATGAGATTAAGGGAAAGTAATGAATTATTGTCTAAAAATAAAAATGATGCAAATTAAGTGAGATAGACTAAAAAAAATAATGCAAATTCAATGAGAGGGAGGAAGTACACCCGCGGTAAGTGGTCAACAATGCCACTCCCATGACGATTCTATTGCCAAGCGTACAACTAACTTAATTAGTGGGGAACATGTCCACTAATATTAATTCACAATTATTCTTAACACTAGAAAAATTGAAACTAAAAACTAAACATTAAGTATAAGAATTTGAAGCACTAAATTCAATACACTTTATTGTTTCAAAATCTGGTAAAAATATATGAAGCCCTTCTCTAGTTCTCTTCATCGGGTGACGCGTATCTTGCCACCATCTTATTAATGTACTTCCTCCATTTTGAAATATTCGCATTCCATTGTGAAATTGTGTGGAAAAATATCACAATTAATAACAAGTATAATGAATCAAAGATAGTATTTCTCATCAATTACTCTTTGGTTAATGCACATTCTCATTTCTCACCAACCATCTAGTAATATTAACAATCAATATGATAAATTAATATTAATGCACTAAATTATAGAAGAGTGCATAGCGTAGGTATCTATGTATAGTTACGAACTTACAATATAATAAAAGGGTCTACAATTGTAAAAGAAGAAACGATATTAAGTTGCTGTTAATATTCTACATAAAAACCGAGCAAAAAACAAGATAAAAGATGGAAACAGACAAGAAAGCTTTTTAACAATTCTCTCTTCTAGCTTAATTGCTTAATAGCTTACAGCTTATACATCTAGCACAAAATTCCGGCAACAATGATTTAAACATCCCTGCTACGATGATTATTTTTAACAAAGGGATCCACGACACATCGTTTATGGAAGCCTTGCCAACGGAGGCGGTACGATCACTGCTGCCCCTGAAAGAAGAAATAACAGTCAGATGAACTCTCGGCACTCGGACAAGGGTAAGAATTAAGATGCTTGGACGTGTATCCAAGGCGGACATGCATATACAAGTTTTTTGCTATAATATAACTATTTATTTACTTTTAGCATAGATAAAACAAAAGAACTATAAATTTTTTTGAATCAAAGACAAATTAATGATCCCTCTAAATTTCAGTAACTTACTTCAGCCTCTGCAGGTTTCAATTCCTCAGTCTTAATATTCTCATCAGCTGTAATAACATATATGTAACGTTAAATTCAAGGTATCGAGAATGAATGCAAAGGGGAATGAGGTGGTAAAGTATACACATCGAGTAATGTATATACAACAATATTAGTTGTGTTGGGGCATTTACCTCCATCTTCGGGCAAATCAGAGGTCCATAGAGTGAGATTGTCTCTCAACAGTTGCATGATTAAGGTGCTATCTTTGTATGACTCCTCACTCAATGTGTCCAACTCTGCAATGGCTTCATCAAATGCTTGCTTGGCCAAATGGCATGCCCTGTTATGCAAAGGACAGTTTCAGTTTCTAAGGTAAAAGAATTTAACTGGTAAGAAGCAGGTATAACTACCTTTCTGGAGAGTTCATAATTTCATAGTAGAAGACAGAGAAGTTCAGAGCAAGACCGAGACGGATAGGATGGGTTGAAGGCAGATCTGTATTTGCTGTGGCAGAGGCAGCCTATACAATATATTGCCAAAGTAACACACATTAAAAGCAATAAATGAAGAACAAAACATGAGATGGATAAAAATGGCTTTGTTGCGGCAGAGATGACCTAAACAAGATATTTGCCGAAGTAACACACAAAAAGGTCAATACATAGAAATTAGAATAATGTTAGCATGCGATGGATGAAATGGCTATATTGTGGCAAGTCATTAGATGGGGAGATTTAACGTGCCTCATAGCCCTTGAGTGACTGCTCAGCCGCTTCCTTCCTTTCTTGATCCGACTTAAACTCAGCTAGATAGCGAAAGTAGTCACCTTTCCTGTAGTTTTACAATCAGAATATAAGCAAGATTATAAAATAAAAAAAAAAAAAAACAAAAAACAAAAACAAACTGTTCCAATCCAAGTTCACAGCATCGGTCTTTGTTACTACATACTCCCATCCCTGCCCAATATGAAATGGAATAGCATAAAAGGTCTGCTCTCCAACAGACATCTTATCATGATGAAAACACCAATAACAAATTTGAAAATTGCATCCAAAATACTTTCTTTCTAATTCAGTTTAAATCACTACAATTAAAGAAGATCCTATACAAATTAGAGGTCTTGGGAAAAGCATTCAATAAACGGTTCATTCCTGGAAATCAGCCAAGGCATACAAAATCATGAAATATATTGAATAAGACAACTTCACTTACATCTTGTAGTAGAAAACGATGGCTTCTCCACTGCCAGAATGAGGAACTAGATGTGCATCAATGATAGCCAAGATGTCTTGACATATTTTAGTAAGCTCATCTTCCACCTTCTGACGGTAACCCTTGATGAGCTTGACATTATTTTCATTTCCTTTTGATTCTTCCTTATGTTCAATTGAAGACATAATACGCCACGAGGCTCTCCGAGCACCAATGACATTCTTGTAACCCACAGAAAGAAGATTCCTTTCCTCCACAGTCAACTCAACATCTAATTTTGCTACTGTCTTCATGCACTCAACCATTTCTGCATAACAAAAGAAGAGCATTAAGAGAAATATTAGTCTTGTAGATCTTTTAATGTGATGTGATATTAATCAATTGATTAAGATGAATGATATAGAAGTATTGAACAACAAATAAGAAGACCAATAAAACAGTGGCACGTTTCTCAACTTTAGGGTTGCCAAATCTTTATTATTATTTCCAACACTATCCTTCCATTAGCCAACTCAACCCCAAAAAAGCAAAAATGAACTTTATGAAGTTCAAACCAACACTTTGTTTCAGTATGGAAATTTGGGGAGAAAAAAGTTAAGGGAAAGAGGAAGATGTAAGTTTCCTCATTAAATGGAAAATGATGGGAGTGAGAAATTAAGGGTAATAGTTTCCTTTTCTTAAGAAATAAATCTCCTCACGTTGGAAGATTTGTATGGAAAATGACGATGAAAATTGATAGGCTGCAGGCCTAAGCACTAATCTATGAATTCAATAGTACAGTAGCAGCAGTTGCAGCCCAAGAGTTACCAGATCCATTATTACTGATGGTTGATGATTCCCTCCATCCCTTTCTCTCTTCTAATCTACTAACCGAACAAGGGAATAGTTGTACAGTTTCCCTTCAATCCCCTCCATTTCCTTTCTCAAAAGTCAAAAGTTATTCAATCAAGATGTCAGAGAGGAAAGAGGTTAAAGATGATCAGGCTACCTCTTAGTTTTAAAAAGCTCGCCTAGGTGCGCCTTGAGCGAGCCATGGGTTGGCTGCCTTCATAGGGTTGGGCGAGCTAATTCCTCAAGGAAAGCGTTTTAAAACAATTCATATCGCCCAAGTTGAGTGGCTCAAAGTCCTTATAGCACCTTTTGGTCTTAGTCTCAGAAGGATCTTATTTGATATGGGCACACACCAAGTATGTTTGCGCTTCTCTACGTTTTGGTTCCCTTTTCGCCTGGAGCGTTGGAGTCTAGAGCCTACGTTCTAGGGACCCTCTGTTCCAAAGAGTGTCTCATGCCTTTCAAACTAAGGGCTACCAATCTTAGTTTGCGTGCTTTTTGTTTTTCATAAAGAAGGAACGATGATTACAATATCATCATACACGGTGACGATTCACCTTTCTTAACCACGGTCAGCGTAAAAGATTTCACAGTCGATGATTACAATATCATCATACACGGTGACGATTCTTCACTATCGTACCAATCAGAAAACGAAGTTATACAGCATGTAAGTTAGATTTGATCCAGTATCAAACAATCACCAACGCAAATCAACTGAAATCATATCCATTTCCCAGATATCAATTAGATTGAAACTATGCGTTTTCCAAATAGGGTGAATTAGAATGAAAACCGAAGTATGGACCTTATTTGTCTAAAATCGTGATTCGCGACAAACAAAAAGGAAAAATCAACCTCAATCATTAAAAACAAAATATTCTGAAATTTTGGAGATAGTCAAATAATAGAACATGGATCAAACAAATAACAAAATCGAACAACAATCAATGACAAATATCTAAAAACATCGATTCAATAAAAACTGAACTTCAAAATGAGAAAATAGAAAAGAATGAGATAACCTTCATAGCGTTCAGCTTGTTCAGCAAGCTTGGCTAGGTAAACCTGAGTCTCTCTCTCCTTTTCCGTCGACATTGTTGAAGAAATTCAAAGAGAAATATGAAATCAAAAAAAAAATTGAAAGGATTGTGAATTGTGATGATATGAATTGAAAGAAAGAAGAAATATAATTTGGGGGTAAAAGAGATCAAGGATGAGAGAGAAATGAGGGAAGATGAGACAGAAAAAGGGGGTTTAAAATTAGGAAAATGGTGAATGGTCTTTAATTTTAAGGGAAGTTGTGGAACTACACTCTTAGATCTGTCCGTTTTCAAAGTGTAGCGCCAAAATCAGATGCCTCTCATTTTATTGGTTTTTTTTTTTCACTTTACCTCAAAATAGATATAGTCCTATAACAAGAAAATTGAAGGGAAAAGATTTTTTAGGTTATTTACTATATTTACATAAAAAAAATAGATAAAGTTGTTATTAATTAATTAATAGATTTTTTAATGTAAATATAGTATGTTGTATTATTGAAATACATTCTATTTTTTTTTGAAGAAAAATACATTCTATTTTAATTAAAGTTGTTATTCATTTAGTTTTAAGTTGAATTTCATTTAGTTTTAGATTATATCTGGTCACGTAAATAATTTGACCTTTGTCTATTGAAGTTTAAGTCAATTTTGAATGTGTATATATCTCTATTCAATGTCACCCAAGTAGTATTTGATTGTGGATTAGGTCAAATCATATTGGTTTTATATTTGGTGAGGACAATATGGGTGGGGTTTTGTTAGGTTTTGGATTTTGTTAGGTTCAGTTTTTATTGAGTCATGTCAATACTTTGACCACGATTGTTTTTAGAAATGGGTCAAATGGAGTATGTACAGTCATACCTAGTTAGATACATTTCTAATCGGGTCAATTTATATTGGGTTTTATTGGGCGAGGACAACATAGTTCAAGATCAAGTTGGTAATACTCTAGGTCAAATCAATGTTGGTTTGACTTTAGGTTAAGTCTTTTTTAAGTTCAACGTAAGTTTGAGTATGTTTTTTTGAGTTTGATTTGACTAAAGTAACATATATATTAAGTTACTGGTCAACATTAGTCAATTACAGGTCATCATGACTCAATGCAACCTACGAATATAATGTAACCCGACTTCAAATGATTATGTAGGTTAGAGTAATTTTTTACAACCTAATTTTCATTGTAATTTTAGATTAGTGTTTTGTCAAAATTACTAGAAAAGTATGACATGTGAATATTCTAATGAAGTTACAAACAAATAGAAAGGTTTGATAGGATAGATCTCAACATCTGCAACCTACGAATAGAATGTTACCTGATATCAAATGATTTTGTAGGTTTGAGTAACTTTTTACAACCTAATTTTCATTCTAACTTCAGATTAGTGTTTTGTCAAAATTACTAGGAAAGGATGACATGTGAATATTCTAATAAAGTTACAAACAAGTAGAGGATGGTTTGATACAATAGATCTCAACATGTGCCACAAAATATAGTTTGGATTTAGAATAATGACTAACCAAGTACATAAAACCTCCTTCACTTCATTTTGCCATGTTTGGTACTAGTAGGACATTTTTTTTAAAAAAAAATCTTTATAGGTGAAGTTGGGGACTAGTTGAATGACCAACGTTGTTGCCAGGGATTTAGACTTGAAAAGTTCTCTCATACTTAGATTAGATAACAACAGAAGTGAAATATTATGAATGCTAGCGTTCAATCTCAACTAAATTTAATCTAATATTTGACACATTAAACAATAAACGTAAACCTAAAATTAAATTTTACCCAATTCGATTTTCAACTAAGCCTATTTCGACTACTAATAGAATAGTTTGTTAACTAAATATGCGTCCGCAATGATGTAACCGTAACCGACTTCAAATTTGTGGATCGTAGTCTTGTAGATCATTTACTAAAGCTCAACAACAAAATTTTCTGATCAACTATTAAAGAATATGATGAAAATAAGATTGCTTCACTCTTTCACTCATAACAAAATATGTCACCTTTTACATTTTGTGCTAATTGCTATGCTTTCTTAGGAAACATGGTAATTCTTCATCACAAAGATCAATACCAAAAAAAAGAAGAAATAATCAATCAAATGGAAAAAAGGGATCAAAACTTTGTGGCAAGAGGAACAAAAAATACAAAAGAATGGATTGCTATGAATGCGTGAACAAAAAATACAAAAAAATTGCAGCTTTTTTTGCAATGAATATATTGTCCTAATCTACAACTTGAACCTGTTCATAGTTGAGGATGAAGATACCAAATTTGTCAACAGCCCAAGCAGCTTCTTTATATGTGTATATATATTCATGTAAACTCTTTCCTGCAATAATACAATCAACAGATAAATAAACCAGTTTTGCTACAGAAAAACATTGCTGTATAGTTTGAAACTAAAGTCGGTTAACCAACAGAAATTCCAGGGGAAAACTATACTGTAAGTGTCAATTTAAACATTACGATTATTATTTACATTAATCACAGATAAATTGCAACTTTGGCAAACCAGCAATTAGTGAATGTCATTGTTGACGTGAATAAAGAAAAGACATACTTCATTGGTTACTAGAAATACTCAATAGAATCAGCAGGACTGTAAAATAATGCTTTATCACTTTAAATAACTCGGGAAGAATTATATCCATAATCTACTGTATAGTTAAAATTAGGAAAATTTGATTTTAAAGGTGTGAACTTTACCCGATTTGCTTCTAAAGGTGCGAACTAACGTTATCTTTTAAAGGTATGAACTTTGGGGGTCATCCGCATCCTGTAACTGGATGAAAAAGTATTTTTCATCATCATCTTCTTTACTTCTTCATCTTCATCCACCATCTTAGAACTTTTTATCTCCTTCTTTCTCTCTCTACCATCATCTTCATTCTACCCCATCATTACCAATGAATTTCGTAACAGAAATTCCATATTTCCCGTCTTTCGTTTGCCCTTGTTCTTCTTACACAAACCCTCCTAATAATTTCAATGACCCACCTCTTAAATCCCCTCTTTTTTCCCTTAAACCCTTAAAATTTTCATCTTTCCCAAACAAAATATCTAATCCCCATAAAAATTCTGAAGAATGAGATTTGTTGGTTGTGAGGGTAGTAAGGAGGAGGAAGATGATGTTGATAGTAATGGCTTTGTCTTCTTCTTGAACTCCATAAAATCAACATTAATGGAATTGGAACAAGATTAGATCAACAAGATTGAACCAGAAATTCAGAATGGATTGTAAAAAGTTTTGATGTAGTTGGAAAATTTTGAAAGGTTGAATCGGTGCTAAATGCTGATGTATGTTCAACAACAAGAAAGAAGCCATTAATGGGGAGGTTGAGGAAAAAGGTGATGAAGAAGCCATTGATGGAGCTTGAAGAAGAAGGTGATGAAGATGGTAACCTGTTGTTCCAGGTTACCAAAACCGGCTGCATCTTTAGATGCGGATGACCCCCGAAGTTCACACCTTTAAAAGATAAACGTAAGTTCGCACCTTCAGAAGCAAATCAGGTAAAGTTCACACCTTGAGAAATCAATTTTTCCTTAAAATTAAAAAGAAAAGCCTCATACTATGAGTGGAAACAGAGAAGTGATAACATAAATAATGTGATTTTTACTACACATGCGCATAATGTTGACCAATAATCATTAATATTATTCATTAACTGAAAATTTGTACAAAAAGGGCAAGGGTATCAACAATGTCAAGTATATCTACAAAGATTATGTAAGAAATTAGTGGCCATTTAAAGGAAGTTCCCAACCCTGGATCACAGCTTCCAAATTTTGGAAATAAAAGTACAACCTTCAGAAGTGCTCCAATGCATCAAAGACAATTAGACTAGAACCATTGCATAAAAGAGAAATTTCACGCCAAAATACCAGTTCAAGAAAATTACCAGAGTTGCCATCGCAAAAGTTCTTGTAGTGTGAAACTCTAATTGATGAAATAATTATTTTCTCAAGAATGGCTTTTGGCAAACAAGTATCCTCTGATCACTTCCGTTCTGCGGATCAATCACCCTGGCTTCCCAGCGAATCTGAGTAGCACGCGTTCGTGCCATTTCTATGGCTCCAACATTATCAGAAAGAATAACCCAGCCCTAGTAAGAAATACCACGCTTATGTCAAACTTCGAAATATGTACATCCGTAACAACAATGATCAATAACAATCAGTTTACACAAAAAACCTTAAACAATAAAATTACATATCCCTTAGGCGTTCAAAATAGACCCGATGATCCGATATTCACCATCATCATCATCATACCCAGTGTATCCCGCTCATAGACAACTATAGACAAGGTCTGGGGAGGGAAGATAGACGACAGCTCATACCCATATAGGAGAGTGCGGTCAAAGAGTCTCTCGGCTCAAAAGGGTCTTCATAGAGAGAGGCAAGACTCGATTTTGAACTGATCCAAAACAGCTAATGCGAAATCAACCCGATGACCCAAATAAACACTTCTACTAATATCCCAATACCACAACAGTGGCTCCCCCTTGGGCTTTGCTGAACATCAACTTACTCAAAAAAATAAACCAATACAATATTAAAAAAAGGAGAAAGAGAGTGAGCTCGCATCTTCACCCCGTGGAGTGGAATGAAATTCCAAACGGTAAGAAGGGACAGTTTTAGTGTCCACACAAGGCATTTCTAGTGTTCAAGCTAAATGCAATATAATGGTACACAAAATTTAATTTCGCCTTAAATACCCTTGTATTTGACTCCAACAAGAGCATTTATACTTGATGCATCTTGTTGGGCAATAAAAAACGCAAATATTTTCACAATTTATGACTTTGCAGTTCAGACATGTAACTTTAGTACCAAGTCTAAGTAACACAAATGCAAAAACACAGTATTCAATAAAGCAAAATATCAGGAAAAGTCTGATAGCAACGTGAATGCAACAGAGATACCTCTGGTCGTAGAATTCTATCCATTTCCAAAAACAAGTCCATCATACTACATTTCTCTGAACTGATTAGGGAGAAAAGCCCACTAGCATGAATCATGTCGTAGGTTCGAGGGTATGTTGGAAAAGGCTCGCACCTACAAAAGCAAGACTTACAAGATCAGTACCCACATTATACAAAATACAATAAGTGAAATATTCAAAATTACAAATGATAAACTAATAAAATTGATAAAACAGCCACATCCTTATTGTAGGAAGCAGCACATATACTTCAGCATAATGTGTAACAAAAACTAACATTATTTCTATTAAAAAATTGGGGAAGAAAAAGATTAATTGAGTAGCACCTCTGCTTCATTATGTGACATGTTATTTGAGAACAAAGATTGAGTCACCAACTTCTAATATATTGATAATGAATAGAAATAGCGTAATTAGTTGGACTCATCAAAGGTACCACCACAAATCATAAAAATTTCATCATACATTTTAAGATCAATAAATGGTCAAAGTTAGATCTCAAGAAACATAGGCGTCTGCTATCGAAATGGATGGAGTAGAAAATAATCTGAAACAGAATAACAAGATAATTTAGAAGATTAGATGTAAATAATAAAACTTTACCAGTTATGCAAAACACCCGCAAAACCTTGGTCAAGTATAAGAGGAAGTGTGTCGCGAGTCCCCACAGGAACTACATTCATGACCCATGCTGATTTCTTCAGATCCACTAATGCAGCATTAAAACCCCCATAATAAGCATTCATGTCCATCACATTGCGTACCATGTTATATGGAGGTAACGGGTCTTCATCACCAGGTCGTTTCGGATGGTCAGAAAATATCAAGGGGGTAAGCAAAGACCAATAATTTCTAAGGGCTGATTTCCAAAATTCCTTGTTTTCATAGAACTCGCCATGTTGAATACCTGAAGAAATTTATGGAGGGGTGTTAGAATACATTATTCTAATATGCCTTGTAACAAACAACTTGCAAATAACATAGACAATAATACAACTGGAGTAATACTTACCATGAACTTCAAGTTCTTCCAAGGTTAACCGAGAACCATTAGACTTGTTACGAATAGGAGTCCATCTTTTACTGTGTGTCCCACTGATGCATTTGACAAGGGGGTTGTAATATGACTGACTTTCATGCTCATCCTGGCAAAGAGGCAACCCATGTCTCCTATAAATTCAAGTAAAACAGAATTTACCTTCAGCAAAATCGAGTATTAATAAGACCGTGAACCATCAATACAAATAAAAGAGATGCTCTCAAGCTATCATTCTCCAACATATATGGTTAAATATCAATTAATAAATCTACATCAAAAAAGTACACATAAATTATTTTCTGTGTGACACTGACACCCATTACCTAGCTGCATAGCAATCTCTGTCAGCTGTTTTCTGCCAGATAAAAGTTTCATCTTGCTGGTCTAGAAGACTCCAGCAAATACTTTGTGTGAAATCTTCAACTGGAGTTAACATGTTGCCTTTCTTTATTGCCAACAAGCTACCTTGAGGTTTGATCATAGGAGAAGTCAAAACAAAATAGCCTCCGGGCTTTAGCAACCGATCCACTTCAATAATGAACATTCCATCTGTTCCACAAAGCCACTCGTAAGTTCAAGGTTTCAGATGTATATTTTTAAAGAAGATATTCTAGAATCATTAATGTTAGTTATTGTTGTGGATTTATCAATTTTTTAGTTACCCCCTACACGAGAATTTCAGTTGTCAGACATGGAACTTAGAAATGGCCCCAATAGCCATTGAATATCAGCAATATGTAGTAATGCAATTTTGTAATTTAAAGATCAGTTTAGAAGGTTATACTAAGCTCAAAAACATTTTCACTCAATGTGAAATGTATCACATAATTAAATCACAGGAGATTTCTCATCAACCCCAAACATCCCAAGACATTTGCACACCAGATGCTCAAAGCACGAACAGTACTATAATTGGTAGGTCTTCCTCAAGATTATCAATCAATATTCTTGCCAACACTAGAATTCTACAGTTAAAAGCCTTATCCAATTAGATAAAACCACTAGGTCAAAGAAGGCATTTCTATTATACAGAGCAAGAACCGGTGACGGCCAAAAGAGAAGTATTTGAACAGCAATTGATTACTTCAAGATTCTCTAGTCATCATTTACATCAGACCAGACTTTTTCTTAATTACAAGCCTTAAACTATCCCAAGGTACTTCAAAAACCAAACTCTTCTAGATAACTTTAATGCCTAGGCTATCAACTGTTGCAACACTAGCAACCTTGCTTCAAAAAGTGCATTTAAGATCAGCACCTTGGCCAGGCGATAGGCTGGGCACCTTGATAGGGCTAGGCAAAACGATTCCTCGAGCAAACGCCTTATAGCGCCTAAGATCGCCTATTTGTCTTAGCTTTACAAGAGCGTATTTGGTGCGGCAAGTTATTTTTCTTTGCTATTATTTATCTCTATTCTCTCATCATCTTATGGTTTTTAAGGGTTTACAGGGTTTTTTTTCCCTTGGGTTCAGAGAGCCTCACACCCAAAGGCTAACGCCTGAGTTATGGGGTCGCTTAGGCACCTCCAAAGTTTTAACTAAGCAATCAACACACCTTGCTAGAGTTTTGCATATCACTTTTTGACAATATTAGAGAGAGGGGATAAAAGTGCATAGCAAAACTGCACTTGAGCACTTACTAATCCATCCTACTTGCGTGGAAAGCAATCCATGAGTTTTTATATTTCTCTAAGATTGATACACACGGAAAGTCACAACACAAAGTTAAAAATTCAGCACACAAACATTTGTGCTTTTACTCTAAGCAATCACCAAATGAAGAGAAGGGGATCATTTGTTTTCAGGAAGAAATACACACAAAGATACTCTTAAAACCTTTAAGCATGCTGCTAATTATATCAATATCCATAAAAGTTGATCTTATCTACAGCTCACCAATAGCCAAACCAACAAGCGTTCTAAGAGATGGCATGGAGTTCAGTATGATTTAAAGGGTTCTCCATCGACTAGACTCACAAAAAGCTATTTGAATAGATAGTTGTATTAGGCAAAGTGAACATCCCAAAAATAGAATAATTGAATGGAATCTCATAGGCTCATATGCACATCAATGCTGTCAGTCTGCCACTCCCTAAAACAAACAAAAATCAAATTGTTCTTTTTTCTTATCTTACTTACTCAACTATCAACAACATATCATACAAACAATTATATTAGAATAAAAGAGAACAGAATATATGTTATCAGTGGGATTGCTTCGTCCTTCTCCCAAATCTTCTAATTTGTCCTTTTTTCTAATAGGTTTTCTATTAGAGTAAAAGAGAACAGATTTATTACTTGGGCGGATTTAGCTGGCTCCCGTGCCCGGAAGTGAGCGGACTGATATTAAAAAATTAGATCAAATCCAAGACAAAAGGCTATTGATAAGTTGTGCCGTTGTGCGCCTATTGACCAACTACACTACCAAATTTCTTTGAATCTATGTGTATTCATTAATTAATACCCTGTACTAACCGTTTAAAATGTATTCATTAAATAATACATGAATGTTCATAAATTTTTTGGTAACTTTTATTGAGAGGGATGTATACTGTATTATTCCCAATTATGTTATTGTTCGTTGCCATTTTGGTTTTAAGATATGCAAATTCGTCAAGATAGGTTATATAATTTTATTTTATAGGGTTAAATAAAACGATTATAATTTTTTAGCTATCTTTACGAACTTTTTTTTTGGGAAATTCCACATGGTAGCATTCGGTTTTGATGAAATGCCAGTGGTAGCACTTGTTTAAGAAAATTCCACATGGTAGCATTCAGTTTATGCACTATCTAATTGTCGTAGCATTTTCCATTAAGTTCTTGTTAAATTCCGTTAAATTCATCATTTTGTAAGTTTTTTTCCACATGGTAGCATCCAGTTTTTGTTAATTTACCATTTTAACTTTTAATTCATTAACGCTCATAAATATTAGATAATTTTATTGAAAAATTATAAGAAACTATCTAATCGGGTCAAAACAAGTACTTATTCGCCTATTTTTCGATACGTAAACCGAAAAAGATATTTGGCGTCATTTTTACCTATCATAACGATTATTTTTCAAAAAATGGACGTTGCAATTACCCTTATGGGATAACTCTTTCGAAAATCCGGTCGAAACAAGTACTTATTCGCCTATTTTCCGATACGTAAACCGAAAATGATATTTGACGTCATTTTTACCCATCATAACGATTTTTTGTGAAAAAACGGACTTCGCTACTATCGTTATGGGATAACTCTTTCGAAAATTAAATCAAAACAAGTACTTATTCGAAAGAGTACTTGTTTTGACCGATGAATTAAACATTAAAATGGTGAATTAAATGTTAAAATTATTTTTCCTTAAAATTATTTAACATTTATATTTTTTTCCATCAAATTATTAAACATTTATGGACGTTAATGAATTAAACGGTAATTAAATGTCAAAACGGTGAATTAAACAAAAATTGGATGCTACCATGTGGAAAACACTTACAAAATGATAAATTAAACGGAATTTAACAAGAACTTAACGGAAAATGCTAAGACAATTAGATAGTGCATCAACTGGATGCTGCCATGTGGAATTTTATTTAAAAAGTGCTACCATTGGCATTTTATTAAAACTTGATGCTACCACGTGGAATTTCCCTTTTTTATATATATATTTTAGATTATTTTTACATCGATTGTGCTCCCACCGATTGTGAGTTCTGGATCGTTCACGCCTACTTTTCAATTGAACAATTGCAAAGCTACTTCTCAACTAACTTCCCATTAAGAGTAAAACAGAGCTGAAGTCAAAAATCAAGAAATAGACAACTTAACAATTTGTTACAAACCTTTTCCATCCCAATCAATACCACATTGAGCACAGTGAATCATGTCAAAGGACAATGAAGGATATGGAAGTTGCTTGGAAATAAAATTGCCAATCATTGCCGGAAGACCTCTCTCAAGTGCCAATTGAACTTGGCTGCCTGTCACCTCATATGCAGCAATGCACACAGGCATCAATCTTAGTGAGACTAAATGGGCTCCAAAGCTTCCAAAACCACAGCCAATGTCAAGCACAGTATGCACCTGCACATGTGCAACAAACTCAATGAAGTACGTCGTCTGTCTATAAATAGGGTGTGATTCGCGCCAAATCACCAGAGAAGCAGTGGACGACTTACACCCGCCTGAAGGAAGTCTGAGTCACTACCCAGTCCTATAGACTCAGCAAGTTGACGAGTATAATCCTTCACCCCATCGAAAATCAATCCATCATCATTGTGAAAAGCAATTTGATTCTCTTCCAATAACATCATCCTGTAGAAGTATATAAGGAAAGCAAATCTCACAATGAATAGAATAAAAAAAGAGAGCTTATACTGAACCATCCATACCTCTTAGTCATACTTCCAGATGAAAGAAATTGATCTTTCGTGATCTTCACATTCCCGCTCCAAATCACATCTCGACCAGCAGGCCAGCGCAAAGGAATCTTATACTCCTTAGGAGGCCGAACCAAACACTTCTCTTCATTCAGAGACAACTCACAATGTCGATCAAACTCTTCACCATTCTTCAACCCTTTCTCCAAATTAGCACTCAAATTATAACACGGAACATAATTCTCCCTCTCTTTACCACAAAGTGGAAGCTCTTTTGTCCTAGGATTAGCTACGGATGCAAGAAACCTCAAGTCGAAATAATCTACCACCGATTGCTCCTTCAATTTCCTATAGTTAGTGTAAACATTGGGCAATCTCGGGGGCACTAACGACTCGAATTCTCTCGTGGAAGACGACGAGGAACTTAAAAGGGCAACAAAGACAAGTATACTGAAGAAACACAATAAGAACCAATTATGGCGAAGTCTATGACCAAATATGAGCGAAAATTTATACAACCAACCGCTTCTCATGTCCAATTTGTATTACTCTCCTTTAACAGTTCATCTGACGCACTAAATCCCTTACAGAGAAACAATTCTCCTATTTTTATACTCAAATTACACTCAATTATCCCAAATCTCCAAGAATTTCGAAGATCATAACATCGCCTACAATAAAAAAATAATAAACACAGATCTTAATCACATTATTGAACTAATCACACAACATATAAGCAAACAAGTAACAGAACTACAAACTGCATTTTAAAATACATTTAAAAATAGAAAATTAAACCTGATAATATACGAAATTTCAGATCAAAGTGTTGAAGTAGACAGTAATTTGTTGACGAACAATACAGCGACAAATCGCTTAGGGTTAGAGAAATAGCGATCTCTGAATATCAGAATGGAACAATTTGAAGAAAAAAACTGTAAAACGTAACGAGAAAATGAATGTGGGAGAAATGAGAAGAGAAAAAAAGAATGAAAAGCAGAGAAAGAAAGAAATCTCAGAGACAGAGATACAGAGAGCTCAGGATTCAGCAATGAGGAAGAGAGAGAAAGTGATAGAAAAAGAGTTCAGTAATGTTCGGATTATTAAGTTTCAGGTAGCAATTTATTAGCATATTTGATATAATTATTATTATTATTATTATTATTATTATTATTATTATTATTATCAATTTTTAGTTATTTATTGTTATTTTGAAATTTACTATTATTTTCACATTAAATTATTTTTATTATTATTATTATTATTATTATTATTACTCCTTGTTTTTGTGACATTATTTACAATTATTTTTAGTTTGTATTTTATTTTAAAATTTAATCAAGTGAGATCTTTTTTTTAAAATGAGGTCTTATTTAACGTGTATTTATATGAGTACATGAATTTTTATAATTTTTAATTGAATAATAATATTCACAACCTTTATGACTGTACATAAAAATTAACACTTTGTTGTCAACAGTTTTAACTTTTCGGGAGAATCTATTCTAGAAATTTATTAATAGTTAATTATTTTATATTATTATTTGAACTTTCTATGAAAGTATAAATGATAAATTAATAAAATACTCCTATAATTAATTTTATATTTATAAAGCAAAAAACATAAATTATATAAATAAAATATAACATTTATTTGTACATACAAATTTTAGGGTTGTATATATTATTTTTTTAATTAAGTATAATTAGAAATATTTAAAATTAAAATAATATATACCAAACTAATTGGGACATTTGAGGATATGAGGGGTATTAAATTGAGGGGACTTAATTATTTAGGTTGGGTGTGTGGCCATGGGAGTGATTGTGTTGAGATCTGAAAGGGAAAGAGTATAAGTATCACATTTTCTGTTTTTTACTTTGATGTAGTAGAAGTTTATGATTGGTTGGATATGTTGATTCATTATTTATTATTTATATACTTCTATTATTGTAACCATGGATTTTGTTGGATGTTTTTGTCATTGACTACATTTTCATTAAATATTGGCTAATAATGGATCTTACATCTATAGCTTGGATTATTTACATTTAAGTAATACTCATCTGTCCTCTTTGATTTGCATTAAAGAGAAAATAAGTAAAATTTAAGAAAATAGTAATAAATGAAGAGAGAGAATGAATTTTGTGGATGAAACTAAAAAAGAGTTAAAATATATGGAAGAGATTGAAAGAAAGTGGTGGGTCATAGTTCAAAAATAGAAATAATGCAAATTAAGTGGGACGGACCAAAATGAAAAATGTTGCAAATTAAATGGGACGGAGTGAGTATTTATATTGTATTATTTTATTTTATTTGGATTACATGGTCGGTTGAGAGAAGAAAAAACTCAAGTTCTAACTTGTGAAAAGTGATATTTACTTTAATTAAGACAAGTTTTGATTTTCAATAATGCTTAAATTACTATCAATAACTATGTTCATCTATGGGAAAAATTAAAACTAAACTCTTAGTTTTAAGTCATCAAATACATTATTATTACACCAAAAATCTGGTCGAGACCGTCACAAATTGAGATCAAGAGTGGGCCAACCCAATTTGCGTGTGTACACGTCTTTCCTTGTTTATTTTCATTTTCTGGGCAATTATTTATTGTGACTTTAATAGTATCAATTTTGACTTTAAATATTTCAATTTCAAGGTAAAATAATCATTAAACATATCAATTACAGTAAAAAATTTCAAAATGAACCTATGAATGATAATTTTGATGTTAAACTGATCAATTTCATAGATGAATTTCAAACAACAAATGAATGGTCAATAAAACTATCAATAATAGTGTTAAAACTATTAACATATTAAATTTGAATAAAATGCTATACAATATACCTATACAATTTGAATACTTATTTTCATAACAATATTGAAGATTAGAAGTTCAAAATTGAGTTGAATTATAAAGCATAATTGTCAAATTATATGTCATAATTTAACTATTAACATATTCAATTTGAACTCAAACCTATACAAGATCTTTACAGACTTTGTAAAAATATATATAAACGTGTTGAGGAAAGAGTAATATCACTATTATTGATCAATAAAGAGTACAAGTACTCTTATGTTCCATTAGAACCATCATGTTGTATTGTATAAAAGTACTTGTATTGTACAATGTTTTAACATTATTATTGATAGTATTATTGACCATTCATTTGTTGTTTAAAATTGATCCATAGAATGGTAAAATAATACCATTTTATTAACTTGGTGCTCAAATTGTGAAACAAAACTATATTTAGGTAGAAATTGATCAGTTTAATGTCAAAATTGATCACAAATAAGTCAAAATTAAAATTTTTATGTTAATTGATATGTTTAAAATTTACTTTAAGTTGACATTGATGCCCTTTACTGCCCGTTTAGTTAGTGGTACTAAATGACGGTAATGAAAATGCTTTATAGTGTAAAACTTCATCAAAAGTTTCATATCATTCCCATGGTAATGAAACTTTGATCACAAAAAAGTTTTTTGTTTACAAATTTTGTGAGAATGTGGACAGAAATGATAATTGGTTCCATAACTTTTTAAGAGATAACAAAGTAATGGTAAATCGGTAACTATTAGTATTACCCTCAAGTAATGGTAATAGTTATCCAATTTTTATAATAAACAAGAAGTAATGCATTGTTGTGTTAATAGAATCCGTTACCTATAATACTAAACCAAACACCGGTTAGTGAAAAAAAAGACAAAGAAAATGGCATACAGCTCAAACTAGGCAATAACAATTGGAAATGAGATGGTGAAAGCTCAAACATTGTGAAAATGGCAGGCCAATTAATTTGCTGCTTAATATGAGCTGTTCTTGTAATTGCAATTCTGCCGCCATGTGAATTTTAAATACTTTCTACTAATTATATTTGAGTAAAGCATAATAAACCCAGCACTAAAGGGTGTTTCTAATTTATATCCCATCAATTTCACTGGCAATTTTATCCAACAAAAATGCATGGGAGGTTCTGAGTATGTTCAACATGTTCGACCGCACAAGGCCCCTAAAATTAAGGGTCTCAATATTAATTTACGTAGTATATATTTATTGTTTAAAGATATAAAGTTGTTCGAAAAGTATCATAACTTTTGAAATTGTATAGGGCCTTTAAAAATTTTTCCAATTTTTGCTCCGCCCCTGCAAAAATGCATACCCAAACCAGCTACATCAACCTTCAAAATTAAGTGATGCGAATCATATCCTCATGAAGGATAAAGGAAAAAACTTTCAATCATTAAACACAATTATGAAGAACATGAAGGAAAATAAAGAGAAAAATAGACCATGAATTAATGGACAAAACAAATACAAAGCAAGAACATCATAAAATAATTACTCATTCTTGTAAACATCATAAAAAGCAAGAACGCCAACTTGTATACATGTTTGAAATTATCCATCTCGTCTCGAAATGGCCACCGACCAACTCAGGTACACATAAACCGAAAATTTGAAGTAAATAAGTAAAATTGTATAAAAAAAACTCAAAATAAGCACTGGAAAATAAATGCTTATTTTAGGAAATAAGTTTTCTCGATGCTTATTTTGAGATTTTTTTGCATAATTTTACTTATTTTGTTCAAATTTTCCACATACTTTGAATCAAAATTGGACCAATCCTACTTGTTAATCAATCGAATTCCTAGCTAGGTTAAGATAAAATGAACCAACTCGTGACCATCTTTAGTAACATAATTTCAAATATTTGTTAACAATAACATAAATCAAATAAAAATAATCTCAAACTTGACTTCCTTAACGTCTAGTTTTATCCTTCAAAAATAAAACAAATTTTAAAGTTAAAACTCATCAAATTTTATATTAAATTTACGAAATAAATTTGAAAATTATAAAAAAATGGATGATTGAAAAGCAATTTCATTCTCATAAAAGGCATGCAATAGTGGCATGATGCATGAGCCATGGCACCATGACTTTTAAAACAGGTGGTATAAGTCTATGTGCAGTGTGCAACACAATGCTGATTGCCCAGTCAACTCCTCCGTCCTTTTCACCTTCTAAGCAGCTAATAATAATATTTGTGACAGTAGAGTATCAAATCTTGTCTTATTTGAAGAGCAAGTATACGTATCACGTTTCAGGAAAAATCTGAATTCGATTCTCACGCAGTCCTCCCCTTTCCTCGGCTTATGTAATAAAAAAAACTGACATTTTATTTATTATAAATATATTGTAGGCTCCTTGGCCAAGGTAAAGTCACAAAAATGGTAGTAGATGACTCATTTAAGAAACCAGGAGCAATCCCATTCAAGTGGGAGGCACAACCTGGAGTTTCCAAGTTCAAACACCACGACAACCATGAACCACCATCACCGCCATTATCATCGACTCTAACTAGATCTGCTTCCACTTTATCAGTTCCATCTAAAGAGCTCCAAACCCAATGGCTTCATTCAATGAGTCTCTCTTCCAATACCAAAAATAGCACTTACTCTTCCTTGAACAATTTCTTTTCTTGGTTAAGGAGGAAGTGGAGACATAAAGTGAGGGTGGTTAAGCCCAAGCTGAAGTTGACGTTGGAGTTGGATCCCGAGTGTAGCAAGGACTATACATTTTACCTAGAGAAGCTGGTTTGGTGGTCCTTGTCATCGTCCCATATGTCATCTTCTTCCTCTTTCTCATCACACATACAAGGGTCATCTCCTCCTCTCAGAAGGGATGATGAAACGGGTCACTGTCGAGTATCCAACAACTTATCGAGGTTTCTAAGATGGCCAAAAATGATAAGCATGGAAGCCAAAGGGAGAGAAAAGAAAGTAATTAACATTTCTGTTTATGTGGGTGATACCAAGGAATAGAATATAAATCCCCACTTTTCCTGGTCTATTTGGTTGACTCATAAGAAAGGAAAAAGGGGGATTTAGGAAGAGCAGCAATTACTAAACAGTAAACTGCCTAGTCTATTGCTTGTTTCTATCTCAAAATAAGGGATCTTTAGTTTGTTGGACAAAAATAAAGGTTGATTGACACTCATAGCTTCTGCAACATTGCTCAAATGTACCAACTTTTTGTTCAGAAATATTTTCCGTCTGTTCAACCAGACTATACAGCTCATCCTCTACAGCCACCCACAATTCATCAAACTACGCAGAATATGAGTCAGAAAATAAAGTCTGATTGTACTGCAAAATAACCGAGCATGATAAACTTATATGGCACAACTACTGTGGAAAACTTAAAAAGGAGCAGCAAGATGGAAGTCAGGAGATACCACGTGTAATAGCAGGGTTGACTGTTTCTTGAGAAGTTTCAGCACCTTGAGCTTGCCGCATCTTCTGCTTCCAAAGCCTCAATTTTCTTGATCAAGTTCTGCAATTGTTTTTTCCGTTTCCGACCTAGGAAGCTGTAATGCTATTGATCCCGTATTGTTTTGTATTCTTCCTTGTGCATTCCCTCAATCTAGCAGGCTGTAAGCTCTTTCTTTAGAACTTCTATTACTGCTTGAACCTGAAGAATCTGGCTCTTTCAACTCATAGTTCTACTACGTCAAATTTGCATTAATTACTACTCTGCTTTTTCATAGCGGGTTGTAAAAAGTATTAAACTCCTGTACAATGGCCATTGCAAGTTTCTCACAATCTTTGTATCATCAGACTTTTTCTGTCTCAAGAACACAGGCACAAAATTTCTTTTGTAGCTTTTAAAGAGGAGGTTCTTGTGCACATAAGAAGTCTGTGCTTTATTAATTGAGTCATATTCGTGAAGAGCAAATGCATACTGAGCAGCCAATGTTTCTTCCTTTCCAAAAACCCTTCTTCCCTTCAGCTTTTAAAAGCTGAAATAGATGCATAATTAAAGCCATTAGATACAAAGAAATAAAGGGCATGCTGCTGAAAAACAAAAAAAATCAGCTGCAGCAAATATCTATCCTACTGCAAAAAGAGCTGAGATATACATTACTAATTAAATACAGCCTGCAAATAATCAGGAAATTCTAAGAAACATCTTATTTACTTCATCCTATTACAGTACTCATTTAAGGTCAAAGAGAGGGCATGGTGACAATGAAATTCTTACCATAAGCTCAAATATTAAAAGCTAACAGAAAACTAGTTTATAGCTTCATCACAAATAAATTTGATTCAAAGACTCTTCTGCACAATCCACGTTACAAGAAGGAACGATTTCAGTTAGGAATTAGATTGATATTTTAGTTAAGGGAACCATCATTCAAGTTTTCTCCTCCATTCTTTTCAGTCATTAAAAACAAGAAACCACTGCAACTTGAAAATTTCGAAAGTAGAAATGCAATATTCAACGCCATTTGTTAGTCTTCTTCAACTCAATAGTCAACCCAGAATGCCCTCTATTTTGATCGTTCATCATTCAATTAAAAGAAGTATACATTCTGAAACTCGTAATCTCAATGTTGATAAAGTTATCCAGTAAATGCATCCTAGTAGCTTTTTTCGGAATTCTACAACGTAACTGTGGCCTTGCATAGTCATGACTAACTTGAAAAGATTTTAATAAAAAAGTTGATGACAAAAAACATTTAAACCAACAAGAATTAAACCTCAAATCAGCTATGACATGAAAATTGAAACCATGAACTTGGCTCACAAAAAGCTACAGATAAAATCTTACAAATATCATTTAGAAACTAACGAACCTCGAGTATGCTATGCCTGGCTGAAGATAATTCTCCTCTAACGATGTTGTAGCAAATCCAGTGATCAAAGTTTGGGATTGTTTGAACCACAAGAGTGGACGTCAGCTTGTAGATTATGGAGGTGAGGGTTTGAATGGGAAAGAAGATGCAGAATAAAGGAAATTGAAATAAAATGGACAGCCAACTAAAGTCCCAAGTCAAAATAGGTCATGACAGTACAATGGTTAGCATATGAGTTGAAAAAACTTGGTCTATCTCGTAAAAAAGTTTATAGTACAGTGTTATCATGTAGAATTTCATAATAATAATGAAAAATGGAAGCATTAGCTTTTTCTTTTGTGATTTGTTATACATCAATGATACATGGTTTTTGATGAATTTATTTTGAATAAAACCACCTGACACCTGTCATTAGAGCAAATAGTTCAATTCCAAAATTGAAGAAATCCAGACAATCATGGTCAACTTTCAACTAGATCACAAATCCATCACTAATGTAGAAGAAGAAAATTGTAAGACAAAAGGAACAAACTTGATATAGATGTATTCTTCTGCAATTGAAAATGTGACTATTTTCTTGCAAGTAGCTACACTCTGAGTCTACACTAATATAACAGAATGCAAAGAACTCCAAGTATATGGGCCAAACAAATTGATGAAGCATGTTATCAGACTTGCTCATTTAAGTCATCAGTAGAAGCTCAAATCCTCAATGGTGCAACAGTAGTAACACATATATAAATTAGCTGGTTGCCTTACAAGCACTAAAGGAATCAGCCAGAATGTCCTCATCTAAGCATTGACCTGAACATAATTGGAAAAAAAAAGTAAGCTGAGGTTATAATAATGTAAATATCTTGCAGAAGTATGAGAAAGGTTTCCATAAAGCATCACCTATAAATACTATTCTGTTCATCCGACTTTCTTCATTTTTCCAAGCACGAGAAGGCACAATATCATAAATTTCTCGCACAGCCTGCACAGGATTCAGAAGCACATTTCAATGACCGTGTGTCAGATGCTAGCAATTAGACATATCCAGAGAAAAGTGGAGTTGAGACTTGGGAAGGAGATCCAAATTCTTGTATTGGAACTATTGAACTTGGCAATTAGCATACGTGAAAAAAATACAAATCAACAGCTCTGTTGTAAGTGTGGATATACTTTACAAGAGCATTAGAAGTTTGTTATATGACTTAGGAGTTTTGGAAGGATGCAAAAGTCTTTAAAGGCCTGCTCTCTTGGTTTGAAGTACGGTGTTCTGATATGAATTTATTACAGTTCGGACTAATCTGGTTTGAGTCTTTTTCATCTGCTATGGTATAGTCTAGTTGTTATGGTAATTAATAGTAGTAAGCGCTGGTTTGATCTATCTGGTTTGGACTCCTATTTTGATTTGAACAAGAATAAGTAATAAGTTTCTGAAATAAGTCGGATAGAACACCCCCAAAATAACTCGTTTGTGAGAGATTATACCTGTAGAGTATGAAGTTCATCAGAATCAAGAATGTTTAAAACTCCTTTACAGCGATAGACATCCATACCATCCTTCTTGTCCCAAAGAATTTCCTCGAGCCATATGCGAACCTTGAAGCAAAAATGTAGATTGAGGTTGGGCCAAAATCTAATCTAGTTAAACCAATAACAACGCCTTAACACTATGTTTGGATAACTTTTTAGAAAGGAAAGGAATAGGGAGAGAGAAAAGTTCTGTATTTTCCTTCCAAATCTTTCCAATGTTAGAATGATTTGTCCTGTACATAAAATGAAGGAGTTCTCCCCTCCAATTCACTTCCCTCCCCTTTCTTTCCCTCTATTTTCCTTCCCTCCCCTTCCTCTCCCTCCATTTCTTTCCATCCAAACATAGCATAAAAGAGAATCAATACACATGCTGAGCATTAGATATGGTCTGTTCTCATCTGCTAATATTTATATATATTACGAGTAGCAACTTGTTTATGGTCTCGTCGGGTGTGGTGTAAATGTTCTAATCTGACATGAACATTTTAATCATATCTGATTCAATAATACTCCCTCCTATTCTTCACATGTGTCCCATTTACTTTTTGGGCACTGTTCATCTCTTACTCTTAATTTGTATTTTATTATTAATCTATAAATTAAAATATAGTCAAGTAGGATCTTGTTTGATTCGTCTCAATGCAAGGATGATTTATATCAACTTTCCATAATTTTTAATTATGTACAATTAGAGATATTAAGGATTGTATAAGTGCATTTCAAAATTAAAATTGCAGCTGATCAAAATCAGTCTCAAAATCCATTCTCATCAATTGCTAGTTGCACGCCCAATTTTTTCCTTTCTAAATCAAACTTTTTCTACAGACCTCAGTATAGAGAAAATAGCATACAGCAGTCAAATCAAAACTCACAGGTAGAAAAAGTACCTTGTTAAGAGAAACCGGTTGAGTTTCACTAATGCATAGTGTCCTGATACTAGCATCATGAAGATCTCCCTTTGATAAAGATTTATTTTCTTCTAATAGAGCTTCCAAATGAGTAGCATGCTGTAATAGAAAGCTAGAAACATCACAAATCTATCCTATGAATTTGAAACCGCATGGATTTATTGAGCAAGTGAAAGCAGTCATATGTAACTAACTGTAGCATCATAAGCATAGCAATCCAATATCTTAGACAAGTCAACTTGACAACGAACTGAATGAATGATATTGGCAAGAGAATTAATCTTATGTATCTCTTTCTCCAAGCTTTCCAGTGTACCTTCGGGATGTTCTTGAGATATCAGATCAACCTTATTAAGTATAACAACATCCTGAATTCAAACAAGGCAAATCATAGCAGATATCAATCTTAGTTCAAATTCAAAATTATCAGAAAACAAGTGAATTTGTGTTTTCATTCCACAAAGCAGTCCAAAAGTAATTAACAAGACTATCATGGAATTCCCCAACCTCTAATGTAGAGAAATTAACTCAGAAGAAATATAATTACCGCAAAGGCTATTTGATTGTAAGCTTCAGGGAAAGAAGAAGAATCGGCACGTTGCTTCAGCTGGTGAGGAAGATTTTTGGCATCAACAACCTAAGCCAGGAAAAGATAGTAGACGCTTAACGTGCAAAATATTTGTAAACATAGGTTGATCCAGAGCACAATAAAAATATTGTAAAAACAACGATCAAATGGTTTATCTAATGTGGGGTTGTAATTTCTAACAATCAAAACAAAGTTTTTAACTCTTTCCATATTTGGAGCAAGAGCAGAAACAGAACTCTAAGCTACAAATATCACAAACTTCATCCTTACAGTAATGATCGAATCAAGCCTGACAGAAGACTCCAGCTGATCATCCAACCATAGGACAGATGCAAGAGGAGCAGGGTTGGCCAATCCTGTGGTCTCCAGTAATATGTGATCAAGCCTACAAAAAGCTAAAGGAGATTAAGATACAACAACTACATACATGCTATCAGCTATTGTATTCAACAAAAATGCTCACAGGATCAAATACAATTGAGCAAAGTTATGATAATGAGTTCCTACCATCTATTAAGGATATTGATATACAATAGAACGAAAAGCTAACTTTATTAGCAAAGCCAATCAACAACAGTGATTTTACTAAGCTGAAAAAAGAAAGGGTGTCAATTAAATCCTTAACACGCCATTATGTTGGTAAATATTATATCGATTTTCATTCCTTTTTCTAATCGTTATTGTGCACGATAGCATAGCATTAAACAAAAGTGAGTGGAAGAAGTCAAGAAGATGACTTTTAAGGATAAGCACATGAGATAAACTCATAGTTCATAACTTTATATAGTACCTCCCATCTTTGAGTACGGCTTTGGTATTTTTGTTGCTTCAAATTATTGCATATGAGACTAAAATTTGACACTCTTCCAATGTTTTCATGAACAAAAACATTCTCTAATCGAGATAGTTTTTCCCTTAACCAGGGTGGAGCAAAAATTCGCAAACATTGCACAACACTATGTTTGGATAGCTTCTTTGGATGGAAGGGACGGAGAGGGGAGGGAAGGGAAAATTGGTGTGTTTTCGTTTCACATCTTTCCAATGTTGCAAGGATTTGTTTTATGTGAAACGTAAGGAGCTCCTTCTTCTAATTTTCTTCCCTCCGTTTCCCTCACTTGTCCACTTGTTATCTAAATTTCCTCCCCTCTAGCTTTGCCTCAATTTCCTGGTATCTAAACATAGTGTAAAAGACATGTTGTTTCATATCAAAACCTTTTGTCCTCTGTCTTATCTTAAAAATACTTGAGTATATTTAAGTGTGTGTTAATAGTTGAAGCCCTGTTTGGGGGCTTTACGATCAGACAAGCCCAGAACCTTCCTTGCGTGCACACATCAAATGGAATACATACCGGAATTTAGACAACGAGACACAACCCACAGGAACAATTATCAAAGCAAAACCTATTAGAGAATTTAAACATATGACAACAAGTCCCAAAACTTTAACCCCAAGAATATAGGGTCGACTAATCAGAGGAAAAAAAAATTGATACTTAATATTAATATAAAATTCAAAACAGTAACAAATTAACAAATGCAATTTTGTAAATAATGACAGAAGAAGACCTTTCTTTTCTTTGAACAAGCTGCTCCAAAGCTTGAACAAGACTATGTTTAACAGTACAACAAATACAACCATTAGCAAGCTCTACCCATTCTTCTACAAGAGCACCTTCATCTCCTTCGTTAATCATTGCTCTTTCAACTCCTATTTCTTCCCCAAATTCATTCAATATCACTGCTATCCTCTTCCCATGTTGTGAATTCAATACATAATTCACCAGCTGTATTTCATCACATTTATTTACAATTACCACATAAACTGTAATATTTATAACAAAACTTAAATTCCAAGAGAAAATGAAAGTAAAAGATGTTCGTAGTAGCTTGCTTACAGTTGATTTTCCGGCGCCTAAGTATCCGGTAATAACGGTCACGCCGACTACGGAGACGTCGTCGTTTTGTAATTCAATAACGGGATTGCTTGATGAAGTTGGAGATTGTAGTTCATCGATTTTAATGGCTAGTGGGGGGTTTTCATCGTCGTCCATATTCCTCGATGTCACTCGATCTCAAAGATAGGCTCGACTTCACAATTAAATGTGGAGTAGTTTCTTTTCATTCCACGTTTACGTATTATTTAAGAAATTAAAAAATTTTAAAATAAATTCTGTATACATTATATATATTATATGATTTGTTTCATATTTTGCATCATCCCTGTGCGTGCAGATAATTGTGAAAAGTAAATTTATGACAAATAAATCATAACAAAAGACAAAAGTCAAAAATATAAATATTAGTCATAATAATAATGACATCATCATTAAGTTTTAGAGGGAAAATTTTTATAAGATTATGACACGTAAGCAATATTAATTAGTGATAATGTCAGCAATATTTTATTTTAGTAATAGTTATAGGTAGATTAGAACTTCATTTACATTTATTTTTCGGCTATCAAGTATACATAAAACAATTCTCGCCCACTTATGATTATTTTTGTGCTCAAGTTAGTATAGGAGCGAACGATGAAAACTCAAAATTTCGTTTTTAGAGTTGTATATGCTCTAATCTAGATTTTATGCCCTCTCTATAGGGTACCCTAAATGATCTACATCTCCCAATTATTTTATGCATCTCTACACTTTTGATCTCAAATGAGACTTTTGTATATTTTATGGCGACTATCATTCTATGTACACAAATTCTTACTTGAGACCGTCTTTTATAAAGACGATTTTTAAAGGCCTAGTCTAATTTTAAATATATATTGTTACAACTCTAAATATATTCTTTCGTAGTATTTGCCTATTTGGAATGATTTACCAATGCACAAGTGTGCTTCTATTAGATTGTTGCAATGCATGCAAAAATACCTAGGCAACTCCATGTACAATTGCATTCCGCTGCCCGAGCATTTCTAATGACATACTTTGATGGTTCGGATTCAAGCATACAAAATTTGTGGTTTTGCTATATTGACAGGTGCTCTATTGAGAGACCGTCTTTTGTAAAGATGACTCTCCAAAACCCAGCTCAAATCTATATTTAGAGTTGTAACAATATATATTTAGAATTGGACTGGGCTTTGAGAGCCGTCTTTACAAAAGACGGTCTCAAGTAAGAATTGCTACAACATGCTATGCCTTTCCACATGGCAGCTTGCAATTGTTAAAATAAAAAAGCCATTTATTTTTCTTATTTGTTATAATCGGATCAAAATAAATTTCAAAAAATAAAAAATATATCAACAGTTTTTTTTTTGAGTTTTATATAATGAGATCACTTTTGATATTTTTTTGAAATATTTTCAAAAATCCTAATCTTTTTGCTAATTTTCTACCTCTTTCTTTTGTTATATAATCTCACAAAAATCGTTCAAATATAAAAAAAAAAAGATTCAAATAATATAATTTTTTTAAAAAGTGAATTTACTTTTTTAAAAAATAAATTTATTTTGTTCATGAAAATATAGTTATTAAGAAAATAAATAAAGAATAGATAAAATAAGAAAGAGAAAGTATGGTGAGGTAGATAAAATAAAAATGTAAGAGAATTCTAAATTTTTTTTGACATTTTTTTGAACAATCAATTTTTGTCAATAAGCGTAGATTCATCAAAATAATGTCTTCTAAATAGCTATGATTTGCCCAATTCCACTTTACAAATAAATATAATTTGACAAATTCAACTTAATAACTCAAATATACTACAATTTGCCCAAATTTTAAATATGCTACGATTCACCTATATTTTACTTAATAACAAAAAAACAAACTTATTATAATAATATCTTCATACACAAAAAACAAACCCAAATTTAATTTTAAGCCAAAAGTCCGTTAGAAAATTAGTTAAGAGTTCGTTATTAGTAAAATTGAGTCTTATCTTTTTTTTAATAATAACTGATTCATTAATAAAGAGTCATACGACATTTACATCAAAGATAAAAATTAACAAGTACATAGCAACTAAAACCAAATATAATTCAAAAATAACAAAACTACGATCGTTGTGTATGAGATCTGACAATTCTGAATATCCTCTTCCATATTGCTGTTTGATACAGCCTTCTACGAGGGGGTCTTTCGATCTATTGTAGTCTTGAGATAGAATTGAATTTGATGTAGTTGATGATAATTGCAATTTTGGTGTCTGGTGCATCATCGCATTAATCTCTACCAACAAATCAACTAAAGACCAAAATTCATAACTCCAAACTCTCACTAGGAGAGACTTCAAAATCCAATATATGGGTATAATCAACCCAATGAATGGGTAGAACAACTCTCTTACAGGGAGAAAACAAAAATTTATTCTAATCATATAAAAAAACTTAAAAGGGAGAAATTAGAGGCTTACCATCAATCTTTAAAGATTGATGATAGCCCCAAACTAACTATAGATATTAGGTTTTTTTTAGAGAGAAAAAAGAGAAAAAGAATTGGGGTGACTAGGGTTTAAATCGAGTCTTATCTTAGTTAACATAAATATAATTAATCTTTTTCGTATAATATCTTGGGATCAATTTTTAACCAATAACCTTGTGCTTTCCTTAGCCTACCGTTTAGTCGATAAAGAGTCCATTATTACTAGTTCTCAAAACAAGCATTTTTTATTTTTTTATTTTTTTTATTTTTTATTTCGCCTTGTTCTAAATTTGGTTCTTGATAGAAGTTCCAATCATAGAACTTCCATCCACATGAAGTTCAATAAAATTTTATCTATCTAGCCTACTTTATTTGGCTTTTCGGTCATCCTTCTTATTTAGCATTGAATTATTCGACATTATAATTTAAGTTGGCATTAAGAATTATATACGTAGGCATTAAGGATAATGTAATTAGGTGTTCAGAATACAATAAGTAAACATTAACCTTTACTGGACTAGGCTTGAAATATGTCTTGATTTTAAAGAAACTGTCTATCAAATGACTAGCTGAATATGTATTAATTAAGCTTATGTTAAGGTATGATGGACTTACTATAGGAGTTACCTACTTACCTTCAACTTTCTCATTATAATTTATTTTTTATTACTGTAATTGTTAGCTGAAGTTGTTGGTTTGTTTGATCAATTGGAAGAATTGGCTGATAAATCAACTGTCATGAAAGTCTATGAAAAAAAATAGTTGTTGGTTATTAGTTTTTAGCTCTTTATTAGAAAAAAAGTAAATAAAACGCTAAAAGCCAATGAAAAACTATTTCTAGTGGCTTTTTGATTTGACTTAAAACATATTTGTCAAAAGTTTTTTGGCCGATGAAATAACTAAAATGCAAAAGTTAAAAGTCAATCATAAGTCTTATATAAAAGTCATTTACCAACTCAGAAAAAAAATGTAGATATCAAAAATAGTACTTCCTTCGTCCCATAATACTTACTATTGGGTGTCTGAGTGTGATATATTATGTGGAAAAATGTCACTATTAATAGCAAGTATTATGCAACTAACGAAGTAAATAAGTGACTAAATCCTATCATATGATAAAAATATAATAAAATAACTTCATTTTATGAAAGCTTGGAGTATGAAGTTGTGTTTAGGATAGGGACACAGAATGTCCTCAAAATGCATAGAAGTATAATGATAATGAATAAACAGAAAGAGTAAATCTGTTAAGTATAACTAAAAGTAGAGCAATAAGCCCATTCTGTACGACTGTACGAGTAATAAAGTAGGTAGTTAGGGCTGGGGAGTATTCTTGATAGCAACTTATTTCCACACAACTTGTCACACTCGATAGTAACTATTTTGAAACGGAGGAAGTATATGATGCACATTTTTGTGAAGTCTTTATGAATTTTTTGTCTTTTTAAAAATAGAAATTTCACAATATTTTTTCTTTATAATTAGTCTTTTCATTTTAGACATCTTTTTGGATAAAAATAACTGCATTTGCCTAACGTGTTATACTAAAGGGCATCATATTGAGTGGGTATAAATGTATGGATATAGTGACCGGTGATGAGTTTGAATTCATAACCAAGTGATCGAGCAAATATAAAGATAAGAATATTAGTTGGTTATGATTTATGAGTATAGGAATTGAAGAGGTGTTTAGGAGATGACAGTTCTTTTCGATTTCAATCCTAATCCGACTCGATCTAAGATAAAAAAATCGATTTGAATTTGAGGAAATAAAACATGACTCTTCGTCGAAATCGGATCGAAGGTGGATCTCAAACAAGATCCGATAATCTGACGACTCCGACTTGACCCGATATCCACCTTTGACTTTGTTCTAATATTTAACTGTATAGTTCATTTTGTATAACATTAATGTGTTTATGTTATGAAAAATTTTCTAATTTTAAGATTTTGCCAAGTCTGGCCAATTAATTAGAGAGTAGGCCATATAATGGTAAGAATGATCAAATATATCCAACAATTATTATAAAAACTGATCATAAAATAAAGATAGATTAATCAAGTAAAACAATTTTAATTAATGATTGAAAGGATGGATAGTTCAATAATAACGTATGCTAAACCTATCATGCACAAAAATAAAGTTTAGATCGACGACTATTTAGATATTCTATTATGTAAAATCAGATTGACAATATATTTAAATAATAAGTACACATAATACTCAAAATTGACCTAATCCAATACATCGTACTCTAAAACTGTTTGAAAATCCAAAATTTTGAATATACAAAATCTATGTATAATGAATCATTTACAAAAGCTATACATATTTTTGTTATTATGTAAAAAATTTGCAATTAGCTACTTTTTTTAAAGGTTGCAAATAGCTACTTATTTGAAATCGACGTTCTTATTAATTTACATATGTTAAAAAAATATTATAATCCAACTCTGTCAGAATTTTGAGAATAATCCAAGTCTGTGCAAAGTCAAAGGACATGAAATCCAAGTCTGAATCAGAAATGAAGGTGAAAAAATTCGACTTTTATTTGAAGCAAAGTCAAAACATGTATAATCTGATTCAAATCCGACCTATTACCATCTCTATATATTCACACCGACCAACACATTTTGTTATCTCGAGTAAAATATTGTATGCGCCTAGCACGGTAAAAAAAATGAAGGAAATATGAAACAAGTCCTCTCTTGAGAGACCGTCTATAGTATAGACACCTCTCAAGAGCCCAACTCATATTTCTCTTTTAAAGAAGGAAATAGTATAGACACCGTCTATAGTATAGAAGATTATCAAGATAGATAGTATATCATAACTTGTTAGGTCGATTTTAAACCTTCTAAACTCGACAAGATCAGACTCTAAAATTGATAGAATTTAGAAAATGGGCCTGGGCAACCCAACTAAGGAGGAGAAGTAGTCCATTCATAAACTCAAAGAAGGTTCACTACTAAAACTAATTGGTAATAGTAGGAGTTACTCCTTGAGTATATAAAGTAATGTATACTCTTCTCTTTCTCCGATATGGGACAACTCACATGCCCACATGTGGGTAACACATGGGCACTTCAACAAAAATATTCCAATTCAAAATTAATCCAACCGAAAGTGATCTGACAAAGTACCATTTTACCACTTTGAATTACTTTTCTCGACTTTTCCACCATTTGTATTTCACATATTCGTGTGAAAGATGATTTCTTTGAGAAACCATCCCTATTTTAGTCGGCTTATTATCATATTTTAGATTAATTAAATTTTAATGACATAAATCTAAGAGAGATTAAAAAAAAAGAGTTTTTCATAAGAACGACTGTTTGTAATTTAAAGGACAAAAAAGAGTATTATTATTGACGCATTGTTGAAAAGAATCGAAAAATCAGAACGACAATAGCATTAGTTGGCATTAAGGCCATTCATATTGGATGGGGCCGGGGCAAGCCCATAAGTGATAAATAAAATATCACAAATTTTTATTTGAGACCGTTTATATAATAGACGTTTCAAATTTTGGGGCTGATCCAATTTATAAATTTCTTTAAAAAAAACTAATTGGTGAATTTGTAAGTTAAAAGGAACATATTAGTTGAGCTCTTGAGAGACGTCTATACTATAGACGGTCTCAAGAGAGGGTCTGAAAATAAAATATCACAAATTCTTGTGAGAGATTTCTAATTGGATTGGTCCATTAGAAAAAATATAGAATAAAGATAGACAATACAGGTGCTCTCTTGAGAGACCGTCTTTTGTAAAGACAACTCTCAAAAGTCCAGCCCAAATCAATATTTAGAGTTGTAACAATATATATTTAGAATTAAATTGGACTTTTGAGAAACGTCTTTACAAAAGACGGTATCAAGTAAAAATTTGCGTAGACAATAAGCTTTAACGAATTGGGTCTGAGAGACCGTCTTTTCTCTCGGGAATTATTGACAAGCGTGTAAACATGATTATGGAATTCACACGCATAATATTAGCAGCAGTTTATTTTCTAACACATTCTTCCATTTTTATTTTTATATAAATAATTAAATATTCTTCCATTTCCCCCATTCACCTTCTCCCTTCTAAACCTTTCTCCTTAATTCCCTCATTATTTTCCATATCTCTTTTCCTCCAAAACATGTTATTACTAACAAGAAACAAACATTTTTTAATTATAATAAGTATTTTTCTCGTATTAAATCTTATTACGAAATACGTATATTGTGATTGTTCTACCAATGTCAGTAGAAAGAACTTTCCCAAGAGTTTTGTTTTTGGAACTGCATCCGCTGCATATCAGGTACTTTCTTTTTCATTTTCCCATTTTTTTGTTACACACTTTCTATAATTTTAATTAATTCGTTATATTCATTATATATAATTGAAAATTCAGAATAAAATAATATTATGAAAATCTATCTTTAGGGCGGCCCTAAGCAAGGGCAAAACGTGCCTATACCCAGGGTCCCCATAAATTTTATTTTTCAATTAGTGTTAAGGTTTGAAATTTTCTATGTATACAATATATTAGTTTAGGACCCATAAATAATCTTTTGCCCTGAGTCCCTAAAAACCTAATGCCGGCCCTATACATAACAAATCAAATAATAAGTCTGTGGTATATATTTTACATTATACACGATACATAAGAGCATTGCTCAATTGATAGAGCATCTGCATGTGGAGTAGAAGGTTTGAGGTTTGACCCTACTAGACGCATGTATTAATTGGGGGTTTCCTGAGTGTGTGCATATCTCTACTTGGGGGAACGAGTATGATTTGGCTGCATCTTTCAGGAAAAAGAAAAACCCCCACACGAACCCTACCTTGTGCAGGATACTAGAAGTGTGATTTACGTTCGCCATAAAACAAATTAAAAAATTGGACATATTTCAAATTGTTTAGTCCATGATTGGTTTTGAATTAGCAGTGAATTAGCAGTGAAAGTTTAGTCGATCATGTGATGTATGTTTGTATAACAGTGTGATTTAGTTTTGTCTGTATTTGTGTATAAATAAATATATGTGGTCAAAATATACTCAATTGTGTACATGTGATACAAACAACAATTAGTGGAGATGGAGAATTTAAGAAACAAAAAGTAAATCATAATGAACAATTGCACATTGTATATGTATTTTTTTAAAAGAGATAAAGCTGAGAATTTCAAACAGCTTTTGCTAGATTTATATATTCCTTGCTTCTAGCTTCTTCCTGTTTTTCTTTTGAGAGATTATCTCAAAAAGTTTATATTTTTATTTGATTTATATTAATTGGACTATTTATTTTATACAACAATTAAACTAAAGCAGTAAAGACGAATTTTATTTTCTAAATATATACATACCTTGAGTTTACCTCGTTGAGGAATCACTCTGACTCACAACTCATGAATGCACTGGCTAGCCGTTTTTGAGGGTAGTTGTGAAGTGCAATCGCCTAAACTCATGAAAGGGCCCAAATTGAGTTAATCCTTCTAATTAATAATGAGCATTTGCATAAGTATTTTATAACATGAATCGAACTTGTAGCATTAGGTTTCTTAGTTAAGGGCCTTTTATTTATTTTTTGCTTAGAGACTAAAAATTATCAGGAACGACACTAATTAGTGAGACCGTCTAATGCTATGATTCGTGATGTACGTTTTTGTCTCTCACATATTGAAATTGCTATAGTTACATAGGTGAAAGAAATATATATGTTAACCCAAAACTTGTGGATAAAATTACATCATAGAAAGTAAACTAGGGGAATAGATTTTTCAAGTAAATAATTTAACAACTATTCTTATATGAGAATATACAAGGGTGAGACATGTCTAAAAATAAGCCTTTGAAATAACTAATTAAAATGGATATTTTAATATCCAACAAGGGCTATCTATCCTAATTAGTTTATGTTTTCTCATGTTGACACAATTTTTAAAGAAGTTTGTGATAAGATGAATGTATATTAGGAAATCTGATAAACTTGGGTTTGTATACAAAACTCGATCATACAAGAAGAGAGTTGATTTCACAACCCAATGATGATGATTTATTTAATACGAAAAATAGTCTATCAAACTTATATGTTAGTCAACTTCTCTTTAATTACAGATAAGTTATTTTTTTTCACCAATATGTTAAAAATATAAAATTAAATAAGAGCAATGATTAACAAGGTTTATCTATGTTGAATAGATTATTATATTGTTCATTTGTATTTCCTTTCAAGGCACAATAGATGAGTAGGCGGGTAAGACGTAAAGCAGGTGGAGGAATAAGGAGTAAAGTATGCCTTAAATAGTTAGTTTGTAGTACAATTGAGCCTAGAGAAGGTCACTACACAAATTAGGCAATTTAGGTTGTTTAAGCAATGGTTAGGATAAAAATAATGATATCCATACTTTAAGGAAAAAGAAACACTCTAAGATTGCTTGTTGGTTGACTTGCTACAATTATTGTATTACATTAAAATTTATTTGAGTCAAATGATCCTAAATTCCTAACCAATGTTTTTTTAAATGATTATAGGTGGATTAGAAAATTTTTACGGTAAAGTAGAGGAAAAATTGAAAATCGTTCTCTTAGTATGTGATTGAAAGGAAAAATCATTAATTATTAAAAATGTTTTTATTGACTAAGGTCTAGTTTCCATTCAAATTGTGTAGTGTTTCAATTGGTTTTAGTTTTTTTTTCTAAACTGAAATGTTCTTTTTATATTTGTAATGTAATTTGAGAAATATCATACTTACTCCTTTCCATTTTAGTTGCACCATTGAGTTTAGCATGTTTTTTAAGGGTCGTCAAATCAGTATGGTAAAAGTAGGGATGATGTATGATTGACGGTGATATGTGAGGTAGAAATAAAAAAATTATTATAAGTAGATAGTGGTTGTGACTTGTGGGTATATTAAATAATTAATGGGATAATGTATGATTAATGGTGATAGTGGGATATGAATAAAGTAAGGATAAAATAATTAGTTTATTTAGCCAAAAACAGTAATGTTGCAAGTAATATGAAACTTCCAAAATTAGTAAGTGTTGCAAGTAAAATGGAACGGAGGTAGTACTTATTTACAAAAACTTAAAAACAAAGATATTAGATGCCATTGTTTTTGAAATATCATACTTTTAGTCTATGAATTAAGGCACTGATATTGATAAAGATGTTTAATATAGACCTAATAATTTCATATTTATTTGATCTTATAATCAAATCAAATTTTAATCTAAGATCAAAATAAATTTGAAATCATGTAAGAACCAATATAAACACAAAATTTAATTTTAAACTGATTCTAAATAGTGATGACTTGGATCAAAAAGGCATATAAATACTACCTCTGTTCCATTTAGTTTGCAACATTTTCTATTTTAGTCCGTCCTACTTAATTTGCATCATTTTTATTTTTGGACTATGACCCATCACTTTTTTAATCTCATCCATACATTTATCTCTCTTTTAATTTCAAACATACAATTAACTATTTCTCTTCATTTATTATCAATTTATCATTATCTACTTTTTTTCTTAAAAAATAATAACTTTCTTTTTGCTTTAAACTGTATGAAACGAAAGGACCAGGGAGTATTGGTTATGAATAATGATGGCCTAATATAAATGGGTTGGTAAAGACAGTTTGGATAGGAAAAAAGGGGAGGTTCTTGTGACAAAGCATGTGTGTACTTGTCAAGTGGCGTCAGACTAGTGGAGACGGAAGAACATCTCCAAATACGGCGGAGTGATCGTTTTTCAATTTTTCTACAAGGGTCTTTTAGTGGCTCAGTTCTATTTTATTTATTTTAAATTTAGTTTAGTATAATCTCAATTCAGTTTAATTCAAATCATTTTGGTAGGATTCTTTTTAGGTTGGTCAACTTTATATTGGCTCTTTTTAAGTTGTGTTTTTTATTCGAGTTAAGTTCATTCTAACGTGTTAGGGGAAAATCATGAAAATATTTTGTCATTAAAGTTGCTCTTTTTAAGTCGTGTTTTTTATTCGAGTTAAGTTAATTCTAACGTATTAGGGGAAAATCATGAAAATATTTTGTCATTAAAGTTGTTTGAAAAAAAAAATGTGATGATTTATTTTATTTTTTAATTCTTATTAAAAGGATCAATAATTGTTCGAGTTATGATCAATTTTGACTCTGTTTTATCGAATTAATTCTTTTGTTCTCTTTAGTTCTTCTCATATTTTTTATTTGGAAATTTTAAAATGTTTTTCTCATTTAAATCATTCTATTTTAGTGACTAATAGAATTCAAAGAAATTATTACACTCTAACCTATAGAAGTTAATTTACTTTTTAATTCACAATGTATTTACTTTATATACACCCTATGAAATTTAATGACAATATTATATTTACACTTTAATCAATAGAATCTTTATTATTTATATATTATTTTATCCAACTCTCATAGTATTTATTGTGTAATTAGTATTATCTTGATTTCTTCTCAAGCTGCAAATGAGAATATAGAAAAACAACAAAGGAAGTAAATCATATTTTGCTACAATTGGGCTTATTTTTTTGGTATTTTTGAGTTAACTTTGGGTCACAGGTTTCCACTACAAGAAATGTTTTTTTTGCAACGACAGAAATCGTTGCAAAAGAGTCAAAATCGTTGCTATAAAGAGCTTTTGCTACGAACTTTTTTATTGTATGTCCAGCTGTAGCAAAAAATATTATTTAAATGCAAGGAAATATTTTGTTGGCATAACATTTTGGTTGCAAAAAATGAATGAATTTTCCTATTGGGTTGCTTGTTTTCAACTGATTATTTAACAAGCTGTCTGGGATAGAAATGTTGTTTTGGGGTCAAACTGAAAGTGAACGGATTTAAGAAAGTTTGAAATTGGGTTGTTTTTAATTGCAGTATGAAGGAGCAGTGAAAGAGGACGGTAGGGGACCCAGTGTTTGGGACAAATTTGCACACCAATTTGGTAATGTTTCCATTTCTATTTATTGTACTCCCTCCGTCCCATTTTTATTATTCACTTTTGAGTGGGCACGCAAATTAATAAAAATGGTAGTGGGGTATTTTAAGTGATTATAATAATTGTAAAAGTGGTAGTTGGGGTATTTAAGTGATTATAATAATTGAAAAGGTGGTAGGTGTAATATAAGTTAGGGTAGTTGGGGGTATTTAGGTAAAAAATCTTTGCCAAAAATAGAAAGTGGACAATTAGAATGGGATAACCAAATAAGGAAAAATGGACAATAAGAATGGGACGGAGGGAGTATTACTATATATATCTAGTCCGTCTTTTGTGTTATGAGTTTATATTTTAGTTTTTGCTTTTTAAGTAATATTTATCGATAACTCTTGATTTGTGTTTTATACTTACCTTTATAAGTTATAACATAGTCAAGTAAGATATACATTGATTTCTCCCATTGTAAATTTTATTAATGTTAACTTTTTTTTTTCTAATCAACCATAAAAGAGATATTTACAATTTAAATGGTGCATTAGATAGAGCGCAAAAGGCGAATGATCCACACTAATAATCATAGGAGAAAGTAGCATTTTCTATGTTCTGTTTTATACCACATAAGGATCTTAAAAATTAAAACACTGATATCTTCGTATTAAAAAGACTATTATAACCTCTAAAAAAAATAAATATAAAAATTAATAAGATATGAATAACGAAAAAGGAGCCAAATTTACATAATAATGTTATTTTCAATGATAATAATATTATGTAACAAATAATTTGAAACCCTTGATTTAAAAGTATTATTATCATGTTTTAAAATTTTGTTAGAGTATATAACATATTCTGGGTTTCAATCATCAGTTTAAACTTTTGGTTGAATTGGTTCCTTAACATGGTATCAGAAACCAACGTGACAAGAGGTCACGGGTTCAAATTTCAACCACCCCTCATTTAAGTGGAATATTTAGCACCAGGTATGAAGAGAGTCTGTGTTGCATCCACACTTCTAGCCTAAAGGGCTCTCGTGTGAGGGGGCGTGTTAGAGTATATAATATATTCTGGGGCCTCAACCATCAGCTTAAGCTTTTGGTTGAGTTGGTTCCTTAACGTTTAGTTAGTAATCACTAAACAGATTAGGCTTCATACTTCTGTTGCAGGTAAGGTAATAGATTTCAGCAATGCTGATGTTGCTGAAGATCATTATCATCGTTACCTTGTAAGATTCACACTTTGTTCTTCATTATTTCCTAATTTCACATTATAATTATCTAATTAAGCTAAACCAACACAAACAGGATGATATTAAACTTATGAAGGACATGGGAGTTAATGCATACAGGTTCTCTATATCTTGGACTCGAATTTTCCCAAGTAATTCATTTCTCTTCACCTTTTTTAATTAATCCAATTTCATTTTAATATTGGTGTTTAATCATTTATGGACTATTTGTAGTCTGTATAAATGGTGGGAATGGTAATGGAAAGTTAATGTAGTTTTAGTTTACAGATGGAACTGGCCAAATTAATCAGGCTGGAGTCGATCATTACAACAATGTAATCAACGCGTTACTTGCTAATGGTACATCCTCCTATTCATTAATTCCTCATTTACTAACTGTCAAAGAACCAACTCAACAAAAAATTTAAACTGATAATCAAAGCCTCTGTCACATGAGAGTCCTGCCTTTTGGACTAGAAATATGGATGCAACACATGCCCTCATCGTACTTAACACCAATGTTCAACTTTAATTGAGGGGTGCTTGTGATTCAAACTCATAGCTTCTTGTGACGCTGACTTTTGATATTTTGTCAAGGAACCAGTTCAACCAACAATAAATCTTTATTAAGATCATCTTGTGAGATGACTTTGATTGGGTCGGCCCAAACTATTTAAATAAACTGCTTCTTGTACAAGTATAAATTTAGATTTCATTGTTTTTTATGTTTTTTTTACTGGTGGGCTGCTTGTATGTACAAGACTTGCTGTTCAACCAATAGCTTAAGCTGCTGGTTGAGGCCCATAATTTATTATATAACTCTTAACACTAATATATTAAATGTATGGTCTTAAAATGTGATAGGAATTCAACCATGGGTGACAATGTACCATTGGGACACTCCTCAAGCCTTGGAAGATGCATACAAGAGCTGGCTTAGTCCTCAGATCATGTAGCACCTCTGACCTCTCTTATAAAATTACCACCAAAGTATGCTATATAATACAGATTTTGATGTGGTGTTTTTCTTTGTATATGTATGTACTGATGTTAGAGATGATTTTGGAGTTTATGCGGAGACGCTATACCAGAAGTTCGGGGACAGAGTTAAGCATTGGATTACACTCAATGAGCCTCATACGGTGGCCTTTTCAGGCTACGACATAGGCATCTTTGCTCCAGGGCGGTGTTCCATTCTTCTTCACTTGTTTTGTAGGGCAGGGAACTCTGCTACCGAGCCTTACATTGCTGCTCATCACTTGCTTCTTGCTCATGCCACTGCTGCCAATATTTATAGGACAAAATTCCAGGTATTGATTCTTGTTGAGCAAATTAGGTATGTGTGTTGAAATGTACTTTAGGTTTTATACGATTGAATTCATAATCAGGGTTAGTTTTGGACATGTTTAAAGTATCCGAACACACTGTATAACCCTCGAACTTGGGGTGTCTAATAGGGATGGCAATCCCACCTAAAATTTCTATACTCATCAACTATCTACCACCCATGGTGGGTAAAGTTTTTATACCCATGCCTGCCCACATGGTATGCATTCAAACCGATTCCCACCCACTATGCCCAATTGGGTATACCCATCATGGCCGCATTGATATACCCACCTTAAACCCGCCTCACATTCAGCTAAGTATGCGTGATATACTTCATAAATCTGTACAAATTTAATTGTACATTTAATTATGTCTATAAACCATATAACCTAATAGAATAAAATTGATATCCTTAATATTTTGTCAAATAGTTTTAATAAAATACAAAATAAGTACACTGTAGATATAGGTTGAACGGCTATAGGGTGGAGCGGATAAGACCTCATACCCACCACCTACCCACTCACTACCCATGGCGGGTAGGACTTTTCATACTCATATCCACCCACTACCCGCCAAAATCATATCCATATCCGCCCCAACTGGAACAGATGCAGTGTCGTTTCCAATTGATCCAATATTAGCTGATATTTAGCTCACATTACTTTACCTTTAGTTTAACTACTTGATTTCAGACCTCAAATTTCCAAACATTTGCAGAAAAAGCAAGGTGGATCAATTGGAGCTTCGTTCGATGTAATTTGGTATGAGCCAGCAACTAACACAACAGAAGACATTGAAGCAACACAAAGGGCTCAAGATTTTCAGCTAGGCTGGTATGTTCCTTTCAGTATTTCATATTTTGCATACTTAATTTACGAAATTGGGAAAATTAATAGGCCGAAAATCTTTCAGGTTTCTTGACCCATTGATGTTTGGGGACTATCCAAGCTCGATGAGGCAGCGAGTTGGGGATCGTTTGCCAAAATTTACAGCAGCACAGACGGCTCTTATCAAAGGGTCTCTAGATTTTGTTGGCATAAATCATTATACAACTTATTATGCAAGGAGCAATAAGACTAACATTATTGGTCTTCTACTCAATGATGCACTTGCTGATTCCGGAACCTTAACTCTTCGTAAGTCTTTGTTAGAGTATATAACATTATTGAGTTGGTTCTTTGTCATAGTTTCTCATTTAAAGTGGAATATTAAGCGCTAGCTATACGAGAAGGGTTGTGCTGTATCACACTTCTAGCCTAACGTGCTCTAGAGTAAGATGACTTGTTAGAGTATATAACATATCTTCAGGCATCAACCATCAGCTTAAGTTTTTGGTTGAGTTAGTTACTTAACAATTTTGTGGTATATCTTGCACTAATTTATTACTCGATTATTCCATCTTTCTGTAAGTAACTAATCCCTAAATTGTTATTGCAGCATATGGTCATGACGGGAAACCAATTGGAGAAAGAGTAAGTTCCCAATTACGTATCTACAGCTATGTATACACTAACACTATGTTTGGATAACAATTTTGGAGTGAAAAGAAATGGAGGGAAGGGGAAGGAAGGGAAGAGAATTGAAAGGAAAATAACTCTTATTTGTACAAGAGGGAATGGAAGATAATGAAAGGGAGATAGGAGTTATCTCTTTAAATCTTTTCAACTTTGGAGAGATTCAAATCTTAATAAAAAATATCCATCAAATCCTTTCATTTCCCTCCCCTCCAAATCCCTTCCTTCCTCTTTTGCTATCCAAACAAAGATTCTTCCTCCGTTCAAATCCATTCCTTCCTTCCCTTTATTTTCCTTTCATTCAAACATACCCTAAACGAGCCAAGGGTCTCACGGCCAACATCTCCTTATCTCCTTTGATAAGAATATGGTCTGCCGTCCATCTTTCTCCATACCCTGATCATAACCTGGCCTTATCTCCTTTGTTGATTTGGATTTATTATCTATGTGCAGGCTAATTCAATATGGTTGTACATTGTACCTCGAGGAATGAGAGAATTGATGAACTATATCAAGAACAAATATGGAAATCCCACTGTTTATATTACTGAAAATGGTATACTAATTAGTCTTGTTTAGGAAAACAATACACGTTCTCGTTCTTTATTTCATCTCATATCGAAATTGCAACGATTTCAGGCATGGATGATCCAGGGAATACCCCTTTCAAGTCCTTGAAAGATGACCTCAAGGACGAGAAAAGAATTCGCTACTACAGTGGTTATCTTGAAAATTTAGCTGCAGCAATCAAGTAAGTTGTACTTCTCTGAGGGACTAGTTAGCCTAATTCAAAATTACTATTTAGTTTAGGGGTGTTCCCCATTTTGAGTCCTTATCCGGTTTGTCTTAAGAAGGGTTTAGTAAGGGTCGGTTGAAAATGGGACGGACCGTAAACAGGCTCTACTATTATTATAATGAAACGGCTTTAAAAGGGCTTAATAAGGTTCAAAAACGACAATGCCAATGTTTAATTATCAACATTTCTATATTATAACACAAATTCTCGTATGAGGTAATCTCACCGTCAAAACATGTCTTGTACTTGGGTTAAATAGCCCAATAATTGAAACTTTTAGCTAATGGGCTTCTTATTTTGAGGTCGTCTCACCGTGAGACGGTCTCATATAAGACGGGCTGTTATTTTAAATTGATTAATGGGGATTCTTATAACTTTTAGTAATATAAACGGGCCGAATTGGGTCGGATAGTGATTTCCAAGTCCGTCCTACGTAAAACCCATATTAAGTTTAAAAGACTTGTACAATCCGACTCATATTCAATTAAGCATAACCCGTATCCGGCACATTGAACTCCACTTCTAATGACCGGTCTAGTTTTTCTAATCAATTTCAAGGACTCTGATCGTTAAAATCTTGGGTCCGACACCGACTAATTAAAGAAACATAACACATGTTATGTTGATTAATAATGCAGTGAGGATGGGTGTAATGTGAAAGGATACTTTGCATGGTCATTACTGGATAATTGGGAATGGGCAGCTGGATATACTTCTAGGTTTGGTCTTTATTATGTGGATTACAAGGACAATCTCAAGAGATATCCTAAGGACTCTGTCCAATGGTTCAAGAATTTCTTTAATTCTACTTGTTGATACACTGCTGTACAACCATTCTTTATCATTTTAAGAAAAGGAGGATTACCAATTTGTAATAGAAAAAAAAATTGTGATTAAAATATAAAGGTATTTGTATTCATGTATTACATTTTAGTTATTGTTATACTTGTAACAAGAAATGGCCAAAGGCCGGTTTGAGTCGGGTTCGTGCCTACTCATATGAACAAGCAAAGATTTGTTTACCTATGTTGATTTTTTTTTATATCATAGTCTTGATTTAACAACTTTTGAAATTCATATAAGTTCACTATGGCCGCAAGATTGGTAAATATTTCAAAAATACAATATTTAAGTATGTATAACTTTGTTAGAGAAAATAAAAACTAATTTAACAAAATGAAAACTAAAAACACAAATCAATTTTGTATTTTCAGAAAACAAGGTTATTAGAGTAGAAAGTTAAGTGATTATATTGTAATTGTCAATGGTAAAAAAATAGTTACTACTACTAGTGAAGAAGAAATCGAAAAATAAATATTTATTCTAATGGGTTTAAGAGAAATATTTTTCTCCTTCTCCTTCAAAATAAGATTGATTATATTCATTTTCCTTAATCCTTCTTATACCATCATATTCTCTATCATGTATCCCCTTTCAAATTAACCTCTATATACCTTTATTTATATAATTTAACTTTTTTTTTCTTCGTAAATATTTACGTTTAATAAATGCAAGTGCTAATAACTTTTTTTTATTATTAACGTACACTTTTAAAGGTACATTATAATCTGTGATTATACATCAGTCAAATTAGCTCCCCATATGAATTAATTAGTAATGATGACTAACTAATTAAACTGTTTTTTAGCCTCATAAGTTTTGGCAAACTCCCAATTAGCAGGAGCCACATTATCTGCTTGCACCCATTTCCCATCACTAGTAGTAACACGAAACGACAAACTCTGGCCAACCATCTGAGCATGCAAATCCCAATTTTGTCCCCAATTCCTACTCATTTGTAACCAACCTGTCTTAGAACCCTTAATTTTAACATCCACAACACTACCAGCCCCACCCACATTATACACTAATACAAGAAGAAAATAAGGATTCCCATTTATCTCAAACTTAATCCCTCCTTGTTTGTGACACATTACACGCCGATATTGCACCGGCACAATACCCGCCTGGTATACCGCGATTTTTCTGAACATTGGTTGGGTTAAATCGAAGTGTTTGGCCGGTGGGTTGCACCAGTTTTCAGTTGGTTTGGTGTAGTTTGGTGGGCAAAAGTTTGTGGCTGTAACATGGATGAGTACTGTGCCGTTTTTTAGACACCATTTGGAATTTGTACATTTGATTTCGTAACATGCTCCGCATGTTTGGCCTTTGTTGAAAAGTGCTGTGCTTAATGCTGTTGTTTCCACACCGTAACCTTGCTTGAATAGATTCTTGTACCCACAAGCTCCAACTGCAAATTAACCATTCTATGTTAGTTAGTTAGTTAGTTAGTTAGGTTTTTTTAAATAAAGAATAGTTTGCGAATTATAGCCTTAAAGTTTATCACTTTTGCGAATTACAGCCTTAATGTTTATTTTTTGTGAATTACAACCACCAAAATATCAAAGTTTACAAGTTTAAGCCAAAACCACAAATTTGTGATCATTTAAAATTCCGACCACCAAACTGGTCGGAATTCTGTGTTTTGGCTTGAACTTGTAAACTTTGATACTTTAGTGGTTAATTCGCAAAAAATAAACATTAAGGCTGTAATTCGCAAAAGTAATAAACTTTAAGGCTGTAATTCGCAATTTATTCTTAAATAAAAAAACCATTAGCTTAAATATGTTATATAATCTAATATGGCCCTTATATGAGAGTCCATTGGACTAAATTTCTGGATGCAATACAAACCCTCCTTATACCTAATGCGAAACACTCCAATTGAATTTGATAGAATTTAAGAAAATGGGCCTGGGCAACCCAAACAAGGAGGAGAAGAAGTAGACCACTCATAAACCCAAAGAAGGTTCACTACTAAAACCAATTGGTAATAGTAGGAGTTACTCCTTGAATATATAAAGTGATGCATACTCTTCTCTTTCTCCGATGTGGGACAACTCACATGTGGGTAACATTTAGGCACTTCAACAGAGGGTTAGCTGAGATTCAAACTCGTGACTTTTTTGTCACGTTGACTTTGATACCATGTTGAGGAAGCAACTCAACTAAATATTTAAGCTGATGATTGAGGCGTTAAAATATGTTATCATATACATATTATAATCCAAGATCTCTTATGCCACGTGTCATGTTATGAATAATTTGTAATTTATGATTATATGCCACGTGTCATGTTATGAATAATTTGTAATTTATGATTACTCCTAAAGTAAAAATTTTCAACTTCTTCGGTTATTACATCTTATGAATAATTTGTAATTTACACTACCAAAAAAAAGCTCCCGTTGTGACACAAAATTTACGACACAATCTTAAGATGTCGCTAGTCCAAATAGCATAAATGACATTTATAAGTATCGCTATTTAAATTGTGACATTTATAATTGTTGTTATATCAAATTATGACACTTATAAATGTTGTATATCAAAATGTGACACTTATAAGCATCACAGTCTTAAAAAATTATTATAAAAAATTTAATTACTTAATTAATTACCCATTATAAGACTGATGTATAAATTTGTAAAAGAAACTGCTATTTTTTTGATAGAAAAGAAACTGCTATTTTTGAATAGAGTATAATAACATCTTCATCTAAAATAATTTTATCAAATGGGGAAATAAAAATAGGCAATTAAAGCATCACATGTAATTGATTCCTCTTATTCATCTTCTTGATCTTCTTCCCTCAATTCGATTTTTTTATTCATTTAATTAATCCATCAATTTTGATTGAACAATTTCAGTTTTGAGAAAATTGGTAGTTTAATTGAATCTCAAAGAACAGTGTAAATTTACATATATTTGTTCAGTTTTTTATTATTAAGATTCAATTAAAGTTGTTGTGAAAGGATAGATAGATGAAGAAAACTCCAATTGAACAATTCAAGATATTATTAAGATTTTGCTCGATTGGAGTTTTGCTGATTAACGAAGAAAAATCAAAATCTTGAAGAAAAAATAAGGGATCGATGAGGTTAGTTATTCATATATTTGTTCAGTTTTTTTATTTCCATAATTCAATCACTAACTGATACTTAATTTGATCCAATTTTATGTATTTTTTATTTAAGCAAAATCTTAATAATATCTTGAATCTATCAAGTTAGGAAAGTATTATCTCAGAAAAATACTTAGTGTAAAGTTACAATTTTCGCGTTTATTTCACCAAATTTTCGGATACTAAATTTTATTAGGTATTCAATTTTTTTTTCTTTCTTATTCACCAAAGTCTAAACCATATGTTTACCTCAAAAAAAAAAAAAAAAAAGTCTAAACCATATGTTCTGCTATTTTACTAGATGCATTCTTTACTCTATCAATGTTCGGCTCTGTAAACAAAGAGTGGTTCAACGCCTATATATATTACCTTATATAATTTCCATGTATAAGTTTTGAGATTTACATTTTATTATAGGTTAAGTCTACGAGTATTATTCTTGGTTTTATTGACGTTGTTTTATTTTGAATCATATACATTTCTTTAGATTTTGAATCATATAAATTTTAGTAAATATTGTGTTACTTATAACCTTTTTTTTGTGTGCAGATTCTCATTAAAAGCAAAGCGGGCCCAGTAATAGCTGAGTTGTGTGATTGAAGAATTGGAGTGAAATTTAAAGCTTAATACAATGCAATTTTATACCTAAATTTGTGTTTTTGTAAAATGTTTATGATGTAGACATGTTAATTATAGAATTGTACATTTTAAGTTTTAAATAAATAAATGTTTGGAAGTTGCATATATTGTGTATAAATATATTACTCCTATTATTTTAGATTGTTAATTGTTGGTTATATTTTTAACTAAATGTAACAATTAGTCAATTAATTCATAATATTTTTATTATATTAATATTTAAAAAGTTCATACAATCAACCAACCACATCAACACTAATATTTATAAAAATCAACGAACAAAAAATATATAACTATATTAACACAGTTAGGTGTTACAATTGTTTTAAATTTGACATTTATAAATGTCATAATTTGTATGACAAACTATTAAGCCGTCACAATTTTTCTTGTGACATGTTATTTTGCGACGACATCTATCTAAGCTTTTTAGTAACATTTATAATTGTTACATTTTAGCTATAATCAATGTCACAATTAGGACTTTTTTTTGTAGTGTTATGACTACTCCTTAAATAAGATTTTTCAACTTCTTCAATTATTGCACCTCAATAATAATAATAATAATAATAATAATAATAATAACAATAATAATTATGACTGTAGACTTACCTAATTCATAAAGTATAGTAAACCAATTTGCCGATTGTGACGGTAGACTTACCTAATTAAAGTAAGTTAAACTCCTAATACAAAGCCATTCATAATAAACTTTTTCATTCATTCGATTATGTATTCTTTTAAAATTGTAAATCTATTAATTACAAAAATATCATGTTATTATAGTTTAAGTAATTTTTTAACATGTGAATAATTTGTAATTTATGATTAATCCTTAAGTAAGATTTTTCAACTTCTTCAGTTATTACATCCTATGAATAATTTGTAATTTATGACTACTCCTTAAGTAAGATTTTTCAGCTTCTTCCGTTATTACACCTCAATAATAATAATAATAATAATAATAATAATAATAATAATAATAATAATTATGACTGTAGACCTACCTAATTCATAAAGTATAGTAAACCAATTTGTCGATTGTGATGGTAGACTTACCTAATTAAAGTAAGTTAAACTTTTAATACAAAGCCATTCATAAAACTTTTTCATTCATTCGATTATATCCTTTTAAAATTGTAAATCTATTAATTACAAAAATATCATGTTATTATAGTTTAAGTAATTTTTTAACCTGAAATATACTATTACAACTTCTTCAGTTATTACACTTCAATACTTACATTATATATTAATTAATATAAGACTTTCTTTACCCTTGCAGTATGCAACGTAATAGTGTAAAAACATGATATCCATAATTCAACAAAAATTTTGAATGCTTTGATACTACTTGGAACCTTTGATATGTTTTAAAAAATTAAATTTTTTCCAAAACCAATTAAAAAAAAAAAAATTACACAAATTTAAATTACTAACAATAAACTTTCATCTAATATAAAAAAATTACACAACCTGTGCATAGCACGGGTAAATGCCTAGTATACTCTAACAGATAAGCCCATGACCATCGGTGAACTTGCGTACACAAATCCATGTAAGAGGAGAGTTTACTAGTTACTACAGAACATTGATGAGATTCCTCAATCCCCCCGGCCAATACTATCTCAACAAATCACCAGTGCGAGATCATATTTACGTACGTAACATTTTCTTAATATTAATTGTCGAGAAAAAGTACATGATTGTCATGTGCCATTATATTAAAATAAATTCATTTTAGTAATATAACTTTTGTTACAGTTGATATTTGAATATCTAGTTATATTCAATGGAATAATTATATAAATTTGTGTGTTTTTATATTTAAGGTGCACCTTATTATATAAAACTTTATTAGAGATAGTCATATATATTTAAGGTGCCTTATTGTGAGTTATTTAACATTTGAGACTCTTAATTCCAAAATTGACACAGGACCTCAAAATTTACGTGACGGTCCTGTATAATCTAAACCTAATTAATTGATTAATCAATACTTAAAGCTGATTGCAACAGTACATTATTACTTACAAATGAATAATGAATTTGAACCTAATTAGCAAATTAAGAGCGGAAACAGACAGCGAGTCTCCTGAGAGCCCAATCCATTTAAGCTTATTATCTACTCTTATCTACATTTTCTTTGTGGGCATACACAATTAGAGATGGTTTCTCAAAGAGACCGTCTCTCACAAGAATTTGTGAGAGACAAAAAAATTGTGCATTAAAAAGATGAAATTAAAGGAATAAAAGAACTGACACATTGTATCACTGCCATTGGGTCCGCCATAACAGGTAGCATGAGCATCATCCCAACCATAATTATCTTCTTTAACTACTTCACAATCAAAGCTTCCCATTATAAGAGCTATGCTTATCACTATGAATGCTATACTAGAGTAATTTACCTTTGCACACATTCTCACTATATATTTTCTTTCCCTTAATTCTCTTTATGTATATCTTTTTGGCATGCATGTTTTCACAAGTAAAATGAGTTAGCTATATTTATAGCCCAATTACTTGTAATTCTTTTGTTTGTTTGTTTACATAGTAGGCCGAGGAAGAAGAGAGTTAGGTGAGAACTGAATTTATAAATTTGTCTTATGATCTGAAAGCGGTATTTTATTTGCTCCAACTAAGACAAGACTCAATTATCGATCTATAATTTGTTCTTGAAGATCACTTAAGACTATATGTTTGAAGAAGACAATATGGTTTGTCCGCTACCTTTCTCTTTGACCTGAGGGATTACTATGATTGTGTGTATGAAGATTACTTGTTGATACTGTTGCGTACTAAAGGGTAAAGAACACTCCCTGTATTCCGCATAAGGCTGAGTCCGGATAAGAGGTTTTTCTTTTTCCTGAAAGATGCGGACAAATCATACTCGTTCCCCCAGGGAGGGAGTACAGAGAGATGCGCGTAGTCAAGAAACCCCCAACTAATACCTGCGCCCAATAAAGGTCCAACCCCAACTGATGCTGTTGTGTACTGATCACTATTTAAGTGGAAGAAAACAAATTGGGGATAGTGTTTCTTAGCTTTTGTTTGTTTCAACTCTTCTTTTGGAGAGGTTTATATTTGAAATTTCATATGACACATGTTTAATTAGTTATTCAATGATTATGAATTTTTTTTTCAAAGTGTTGCCTTATTTGTTTCAACTCTTCTTTTGGGAAGACCTACATCTTTTAAATGGTTTAGGTCTCTTTTTTAAACTTTCAACAAAAAAATATTTAATTTGACTAAAAGTAAATAAAATAATAGGTTTCAACTAAAAAATAATAATGTGAAAGTGAAAAAATTGATTATATTCGTAAAATATGTCAAAAAGATCGGATTTAGATCACGGTCGGATTTGAACAATTTTTTTGGTTTTTTGGTTGAGTCTTATTGGTCGAGATTTTCTAGGATTACCAATCATCATTTTTATTGGGTTTCATCTTAATTTTGTGCGAATAGAAAATATAAATATCAATCCAATCCATCTAAATATACAGTCTATTGTATTAAATTCCATCAAAATCAAATAAATTTTAGTCGTCAAAGTAATCAAACAAAGTTTAATCGTAAATTTAACATGTTCTTGTTTTGCAAGACACACCCGTTTTGGCATCTTCGTGTATCTTCTGCCATTTAAGTTTCAAATTATAAAATTTTCCATTTAAACACAAAATTTAGAATTTTATTTGTTTATATAATTTGCTAATTTATGTATTGGCTATTTAACCCATTAATCTGAATTCTTAGCTTCACCCCTGTGTATTCCACCATCAATATGCAATTTACAATCTAAAGTTTAAAAATTGACTCTTTGCTTAAGCAAAAACTATGACAAATTATCATCATCATAACCAGTGTATCCTACCCTTAGAAAACAATGATCAGGGTCGTCTAGGGAGTGAAGGATTGCGATAACTCATACCCACAAAGAAGGATACAGCTAAAGAGTTACTCGGCTCGAGAAAAATCCTTAAAGAGAGATGTTTCCTGCAACAAAAAATACTGAGTGAAAATATCTCCGCAAGCCTGTATCTTACCATACAAGTTTGATCTTTAATCATATATCAAAATAAATAAAACACATTGCGATAATTTAATTAGAGTCATAATTTTCATTTTATAGTATATAATTCATCCCTATTTTCATTCCAACTTCCAAGTTTGTTATCAGTAAATGTCAGACTGCAAGTAAAGCATTAAATTCAAAATGCATATTTTTGAGTATGCATGCCATTAATTTAAAACCATTTAGTAATATGCTGATTAAGTGGGATCTTACCACTAAGTTGGTGAATTAATGTGGCTTGAGAGAATGATGTGTGTGATAAAGCATCTCTTAGTTAACACGTCTGAAATATTCGTAATTGATTGTGATATGTTACGTGATTGAGAAAATTAGTATAATAAAACAGAAAAAAATATTGTTTATTGATATTTCACAACCGAAATCTATAATATACTATGATTATCTTCTATTTTTTAATAGCTACAATTTTTTTATCTGAAAGCTTTCTAAGAAAAGCGCAGTTATTAAATAAAAACAGAAATTAATATTAGTTGTATAAGTATTACTCTAATTAATATTACACTACAACATAATTTGCTTTTAGTGGGATATATTTAGAGAATGTCGCTATTTCAAATTTCTTATAGTGTATATAGAGGATTTAGTGACATTTATTAGACCCTTTAGTAGCATATTAAAAATTCACACTAAAGCTTTTAGCGAAATAGGATCTAATGACATTTCTCACAAATGTCACAATAGACTATAGTGACAATTACATATGCCACTAAAGACCAAATTAAGTGTCGCTAAATCACTTTATGGTGGAACTTAAAATAAAAACCAATAATTATTACACTAAAAATATGAATCAGTGACATTTTTTAATGCCACTAAATCTAATGTCACAAAAGGCTAAATTTGTTGCAGTGTTATCACCATTTCCCTCGTTTGTTCAAATAAAAAAAGTTTTAAAAATTGGTTTTGGATTCTAAAAAAGTTAAATTTATAGGTTGTCAATAAAAACATATAAGTTGAAAAATGGTCAAGTTACTTGGGGACTAGAAAAAACAAAAAGCATAACTGTTCTAATTTGTTGAAGCTTTGAAGATGAAGTAACCTCCTAACTTTATTTGGGTATAACTTTACATTTATGAACATTTCATTGCAATAGTTGAAATCCGTTGCTGTGAATCATTAGAGATAGATTTAATTTAGGTTCAGCTGTTCTTCTGAGCGATCGCCTCTCAAGCCCATCTCATTAAACTTTAATATCCACTAATTCACCTATTGTATTTTTAATGTCTACTTATATTATTCTTAGTGTCTACTTACGATATATTTAATGCCCACTGAGTAAATACTTAAAATGCCTACTTTATAATATTCTTAATGCCTATTGAGAAACATAGTTTTCTAGCCTACTTACCATATCTTTAATGCATCATTACAAAATCTTTAATGGCTACTTATAATATACTTAATGCCCACCAAATAAGTACAATATTTTAAATGTCTACTTATAATATTTTTAATGCATACCGAAAAACTTACTCTATATTTTTCTTTTTGGGCCAGCCCAAACTCACGGAATTTCATCTATATACTACCTTTCTGTATTCTTCAAATGTCAGTTGAATGATCAAATTCTAGGGTTTTTGCATGAATAGTTTGTTATATGTCTCAAAGTCTATTCTTCTTATGGATTCTGGACTTAAGCTTTCGGGTAGCATTCAAAAAGGTCCGTCGGGCCACTTAAAAGTCGATTCGGTTTGATAGAATGGTTCTTGGTTGTTGCATGTTAGTATTTAATTAGCTTGTTTGACTAGCTGAAAGTGTTAACTATTTTATTGGCTTTAAGCTAGTTAAGTCAGTTGTTTAGGGTATGTTTGATAAAAAATAATTAAGTATTGCAATTGGTTGATTGTTAGAATAAAGTGAACCAACAATAAATATATTTTCGCTTAACAACCTGTTTTTCATCTGGCTGAAAAGCCATTTACGAAACACTTATATTGACTTTTTGATTAATAAAATAAACTCTATTGTTTTTTTTATTAATAAATTCACCTCCACATTAAAAAAGGTAAATAAAGGTGTAATGGAGGTGAATTTTAATTCAATATCCTCCAAATTCACCTCCACAATAAAAAAGCTAATAAGTTAGGTGTTAGCCATACCTTTTTTCACCCTCCGATGTATTTACTATCCTTCATCTATATATTAAGATTCACCTATATTTACCTTTATTTCTATAATTTGAATTTAATTTCCTTTTAAAAAATATTATCTTAATGCAAACATGTCCTTAATAATAGTACTATTAACTAATTAATTGTAAGTTTGTCATTGGTTAAATTCATGGCAAGGGATGCTCACCTAAGGTGGTCGTCAACACTATTTTGGCTTTAAGGATGTTAAGGGACAATAGAATTGAGGAAAGTATTTTGTGTTACACAAATTCTTACTTGAGATCGTCTTTCGTAAAGACGGTTCTTAAAAGTCCAATCCAATTTAAAATATATATTATTAAAACTCTAAATATAGATTTGAACTGGACTTTTGAAAATCATCTTTACAAAAAAATAGTCTCTCAAGAAAGCACCTATTTATGTTAAAAGAGAATTGAGGAAAGGACATGAAATTTGAGGAAGGATTTATGTAGGAGAGGATGTTACATGAAAATTAAGATTTCTTCTAATTTATAGCTATCCAAAAAGAATTATCCCACGTTGATGAATTATTATCATATAACAAGAAATCTTAAGTTTCCCATATCTATGAAAATTAGATCTTATCTCAATCAGAAAATAAGTGCCGCTTTTCAAAATAAGATCTAGTTTCGATTCTAAACCTACCATATAATAAAAGAAAAAGTTTCCTAAATGTTAACAACTTGGTAGTTGGTTGTATAAAACATGGATATAAACCAAGGGGTTACCTATTTTTGCGAAAAAAATACAAATCCACTCATAAACATAAGCATTGAGCCAAGTCGGGTTGGGTTAGATCATTATGAATCAAGCATTGAATTTGGATTAGCAATTTTATAGCAAAAAAAAAGTAATAAATAACATAATTATTTCGTCCAACATGGATAGCTCCAATAATTTAATTTACCCTTGGCAATTGGCATAAAGTATTGCAAGAAGTTTGTTCAAATATTATATATAAAAATAAAAATTACATAAATAAACATGATATATTATTTCCATATATGTACGCAATTAACCAGAAAGACGATACCAAATCCCTCGGTTCCGTCACACTTATTGCTTACTAATAAAGGAAAATTACAAAAACAAAAACATAAATTCTTATTTGAGACCGTCTTTTGTAAAGACGGCTCTCAAAAGCTCAGTCCAATTCTATATATATTGTTAAAAACTCTAAAATAGATTTGGGTTGGACTTTTAAGAGTCGTCTTTACAAAAGACGGTCTCTCAAGAGAAAACCTGGAAAAAAAAAATGATGGTAGTGTAGTTAATGTTAATTCTCCTTTACAAGGAAATTAGGAGATTTATATATAAACTACTCGTAGAGTATAAAGCATACTATACTTTTTATAAATATATACCAAAAATTAATGTTTTTAGAGTGTCGCAAGAACACTGCAATGCTTATGAATGTCTAATACTTATTTCTCTTGGAACATTTCGAGGTGATGACCGATTTTTCACACCCGAACAAAACAATGTAAGATACAAACCTGAAAAGAAGCTCCGAATCATTAGCAAGGAACAAAGATGTGAATCGTGGGAATCATTAGCCATACATTTTTAAATACCGAATGAACACGAAAGATTTAGTAGCGGAGCCAGTATGTCCTGCGCCTGAACCAGTTGTAATCTGGTAGTCCCTTGATTGGTCCCAATGCAGCTATTGCAATATCCTATAAATAGAAATTTATATATTAAAGCGATACGTCAAGTGATAAGAGGCCAAAATGTTTTTCCTAATTAACTAGTACTAACCACCAGAAACTTGCTGAGCCAGGATATACTGATACACAGTGGTGTTCAAAACAGATTCGATGACCCGAAATACATCCGACCTTGTAACCGAATCTGATTTGTCCCGACTTCAAAATGACTCACAATTATGTAAAAAACTATGGATACAAACCGCTTTCAAACAGACTTGGAACATCTAACCCAATGAACCAAATGAACATCTCTACTGATACATCTCTAAGTCAAAATGGGTCAACACTTGGATGTGGAGACGCGGAGAGTTGTTCATGCAAACAAAAAACCGCGTCTAAAAATGATAGTGGTCAATGACAATCGTAATTCTCTTTTCATGTTGGGTATAGAATGCAAAAAAAAAAAAAAAATCAGTTGTATTGTATAATTGGCAAAAATCAATAAACTTATACAAGTCATTCATCATGGAAATGCCGCCAGAATCCATCACAATTAAAATCAAGTGATAAAAACAATTTGGCAAATGTATACTTGGCTTCTGGAGTTCTATGAAAAGGTGCAACAGAAAGACAGCAGAAAAGCAAGCTGGCCTTACCCTATCAAATAAGAAACGATCGGCAGCGCGTTTCACAGCACTGGCATCCACTGCATCAATTCTTGCAAATAATTCAGCAAAAGGAATTCTTCTTCCATAGGTTAGCAACTGCAAGTACAAAAGTTTCAAGGAATTATAGAGACAGATCATGGAAGCACATACACAATCAATAATAACACGTTATCATCAGAAACAGGCATAAAAATGGGCATTTCAGGGTCTAGGTTTGGACCTGAAAACCCGGACCCTGGCCTAAGGGTCAGGTCCAGATTCGGACCTTGACCTTAAGGGTCTAGAAGGCTGGAACTGGACCCAAACCCTTAGGGTCTAAGGTTGAGTCCAAACCCGGCCCTAAACCTAAAAAAATAAATTTTTTATAAGTGAATTTTAAGGGTCTAAAACTTAGATCCTAATCTGGACCCTTTGAATTAGGGTCCAAAATCAATAAAAATAATTACATATAAATGCTACATCTCATTTATAAAATCAAAACCTCACTTTTAATTACATCACCATATGCACCAATATGAGAAGACAATTATATAAAAAATCTTACATTTCATCCATATGCGAAATGCACACGATGAATGGAACATTAGGCATTTATATAAAACTGGCAACAATTATGTAAAAATTACATATAAAACCCAAAAATATACCAAACATCTAATAAATTGGATTAAATTTCATTTCAATACCAAATGCAAAAATTAATAATGAAATCTTCAACCTAATTATCATCCTAAGTACAAACGTTACCAGACTTGTAGTTGATTCAGTCTTCATATTTCGTTTTCGTTTGACTATATGAATCATCAATATTCCTCAATTTGCTGGGATCTTTACTGCTCAAGATTCAAAGTGTTTTTTATATTCCTCCTCCTTTTTTCATTTATGCGTGTTAATTTTTTCTCTTCTCAGTAATAGAAACTGTAAGGTATCTATAATTCAGTTTTATGAATCGAGATACACATGAAGTGTCAAAGCAAAAAAAAAAAACAAAGTCCTTTACAGGCTAGAAGTGTTTGCTCTTCAATATAAAACAGCAAAGGGAAAAGGGGAATTACTTGCATTCATAGAAACGGACAGCAAGAATGGAAACCGCCAATGGCGTATGGTTAACCTTCTAAAACCCAACTGTCACATGAGTGAAGATAAAGAAAGCCCTCTTGAAAAAGGCCGCCAACAAGCAGCAACCGCCAACCTCAAAACAATAGAGTGCACTAACACAGACAGGACTGTTACAGCCCAGAAAACCAATTATACCTCAAGGGTTTGAAAATTTAATTCCTAGCTTTGACCCATAAAGATCTCATGTTTTTCTTCTAATTATTAGCCCAAGAACTTCGAACTTCAGGGTTTGATGACTTCTAAGTAAAAAATATAGGGGCCTGTTCTCCTCCCAGACTGAAGAAAGCTAGAGTTAAGTGAACTAGAAGTAGTAAAATTTGGAGTGACATTAATGTGCTGAAGCCACTGAACCTTATAAGGGTACATATACATTGGTACCACAGCCATAAAGCCACAATATTTTTGTCAATATTTCATTACCCCAATGTTGTAAGTTGGCTCCATCATTTGGGGGCTCGAATGTACACAACATTTTTCTAGTAAAAACAAAGAGGTTGAATTCAATTGACCTTTAATCAGAAATATCATCAAGTTCAAATAAGGTGTAAAATCCACAAGTCTATATGAACTATCAATCTATCACAAAAAGCATTGTGAAAGCAACAGTCTCTGTTTTAATCATCAAGAACCAAAGACCAGTTTGAACTTTAAAGACTGTTATTTTCTATTCTGCCTAAAACTGACTTAAAAAACGTCGTTGATCCATGACTTAGTTAATTCCTAAGCCTTTTCCCAAATGAAGAAATCAGCTTTAGAGAACCTTAGCAAGTCAAAGCAACATTGTGAATTAGTATAAATCTTCAACCCCAAGCCCTCCGAAATGAGAAAAGAGAGAAAATAAAAGTGAGAAGGTTTACCTGACATCCAAGATCTTCAGCAACTCCACCGATACCATTACTATTACCAAGAAGAGAGGTTTTCAGCTGCATATAAGCACAAAAGTTAGCTCAGCAAATAATAGTTACCTTATTTGGAGCAGTGAAAGGGGGGAACAACACAAAAAATAGCCACATTTCAGTCCTCGGAAACAAAAAACAAGCTTCAGGGGTAACCTTGTCATAACTCATAAGCGGGTGCATAAAAAGGGGCATGAAGCATCACCAAATAACATAAATTTAAGGAAAAAAATAATTTCTGACCTGATTACGTGCACGGATGACATCCTCATCTGAAACTCGATAGGACAACTTGCTTATTACATGCATAATTGCGTATGATAGATCATCCAAGCCATCAGGCTGTCAGAAAAATTACTGAAGCATGTCAATTTTGTTTGATAAAAAGAGATGGCAGCATAAGCATCATCAGATATTCAAACTCTCTACAATGGAAGTTACAAAATGAATTTAAAAAGGTATCAAAACAAATATAACAGAGTACCAAATCCTAAGACGATATCAACAATTCAACAAGTACTATCATTTGTAAGACCTCAAGATTTTACTCACCTTGGCCATGGCGTAAACACCAAAAAGACCAGTGTCCTTGTAGTTTATATTGAATGTCTTGATGCTTTCTGCAAGCTCACTAATGGAGGCCATTTGAACAAGCTCCGATCTGTATACAGATTGCCCAAGGAAAAAAGACAGCAAAATTACATGCATCCTTTGTTCTGTTTAATGGACACTTACATTATACAATGCAAGATGGTTCAACACAGGAAAATGAAAAAAAATATATTTTGAAAAAAGAACTCTGAGAACGCATCTATAATGCTGAAGTGGTACTCTTTCTCAACAGAACAAAAGCACCAATGCAAGCAAGCATAGAACATATCCTCAAAGTGAGAATTCTCCAACCTTCAATTATGTGTATTATAAGCTCACGCCATGCTAAAGAATTTAGATAGAATGATTGATGAGGGATGTCAATACCCGACATGCTTTCCACTCCCTTCCATTTTGCTCCATGAACCTAGCATAGTCTGCATCACCATTAATGCAATAGCATCCGAGTCTTTGCAAGAAGCCCCTTCAAATGCAATTGCAAATCGTGCAAGTGGAAGATCATCATCAATCATCCGCACCTAAATTCATTGTTGAAAGATATTTAGATAAGACAAATGAAAGGTCACCATGTGCAAACAGGACACATCATGGGCTATATAATTAATAGCACAAACCTCTGATCCGGTGAAATTAGCAGGGTCACTAGCAACTAGCTGAGATGTTGTAGCCGGATTAGCTGAAAGTTTTGTGAAGACCTTTTTAACTTGCTCCACAATGTCTTCATGCTTAATAGCTCCTGAAGCAGAAATCACCTGAAAATAATAAAATATTGTTAGGATAACTACTCATCCAGACCTCCAGCACACAACAGGAACAAGTAACCACAATAATGATGCACATGATGAATAAATGGTAAGAAGACTAGAAGATATGACCCCACCTTGGGGTAAAAACCATCATGTAAATTGAGCAATACGATTGAAAGCACTCACATTACACAATGTTCCTCTCAAGACTTAGTACAAGTCTACAAGATCACAATTCTATACAAGTAACTCCCCCATGAGCCACTTAACTCACCTACACCCATGTGTTTACCCACAATTGGTCGTATACACCCCACACATTGTTGTGCACCCACCAAACATTCACTGGTGTCAACATTTTGATAGGCCTCACAATCTGTACATGTAACAATGATCCTACAAACTTCTGTACATGTGACTCCCAAGTTCTACAACACCAAACTGCGAGAGTAAGAATAAGGACAATAAACAACCCTTTCAAAAAATACCACCACTAGATATTATATAACAACTTTCTTTTCAATACATTACACTAGTATATAAGAAATAATATAGAACTAATAAAACACAGATTAACTGCAGACTAACATATACTGAAGATGTGATTCCTCTTAAGTCTTAAAAGCAACAAAATGGACCAAACAATATAATGGGCTTTCATCCCACCACTACTAGATGTGTTCATACTTTAACTAATAAAACAGACAGATTCACTGCAGACTTACAAATACTGAAGATGGGATTCCTCTACAAAATGGACCAAACAATATAATGGAATTTCATCCCAACAAGGCAACGATATAGGAAGTGTTCATATTTAATCCAAAAGCCATCATATAAAATTTTTGAGTTAATGGCCAATGGCTTGTTGAACCCCTATGAACTAGAGAATAATTTATTAAACAACGTAAACATATCTGAAGCATGGAACCTACAACTAATTACCATTCTGTGGGCAGCGCAGTTAGACGAGATATACTCTTGAATATCGGCATTAGAGATTGCTTTTATATTACTCACAGGTCCAGGAACTGTCCTACCAAGTGGAGTATATTGGAATGCAGTAGCATGTAATTGGTCCATGATAACTTGATCACCTTCAGCAACAGTCTGAAAGAAATGTGAAATGAACAATTACATCAATGAATTAACAACCAATTGAATATAAATCTACAGAAGCATACAGAAAATGAAGTTCATACCCCCTTCAAGCTTTAGCGTCATTGAAAGTTGATGCACACAGATTTAAAAGTTGATGATTATTATAATGGAAACCCATAACTAACTACTAAAATTGCTCCGATTTCTAAACTTAAAATGACAAGTAACATTGCATGAAGATCATAAGTTACAAACAATATGGCAAAGAAAACATGGCTTATCTTTAACTTATTAAAGAGCTGTGGTGGTAACATCTATTTTCCCCGTTTATTATTGATCTGACTCAACTTTTTTACGAGCCTAGTCCAACTGGAGAAAGAAAGGATAAAAGGAGTAGGAAAAACAAGGTGGGAAAAATAGCAAACATCTAAAATAAATTGACAAACAATATGGCAAAGAAAACATGGCTTAACTTTAACGTATTAAACAGCTGAGGCGGTAAAATCTATTTTCCCTGCTTATTATTGATCTGACTCAAATATTTTACGAGCCTAGTCCAAGTCGAGAAAAAAAAAGGAAAAAGGAGTAGAACAAGGTGGGAAAATAGAAAACATTCAAAATTCTGATGGTAGATGGGCAGAGTCATTTATTGCAAAATATTCCCAGCTACTCAGTCAAGATTCAGCAAGCGCCAAAAGGGGGGTCAAACTTATGTTAGCCAAGCCCTTTACATCAATTGGTTAACCAAGAGATTCTCCTATTCTTTGATGTACTATAGGGGGCGTGTTTGGTAATGGGATATTTGTATTCATAATTTGGCCAGTGAAGAATAATATTGGTGATAAGACTATCTAAATTAAATGGATACTATACCTAAATGAATGGAGAGATAAGATAAAAAAAATTATTCATTCATTTCTATACCGAAATGTTTATAATTATACAGTAAGGGTTAAATCTATTGATTATTAGTCAGTCAAAAATCTATTGATTATTCAACTTTGATAGAGTTACCCCTAGAATACGTTGAAATGCCCCTTATATAGGGAGGCTCTAACACATGGTTAAACAATATTACTCATGAATCATTAGGTAATTAAATGAAGTCCTTAACTATTAAGGCTTTCCTTATTCAACATAAATGATATTCACTATCTATAATACAAAGTTTAACCACAATCTACTCAAGATATACACTGCTTAATTAAGGTATAAATGAACTGTCATAGTTTTCAAACAACATGGAGGGGTCAAAGTATTGAATTTGATAGACTGAAAATACAGCGATTGAATATGAGCGTAGCTATATATATTGAATTCAATAACCAATCTCACTCCCTTCCTCCTTATCTTCTACTCCAACTACCATCTAAAACCTCCTAACCAACTTTGCCATACAAACAACACTCCTTAACTACCTTATATTGGATCATTACATATGAGCTTAGCCATTAGCGAAAACGTCTTCACAAAAACGCAGTCCCCTGCCTCCACATCAATAAATGCAAATGTTTATTTCTCCTTCGTGAATATTGCCCTGGAGTTTTTCAACAACTTGCCTCCAATTAAACAGTTCAAATAAAAGAAGAATGGACAAATCTCCATCATTTTCTGCTACTTATATCTCATGTCACTTGAAAGCTCTCCAACTTCATGTTGATCTCCAAGCGCTTTCACCTTCAAATAAGTAGGTGACTCAAAAGAGATGACCTCCAAAACAAAGTCTCATCGAATTGTAACGAATGAGTACTAAAGGCTTTCAAATTCAAAAAGCCAATACTAGTTGCATCGCATCATAAGGGTATAAAACGAATCATAATTTAGGCCAATTCCGGGGATATTTCATGTCATAGTGCAGAATCGTCTGCAAGCCAATGTTATACATAAAATCTTGAAATTCTATGGATTATATGCAAAATTAAAGATATCATACTCACAAGCATTGCCAGTTCTAATCAATCAGAATAAAAAAACAAATCAATGAGGATAAACCAAAACAAGTCTGAAGACATTAGAATTTCCTGATTAAAAAGATTTGCAAATTACCTGCTCTTTTTCTCTGAGAATTGCATTTCTGACTTTCTCAATCTTCTCTTCACTGTAATCCGAATTCTGCAACAATTTCCCCAGAATCTCAACAACTTTCCCGGAATCCTGACTACCAACCTTACCCACAAACCCACACATCTCTCTATCCGTAAACCCGTCCAACTCGGCCCCAACATCCGCTGCATCTTCAACCTCAGAAGTCAAAACAGCGCGTTCCAAAAAATGAGCAACCCCATTCTTATCCTCCGCTTCAAATCGGCTACCAGAGTCAATCCAAACACCAACAGCAACAGACTTAGCAGCGAGTCGTGACTCGGTGGCAACACGGAGACCATTAGGAAGAGTAGTAATCCGCGTTTCAGGGAATTGAAGGATCTGGGAATGATCCGCAGTGGTTGGATGTGGAGAGGTGTAGCGTAAGAAACGGGGATCAGGATTTTCAAGACGTTTGATCTTGGATTTGACGGATTCGGCTAAGCGATCATAGATCATGAGATTAGGAGGTGGTGGAGATGGAACTGAGGGTGGGGAACTGGAGGAGGTGGGAGTGAGGGTGGCATGGCGGCGAGATGAGAGATAATGGTGGGTGCTGCGACGGGCAGTGTGGTGTATTAGTTTTCGAGTTGACATTTTCTGGGCAGACTTTTACAGAAAATGGGAGGAGAAGGTGAGGACGATGGTTGGAACTTCTATGGGAGAATTGATGGGGAAAATTCCACCAGACCACGATCGGTTGCCACGTGGAAGGAATTTTACTCCATCTGTTTTTATATTTTGTTATTTTTTTGAAACTTTTTATATTTTGTTTTTAAACATAGTAATAATTTATGAATTTTAGCTATATCTTCATTTTTAAAAACTTGCAATTAAAATTATTTGAATTTTGAATTTTCATTCGGTACTGCACACCATGTATGTGAAGAACAAATAAAAACAGAAGGAGTATCTTCTCTAAATTTTTTTTATTTTCAAAATCGATATATGTTTTACAATGAACAAAAAAATATTCATCAAATATAGTGAAAACATGATAATTTTTAAAACTGGCAACTAAGGAGTGAAAACCTATCTTTATATGATTTTCTATTATCAGTTTTTAGTTTTCAAAAAAAACTGAAAAACGAAAAAAAAAATGATAACAAAGAGGTCATATTAGCTAGTTGTTATAACTTATAACTTATTAAATTGGCTTTAAAATTTAATAATTTAATTGTTGACTAAAATTCTAAATCTCTTTCTTACTAAAACATTTGGCGTAATACTTTAATGTTTAAAAGATTAAAAATGAATGTAGTATTTATATATCGATTTTGGGCGTGTGACCACTCGAATTGAATGTAAAGAATCTAATTTCAATCTCTAAAATATCAAAACCATGAAACTACAAATATGTGGATGAAATAATCATCATCATCATATTCAGTATATCTCGCTCATAGATGTTGACAAAATAATCATTAATCTATGTAAACCCTTATGCATTTGATGAATTTCTTATTAATTTCATTTTTTCTTTAAGTTAGGCTTTGGACCTTTGGATTTGCACTTGATCATCGTTATTGGCTCCCACTTTGAGACTCCATGGCTTATTATGGCATGGCACATGCTTTAAGGTAAAAAATACCTACAATATATATCAAGCAAACAATATCTAAGCAAAGCGGAAACATGGGATAAACACAATAAAAGCATATATAAAAATCACCTAATAGGGGGATAAATTCATGTATAAACACGACATATATAAACATGGAGCATCAATGCTCAAGTCGATCTAACAAATCATAAAAAGTAAATAAGAGTCTCTAGAAGAAATTGCTAAAGGTCTACTTCACTGCTTGATCAAGCTAGAGTGCTTGACTTGGTCAAGCGAGCATCATGCTTATTTTTTGAAGTGAAACAACATTTTTATTTGAAAATTTTGCCAACACGCTCGACCAAGCTACTAGGCTTAGCCCGATCAAAGTTATGGGCTCAAGCATGTTGGGATACTCAAGTAACGAGCAACCAATGAAGTCAAAGCTAATTTCTTTAGCTCCAACTCTTGGTGACTTCGTCATCTAGAGCCGTTGGGGTCCAAGGGAGACGTGCATGTACCCAAAAAAAAAAAATCGATTTTGCATATTTTATAAGTCGAACATTAAGACCATCTAATGTGTAACCCCATTGGATTAACTCATCATAATTTTATAAGCTTCCAATGCATAACTCCATCGGTTTAATGCAATAGTCTTCCATTATGTTTATCACTCAAAGTACACATTAACCAAAAAGTAATGGCAATTACCTCAATAAACTTAATTACGTAAATGAAGGAACTAAAGGGGATAAGTCGTCACCCATGACTGATGAGTGAAGACCCGTTGGTTCCTCAATTTCATTTTTCAAATTATCGTCAGCTTTAATTGAGTCGCCTTATTATATATTTTTTTAAAAAAAATATTATAAGTAGGCATTAAGAATGATGTAATTAAGTAGATATTTAAGATATAAAAAGTAGGCATTAAGGATACAATAAATAAGCATTAAGGATAATGTGAGTAGGCATTAAGAATACGGTAAGTAGGTATTAGTGCTTAATGGGCTAGGCTTAAAATACGTCTCTCAAAGAGACGGTCTAAAGAGACTAGTTGTGTCATTTTTAGTTTTTTACAAGCTTCTTTAAACTCTTAGTCTTGACTATAACAACAATGACTCATTGTGGCAACTGACAACACATTGGTTCATTTATAGACTTCTTCAATGCTTGAAAACTTTAAATTTAGATGGCATATATATTGTACATTAGTCAAATTTGAGTGCTTAAGTATCATAAAATTCAATAAAAAATACGCATGTGTCAATAGAATTGAATCAAAGAGAAAAAAGAGAATTTTTAAGAAAGTGGTAATAAATGAAGAGAGAGAATGAATTGTGTGAATGAAATTAAAAGAGTTAAAATGTGTGGATGATGTTAAAAGAAAGTGGTGAGTCATTATCCAAAAATAGAAATCATGCAAATTAATTGGGATGAACCCAAAATGAAAAATGCTTCAAATTCAATGGGATAAATAGAGTAATGTAAAATAAACCAATAAAAAAATACGTCCGCATATTTGCTATTATTGTCTTATTTGATTTTTTGATACTATTTGTTGATGACTTTTAATTTGTATTTATTCTTAATATATAAGTTAAAACAAAGTCAGATGAGATCTTATTTAATTCGTCTCAATGTAAATTTTATTAACATTTACATTGTATAATATTTAATTAAACGCAATTTGAGATATTTATAATCGAATAATATGTGCATTGACAAACATGCAAAAACTAATTTGAAAAATTATAGAGAATAGCAAGGAATATATGATTGTGTAACGAATTGTCACGGCCGAACATGGTATCAGAGCCGAAGTTGGTTCTTAAGTATGATGTGGCTCACTTGTAAGGGTGAGTGTTGGAAATATTCCACATGTGAAAAGGACTCCACATCTTTACAATCTTGAGTTGTCGACTTGCATATAATATTTGGTAACTAATCCTCCTAATACGATATGGTTATGGGCGGCAGACCTATATCTGGCTAAGGGTAGTAAAGGTCTAGGGCCCCATATTTCAGAAATTCAGTAGATTAATTTTAAATATTAAAAAATAAAAAATAAAGAATTAAGAGTGGTAGCGGAATATTATTGAAAAAGGAATAAATTGTCTAGAGTAAATTAAATGAGAAAGATTTATATGCATCTTTCTCATAAATAAATGGAAAATATTCCATCTCTTACATATTTCAAAATTGAAATTTTAATTTTCTTTATAATATTTGAAAGAAGGATAAGGACTCATATTTCTAATCTCACTCCTAAGCCACCGAAAGTTCAGGAACAAGCCTGATTTTGGGAAAAAATTAACTTCAACAAGTGTTACATGCAAGTCAACACTCATTACTCGTGGGTTTGTGGGCCCGAGCCAATGGGAGTGCCCCACAGGGGCGGTTCTGGGGCCTTGCGAGGTGCCCAACCACACAGGGCTCCCGAACCTAAACGGCCTCATATCAAAAAATTATTGTAGAAAAGCATACTATTGGGGTAGAGTAGTTGGTAAGAGTTTTACTTAATGTATCAATGGTCATATGTTCAAAACCTATTAATTACATTTTTCTCTCATTTTTTATCTCTTTCAAAAACAACTCTTAACCTTCCAAATATTTTTTCTTACTTTATTTGATGTTTACACACTCTTCAAATACCAATTATGACTAACTTAATTTATAAAAATAATCAACATTTTATTTTTAATTTTTCAACCTTTTCAACTTTTACTCTTTTTATTATTGGTCTTCAATTTATTACTGTTTTTTCTATTTCATTTTAACAATAGAAAAGAAAGTTTAATTTTTAACGACTTAATTTAAGTTTAAGAAATATAAATTATATTGAATTTTTATTTTGTTAAATTTTTTTTAAATTATAAAGGACCCTAATTTTAGAAATCTATAAATAATAAACAGGGCCTTGGAATTGTTTGCTCTGCCCCTGGTGCACCATAGGCGTGTCCACACAAGTAGGCCCATTGAGCGATCATGTGAAGAATTGTCACAGCCTAACAGATACAATTGATAATTTACTTTGTGACATTTGAAAAGAGTTCAATGTGTATAGGAATTTTGTCAAATGCTTAATTGAATCTCTTCTTTCTCGTGGTGTAGTTTATGGTTCCACGAGAAACACGGGCCACGATGCTGAGAACAACCGAACAACTTGCTAATCATAAGGTATAAAATTACATGAATCATGTGTTGAGAAATATGAAATACAAAATGGAAATTCACACCTAAGATAAACCTAAACAGCAAATGTTTGAAAAACGTCTCTCAGGCACAGTCCATTAGAGTTTAATTTTTACTCTTATTTTATACTTTTCATTATGGGCCATCAATTAGAATCGGTCTCTCAAAGAGACCGTCTCTCACAAGAATTTGTCAAACAGAAGGTGAAAAAACCATTACAAAAATGTAACGGCTTTAACTTTAATGGGAAAGAAACTAACTTAAAACGTGAACATAGGCTAATTTCTAGTATTGGTCAATTACATCTTGGAGTATAGCCTAAGGCACTACTTACTTTGATTCATTCAATCGTGTTAGATAAGTCTAATTAGTTTGGTGACTCGTTAACAAACTTGGTTAATCGTACTTAGTAAAATCTACTTTCTATATAGTAATGCTACCTAAAGGGACACATACTAAAATACACACACCCGATTGTGACATATTGTGCGGGAAAAGATCACTATCTGTAGTAAGTGTAATGGAATGGAGGAAGTATACTCCACTTTTCTATATTGTTATTTAGGCCTTGTTTAGTTTGTCTTATAAAAATAAACAATCACTAAAAATAAATTTTAATTTGTAAAAATCAATTACATTTAGCAAAAATTAGCTGCAAACAGTAAAAATCAATAAAAAATAAGTAACAATCAGTAAAAAAATACTCCCATGTTTTTATTCGTTCTTCCTATTTACTTTTTTTTTACAAATCTCAATGCAAACTTAAAAATCAAACAATTTATATTGTGAGTTTTTAAAAATTCTAAATATTTGATATTTAGAAAGTATATACTTAGATGAATCTATCAAGATTTCATATGAATATTTTTCTCGTATAGATCAATGAAAAATTATAGTTAAAGTTTGACACTAAAATTTATAAATTGTATATAAGAAAAACATATGAAAACGGAACGATCAGAGTAGTATTTTTTAAAATTTTTGTACCTTTATGAAAATATTGAATAGTCTACGATTTGCCCAAATTCTAATCAACTAATAAATATAATTCGACCTATTCAACTTAACAACTCAAATATGTTACGATATTCCCAAATTTTAATACCAAAAAATGAACTCTTAAAAATAATATCTTTTGAATTAATACAACAAAGATTTAAACAAAGTTGAAATCTTAGGGAAAAACCTTCTATGATAGAATCCAATAACTCTACCAACAACAAACAAAAAACAAAAAACACGTATATTTTATGTTTCAATTAATCCTAAAAAATACAAATTTGTCTGAAATAAACTAAAAAAAACTCCTTGTACAAGTCGTAATCAAATGTCAGATTTTATCAAAGTATAGGTAAAGGTAAAGGTAAAGGACCTTCTCGGTATCGCGCACAAGGCAGGGTCCGAGTGGGGGGCTTTTTTTCTTGAAAGATGCGGACAAATCATACTTATACCCCAAGGAGGGAGTAAAGAGAGATGCGCGCAGTCAAGAAACCTTCCCAATTGATACCTGCGCCTAGTAGGGTTCGAACCCCAAACCTTCTGCTCCACATGCAGATGCTCTATCCATTGAGCCACAAGCGCTTTTGGTAGATTTTATCAAAGTATGAGTTGTGTTAAATTATTGAATTGTCGGATTTTTTTTCTCGGTTTCGAATCAGATTATTTTTGTCAGATCAAGTCCAATTAATCGATCTAATGCCAAAGGATACGCTAATAAATAGATTGGACATGGTCATGGATCATGTTGATGGATGCCCTACACTAATCAATCTAATGCCAAGATAAATTGGATGGTCAGCATCTAATGTATTGGCGTGTTTCAATCAATAATTTAGTTGTCTTGTATTTTTGTACAACACTCGATCAAACACCCATTTTAATGTACTTAGTCCAACATTTTGTTTGCCATTTATTTACTACAATTCAATTTACTACTCTAATTAACTTTGTTTTATCCTACAATAACAATTATAACATTTTTCTTATTATCTTATGTTGCTATTTTGATTTTTTTTTTTTCATTTTAGGAAAGATATAAAAGGAGGAACAGATAAGGAGAAGAGGATAAGATGAAAGAGAAGAACAAAATTTACTAATTTTCCTTTAAAATCTTTTAAATGTTACAAAGATTTATTTTGTACAAAATTAATCAGATTCTTCTCTTCAATTTCATTTTTTACATATCTCCTTTCTAATTAAATGATATCCAAATGAGCGAAAAATATCATCTCTCTAATTTCCTCCCCTTTGTTTTTCATGTGTTTTCTTTCATCCAAAATTGTGTAGTTGTGGATAATGCATTATACATGTGTAGAGTATTGATTTAAGGACGATAAGCTCTATCAGTTTTCACAATTTAAGTGATCCAAAACATGTGTAGAGTAACACCAACTCATCATATATGACTTACACTAAGAAAAAACCTTCCAACGAACACATAATTGTACCTGCTTAATATTTAATTAATATTTTCATCTAAAACTGTAAATAATATTTTATTTTGCATAATTTAAGTTGTTTCTTTATATATTACTCTTCTCATTCTAGAGCTAATTAAGGATTCTACAATTTTCATGTTAACTAATAGTGTGATTTTACTTTCTGTAATGAAGGTTTGATCGGTTAGCTTTACAAAAATAAGATACTATGTGTCCACTAATCTCTATATAATTTTCAATAATATAGTGTTTAAAAATGACAAAAAAATTTCTTTATTGATTTTCGGGCTACCATCAATAATAAGTTTTCAATGTCTTTTTTTAAAGTAGTTTTTAAAGTAATTTTAATCACTGTTAAATTTTATTCTCATTTTTTTAATAGTATGATGTTATGATTTTATTTTAATGTGAAAATTAATTTCACAAATCAAATGAATTTCTCGAAGAAGTATATCGAACATCAATGTGATTTAAAAAAATATACAATCGCTATGATTTTATTGATTTAGGATTTATTTAATTACTTAACAAATCTACATTAAATAATTATTAAAATAAAGTATAACGAAATTAACTACGCTATATGCAAATTGACGGAGTCACTTTAAAAAAATAATAAAAAAAAAACTCAAATTGATGAGCCAAATAGCTATTTTGGTAAAATTACATTAAAGGGACAAGTTTGACCTTCCACCTTTTCCCTTGATTGTTTTTGACGTGAAGTCAAATTGTGATTAGTCATTAGAGGGCACCAGACGGTGGTTAGCAATTAGTACTAATAAATTAATAATTAATAAACACTTAATACATGTACTTTTTTGAAATTAAAGGCTAGGCCGAAAAAAGAGAAGACTAGATGGAGATTGAACATAGGCCATTGAAAATAATATTTGTTTCAATTGAGATGATATTCGACTCCCAACATTGTTGAATTTTTTTGTATATTATATGGTAGACCAAGTGAAGAGGTGAGCTATGTGACAAAAAGACGATACTTGCTCCAACTGAGAAACACTTTATTCTCTCATTAATACTTCTATAATTATATTGTTTAGTTTTCAAACTTCACTAGGAAATCACGAATGACCCTATATTTAAGAATAATAATTTCATTTGTAATTCTAAAATTGACCCAAATTTAATGTCTGACAAATAACAAAAATAAAATTTAAATTTAATTAATTTCATTATAATTTTAAAAGTAGTTTAAACTAACAAGATGATGACTTCTCTCAAACCTTATCAATCACAAATTTTTTATTTATAACTCTATAATTAAATTCTATAACTTAAAATAAATTATTTATTTTCAAAAACAATGAACCTCAAATATTATTAAAGTGAGCATTAGAAGGGCAAAGGGGTGCACCAAAACGTGTTAGATAAATATGACACTTTGCTTTTAACAGCAAAAAACGCCAAAGAAACTTCAATTTTACGGACGCTTATTTATAAATACTCTCAGCACCTGTCACCACTCTCCTCATTCGTCGGTACAACCCACAATCACAATTCACATAGGAGTATTCTTACTCCTCTCTTTCTCATTTCTTCCCTTATTCGTCTTCCTGTTTCTTCTTCCTCTTTTCAGATCTATTTTCTTCCTCTTTTCATCCCTTTTTCTGTATCAGATTTCCAGTACAAAAAGGTACTTTTTCTGTGATCTTTTTTACTCTGATTTTCCCCATGGTTTGTGTGATTTTGTTTTCTAATGACTGATTTTCAGGCTTGTTTTTTTTGGGTAATTGTTAATTTTTATGATTATGGTCTGAATTTTAATGGGTGTAGTTTAATTTGTCTAGCATTGTTAGAATTTTGTTGATTGATCTGAATTTTAATGGGTGTAGTTTAATCATGTTTGGGATTTTCGGATCTGGTACTTTACAATGTTTTGTTGTATTTTTTAACTGTGTTTATGATGTTTTGGTTTATGAATTTATAATTTTTGTTGATTTTACTTAGACTTGCACTCACCATGAATTTTGATTAAAAAAAAAAAGAAAAATTCATTGTTTTTTGTAGTTTCAAATTTAATCTTTGGATCTGCAGTTGCGATGAATATCTTCTTAATTCTGCTTTTAGATCTGATCCTTTTTTCCATTAACTTTACTTAATTAACAAAAAAAGTTACTTTAACAGTCTGATTTGCTGTTAATTTCATACTGGTTGTGTAAAAGGTTTAAAGATGAACTTTTCTTGGTAAAAGCAAAAGAAATGAGGAATATATTGTTGGGTGATTACACGTGCCTTTTGTTGTGAATTCAAGGTAAATCTTATTAGTAATCTTTAGGTTTATACCCTGTCTTTTAAGGAGTGTCCCACTTTCTTTGGGATGTTAAACTTTGTCATTACTTTATAAACAATAGATTTATAATGCATAAATAATTAGTTATTAGATTCGTTTTAAAAAATGTTTGTAGTGTTTTGATCTTAGTATCTTTGTTTCCAAACATTTTATATTGTTTTTTTGCTAAAATAAATGGTCAAACTTTGACATGAATTATTGAGATTTCATTTTTGGTGGTTATGCATCATATAATCATATAACTTGTAAATTACAAGTTGTAATCAACAATATTCTTAGGACTCGTTTGTTTATTATTCGTTTTTGGTGATAATAATTAATACTCCCTCCAACTCAATTTAATTGTCCCATTTCAGTTGGGCACGGATATTAAAAGTGGGATGGGGTCCACCAAAAAGGTGATAGTTGGGTATTTTAATTGATTAAATTAATCGTAAAAGTGGTAGTTAGGTATTGAAAATTGGAAAAATGGGGTATCTAGGTAAAAAAAGATAGACAAAAAAGGAAATGGGACAATTGAAGTGAATTGTCCAAATAAAGAAATAGTACAATTGAAATGAGTTGGAGGGAGTATAATTTACTAATTTAGTTAGAAAATTACTTGGCTGGTTAAACAACCGAAAAAGTATTTGGTAAATGGTTTCTAAGTCAAAATAAAAAAGCTACTCGAATTGGCTTTTGATTTGTTGACTTATTTTTCTCTAATTAACAATCAGCAGCCAATATCTAAATTTATCAAACATCTCCATAAATAGCTGACTTTTTTAGCTAGTTTATAAGACAACAATATCAGCCCACATTTTCAGTTTTTTCAACAAGCCAATTAAAAAAGGCAATAAACAACATCTAACGATCAATTGCCAAATACTCCCAACAGCATTACTACGATGATAATAACATAACACATTCTATAAAAACTAAAACGAAAACTCGATCTCCATTACTACCGTTTAAAATTAATAACCAAATGTGCCGTTAGGTCCCCTGAGTGTGTTGGTCACATCAATGTTTTTTTTGTGCTTGTACTGGTTTTCTTTTGGATATCATTCAGGGTGTGATATGTCCGATTGAAAATAGCAGTGTAACGTAATTCGCGTTTCGGATTCGAGATTCACTCAAAATTGTTGAAAAGTAGCCCAAAACTAACCATAATTCGTTTTTTCGATTCACAATTCGAGGGGTAATTAGCGAATCATGTGACACTGGGAAATAGATATAGTTGTTCTATATTCTTGGATTACTCATTTCCCCACCCTTGTATATTTTCCCTGCTTATAATGCTAATATCTTGTTTTCACCTGGTGTTTTTTATGTTGCTAAAACTTGACATTGGCGTGAACTATTTTGTCATGATCAGAGTTTTTATTCGAAAAAAAGATGGTGAAGATTTGCTGCATTGGTGCTGGCTATGTTGGTGGCCCAACTATGGCTGTCATTGCACTCAAATGCCCTGAAATCGAAGTTGCGGTTGTGGACATTGCTGTTCCTCGGATCAACGCTTGGAACAGCGACCAACTACCCATATACGAACCTGGTTTGGATGATGTAGTGAAGCAATGCAGAGGCAAGAACCTGTTCTTTTCCACTGATGTGGAAAAGCACGTTTCTGAGGCTGATATCGTCTTTGTTTCTGTCAACACCCCTACTAAAACTCGGGGTCTTGGGGCTGGCAAAGCAGCAGACTTGACCTACTGGGAGAGTGCTGCTCGAATGATTGCGGATGTGTCAAAATCAAGCAAGATCGTAGTCGAAAAATCAACTGTGCCTGTCAAAACAGCTGAAGCTATTGAGAAGATCCTCACACACAATAGCAAAGGGATCGATTTTCAGATCCTGTCCAACCCAGAATTCCTTGCTGAAGGAACTGCAATTGAGGATCTTTTCAAACCCGACAGGGTTCTGATTGGTGGACGGGAAACCCCTGGTGGTGCTAAGGCAGTTAAAGCACTGAAAGATGTTTACGCTCATTGGGTTCCAGAAGACCGGATCATTTGCACCAATCTGTGGTCAGCCGAGCTCTCTAAGCTTGCTGCTAATGCTTTCTTGGCTCAGAGGATCTCCTCGGTGAATGCCATGTCAGCACTATGCGAAGCCACTGGAGCTGATGTGAGCGAAGTTTCTCACGCTGTCGGCAAAGACACCAGGATTGGACCGAAGTTCCTGAATGCTAGTGTGGGGTTCGGAGGGTCTTGCTTTCAGAAAGACATTTTGAACTTGGTGTACATCTGTGAATGCAATGGACTTCCTGAAGTGGCTCACTACTGGAAGCAGGTTATCTTAATGAATGACTATCAGAAAACACGTTTTGTGAACCGAGTTGTTGCTTCAATGTTCAACACCGTATCCAACAAGAAAATTGCAATCCTCGGGTTTGCATTCAAGAAAGATACCGGTGACACTAGGGAAACCCCGGCAATTGATGTTTGCAAAGGGCTTTTGGGGGACAAAGCCCAATTAAGCATATACGATCCTCAAGTTTCCGAAGATCAAATCAGAAAGGATCTTTCAATGAACAAGTTTGATTGGGATCACCCAGCTCACCTTCAACCCTCAAGTCCTACCGCCATCAAGCAGCTTAGCGTCGTATGGGATGCTTACGAAGCCACTAAAAACGCTCATGGTGTCTGCATTCTCACCGAATGGGATGAATTCAGAAACCTCGACTTTCAGAGGATCTACGACAATATGCAGAAGCCTGCATTCGTGTTCGATGGGAGGAATGTTGTGGATGGCGAGAAGCTGAGAAAGATCGGTTTCATTGTTTACTCAATTGGTAAGCCCCTTGATGCTTGGCTTAAGGACATGCCTGCTGTAGCTTAAAAAGAAAATGAGCAAGAAACAATTCTTTGTTGGCAATTGTAATGAGCAAGAGTCTTTTACTCTTGAAGGAAGATTTTGATGTTTGGGAATTTGCCTCATATAATTAGCCTTTCTGTCTTAAAAGTTTATATATGTACTCTGAATCACAGGATTTGTATTGTATTTAGTTCAGAAATCTGAATTTTGTTATTTAATTCTCTTGGTCATGATATTAATAAACTTTAGTTTTTCAATTGTGTTATTATCTGGAATTTGCCTTTGTTCATCATTTTTTGAATTTAACAAAAGCCATTGAGGTATTTGGCAAATGGCTGATTGTTGTATCTGATATCTAATTACTGTGACTAGTTTGACCAATTAATTTTATTGACTGGTTTGATTAGCTGACGGCTTATTTAAAAATAGTTTATTCATAACAGTAAGCTATTTCAACCATTTAGTTTAGCAAACATTAGCTAATGTTTGGGGTAAAACGTACCGATTTCCTCTAGTACTCCATGTGAAAGGAGTACGAGTATGATTGTCCATCACCTTCTTTCACCCAGACCTTGCTTTCGGGTGGAATATTGGATAGGATGATGATGATGAGTTTACCAAACATAAGCATTAGAAGGTTTGATCACCTAATCTGCTATTTGTATCAAAATAAACTAAATTGCCCAATAAACTAATTTCAACCCGTTAAGTTTAGAAAATATTTTTATTAACTATTGACTTAGCATTTTGTTGTTGGACATAGCGTTTAATAATCATCATCATCATCATCAACCCAATATCCCGCTCGAAAATTGGGTTTGGGTGAGGGAATGTGACGGACAATCCGAACCCATAGTCCTTTGAGAGGGAATACTAAAAAACGGTCAAATTTACCCCAAAAAATAGAGAGTCCTGATAGTGTTTAGTCAATTACTAGTAAAGAAAGCAGTGCGCAAAACTGCAGACGCCCCTATATTTCAATGGTTTTGGTGTTCACATTGCAATTTCAATAATTGTAGTCCTATTTATTTAATTTAACTTGTTAATTATTTGGTGTTAAGTTGGCGTATGCAGCGTTATGAGTTATCAGACGCAATCTGATGACCGGTACAAGAATTCCAGAATCTACGGGCTTTATTCCTCGTTTTCTATATTTTAAAGTAGTATTTGTATCTATTGCTTGCCATTTATTTATCAGGTCAAATAGGGGTAGGGACACCAAGGGATGCGATTGGGTATTATTATTTGTTGCCACCCTTTTAATTAAATCGCCACCCCTAATTTTAAATAAATAAATAAAAAAAAAATTAATTAAAAAAAAAATAAATAAAAATTGAATATATAAATAAATAGTTTCTTAATAATTTCAAAACCGAAAAAGTGTAACATCTCTCTAAAAATCTCTAAAAAAAACGTTCCAAACGAAAACAAGCTAAATATAGTAATCGAACAATAATGGCGAACCAAAACGAACAAGATTACGATTCGGTAAGTAAATTAATCGTTTCAAATTCAAAAAAAAGGAAAAATGCAGATAATGCTGAAAACTACCATGGAAAATGCACAAAGCGTGCGAAAATACCATGGCAAATTCGCACAAAGCGTGCGAGTACACTCGCACGCGTTTTGTGCGAATTTGCTATGTATTTTCGACGCTTTGTGTGATTTCCATGTTATTTCAAGTCTTGATTTTTAATTTTTTTTAAATATTATTTAACATATAATTATGTTTATGTTTGATTATATTTATTTGATTTATTTAAAATATTTATTGTTTTATGATTAATTAATAATTTATTTTATTTTAAAAATAGATTATTAAGTTTTTTTTTTTTTTTTTTGTATTAGTTTTATTGATTATGTGTAGATTATATTTATTTTTTTTTATATTTTCAGGATAATGAAAACTTAGGTGATAATGTAGCTTATTCTGATAGATTTGTTACGGATAGAGAATTTGCATCTATAGATGAGTTACATAATTTGTCAGATGAGATAGCATTACAAATTGGTTTTCAATTTGTGCGTGCTTCTTATAAACATAAGGAAGGCGTACAAGGAAAAGTTTGTACTACGTTGTCATAGATATGGTAAATATAGGGTGATTTGAACCTAGATAATGTCTTTGTTAGACCAGTACAACATGTAGTGCGTCACAGTTTGCAAATTTATGATCATAGGAACCAACCAGTAATCCGGAAGAAAGACCTTGACAATAAGAGTGTGTCGGGGAAAAGGCGACATAATCACGTTCTTTGTATATAGAGAGGCCAGTAAGAACAAATAGTGAATCGAGATATTAGGCAACATATAAGGAATCTCACAGACCGCGGCATGCAACGTTTATAATGGCGTCTATTAGGGAGAACTTTCGATTATTTTCCTAGCATGAGTCAAATCTATAACATTAGACAAGCATTAAGGAGAAGAGATGGATGGTAGGACTCCTCTTGACATTATGTATTTGGCCGAGAGAAGAATTATATTGTATGGACGATTTGGATAGCGGCGGCAGGTTGTCGGCTATTAATTGCTAACCCTATATCTATCCGGATGATCGATCGTGGCCTATGTTGTGTTGATAGACACAGCATTACAAAACGAATAAGGCAAAGTGGCCCTTGCAAATAATAGGAATGCGCAACCAATCACAACTTTTGGTTGCATTCGTCTTATCTTGAGATAGGCGTACGTGTCTTATTCTTGGTGCTTGAGAGGTTCGGGATATATATGAGTGCTTGGATGCCTAATGTTATCGTTTGGATAGAGGCGAGGGTTTGTCTATGACTATTACGTGATGTCTACCCAGGTAAATAGAATCATGTTTATCTTTTTATTTGTATACCAAGTATATGTTTATTGTTTTAATTATGATTTTTTGTTTAATGTAGATGTACGTCATTTACTTTGTGTATGGCATATTGGAAATGATGTGGAGAATATGTAGACAAACTTTGCGGTGGTAAGAAAAACGCACAGGGGCAGCTCTTTAGACAAGGAAAATGGAACCAACTGGTTAACAGTCTAACGTACGAAGAATTTGAGACCAGGTGGAATGAGATTGTAGCCAGGTGGTCGAATAGGAATAGAAGGGTGGTGCGTTATTTAGCTGGGACATGGATTCCTCATAAGGAAAATTTTGTGCGTGCCTGGACGAAGGACTGCATGCATTTTGGCAACCTTACTACTAGTAGAGTTGAAAGCCAGCACTCATCATTCAAGTATTATCTTGGTAGTGCACATTCATTCGATACATTGTTCAAAAGGCACACGCTGCGATGACTAATCGCAGCCAAAATAAGACAAGCCGGGAATCCATGAGTTGATTGCGGACTTCTAGACTTAGCCATTTGAACCGCTATACAAAAGGGTTTCCGTACATGCCTTACAGATTCTGTCAATGGAATGGAACCGGATGTTAGAGTTGGGGGATTATGTTTTTGATAAATGCGGTTGTGTTCTTCAGCATACCCATGGTATTCCCTGCGCATGTTTCATGTTTTTGGTACGTTAGAATACGTGTAATTCACCCAAGCGACTTACACATCTTTTGGAGAACTTTGAAATACGCAGAGGCCGGAGACGAGGCTAACGAAGAAGTTCGAGATGCAAACGCGTACGACAAAGACTACTTTGAAGGGATGGTCGAAAAAGTGTTAAATGCCGATCCCGCTGTGATTAGACACATGTCTCAGGTACTTGAAGATGAACTACATTCAGATGGTACGAATATACCTGAGCCACAAGGAAGCCCACCGAGGAAGGGAAGACCGTCGACCAGCAGAACCCTTAGGGAAGACAACCATTAAAATATGTTGTCGCATTTAAATTTTAAAAAAAAGTCAAAGCACTAACATAAGCCTCCTTGTTATCCGCCATATCATAAGAGTTGGGTGGACCATCACCGGGAATGATAAAAGCATGTGAGCACACCCTAAACCAGTCTATGTACTCGGGTACTGCCTCTGATGGATAAGCTGCTACACGCAACTCTCTATGATCAACCTTGGCACAAACAGGAAACCTACTCCATGTCTCCGTGTACATAGTCAAATGGGGGAAGGTCAATGAGTAGCCTCCCGTAGCTGGTCGGTGAGCCTCGGCGGGTCTCAGAGGGGGGACAGGAATAGACTGTACAAACCCTAGCTGCCGGACAGTCCTCTCAGGCAAATACACCTCGATCATATCAAAGCAAGTGATACCCCCAATGAACGTGGTGCGTGGGTGCGCATTCAGTAAAGCCCTTGGGTCATTACCGTACGGAGTCCACTCAACCTGCATAAGACATTCGCACCCTAAACATCTTAATATAAAATAACAATAACAAACGTAAAGGTGTGTTAAGGAAAGTACGAAACCTGTGCCTCTGTCAGAGAATCCAGTATGCCTCTGTATTCTCTTAGCCTGCTTAGCTCCCTGGTTGGCTTCTGGGGGGACCACATCTCCGCGTCTTATTCTCGGATATCTGTTAGTGCGAGGATGGGGGCGACGGCACGGGATGTACTCGTAAATCCTTGTCTGTATGAGCTTCAGTCAACCCACAATAGTCCGGCATCCAGCCCTCGGCCGCCGTACCCAATTGGCGATAAAGATGCGCCGGTAACGACCCAAGCAATCTCACCCTTATCGGTACGGCAATAATAGGTGCGGTTTCATCCACTCGGTCTTATCAACCCGGCGTCAAGCGACTACGACCATATAGTAGGCGTGAGTCGCGTCTCGAGCGGAGCGGTGGCAAACTCCACAACTCACGGCGTTACACGTGCGATTATCGATGGACCCTTTCTCTCTGACGTCATCGGGTCCCCAAATAAACTAGCGGGCCCAACTTCCATTCGCGAGGGACGTAGGAAAGCACCATCAATAGTAAGCCTAAAATCGTTGCGTCGTGTCACATAATAGTCATCTCGCCCATGGCATGTGGAAGGTGTTAGTATCCACGCCACCTCCACATAAGGCGCTATCGGGCACTTATCAATGTCTTGGTCGCGGCGTAAGGAAGGCGCCACTTATGTCGGTAGAATCGATACATCTCATCGGACTGTCCTGCGGTCGATGATAGAGTCGATCGTCTTCTTCCTAGGCGACACTCTAAAATAGGAGGGTTCGCTCACCCTCGAAAATAACCCTGCTACGTGCCCTCCGTGTGGGAATCAACGAGTATCGACCGGGCCCCGTATGGTTCTCTAATCACCCGGTCGGGATCATCGAAGCGTGAGCGCCTGCCTCCGGGGAGCGCATCCTCAACATGGTCGCTACCACGATCGGAAGGTCAGCCGCTATGAGGTCTTCTCTTAAACTTACGAGCTCCTCATCGGCCACTCGGCATCGCCTACCGACTCCTCCTGCCCCAGACTCATCGAACTCGGTATCATAGTATCGAGTCAAATGTCACATCTGAGCTCCTGCTGGTCAGCGATGAAATGCGCACTGGTTAGCGTACTCGATCGTTTACTGGCTATATCGACCGCTCTTCGCTGGCCCTCCTAGCGGAACCGGTAACCCTCTCTACGGGGTCCCCCTTAGTAAGGTCGGTCTAAAAGTATTCCACTCGGCATGCCTCTAAAATACCCTTCTCTACAGTGATTTCCATCCATTTACTTCAATTTTTTATAATTTAATTAATTATTATATCTCTATAATAACTTATTTTAAAACATTTTTTAAATTATTATAATATCATTTTTAAATTATTAACAAATAAACAATAACAAATAATGATAACATTAATATTAAATAAATAATAAATAAAATAATATAAAATTTATAATAATATAATAATAAAATTTAATAATAACATATAATAAATAAATTAAAAAGGATACTACAAATTCAAAAAAAATTGTGAAAATGTACGAATGTCGAAAATTCATGACATTAGCAAAATGTGAAAATACATGGGTTTAGCACAAAGCGTCTGAATGTACTATGTACACTGCACGCGTTTTGTGCGAACGCCATGTATTTTCACATTTTGCTTAATTGCATGGAATTTTCGCATTTGAGCGATTTCACAAATTTTTTTGAATTTTGAGTTTAGATTGGGTTTAGAATTACCTCATTTTTTTCATAACGATTCCGAATCCAAAGCTTTAGCCCGACAAATTTTTGATGGATTTTTGTGAGTTTTTGAGTGATAATTTGTGAGTTTTAGAGTGATAAAAGTGTTAAAGTTCAAGATTCGATTGTTTTTAATACTCGTTTCAAGTCCAATGGCATTTTCGTAATTTTTTATTTATTTTTTTTTTAATTAATAAAAAATAGGGGGTGGCGATTTTATTAAAAGGGTGGCGACAAATAAAAATTGGGATGCGATTTGGATGGGATTATGTATATTTTGACTTGATTTTGACATCACGTCTTTTATTCTTCTCCAAACCCTTATTTATTATTCAAAATAAGTCCACATAGGGGGTGTTTGGCAAGTGAGAATGAAACTTTATGTGACTTTATATGAGACTCTTAAGATAAGACTTTGAAGATAAAAAGTCGCATCCCTTGTTTATTATTTATTATGTTAGATGAGACTTTATACGTAAGGAGAGTTTGTTTGGGAAAGTTAGAAGAAAGATGAGAAACAAAGTCTCACCCTCAAATACCACCCACCCCCCAAAACATTTATCTTGGGGACTTTCTCATTTTTAGTCTCATTCCCCATTCTCATTCTCTCCAAACAAACAAAGACTTGAACTTTAATTTGGGATAAAGTCCCATTCCCTCCTACCAAACACCCCCATAATGAAAGGTAAAATAGGAAAGGAGTGGAAGTGATTTTTTTCTCTACTTTCTCATTTTTTTCCTTATTTATTTTATTTTTATAAAACGAAAGATCGAACCTTTAAAATTAAATTTTTCAAAAAATATATAAAACTATAGAATTATTGATGATAATTTAATGTAAAAATTATTGAGAATAATTTCTACTTTTTACGTTTTCTTGTGAATAACTTCTACTTTTGATTATTCATAAATAATCCGAACTTTTCACAGTATTTGCTCACAGTACCCCCTTCGTAAATTTGGCTTGCTATAGCGGGTTGAAAGCTGATTTGAATGTCTTAAACCAAATAACTTCTTTTGCCATTCAATTACACTTGCAAAAAATCCCAAATTCATTTCACCCCAAAATTCTAGGATTCATCACAAAAATCCTAAATTTTCATTTCCTCACCATTTCACCCCCAAATTGAGTTTTCGCTCTCCTTGATGTGCAAATTTTATTAAACCGCAAGTGCACAGTGTACGTGTAGTCGCGGGTCGAACGCAAGGAAGTTAGGACAAGAAACTTGCTAATTTCGATCAATTATATTGCTCAAGGGAAAAAGATATTTGGTTGATTTTTGTCTAAAAAACTACAAATCCAATAAGAAACGTGGATTAAACTATATGATGAAGAGATCTAGGGTGTTAGGAATCCCCTTAAGTCTTGTATGATCAAATTCTCATTAGTGTCTAAGAAAAGTCAGATTAATTACGTGGTTAACCATGATCTTGTTAATCTCAAACTTTCGCTCTATTGATTAACTATTAGATTTAGACCTTATTAATTCAATTCTCACATGCTAGTTTTGTTGAACGAATTAATATGAATTTAACTAAAATTTACCCTAAAGCAAAGTCGATCTCAATCTCACACGCTAGTTCTATTGACTAGTCCGACAAAGCACATTTAATTTAGGGTTAATTGGCACAATTTAATCACTTTAATTCAAGTTTTATAGACACATTCAAGAATCAAATCATGCTTAACTTATAGGTTCAAACTCTAACCCTAGAAAATAGATCTACTCACTAATCATGGTAAAGACAATAAATAAAAATCAATAGAATGAAACTAAGCATGACAAAAGATGATAATAATGAAATTTTTAAGGAAAAACAATAATTAAACTATGAGACAAAAAATTAAAGATCCAAGAGACAAAATAGGAAGAACAATTTATTAAATGACAATTAGTTTCTAAGAAAACAAATAAAGTATGACAAAAAAAAGATTAAACTAAAACAAATTTGATAAAGAAAGATTAAACTACTAATAAGAAAGTAAATTAAAGACAAGAAATTAAAAGCTTACAAATATTAAAAATGGTCTTTATTGGAGAAAGATGAAGGAGAAAGAAGGAGAAGAGGGTTTTAGTCTCCCTCCTTGTGCTTCTCAAAGGAGGCTTAACCTAATTGCTTCTCAAAGAAGGAGAAATTAAAAGCTTTTCAAACTAAGGGCAAAAGTTTGATTTTTGAAAAATAGAAGATACTGCTAGCAAACTAATGACAAAGGTTGGATTATTAAAAAATAATCTAAAGATGAGACTATTCATAGCGGATAAATGAAAGGTATGTTTATTAATATCAATTTTTCCGATTAAAAAAAAAATGGGTAACTCAAAGGCTTAAATTTAATCAAATGAGGTGAGCAGCAAAGTGAAGGTGTATAAAATGTCGTCATTTGCAAGATTATGACTTTCATACACCATTCCTATTTATCAACACACAGAAATAAATATTGCGTTCAAAAGAAAAGTTTCTTAAAAAAGAGAATGACAAATGAGATAAAATTGTAATTTGATAATTATTTTATGTTAGAATTCTTCTTAACATTTACAAAACATTACTATGTGAAAATTCATTAAAATATATCAACAATTTAAGTTGATTATATTTCGCCAAGTACTCAGTCATAGAAAAAAGCGTCATTTAAAATTAAGGGGTCTTTCTTTAGATTATAGTATGATATAATATGATGACTTCGCTATCTTTGTCTCACTTAGTTTGTGCACATTTTCAAATATATTAATCAATGTCATAATGCATCTTATTGTGCATAATTATAAATAATAAAAAATTAATATTAATAATTTGCATTATAACTAACCAAATAAGATCTCAATTAATTGACCATGATTTAATTTATATATTTGAAATAATTAAATTAAGAGTGTTAGAAATAATGTTAAAAACTAGACTGGGTAAATAAAGGGAGTATGTTTTAAGTATAGTTGAATTTGAATAATTAAAAGTGTTAAAAACTAAATATGGTATAGGAGTTTAAGGTATCTCAAGGAGAGATTTTCTTAAAAGATAAGTTGAAAATTCGTAAGAAATTGATTTTTTGTTCGAACGTCAAAAGGAGAGAGAAACTTTGTGTTTTGGGTTTTTCAAGAATATATTTCCTTATCTTGCAAGTACTTTTTATTTTCATTTTGTATAAGTTGTTTGATCTAAAAATAAAAAATAAGCATTAATCCATGAATTTTTCTTGTGTATCTACTCCATTACATACGCTGGAGTATTTATAGTCTATTTAATTTTTGATAAAATAACTTTTTGTATATTGTGTTTAACACGGGTAATCAACTAATATTATATACATACATTTAATATATAGTGGTTATTAAATAGCTTGTGCTCAGCACGAGTAATCAACAATTATGTTCTAATAATGTGTAAATATTGTTATTTATTATTCAGTTTTCTTTGTTGTGATTTTTTTAAAAATTATTATTCATAGTTCTCTTTCTTTAAGTTTTATTTAATCTGTTTGTAACGATTATATTATTTATGCATAATAATTTCTAATTGTCTCGTGCTTTAGCGCGGGTGATCATCTAGTTTCCCACTAAATATACCCTAAGAAATCAATTAATATTAAGATAAAAGAAAATAAAACAAAATTCAAGTAATTGGAAAAATGTGCACGGAATTCCAGAAGGCAAAGCTGACTCGACGGCAACTTCCATGACCAGGAAGTCGAGTCGGCGTATTTGGCTGACAGCTTCAACAAATTTCAAACTTTCGTCATTTCTTGGTCGGTTGTCGGAATCGGACATACTCCCTCCTATTCAAAATTATTCACTTTTCTTAATTTGTCAAGTCACTCTAATTGTCCACTTTCTATTTTTGGCAAAGATTTTTTACCTAAATACCCCCAACTACCCCAACTTATGTTATTAAAATACTCCACCTATCACCTTTTCAATTATTATAATCACTTAAGTACCCCATCTATCACCTTTACAATTATTATAATCACTTAAAATACCCCAACTACCATTTTCTTAAAATTCGTGTTCAACCCAAAGTGGACAATAATTTTGAATAGGAGGGGAGTATAATATACCGTTGGAAAGTTCTTGAATTCTAGTTTCCAATTACGCAAACCTTGCATTAATCCGATCTTCGTGTCAAAAGCTATGGCCAAAAGAGTAGACATGTATCAAATTTCATCTGAAAACTTTTGCATTATAAACACTCTTCTACTCGTTTGCTCATTTTCTTTGTTCACCCAAGCTAGAATCTTTCTTGGTGAACTCCGTCATCATTAAAACCATAAGAATTATGCTTAAAAAAATTAAAACCAGTCAAAATCAACTTAAATATCCAAAACGAATAAAGTAGTATAAATCTTTAAAATAATCACGGAATTACTAACAACGACCATCATTATGAAGTATAAAATGATATAAATAAGTGCACATTATTGCACTTATCACTCCTAAACTTTGGTTTAACAATGGAGAAATGGGGTAAAAATGAGGAAGAAGATGACTGCAATAAGAAGGAAGAGAACATGTGATAAACGGCTCAATCACTTGCTGTGAGAAAATACAGTGAAAAGTTCGGATTATTCATGAATAATTAAAAGTAGGGGTTATTCACAGGATTACGTAAAAAGTAGAGATTATTCTCGACAATTTTTCCTAATTTAATGATATATTTATTTAAGTCAAAAAATATAAGTATTTAGATTAGAAATCAATTGCTATTTAAATATTTTAATAGCATTACAATTATTTTTTAATTTACAAAAAAGGAAGATTACTTAATTTACATATTAGGATAATCAACGATTAAAATTTGATGATTGTGGCGATTGACTTTAAAAATCAACCACTTTAGAATTCTCGAATAACTGGTATTACTGTATAAATGGTGTTTGTAAGAAGACACGTACAAATGAGAATTCTCGAATAACTGGTATTATTGTATAAATGGTGTTTGTAAGAAGACACGTACAAATGATGAGGGATAAGTAGAGATGATCATGGGTACATTATTCTATTGGAGTCGCCCTTGTGTAAGTTTGATTATTTATATATTGAATTATACACATCTAAAAATTATATTAAAAAAACTTAATATTATGAAAGTATCTGATTTAATGATTCAAACAAGATCTCACTTGACTATATTTTTTCTTATATATTAGCCGTAATATATAAACTAAACTTAAATTAAATAATGTCAATATTTATTATGTAACGAGTATTTCAAATTGGAGGAAGTACTTTAATGATCTCAAATTTTTTGCAAATCCCAATGCATTATCAATGGAAAGGTTCCAAATTCTTTTATGATTAAAGTTTAGTCACCATACTACAATATAAAAGCTATTCTCATTACTACGATTTATTTATTACTAACATTTAAACAAAAGGGTAAGAGTAATATTTGATCACAAATAAAAAAAGTTACAATAAAAGTCAAAATATTTGACAAAAACAAGTAAGAGCACATGGGAATTTTACTATACGTTACAAGAAGGTAATCTCATTCGGGAACGTAACTTGAATGGTGGTAGATGGAATTTCACTAAGGAAGTTCCAAGATTCTTACATTACAAGTAGGAGTATGATTGTAGTTGTAGTGTAAATGGACAATTCAAAAACGAGTGTGCTTATTCTAAACAAGAAAGGTTGTATTCCACTCACAAAACGAGTAAGGAAAATGGGATTTTTACTTGTATTGGAAAAGGTATAATTTGTATCAAATTATGTGATTACACATCCCACTCCACCATATTAATCTACTTAATAAATATGGTGATTAAAGTTCAACTTCATGCAATTAAGGTTGTAATTGTTATGATTTATGAGTTTGACTATATTTTTTTGTCATAATTTATGAATTTTTTTATTGGTATTCAGATATTTAACTTTTATATTTATCTTATTTATTTATATATTTCTCTTACTTTTATGAATATGTATTTTTTTCTCTCTCGTGTTTTAGGTTGTTCACAAATTGTACTTGTAGCAAAAGTTATGAGAAAGCAAAAGTACTGATCATCGCATGATGGTTGTTCCTCGTATCTGACCCCTTTTATCTCTATGAGAAAATATTATATGACAGATATACTAGAGCTTTTTGAGTGATATGATGTTTACGACAGAGATATCATTTGCTTATGTTGGGTGAAGATACATACTCAAAGTAAAAGGTTTTAGGCATAAGACACTCTCCTAAAATTATAGTTGGGTGTAAAAACATGCTATTTACCAAACAAATTCCTAATTTTTAAGTATTTTTCATATAATACCTTCAAATATACATAGTCATTTTCACTTATCTTTAAATTATTCATTTTTTATTTTTGTCAAATTTCAAGATGTCACATTCATATGACACTTTTACTTGCTTTCATAAGCTTTTTTTACACATTAATTTTAAGTATTTTTTATTTTTTTAAAATTGTTATATTGTTAAGGTACATAATTTTTTGAGTGTTGAGTGTACAACATGCATGCGTTTAGTTAGTTTAAAAGTCAAATTAACAAGCATGTTAATCAAGCAAAACAAGTCACTTCATCTTAATCTATAACTATTACTAAAACAAACACGCTTACATCATCACCTGTTAAAATTACTAACGTGTCGTTTTCACATTAAAAATTTCCCTCTAAAATTAAATGATGATGTCATTGTTATTATGATCTTTGACTTTCTACTTTTTATTTTGAATATATTATTTTTCTTATTGATTGTTTTGTTTTTACTTTTTGGGTCAAATCATATTTAATGTATTAGCAAACTATATATTATATTTTATTTATTTTAATTATTTATAAAATCTTTTTCAATTTTTTTGGTTAAATGAATATTATTTAGTGTATTAGATATTTTGAGATAGTTAAAACATAATATACTTTCACTAGGATTTGTTTTTTTTATTTATACTCAGAAAATTTGATAAAACTGTGCATCGCACGGGTACTATCTAGTTCATAACTATAGAAAAAATGTAAAACATCAAAAAGAAATAATTAACTCATCATGAAAAAGAAAGTGAATTTTTTGGGTTATAATGTTTGTGTCTAAATTTCAAAAAATGCATTAAGCATTGTGAATATTTTCAAATTCATAGCATTATTCAAATAAAATATACACTATATTCGTAATTTGTGTATGTGAACTTAAACATATTAGCGCATGTATAGCCAGGTAGGCCATACACAAATATGCAAAGGCCTAAGAACTTTCCAGGTTGAAAGTCGTCTTTTTGAGAGACATATCTCAAGCACAACTCATTAAAGATTAATACCCACTTATCTTATTCATAATGTGTCTACTTACATTATCCTTAATGCTTATTTACCGTACTCTTAATGTCTACTTTTAATATCTTAAATGCCTACTTACATCATTCTTAATGCCTACCTAAATATTCTAAAAAATATATAATAAATTGGTCCAATTAGAGATGATCACTAGCTCAAAGAGACCCTCTCACTCTCACGAGAATTTGTGAAGAATTTCACCCTGAATTTGAGAAGGTCAACTGATGAGTAATTAGTAAAATGGAATATTTGGTAAACAACTGATACCATACAAAGCACTTTTACGATCGTCGATTGGATAAGGTCTGAATTTACTAAGATCGATCGATCGATCGATCCAGTCGATTCGATCCGATCCGATCCGAATCTTTCACGATCCGATCGATCGTCGTCGATCGATGCAGTCGATCGATCGATTTATGAGTCGATCAGATCGATGCGATGCGATGCGGATCATCGACGATTTGATTTGGTTTCATTTAGTTTGTTATTAATAATAGTATTTAAGTATTATTATTATTATTATTATTATTATTATTATTATTATGATTATTATTATTATTATTTTTTTTTATTATTATTATTATTATTATTATTATTATTATTATTATTATTATTATTATTATTATTATTATTATTATTATTATTATTATTATTATTATTATTATTATTATTATTATTATTATTATTATTATTATTTTTATTATTTTATTACTATTATTATTATTATTATTATTATTATTATTTTATTATTTTTTTTGATATACTATTATTATTACTATTATTATTATTATTTTTGATTGAATAATATACAATAACAATAATAATAATAATAATAATAATAATAATAATAATAATAATAATAATAATAATAATATAATAATAATAATAATAATAATAATAATAATAATAATAATAATAATAATAATAATAATAATAATAATAATAATAATAATAATAATAATAATAATAATAATAATAATAATAATAATATATGATACGATCGATCGATCATCGTCGATCGTGCATGCAGTTCGATCGAAACTTTCGATCGATCGAATAGTTCGATCGATCGATCGATCGATCGATCGATCGATCCGATTCAATAAGAATAAGTAATAAGTCAAAAAAATAAGTTGAAGAGAACACCTTCTAATACTTAGTAATTAATTTGTGTGATTGATTTGACTTATTAATTTCATAATCTGATTTAACCAGTTCGTTTTAAACTCACAGAATTAAAATAGCTTATTTATTACAATAAATAGTTTAAATCAACTAATTTTTCAAATATTAGAATCAGATGATTTGACTACATAAATCTCTATTTTTGCCAAAATAACTTAAAATTATCTAATAAACAATTTTACTAAACGTTTCAATAACTTTTCAAAAAGTCTCCTGAAAGATCGTCTATGGCAAAGACAGCTCTCCCAAGTCCCAACAGCCCGTCCCAATGATTTTAAATTTAAAAATAAGGTTGATGACTAATCAGTTACTTATTTTGCAAAATAGGTTGACCCATATTTACCCGTCTATGCTATAGACGGTATACAGTAAGAATTTGTGATAATTTTTTGTTAACTAATTTCATCCGCCAGACGCGCAAGGAAAGGATAACAAGATGAGTAAATTAACTTGAAAAGTTCAGGAAAATTATATCAAGAAGCATCTGAGAAGGATGTTTGATTCTTAAATCTTACTCCAATTGTCCAATTACATTATCAACAACCCGTGAGAAAGCAAAACATTGGTCAAGTAATTGGGATGTTGATATTGCAACATTGTTGACTACGGTACTATTTATTAAGAAAATTGATTTTTATATTGTCGGTAATCTAAAAGTTAAAACATAGTCATATGAGATCTTGTTTGAATCATCTCGATTCAAAGTTTATTAATTTTGAGTTTTTATAATTTTTCGATATGTATAATTAAAGATGTTAAAGATTCAATTCGTACATTGGAAAGTGTGAAAAAGCAAATGGTGCAACTAATATAGAACGGATGTAACAAAGACCCTCTTCATTAAATATTTCACTTTAAATGAAATGGTTGAGATTCGAACTCGTTACCACTCTTATCATACTAGCTTTTGATACTATGTCAAATACCAACTAAACTAAAAGTTTAAACTGCTATTTGAGGGCTTAAAATATACTATATACTAACAGACAATTTATAAAGTCCAATATATTAAAATAGTAAACTCAAAGAGAGAATACAACTTATATATTAAATTAAGACAAAAAATATTTTTGAAGTGCCCAAATGTTATCCATATGTGAGTTGTCCTACATCGGAGAAAGAGATGAGTATGCATCACTTTATTATAAACTCAAGGAGTAACTCCTACTGTCAACAATTGGTTTTAGTAGTGAATCTTCTTTGGGTTTGTGAGTATAATACTTCTTCACTTCCTTGTTTGGATTGTCCAAATTCATTTTCTAAGTTCTATCAAATATATTTGAACTTTTTTCTTTCATTCATTGGAATTTTATCAGTAAGTGATTAATATTATTATTACAACTTGACATAATATTTCTACATGCATTAATAACATTTCAATATTTGAATGTCATTTAATGTATAACTAAAATCAATTTTAAAGTCAATGTAGTATTTCCGTCGCATTGAATTTGCATCATTTTCTATTTTAGTCCGTCCCACTTAATTTGCATTATTTTTATATTTGGGCAATGACCCACCACTTTCTTTTAATCTCATCCATATAGTTTCATTTTCTTTTAATTTCATCCACATAATTTTTTCTCTCTCTTCATTTATTACTACTTTCTTAAATCTAGCCCTATTTTTCTTTGATGCAATTTAAAAGGGACACAGTAGTATAGATTAAAATCTAACAATATTTAAAATTTAGTGCATATTTCATTCTATTTAAAAAGTCTAATACTCTTCATCATCATTCTACCCGATATATCCCGCTCATAGAAAATTATATACGGTGTCCGGAAAAAATGTCTGGAAAAAAAGTCAAAATAGTCTAATTAACTTAATTGAAACGAACAAAAGTCTATGAATTAACTTTTTTTTTTATAAAAGTTTGGAAAACTTTTATCTTGAATTGGGTCTTTGAAAAATGAACTCTTGACTGGACTGATTCAAATTACTTTATGGTCGATTTTGAGGGTGTGGATTGTTTGAAGAGGTAATTGTCTAGGTCTAATTGGAAAACGGCCAAAAATCATTTAACTTTTTTTTGAGTGAAATCATTTAGCTTTATATAAATATCTTATTTGTCACCTTTGTTTCACCATAAGGGACAATGATATTTTGATTTTTTTTTTTGAATTAGATAAAAAAAATAAGTAGATGAAAAAATATTTAATAAAATATAAAATAATAAATTTTACTAATGAATATAAAAGACCTTATATACAATTATTTAAAATAAAAAAATAGTAAACCATATAGATACAAAAACAAAAATTCATAATCAATAATCGTGATTAATCACCACAAAAAGACAAAAAGAATAATATTAAAATAAACAAAATTAAAAAAGATAAATTAAAACAACAAAACTCTCCTCCTATCACATCTTACCACAGTGATTTATTAACCTCACAAATAACCGTTATTTAACAAGACTTTCTCAACAAAAAATATTAAGACAATAAATACAAGATTAATATATTTACTTATAACATCATGACCAGTTGACTACAACAATTTTCTAAGTTTCAAAAACCGTTTTTTCACGGGCAATAATGAAGGAGCAAACAAAAATTTTTAAATGATCTCAAATTTTCTATTGTCCCAATTTGCATAGTTTATGTATTGACCCTTTTATTACTCAATCCGCCAGCCGTCCTTTCCCTTTGTGTCGGACTTTTCAAATGTCCCAATATCTTATTTGTCACCTTTGTTTCACCGCAAGCGATAATTATATCATACATTTTAATTCTCTTTTAATTTCATCTATATAATTTATTTTCACTTTATTTATTACCTGTATCAATTGAACAACAAGAAAAAACAGAATAACTAAAAATAACTAATATCAGTAAGACAGTAAGTATTTTTAACAAATTCTTCTGATAATTAATGCCACAAAATGAACAATTTGAGTTTTTATGTTGAGAATAGTATTGGTAAGTATGAATTTGAAATCATGATGAAGAAGGGATCATTCAACAAAACTTTAATTTTCAAATTCCATATGTTCGCTAATTTTCGCATATTTAATTTGAGTGGAGGTAGAAAAAGGTAGGGGAATGGTGGTGATTGGGGAGGGTTAGAAAAAGGTAGGGGAAGAAGGGTTTAATTGAGGGTAATTGGGTAAATTAGGCTAAATTAATGAATTATACTGAACGTCAAAGGTCATTTACTTTGATCAACGAATTCATATGTGAATATGTCTCGAGCTAAAGGACTCTTTTGCAATTGGCCGCACTCTCCTTTATGGGTATGAGTTGTCATCATCTTATCGTAAGATGATGATGAGGATGAAGAATAAAGAAAAAATTTTAGTGCATAGTATTTTGAAGTTTATTTTTTGATTTTATTAGAATAGGCTTACGAAAGGAGAGCACTATGTAGAAATCAAATCGATCTAGGACCTTACCTAGAAAAAGTAATACTTACTTTAACTAATAGGCTGACGAAAGAAGAGCACTATCACTACATCAAATTTAACTTTTCGGGACATTGGATTGAGTGACATTAAAAAAAACTATTAATTTATATTTTTAGTGTAATAATTGTTGTTTTTAGTTTAAGTTCCACCATAAAGTGATTTAGTAACACTTATTTAGTTTTTAGTGACATATTAATTGTTATTATAGTCTACTAGTATAAAAACCCGTGCAATGCACGGATTTTTAATTATGTTAATATTTTAATGAAATTTTAGACTAATGCAAATATTATATGAAGGTGGGTAATAAGTATTTACACATATATATTGTAATTAAAAGATTAAATATAAAGAAATCCAATATACGTTGTTAATCAAAAGTTTATAGCATATTTCACCATCCTTGTCGCATATGAGAATTTTCGTCTTTTCCTTCTAGTCACTCTCGAAATGGCATCATAAAATTGTTCATGAGTAAAAACAGGCTAAGCTAGGAATAAACCAACATGAGATACTGTTTGTCCTTGACTTTTATTAATAGTCATTAATATTTCATGTTCTTATCTCACCATGAATTTCTTGAATGTAATTAAACAAATGGTTATGCTATAAAATATTACTCCTATTAAACAACACTAAAAATTCAGACAATAGAAATAGTATGAGCAAACAATTGGGGCCATATGAGGCTATTTATATTGTAATTTCATCCATAAAAATGTTTATACATTTTTATTTTCATAAAGAAATAATTGAATTACAAAAAAGCAGATAATATTTTTAGTTGATTGATTTTTATTGCACTAAATTTGGTAGCTAAGATAGTCTGATTGCCTACACATTGACTGAAATTTATTGATTTTTTGCATTAATTTATTTGTTTCCATAATTATCATTTGGTTTAATATTGTATACATTCCTAAAATTCAAAGTTATTAATATGGTAGTCTGACAATGTAAATGACTGAATTTAATCATCAATTAATAACTATTCCTAGAAAATAGAACAATTATATAATTTTAATAATTTAATGAATTACAGTATAATTGTAATGAAAGTAATTTATTTTGCAATATAATTTTCTACCAGTGTATTTTCATTTTTATCTATTTTTCTGTATATGTTTCTAAATTGTACATTTATATATAACAGTGTAATTAGAAGAATTATGATTTATTGCATTCATTAATGTATAAATTTTTCCAAAAATGCAAACGTGTAAATATAGGAAAGTAAAAAAAATATACATAAATCAATTCCATTAAGGCATTAACACCATCCAATGAAAAAAAGACAAATGGCATGCTCACATTCAACTTTCCTTTTTTCTAAACTACATTAAAATTAATAGATTGTATGATAGTGACATTAATGAAAAATGACACTAGATACTGTGTTGTGAAAAACTTTAGTATGATTTTTTATTATCTGCTAATGGATCTAATAAATGTTACTAAATCCACTATATATACAATTAAAAATTTAAAGTATTGACATTTAAGTTAATGTCGCTAAATATATCTCACTAAAAGCCAATTATGTTGTAGTGTATGTCATATAAAAAAATAAACCCAAGACTTAACCTAGACAATGCAGGAAAGTGGTACTTATTCAACTAATAGGCTGACAAAGGAGAACGTTAAATAAGAATCAAACTCAATAACTTACCTAGATGAAGTGATACATTTTTTTTAAATAAGACAAAACCTAATTCTAATTCATTTGGAAATTTAAATCTTAATAATTATGATGAAAGTCATACACTTATTGTGGAAAAAGATAAAGTGATCTTCAATATAAGTCCGAAAAAATCGCATTTTAACAATGGTAACAAAGTTAATTTGAGTATAACAGTTACAATATGCAATAAATTGCATCTTCCGCTCCCTGTCAACTGGCTGGGTTAAAATCCACAAGGAAAATAATAGATGAAAAAATACTTTATCACCTTAAAATAAAACACAAATTCTCGTGAGAGATCATTTTTTATTTGGTTGGCCCATAAAAAATATAAAGTAAGAGTAAAAAATAAGCTTTGTTGGACTGGGCCTGAAAGACGTGGATATTAATTGAAAATGAAACTATAAAAGCATACTTAACTTTTTTTCATTGACACCAACACTCCAAATAAAAATAGTAGTAAATGTTGATCAACTACCTTACATAATACTCTTATCTGTTTCCGTGAGATAGCATCATTTAACTTAAATATTTGAATAGTACTATTTTATATAGACAGAAGATATGTTACGAATTATCATTTCAAATTAATAATAATATAAAAAAATGCACTTTGAACCAATCAGTAATTCAAATAATTATCAAAAATAGATAGACATATATCTTTTGTGATGATAATGTTTAAATTTATTTGAGCTTAAAATTTATGTTAACAAAGTACAATTCTTAAATTGTTTAATCTAGAAATATATCTTTTGTGATGATTTTTAGATTTACTTGAGCTCAAAAATAAAGATAATAAACTTATAATTCTTAGGAAAATTGGTCATGTCACGGTCAGAATAAATATTAATTTTTTTGAATAAGATTTTACATTCGATTCTCGTTGTGATTCTTTTTTCATGGTTGAGTACTTAAAAAATTCATTTCTTTTCCATTTTTAGATATATACATATACATAATGTTTGGGGAGAAATTAGGAATGATAGAGCAAAAAGTATGTGGGAACATAACAAATTAAGTTAGTGGCTTTCACCTAGTTTTAATATTACTAGGAATTGCCAAAGAACTTCTTTGTGTGGTGATACCAAGCTCACATTCTATTTGAAAAACTATTATGTGTGAATTTGGTTAGTGGTATTAAACAATGATAATGAGAATGATATATAATGTAAATTTTAATTAAAAGTTTCATATCATTCCCATGGTGATGAAACTTTGATCACTAAAATGTTTTTTTGTTTACAAAGTTTTTTTTTGTATAGAAATTGAAGCTGGACAAGTATAACTATCAAGGTAGCAAAAAAATTTTTCAACCAAATATACTAGTTTTTCAATCATAGTACCACCGTTTTTTCAATCTAAACTTGGCCAATGATTAGTCGATTTGAGATGAGAATGTGTGGACTTGGTCCCTGTGAATCAAGATTTCACTCCAATGCTTACTCCACTACTTTGTACACCTGACCTAATTTTTATTTTATTTTATTGAATTTTAATTTTAATTTTAATTTTTTTATTTTAAATTTATAAATTTTTTAAATTTTTAATTTTATAAATTTTTAATTTTAACATTAATGTTAACGTTTAATTTTAAAATTTTAATTTTAAAATTTTAATTTACACTTCGCTCCATTCCACTCTTAGAAAATTTAAAAATTAAAAAAATTAAAAATTTTTAAATTGATAATTAAAATTAAAATTTTAAAAAAAATTAAAATTAAGGAAAAATTATCTAGAATTATCTAACATTTTCATGATTTTTCAACAATAATCCCACCTATTGTTTAACAATGAACAATCCCAACTTTGCAGGGTATTTTCTTAGAGTAAACCCGGTAACCGGATGACTTGCTATAGCAAGTTTCTTTTAGAAAAAAAAGATAAATAAAAATAAAATGTCAAAAAATGTAAAAAAAATGTTGAAAAAAATTATTATTATTTTTTTAGTATTTTAATTTTTTTACGTGAATTTTTAAAAAAATTCTCTAATTTTAAATTATTTTTTTTGGCAAATTACCCTATAGTAGGTTTTTTTTAAAAAATTGGGAATATATAGATAGAAAGGCAAGAAACACTGAAACTTGGGAGCCCCAGGACCGCCTACATAAAAAACCCCGCGAGGGGAAAAAACCATTGGGCATGAGGGCCAAGAGACAAGCTACTCAAAACAGCATAGGAGTGGGCTATGCAAAAACATTACCAAATAAAACGGGTGGCCATACACCTTACACACCAAAATGGCACCCCGAATAAAGCTTCACCTATTCATGGATTATTGTAGAAAAATATACTCTAAAGCTGGGATATTCAAGGATTATTGTAAGGAAATTACAAAACGGTTGGATTATTCAAGGTAAATTTTCCTAAAATTAATAATTAAAATTAAAATTTTAAAAAAATTTAAAGATTAAAAAAATTTAAAAATTTAAAAATTTAAAAATTTAAAAAATTTAAATTAGAATTAAAAATAAAAAAGTTAAATTAAATTAATTTTTTCTTATTGAAAAACAATTTAGAAGTAGAGTAAGAGAGTGAGAGATTGAAAATAGGTCAATAGGGTAGGAGAGTGAGAGTGAAAACTTGGTCCATCCAAAAATTAATGTGGACCAAGTCTAGCTTAGACTTTTTCATTTGAGATACGGTTCATCAAACTTTTTGTGTATTTTTATAATTAATTTTAAAATATTCAATAAACGATTAGCTTGGTGTGAATATATAATTTTTTAAAATTTTTTTATAATAATACCAATTTTTAATTAATTAGAAGTCCATAAGTTAAACAATATTAATTTAGAGGTAGGGATGGTCATGGGGCGGGTCTGGAGCGGGTCCAATCAGACTCGGACCCTTTTAATTTTTTGAGATCCAGACACGGATTCGGACCCTAAGGGTTTAAAATTTTCAAACCCAGATCTAGACCCTCTGAATCTAATGGGTCTAAAAAATCTCTTTGACTTGTCAAATTTGAACCATTTGTAAGTGAAGAGAGTTATTATCGTATTTTACAGATGTTTAATAATAATTTAACATCTAAAGTTGTATAGCGATATCCATATACGCTTAAATTCTATTATAAATATTAGTTCGAGTCCATGAAATAAGGGTAATTAGGTTAGCACTTAGCAAGTAGCATATATATTATTTATATATATTATGATTATATGAAAAGAAAATAAGTGTTTGGGCAAAATTCATATGTACAAGACAAATAGAAATGGACAATTCAATACTTATAAGGGTCCAAGGGGCGGGTCCAGGATCCGGATCTCGAACCTGGTTCCGGATCCGCCAATTATTTTTTAGATGCAGATCCGACTCGGATCCGATGGGTCTCAAAAAATAAGACCCAGACCCTTAAAAAAGGGACGCGTATGGGGCGGGTCCAATAGGGTCTTGGACTCGTGACCATCCCTACTTAGAGGCTTTTTCCTTAGTTTAATTTCAACTTTTGATCATTAACTAATTTGTTTTTGGGAAATTCCACGTGGTAGCATCAAGTTTTAATGAAATGCCAATGGTAGCACTTTTTTAAAAAAAATTCACATGGTAGCATCTAGTTTATGCACTATCTAATTGCCGTAGCATTTTGCGTTAAGTTCTTGTTAAATTCCGTTCAATTCATCATTTTGTAAGTTTTTTTCCACATGGTAGCATCCAATTTTTGTTTAATTCACCATTTTGACGTTTAATTTACCATTTTATTGTTTAATTCACCGTTTAGTTCATTAACGTCCATAAATGTTTAATAATTTTATGGAAAAAAATATAAATGTTAAATAATTTTACGGAAAAATAATTTTAACATTTAATTCACCATTTTATTGTTTAATTCATCGGTTGGAACAAGTACTCTTTCGAATAAGTACTTGTTTTGATCGAATTTTCGAAAGAGTTATCCCATAAGGATAGTATTGACGTCTGTTTTTTCAAAAAAATCGTTATGATGGGTAAAAATGACGTCAAATATCATTTTCGGTTTACATATTGGAAAATAGGCGAATAAGTATTTGTTTCGACTGGATTTTCGAAAGAGTTACCCCATAAGAGTAATTGCAACGTCCGTTGTTTGAAAAATAATCGTCATAATAGGTAAAAATGACGCCAAATATTTTTTTCGGTTTACGTATCGAAAAATAGGCGAATAAGTACTTGTTTCGACCTGATTAGATAGTTTCTTATAAATTTTCAATAAAATTATCTAACATTTATGAGCGTTAAACGGTGAATTAAACATTCAAATGGTGAATTAAAAGTTAAAATGATAAATTAACAAAAACTGGATGCTACCATGTGGAAAAAAACTTACAAAATGATGAATTTAATAGAATTTAACAAGAATCCAACGGAAAATGCTACGACAATTAGATAGTGCATAAACTGAATGCTACCATCTGAAATTTTCTTGAAAAAGTGCTACCACTAACATTTCATCAAAACTAGATAATACCATGTGGAATTTCCCTTTATTTTTTGTCATATAATTAACCTCTTATATTTTGATTATAGTATGTTACAGTGCTTTAGCGAAAATACCCCAAATTTAAAAAATACCCCTAAATTTGTAACAGTCATGATTATATATATATATATATATATATATATATATATATATATATATATATATTTATATAGCTTTATTTTAAAAATATTAGCAACATATTCACCATAATAAATTAATTTATTAATCGAATTAGTCAGAATTATATATGACTTGACTCAATCTGAAATAATCTATTTATAAATAATAATAAATTGTCAAAATATTTAGATACATAAATATGAATCTAAATTAATATAACTCGATACCTAATTAAATACCCGACCGAAAACATCGATCTACTTCTATATTAATAGTTAACCATCAATATTCCATACCATAATTTTGTAAAAAAAAATAAAAAATCGATCTATAAATCTTTTATAGTACAAAATCTCACAACTCTTGTGATCCCCTAAAGATGGACCAATAACCTAAGAAAGGAAATAAAAATCCTGACCCTCCAAAAATAAAATCGAAAGTCACTCATAAGTAACCACGTGGCATCTTTTGAGAAAAATCTTCTGTTTTAATTTTCTCTTCCATTTGCTTTCCATGCATGGAAATCAAATAATAGTCTAGTGAGAGAAACACGCATTCACTCATCTCTTGGTTGTGTTTTAATACTCTTCCTATTCCTACTACTTTTTCTCCTTTACCCAAATTATCCTATGACCCATCTCTCATTTTTTCTTTTTTCTAAACTTAGTTTTAATTTTTAAAAATATTACTATTTTTGTCATTTTTGATTTGCACTATTTTTTACACAAAAATATTTCAATATGCATTAAGGATAATGTAAGTAGACATTTAAGATATTAAAAATAGGCATTAAGAATACGGTAAGTAAGCATTGAAGAATATATAAGTAGCCATTAAAAATACGGTAAGTATGTATTAATTTTTAATGGACTGAGCTTGAGATACGTCTCTCAAAGACACGGTCCCTCAAAAGACTAGCTGATTTTTCATGTTAGTTTATTCCACTTATTTGCGCCATTTCTTATTTTGGAATCATCTACCTTTTTCTCTTTAATTATACTCTTGTGAAAAACCGGATCGAAATTATACAATCCAGAAAAAAAGAGCTTATACACTAATAATAGTGTAGCTATTCGGTCTATCAACCACTCATTTCTATGATCGATTTATTTTTAATATTTTATTTTCCAACTTAGTTTTCCTTCCACTAAACCTCATCTAAGAAGTGTTAAGTACATTTTGATAGGAGAGGAGTGAGTAACGGAGGGAGTATTTGGGAAAGCGATTCCTATTCCAAGCACAAAGGAAATGGAATTGTTGTGGGTACTTTATAACGGGTCGGATCTTGTACTTGTGTAAAACTGTCACATCTCTGGGTCTGGGTTTGGATCCGCTCTCTTTATAAACCTGTGAAAAAGCATGAAACTTCGTGATTTACTTCCATTCCATTTATACCAGATTTAAGCTGCTTATAACTCTCATACTTGCTTCTTCTTTGATCTACTTCTTCTCTTCTTTACTTTTTCCCCTGTTTCACCAAACAGATATTCTTAAACTTTCCATTGATTCTTTCCTTTTTTTAGTTTACTGATTACTGATTCTATAGTTCATCTCAAAATCTCTGTCATTTTGGAAATATGGAGGAAATTAAAGATCAAGAAGAGTTCAAGCATGGCTGTAGACACTGTAACAAGAAGTTTCCAAGTGGGAAATCTTTAGGAGGCCATATAAGGTCTCATGTAATGGCTAATGCTAAAAAAAACAAATCTAATCCTAAAAAAGTTCCTAACTTTATTGGTTTTTCTGATGATGATGATGATGATGATGATGAAGAAAATGATGATGATGAATACGAGGATGATTCCGATGTTTTTGGAGCTGATCAAAGAGAGAAAGATAATGGGTATGAACTTAGAGAGAATCCAAAAAAAACATGGAGAATGGTTGATTCATCATCTGGAAAACAAGAACAATATGAAAGAGCATGTAAGCAAAGTGGGAAAGTTATTCATTCAGTGAAAGCATTATGTGGGCATATGGGTAGTCATACTCATTCTGATGATAAAGAAAGATACTTTAAGGAAGAAGATGATCATTCATGGTCGATTAATAGCAAAGAACAGTTGGGTTTAGCAATGGAAAGTCATTCTGATAATGATAATTCCAACAATTTCAAGAACCAAACAAGATCTTTAACAAGGTATAACTCTCTTACTGGTAAATCTTCTTCATTTCACTCTGAAATTGATCAATATGATAGTGATGTTACTGCCACTGCACACTGTTTGATTATGCTTTCTAGGGATTCTTTTGGTTGGAAGAATTACTTTGATTCTAATGGTGAATATTCTGGGATTTTAGAAGGAGGATCATCTAATTATGTGGGTATTATTGATAAAAAGAAAGATCTTAACTGGTTGAATGCTAATAATGATATTAAGCAAGTTGCTGTGAAAGATGTGATTAAGGTAAGAAATCAAAAGATTGACAATTCTGATTCTGGGTATAATGAAAATGGTGATAAGGAAGATGAATCTGATGATTCTGTTGATTGGTTTAAGAAGGCTAAGATAGGATTTGAATCTAGGGTAGTTAAAGATAATTCCTTTGATGAGGATGATGATAGGAAGGGAAAGAATAATACAACTAAAAAAGGGAAAAAATATTGGTGTTTGGTATGTGGCAGGACATTTAAGACTCACCAAGCTTTAGGGGGTCATATTTTAAGTCACAAGAAAAATGGCGATAACAGCTTAGATTGCAGCAATTCATCAAAACAGAAAGAGGTTCAAGCTAGTAGTAGTGCTAAGAATAAGGCTAATAGAAATTCAAAGAAAGTTAAGGGTCATAAATGTCCTTATTGTCCGAGAGTTTTTAAGTCGGGCCAAGCATTGGGAGGTCATAAGAGGTCGCATATGATGGGAGCAGGCCGCATTAAGGCGACAGTGAAGGAGACCGAGTGCTTGAAAATCAAGAAGAGGGCCCGACCATCACCATCACCATCACCACCACCGACATCGCCTGAGCTAAATCAGCCTCTGATTGATCTTAACCTTCCAGCTTTATCGGAAGAGTAGTGTTGTGTGGAATGGTGATGGTAGGTTGGAAGTTTCAAAGGCATGAAAGCTATTTGCTTTGTGGGGAATGTGGTATTGGGAGACTTTGAGGGCCAAGGTTCTCCAAAAGTTAAAAAGAAAATGAAAAGAGAAAACAATTCTGAAAGTGGGCCATATGGGTTCCATGAAAGAAATACAAAATGATAAATATAAAGAGTTAGACAGATTGGTTAAAGGATCAAGTCTCATGCTTGAGGCAACTCCATTGGCTGCTATTAGGCAGCACAAGAAGAAGAATTTTGTGGAAACAAAATGGTGGTTTTTATTTGTACTTTTGTCTTATTCCGTCCTCGTTTTCTTCATTTGATTTGTCGAACTGTATACAAAAACTCTCGCTTGGATTTTCGCAATGTACAAAATCTAAGAGACTGAAGAGTAACTATTTAGCTTATTACTATACATTGGTGGTGTTAGGCAAAATAGTTGAAAGTTGGTTGGTCAAATCAGTGAATGCTAACGTTTGGTAAAAGAGCTGGAACTAGCTCACTGTTATGAATAAACCGTTTTTAAACAAACTGCTCATAGCTTGATTAGTTCTTTCTATTGTTGACTATCGGTCATTTGCCAACTCTAATTCTTTATACTTCCTCCATTTCATAATACTTGCTACTGAGTGTAACATTAGCAAATATTATGGAACCACAACAAGTATGTTAGATGTTTGAACTACATTCTTTGATGCTTTGTTTAAACTATTGCTTTGAATCATTGAGCTGGCAGCAGAATTCTGACATATAAGAAAATTCCTTAGATTTGGTGTCTTTGGTGCAAAAATCTGATAAGTTTCTACTTCCTTTTCACTTTTTTATATTATTTAACAATTTTTAGTCACTTCACACATGATTAGTTGGATGAACTAACTGACAAATTATTTTAAAATTCTTGCTTTTCTTGGGAATTTGTTTATTTTGCCCTTTATTTTAGGGGTGTTGGGTTTACACATTTGATGATTGTCTAGGAATTCTTCCAAGATAAACCAAGAGAAGTGCTCATGGCCTATGGGGATCAACATTCAAGAATAGGCAATTTGGCAAATGTCAAAGTTATCTTCTTAAGGACTCAACTTAACCTTCTATATAAAAAAAGCATTGTGCAAAACCTCTTATTTACCAAGGAAGGAAGTGAAGTGAAGTATATATTTTATGGTATCCCTTTGATGTAAATGTCTTGATGTAATTTTTCAAAAAAAAATTAAACTTTAGATATACTATATATATGTTTTAGGCAATTGATGGTTTTAATTAGATATTAGAAGTATTAACAACCCGTTTGGTAATCAGTACTAAATATTGAGAATGATGATGTAAAGGTAATGTAGTTTTAATTTAAAATTCACATTACGAATTATTTCCATTACCATTATCTAATAACAAGAACATGTGAGTTTTTTTAGAACTGGATATACTTGAATACAACAAGAGTTTTTCTTAATCGGATTATCGGGTTGATAAATGCTTAAGTGGCTTAAAGGAAAGATTACTAACAATAACATAGTAGTGTGGGTGAGGCTAATCTTGATTGAAGGAAGATTAGGAATGATTGAGAAATTGAATAATTAGTAATGAAAGTTGACAAATCTAAAAGCATTTCTTTTCTATTGTGTTGTGTCAAATTTGTGAAGCTCACTCTTAAAGATATGGCCACCCACTATTTCACCTGACTGCTTTATTATTAAACATATTGTATGATGTATACACTTTTTTTCTTTGCTTCTTGTGGGACATCCTTTATGCTTATAGATTATAGTTGGTTAAGAAGAAATGTAACAGAACAATGAAATAGAGAATCGTTGACTACCCACCAAAAGTTATATTTACCATAAGGCCGGGATTTTCTGATCGTACTCTCCTACATGGGTATGAGTTATCGTCTATCTTTTCTCCTCAGACCCTGAACATAATTTATCTATGAGCGGGATACACTGGATATTATGATGATGACGACTACCCACCAAAAGTTATATTTACCATAAGCCAAGCTCAGTTTGATTATATCAAATTTAACTCAAATTTTGGACAGTGTCATATAATGTGCTCATCTTCTTGTAAATCGAGAAAAACGAATTATTATAGATTTTAAGTTATTATGGCCTAATTTAACAAATTGCGAATTCAAAAAATAAATTTAATGGTAACCACTATTTGAGCTTTTACTTGTTCCTTGAGGGTGTTGGTAGTTAACCGTAAGCTTTTTAAGTTGCTTGTTTGACTAGCTGAAAATTTTTGGTGTTTTTATTAGTTTTTAAGTTAGCTAAAAACCCAATTGTTTATGGAAATATTTGGTAAACTAGGTATTGACTGTTTATTAGAAAAAGTGGATCAACAAGCCAAAAACCAATAAAAAATAACTGGGGTAGCCATTTTATTTTAGCTTAAAAGTCAGCTTTTTCGCTGGCTTAAAAGTCATTTATCGAACACATTTTTGTTGTTTGACCAAAACAATACAAAAATCAATCAAAAAGTCAATATAAAAGATAAAAGCTGGCCTAAAAGCCATTTATCAGACACTTTTTTAGGTGTTAAACCAAAGGAAAAACCTAAAGAACAATTAGACAACAAGTTAAGAGGGGTAGGGAGTTCTAATTGGTCACAAGTCACAACAAAAGGGGATGGGGAAGAAAGAAAAAGTACAAGAAAGGTAAAAGGCCTGAAAGATGGGGAGTGGGGCAGTAGATGTATGTTTATTCTTGGCATTCTGATATTTACCTTCATTATGTTCTAGTTTTATTATACTCCTAGTCCTAGTCTTAGTAGGGACCACTAGGAATAAGGAAGGTTTAAGCTGGTTGGCTTATACTTCCTAATTATTTTAGATGTCCCATTTGAGTTTTCACGGTTATTAAGGGTGGTGTGGAGTCTATTAAAAGGTGGTAGTTGGGTATCTTAATTGATTAAATTAATTGTAAAGGTGGTAGTTGGGTATTGGGAGTAGTAAAAGTGAGGGTATTTAGGTTAAAAAAAGATAGACAAAAAAGAAAATGAGACAATTTATATGAATTTGCCAAATACTTCCTCCGTTTCATAATACTTGTTACATTTCACTTTTTTACGCAATCCAATGCACAATTTTGATCATTAATATCTTAAACTACACTTATCTAAAAATTATAAAAATTTGATATTATGAAAGTATGCGATTAGACGATTCAAACAAGATCCCACTTGACTATATTTTACTTACACATTAGTCGCAATATGTAAAATAAGTTTGAACGATGAATAGTGCACAAAATCGAAATGTAGAAATGTAGCGAGTATTTCGGAACGGAGGAAGTGAGAAAATAGGACAACTAAAAAGATCCGGGGAATACTAGTTGAAGTAAGTTTGAAGACCAAGATGCAAGCAAAGGACAAACTAACTTTATTTGTTGATGGGGATTACTTTTTTTATTTTGACATAACTTAGCTTGTCTAACTTGTGTACACCAAATTCTAGTCAATATGAAAAATAGCATCTTCTCTTGTTTTCTTGTGTTGTTACTTCTACTTCTTCATCAACTTATTGCCTTATTTAGATCACCTTCTTTTACATCAACTTAGCATGACTTTTGGTTTATGCTACATTTTCAGTATTCTTCATTAACTATAAGGGTCTTGAATCTTTATGATAAGGTACCATGTACATACCAACTAATTTGGAAGTAGCTTATGAAACCATATACATATTCTTTGGTTCATTGTTTTTATTTCATCTAGCTACTATTCGGATGCACTTGATTCTGATTTTTGTAGCTTATGGACTCTTTGTTTGACCTCATAATTATGGCTTCATCAACACTTGATACTTGAATGAATGCAGAGGTGTACAAAACAGATTCGATGACCCGATAGACACCCAACTTTATAACTGAATCCGATTTGACCCGACTTAAAAATGGACCTACAATTATGTAAAAATCAATGTGAACACAAAACCCGATTTTGAACCGACCAGAAACACCTGACTCGAAATCAACCCAATGACCCGAATGAACACCTCTACTTGAATGCAATGTTCAAACTAGTTTAGTGTCTCATCACTCTAATTATCCGCTAGCAGATTCAAAAAATTTGTTAAGCGGGGTTAGATTACTATTGTTAGAAATTAATGAGGCTATTTTGCTATTTTAATAATAAATTATACTCCCTCCAACTCATTTCAATTGTCTCATTTTCTTATTTGGGCAATTCACTTCAATTGTCTCATTTCCTTATTTGTCTATCTTTTTTTTTACCTAAATACCCCAATTTTTCCAATTTTCAATACCCAACTACCATCTTTACAATTAATTTAATCAATTAAAATACCCAACTACCACCTTTTTAATGACCCCATCCCACTCTTAATATCCGTGTCCAACTCAAATAGGACAATTGAATTGAGTTGAAAGGAGTATAAAATTTAAGTGAGGTTAAATGGCCCTATTGTTCACTACGTGGGTGCATCTCTACCTCTAGGTGAATAGAAGTATTAGTGGAATTATGATGAACTCAATATATCTCTAAGAGATTACAACATCTATTAATGTCACGATTATAAAGAATATAGTAGAGACTATTCAACAGTGTGAATGATATTTAAATTAAAAGGAAATAAGAGAATATATGTAAATAAGAATTTAAAAGTGGTGAAGACACTAACCAAAACAACAATGTCGCAAAATTATAGAGACATACAAAAATAAAAATAGTGGCAAATTGATAGAAATAGAGAGAGTACGTCTTTATCTAGGCAATAACCTATCGTCCTTTTTTAAAGCTCACTTAGACATTTAACTTACTTTTCATCTTATATTCACACGTCGTTTCTACTTTTTCATACCTGAGACTGAGAGACCATCTTTCTGAAAGACGTCTCTCAAGCCGAACCCATTAAAGCTTACTTTCTACTCTTACATTATATTTTACTTTATGAACCGGTCTAATTAGAAATAGTCTCACAAAAAGTAGTTGCAGTTTGCCATGAGACTTAAATAGCAGTAAGAAGTTAAGAACTAAGTGTGGATAAAAGGGCTTAGTAAAATGAAAGGTTTGGGTAAAAAGTAAAAACACAGCTCCATTAACTGAATTGTGTCCTTTTGGTTGGGCATTGAAGAACTGTGTAGTTCAGTTGGTCCCACACTCTCACTTAAGTTTAATTAAGCTTAGGCCGCTTAATTTCCGCAAACAAAAAAAGAAATGGGGCGGGGTTTCTACAATCTGATCTGTATTTCAGTAGAGATAAGACAGTAGTAGTAGTAGAGACTACTCCTTACAGGTATAAATTGCAACTGAAGTGGGAAGCTTTTATTCAGGTTGCTAAAAGAATATTGGGAAAGTTTTGTATTTTATACTTCCTCGGTTGTTTTATACTTGCAACATTGTTGACTGCGGTACTGCAACATTGTTGACTGCGGTACTATTTATTAAGCAAATTGACTTTATATTGTCGATAATCTAAAAGTTAAAACATAGTCATATGAGATCTTGTTTGAATCGTCTCGATTCGTAGTTTATTAATTTTGAGATTTTATAATTTTTCGATATGTATAATTAAAGATATTAAATATTCAAATCGTACATTGGGGAGTGTGAAAAAGCAAATGGTGCAATTAATCTTTGAGACACCAATCAAAACCATGCACCTTGAGGATAATAAATGCATATATTACCTAAAATATAAATATTTTCATCTGAAATGGATGAATCAAAATAAAAATGTTGATAAACTCATAAGGACAGAAATCAGAGGGTGTTGTTACTAGGAACATTAACACAGAGTTGTAGATTTTTGTGTTTAAAAAATTAAGGTCCTTCATCAATCATTAATGGTAAAATAGCAACCAAAATTTTGCAAAATTTTATTAACATAACAAGGCACATTAGTACATATCAACTGAGTTAATATGTAAGGTCTTTGTTTTCTGAGGCGCTGCACATTCGAGCCGCTAGAATATAGGAATATATTCTTGGTATCTTGTATGTTTTGTGTATCTTTATTATTTTGCGAATTATCTTAAAGAATATTTTGTAATTATTTAGTTTTCCTAAACATTGTAATTAGGGTTGTATTTATACCCATCCCTTAATGATGAATAACAAGCAATCAATTCATAATCAACTCATTTCTTATAACCTTAACAGAGCCTAAAATTGCTCCTTTTGTCATGCACAAGTGTCAAGTTGACCGTGATCCCTCCTAAATTTTTATTTTTCCTTCTATGATTATAAGGATTTTCTATAAATTTTGATCACTCGAACAATTATAATCTGCATTCTGCTCGTTTAAGCCACCCTTACTTTGAGTTTTGGCATTGCTAGTGGGCCCATACTTCATAATGGTACTACCAACAGCATGTCATATGAATTTTCCCCATCAGATCATCTTCATGATTGCGTTACTTAACTTGTTTCAGTTACAAATATTTTGGCACTGCTTCTACTTGAATGTCTATGTTTATTGTTTCCTGTTCAAAGATTTAATTTGGCACCACGAGATATGATATCATATGATACAATGTGTGAGAACAAAAAAAAAAAAATTAAAATGTGGAATGTACGTTATTTATAATCCGTACATTTTAAATTAATTTAGGTATTCCATATTAATAAGCACGAGACTATATTTAATTAAAAAACTCATTTTGGCCTACACAAGATACCCAATATTGATATTTTAGACATCAGGTTTGAACTTTTCAACTTTTATAGTATCCTATAAGATATTTTAGATATCAAAGATATTGGACTCTAGATCGAATAACATATATTAATAGTGAAAATGCTTGTCACTCTTTGCTATTACATCAAGAAAACATTGTCGTAAAAGTTTCATTAAACCAACAACATCTACAACAAAATCAAAGCAGGCACTAGAAACATGAAAAAAGGTTGTTTAGATAGATTTGTATGCCATCCCATTTATTTTTGGGCTCCAGAGCAAAAGATAAAAAGAGTCTCTAAAAACTTAAGACGTAACGACTAATATAATACACTTTTTGTTTTTTATTGTTAATATTTAAACTATTTAATATAAAAAGCACCAAGAACTCATATTAGTTAGCAAAAAAATGTAAGTTATATATAAATTTAATTCAAATTAATATCACTTATATACATAAAAATAAGTTTTCTGGGTCCTAAAAAATTTAGGGTTCTGAGCGATAGCCCACTTTGCCCTTGCTAATCGATGACCCTAATAGATTATTTATTAGATAGATTGTAACAACAACAGCATGGGCAAAACTTTTGTTAGCAAATTTGTAGCAATTTTAAACGAAAAAAGTTGTGAAGACTTTGAAGTAGAAGTTTATATCTAATAGAGACAAGTTTAGAGTTAGCCCCGCTGATTTCCACCATCAAAATACTTATTGGTCTTTGGAACACATAGTTCATAGTTGTAACGAAAATTAACTAGAATAATCCAACATTTTCATGATTTTCTTACAATAATCACACTTATATAGGCCTCGAAAACACACTACAAATAGATGGGGTTGACTCAATCATATCATCTCCGAAACACCACTACAAATAAACCCATGCTAATACAACTAGCAGGTCCTCTCTTGAGAGACCGTCTATAGTATAGACGTCTCTCAAGAGCCCAACCCATATTTCTCTTTTATCTTACAAAACCATCAATCAGTTTTTTTTAATTTATAAATTGGGCTAGCCCCAAACTTGATACGTCTATTGTATAGACGGTCTCAAGTAAGAACCTAGGAATAACTCAATTGTAATATTCTAGCTAGATTATATTGATAGCATAGAATCAAATTTGGTAAATCAATATTTGGATTTTGTTCAACTAACTATTTCACAACATATTGCCCACCAAACAATTTCAACACAAAACATCTTTTAATACCCTCAAAACTATCAAACAACTAACCACACTGATGCAATTAAGATTGGCTGATTTTCATTTGTCATTGTATTTTGATTTTTCTGGTGAATGAAAAATCTTTTATTTGCCAAAAAAAACAAGTAACCACAAGTCCAAGATCGCAATCAAATTAATCTTTCTCTTTAAAACTATCAATGTTTCACATCTAATCACAAAGATCATCTACACTAATTAATAAAATTACTATCAAACAACTCAATCAAAGATCATCACATAATTAAAACTTGAATAAAATAAAGCATGTTTTTTAAAAGTATAATTGATGAATAAAGAAACTAGAGCTATATACCTTAACTAAACATGTGATCACTATATATTTCAAAATAATACTTGAGATAAGAGTGAGATTTTAGATGGATTGAATGTAAGCACATTTTGAAAATTTTTTATAGAATATTTTTTCGCAGTTAATAATAACGAACTACAAAACGAAACTACAAAACGACAGGTTGGAGCAATCACAATGGTACAAAAAAAGTCTGGATGACCTTTGTGTCCTATTACTACCAGCGAATAGAAGTCCCTTGAGTTATTTTGACTTTTTGAAACTACCATATACATATTCGTTGTTACTAATAGGAGACAAAGCCAAAGTACAAGCTTGAATACTGCATTAACACTTATTTCGGAAATTACTTTTCCAAAAGCTTATTTTGAAATTTTTTAAATAAAAAAATACTTTTATTTAAAGAAAGTTCACAATTTAACTATCCAACTATTGGGCCGAAATCATTGGGTCGAAAGCATTTATCGCCCAATGATGAAAAAACAGTAAAAGAGCGAATCTTAATCTCAATTGAAAGACGTAAAACGGAGTTAGGCCCAAGCAAAAAATGGGTCGTATCTAAGTTACTCTATGTCAGTTTCATAAAAGCCAAGTACTGTGATTTGATTTTCACAAATTCTTGCTATAGACCGTTTATTGCATAGACGGGTAAATATCGGCTAACTTATTTTGCAAAATAAGTAATTGATTAATCATCAACCTTATTTTTAAATTTAAAATCATTGAGCTGGGCTATTGAGAGAGTCGTCTTTGCCATAGACGGTTTCTCAGGATAAATAATTTTAAAATCACAAATGCTAAATTGAAAAGGTTGTACGGTGACAACATCTCATTTAAACTTATAATCACAGTCTCACTACAATGCAAAAAAATGATAAAATGGCGACTAGCAATTTCAACGCCATTTGAAAGCTAAATAGTCAAAAAATGAAAATGGCGACGGGCTGGCGACGACCTTAGAATGGACGCTAAATAATAAATCGACGCCAATTCGTCGCCTTTTGTGGTCAAACTAATGGCTTCAAACTTATGACCGTAAAACAATCACTTATAACCTTAGGGCCCGTTTGGTATATAATTTTTTTTAACAAATTCTCCAATGAGACTGTCTCACAATGAGTTGATTCCCATACGTCGGTTAAATAACCAAATTAATGCAAATTATCAGCATATGAGTTTTTTGATTTGAGTTTGTCTTACTGATAGACGTTCTCTCACAAGAGTAACTCCGGATTTTCTGAACTTGGCTAATAGAATAGTTATGGCATTCCATTAATTGTTATTGGGTAAAATTTTTTTTAACAAATTCCATTTTTTTGGATTAAGCATTACTCTTATTTTGTTTTCCATCGAATTTGTGTTTTAAAAGTAAGTATGAAACCTTTTTCCTAAGGCCTCCAAACCTTGATGGATCTTGTTTTATGCTAATTACAGGTTTATTTCAAAAAAAAAAAAAAAGTACATCACTTTAGTATTCCCTTACCAATATAAATGTCAAATAACCAATAAGTTTAACACGTATTAATACTATTTTCTTTAATTAATCATTTCCATTACATTTTTTTGTTCTCCATATTAAACTTCATATATTAAGTGATCAATTATAACCTTAAAATGATCTCTTACAATTTGAAGTAATCACTTCTTATAGTCTAAAGTGATCAGTTTTAACCATAAAGTGAAAAACTAAGTCTTAAAGTGATCACATAAAGTTTTAACATGATCACTTTCTATAATATAGTAAGTGATGAAGTATAATATTAAAGCGATCACTTAAAAAATTAGAAACATAAATAAATTGTACATACCTGTTTTATGTAGGACGGTCTAAAACAAGACTTATCTAAAAACTTATTATCCTTTCTGAAATTTTCATTTTTCCTAAGAACTTTTCCAAAGGAAAATAATTTCCACTTTATACTTCAAAAAAAAATTTCCTTGAAACTCATGTAGGACAAAATTGAATTTCGTTTTGCCCTATTAAACATATAATTACTCATTAAAGCAGCAGTCTCAAGAATAAACCACAATTTCAAGTAGCGAGTTTTTGCTTTAACGTAACATAAATGGGTGCAACTTTTATACCTATTTTCTCAAAACCTGGTTCTTAATGATATTCATCCCAGTGTGCACGCACACATCACCCATATAATATTTGCATCTATGTTGCTTTCATCTTATACTCATAAAATTTACCTTTTAATTTAATCAGGAATTTTCTATCACACAATAGCCTAGTAGTTGCTCTCTATTTAAGCAATCCAACTTAAAATGGGCTTTATATCTTCATCAATATCTCAATTACTCTGAATTATTGATCCTAAATACTTAATCTTTGTGGTTTGCACAACAACGACTTGTTCTTCAACTTTTCCCTAAAATTGTCCCACTTGCTCTTTTCCACAAAAATTGCATTGTGATAAGTATTCTGTTTTAAAGCGATTATTTGCATCCTTTTCCTTAATTACAAGGTCACCCTCCAATCATAGTCTCGCCTTGACTTCACCAGTTTTTGCTACAAGCTGATATCAACAGTAAAAAACATGCACCAAAAAATACTTTCACGAATAAATTTGGACAATAATACAAACATGTAATGCTTTAATCAATTAAATATATTATTTATTATATGTACATACCCGTGCTAAGCCCAAAATCATAAGAATTTTTGGAAAAACATAAGAGAAAAAAATTGGACATTAAAAATTATTGTAGAAGAGAAAAGATGCATTAATAGAAAAACATATGAGGCAAAATTAAATATGGGTTAAATTAATTAAGCAAATCAATGGAATAAAATTTAATTTTAAAACTACCTAAAACAACTTAAATAGAATTAGACGGGAAAATAACTCTTAAAATTGTGACACTTATCGCATTCTTCTATTGCTTTAGTAGGATTTATGATAGATGTACTTATCAAATTTTGTTAAATGATGTTTAAAAATTAATGTTATTCAATATCTTTTTGAGTCATTAATAAACAATATGAACATCAATATAAAAAAATAAAAATATACAATTCCTTGATATGTCGTTTTGCATGAAGTTGTTACATGTCATTTTATTGTCACTAAACTTAGTAACTTCGCTATATAAAAAAATATATACATGGTAGTACTCTACTTTTAACAATAACAATCTTATTTGATTGTCAAAAGAAATGCTAAAACTCATATGTTACATGTTACATGTTATTTTATTTATACATATCAATCACAAATAATTCACAATCAGAAAACATCAATTGATAGACAAAAAACATTCTCCTATTTTTTGAATCAAATGATATACTCCCTTTAAGTCTTTTTTATTGTCCCATTTGCATGGACACGATTATTACGGGTGGTATGGAGTCTACTAAAAAGGTGGTAATTGGATATTTAAATTGATTAAATTAATTGAAAGTGTGGTAGTTGGGGTATTGTAAGTAGTAAAGTGGAGGTATTTTGATCATTACTTTTGTGAACATGGGATATTTAGGTAAAAAAAATTTGATAAAAAAGAAAATATGACAATTGATATAAATTTGCTAAATAAAGAAATGTGACAATAAAAAAGAGAGTATTTAGCAAGTATTTTTGAATCACGTGTTAATTAATTCTAATAAAATATCCTTAGATAAAATACATTTAATAGTCAATAGCAATAAAAAAACATTAACTAATTGATTTTTTTACAATTATAAATAAACAACAGTCAATCTTAATCACTAATTATTTTTAATTTATATTTTATTTTCAATTTATAAATCTGAATTAACAAAGTTAGATATTTAATTTTATTCTCTTAATGTAAGTTTTATCAGCATAAATTTTAATAATTTTTACCTATGTACAATTAAACTTATTTAAAACTTAAAATATAATATCACAAATATATTAAATTTAATAAAAAAATATTAAATCAAAACACGAGGGAGTAATGGTATGAAATGATATTACTAGAACTAGATAGGAAAGTGATTGAAAGGGAGTTTGTAGATTATATACTTCTTCCGTTTTATAATATTTGCTACTAAGTGTGACATATTGTGTGAAAAAATATCGCTATCACTAGCAATTCTTCCGTTTTATAATACTTGCTACTGAGTGTGACATATTGTGTGAAAAAATATCGCTATCACTGGCAAGTATTATAAAACGGAGAAAATACAAATTTAGGGGGTGAAAGAGATGAAATTGTGAGGCACGCTGAAAAAAGTAGGTGGGATAAATGATAATAATGGACTAACCAAAGTCCAAAAGTTGTGGTGGAAAAAAGCAAATTAAATCTCATGGAAAGGTGACTAGTCAATCAAGCTTTGGTGCATTAAATCTTGGTACTAAATCTTCAAGCATTAACCAAAGTTCTCCTTTTTTAAGCCTTTGTTTTCAATTTTACACTACTTTTTCAGCTCAATGAAGGGCCAACTTCTTTGGATTAATGGATTCTTCTTACCTTCAACTAGGACCATTTAATTCATCATCCAATATCTATCAAATAATATCTTTTTTTCATTTTAATAAAAACAATTTTAAACGTATTTGGTTCTGATTCTGGTTCTGGTTCTTCACTAATATTCTACTTGTACAATTGTGTTGTGTGTGTCGATCATAGTCAAGGAAATACATATACAATGAAAATGTAAAAATTCAGAAGAACAACAAGGTATATTTAGTCAATATGTGTCGGCAGATATAAGTGTATTTACAATTATGTAACAATGAATTATTTGGACCAAACCTCTATGTGTTGAGCATGAATATGACATGTAACAATGACTTATGTGAACCAAGCCTCTAATTTAAGCATGACTATAAATAGTGAAAAATAAATTTTTTTTTATGGTTGGTTTAATAATTTTTTTTGATTGGTTTATAAAATGATAAGCAAGCAAGCAACCAAAAGAGTTGGGGGACAAATGTAAAAGACCAATAATAAAAAATCATATTGCACTAATATCCAATGCTATCTAGCTAATAAAAGTATACATTATATATATTAAAATAAAAAATAAAAAAGGGTGGAATGGTGCAATATAATGTGCATGGCCCCGAGGAAACAAACTAATAGTTCAAATAAAAAAGAATAGGTTATAAGTTTGGCCTACCATAAATAATACTCCTTCCTATTCTTCACATGTGTCCCATTTGCTTTTTGGGCACTGTTCATCTCTTACTCTTAATTTGCATTTTATTATTAATTTATAATTTAAAATATAGTCAAGTAGGATCTTATTTGATTCGTCTCAATGCAAAAATTATTTATATCAACTTTTCATAATTTTTAATTATGCACAATTAGAGATATTAAGGATTAAATAAGTGCATTGGATAGAGTGCATAAAGCAAATGGGACACTTGTGGTGAATAGGAGGGATTAATATTAATGGTCTATCATTAACCAAGCGCCAAAAAGGGTCACACATTGGTTTTCAATGGTGTCATTTCATATTTTCTTTCATCGATTACCTTGGTTCTTGATTGGATATATTTATTTTTTTGTGATATTTACATCTTCTTGAAGAAGCTAAACATATTAGTTAGTAATTAGCTTCGGGTTCCGTAATAGTTGCTACTGATTGTGTCATTTTCCCGCATAATATGTCATGTTCAATACAGTTCCATAATACTTGCTACTGATTGTGACATTTTCCCGCATAACATGTCACACTCAAGAACAAGTATTATGAAACTGAGGAAGTATGAGTAATACATCCTTTCAAGAAAAAATAGTACTCCATGTCGTAATAAATAATAATTAAGCTTAGATTGATCTTACAATGTAACCCGTTTGATTGTAAGTTTTAATAAATAGTAAGAATGATAATTAAAAGTTAGTGTACTTTTAGGCAAGATAAGTAGACCGAAATAAAAAAACTTCATATGATTAAGTTTTATTACTATAGAAATAAAATGTTATATTTCATGAAAATTTATTACTCTACAACATGCAAACTAATTAATAAGATTATAGAATGAAATACTCAATATCTCTCATAATTGTTGTTTTATATTATTGAGACATTCAAAAAGCTAAGATACTCTATAAAATTTGGTTATTATAAAATCATCCTAATGAAAATGATTTTCAAAAATCAGTCATTTTAACAGTTTAATTTTAGCTTATCTCAATTCCTGTTGATATAATCCTCCAGACAAAAACTACAGTTGACTTCATCTCACTCGATCATTTGACAATATTTTTTCTAAAAATTTCAAAATTTTAAAGAATAATAAATGTAGCAAAATAAATGAATTTTAAGATTTTATTACCTAGTCCAACTTTTGGGATGAGGATTCCAGAAATATTTATCTATGCTTCATTACCTTCTCAATTTTAAGATTTTAATTTAATACTCCCTCCAATTCATATAAAGGGGACATTTACTTTTTTACACTATCCAATACACTTGTATGTAACGAAATATATTATAAAAAAAGTGGAGATTAATAATCTTTGCATGGAGACGAAACAAGCAATAACTCACTTGACTACATTTTAATTTATATATAAATTAAAAATAAAATACAAATTAAGAGTAATAAGTGAATAGTAACAAAAAGTAAATATCCTATCTATAAATTGGAGGAAGTATTTATAAGGAGCTAGAAAGGCATAGGCTAACCTCATAGCCCGGATGATCATTTAATTTAATAAAGACCAGCTTATAACATACTCCCTCTTATTCATCTAAAATGTCTCATTTACTTTATGCACTCTATTTAATGTACTCATTTAATTCTTAATATATCGAGTTATGTATAATTAAAAATTATAAAAAGTTGATATTAATAATCTTTACATCAAAACGAATCAAATAAGATCCCACATAACTATGTAATAACTTATAGATTAATAGTGCTCTAAAAATAAATGAGACATTTTAGATGGATAGGAGATAGTACTGTATATAGAATAGAATAAGCATGATATACATAGTTAAATAATAGAGTAAATACACAATTAGAAGTGAGTACTCGATCTAACGTATATTAGCATCTTGAATTCGACCGTGCATCATTATAGTAGTTGGTTCCAAACCAATCACTATAATATAACAGTGCAACATGGTGAGTAGTCGTCAACAGTAAGACATGCAAAATAATGCGGAAGTCAGAGTGTTTCATTTGAAAAAATGGAGATGGAAGGAATTAATTAAGAGGTAGTATACATAATAAATATTAGATGAAAAATAAAATATATTATACATACCATGTTAATCTCCCGAAATCTCATGGATTTCGCATTCCAGGAGGCACAATATCTCCCAGCAACCCTTGGCCACAACTCACAGCTGCTGGCTGTTGATCAGTTGTTTCCACAGATGCGGGAGAATCCGATCCGATCGGGTCATGACTCTGAGCTTGTTGATGGTGATGATGATGAAGAGACTGTACTGTATTTACTGAATCCATGGCTTGGGCTTGGGCTTGGGCTTGGGCTTGGGCTTGGGCCTGGGCAATGGGGCTTAATAATGAAGTTTCCTGGGAAAATGGGATCCCTGGATAGAGAAATGAGGATTGAGAAGTAGTCAATGGAGAAGCAAATTGTCCAAGAAAGGCAGTATCATGAGTAATGAATCCACTACTTCTCGGAAATCCAATTGTATGATGACAGTGTTGGCCTTCATATGTGGTTATCACTACGCTTGGATCTTCTGAAGAGCGTTCTACCCTCTTTTTTACTGTGCATTTGCTGTTGGTGCACCGATAATAGCTCCTGTTTATCCAACAATAATATAATCATCATGTTATGAAGTATTTTAGTGTCATACTAATGTCCGAACATTAATGATTGATTGGACTCAGATACGTGAAATAAAATGAAAAATCCGAGTAACATAAGCCTGAAAGGGTTTACATACTCCCTCCCCCCAACTAATTGCAACATTAACCATCGGCATTGCGTATCCACCAAATTAAGTGCAGTGGGTTATAATTGAAGTGATAGAAATTTAATGTAAAGAAATTAAAGAGGACACTTATTAAAATAAAAATATTACATGATTAAAATTTTATAATGACAAAAAGAGTAAAGCTTAAAAACAAGATACGCGAAATTATACAACTAGGCTATTATAATAAGGAAAAATTACTTTAAAAACTCCTACTTATTCGTGGTTTAAATATAAAACTCTCGACTATTGATTATTATTCAAAACTTCCAACTATAGGCCCATCTTAAATATAAAGCACCGACAAATTTTATAGCCTGTTTTAACCGATTACCTTTTGTTGAAATGGGAGGGTACGTAAAGCGCCGTGTAAGGTCAAAGGAAGTGAGGTGATTAATAAATACAATTGGGTCTCACTACTTCTCAACTAAAACCAATTTATCCGGTTATAAGTCATCTTGGACTTTAAATATAAAATGGGCCTAAAGTTGGGAGTTTTAAATAATAATCAATAATTGGGAGTTTTATATTTAAATCGCGAATAGTTGGGAGTTTTTAGTGTAATTTTCCCTTATAATAAAGCCTAAAAACTAATTACTGTACAAACCTACGATAAAGTTACCAACAATGATACTACTTCCTATTCAGCCTAAATGTCCCATTTAGTTTTTTGGCATTATTGACTCATCACTCGTAATTTGTATTTTATTCTTAATCTATAAGTTAAAACATAGTCATATTGGATTTTGTTTAATTCGTCTTAATACAAGGATTATTAATATCAAATTTTTATAATTTTTAATTAAGAATAATTTGAGATATTAGGGGTTAAAATATTGCCTCGATAAGTGTGAAAAAATTAAATGGGATATTTAGGCTGAATAGGAGGGAGTATATGTGTAATTATTATCACATACTATTGACAAAGTTTAATGTCATAGTTTAGTAATAAATTACTCATTACTAAAATCAATGTGATCAATTGCCAAAGTGCATTATTATGAAAATATGTACTAGTAAAGTAGTAATGCCTTGTTATGAAGATTAAGATTTTCAAAATTTATTTTCTTTTTAGTATTAAAAACTAAAATTAACAGTGTGCCTACTTAAAAAGTAAATGTTTCAGTTTTAGAAAATTAAGGGCAAGAAAAATTTCAACCACAACTTTATCAAAATCAATATATACTGATATTATAGTACCTTATATAAGATGTATGTAGCCTAATACACTTTCAAATACCTTATATTGTTGGTTATTGAGATGCAAATAAATTAAATCTTCTATCCATATTGCAATGAAAAGCAATATATGTAGGATCAATTGGAAAAAAACATCTTTGTTATTATAAGCAACAACTAGTCTCCTGAAATACCATCTTTCTGAAAGACGTCTTTCAGGCTCAGCCCATTAAAGCTTAATATTTACTTTTACTCTACATTTTCTTTTATAGGCTAGTTCAATTAGAGATAATCTCTCATAAAGACCGTCTCTCACAAGAATTTGTGTATAAGAAAAAGTCTTCGTTGATTCAATTCACGAGACACTCCCTAGGAAAGGAGCCATTTGACATGGGAAAACGGTAATTTGTTATTGTGTTCATACTACCTTTTATTACTCTAATGCCATGGAGAAGATCCATTCACGGCCTAAGGACGAATTTAATATGAATCCTTAGTAAAAATTAATTAACTATGCAAAATTACAATGGTTGTACTATATTTTTTTAGGAAATTTTATAAATAATGCTATCAATTATTGCTTATTGACTCAAAATAGCCCAAACTGTTATTTAACCTTGTATACCCCTAAGTATTAGGATACTTTACATTGCATATTCCCAACTATGACTCAATGACTCAAAATACCCAAAACAGTCGGTTGAAAACAATGTGCATAGTGTTCAAGGTTAAGTATCCCATTACTTGGGGTTATACAGAGTTCATTAATAAATGATAGTATTTTGAGTCAATGAGGTTGTTAGAGATATAACTGAGAGCGAGTATTATTTACCAATTTTCTTTTATTTTATTAAGTATCTTATACTTACAAATTAATTTTTATATCTTATATTCACAAAAATTAATTTTAGTAAGCATATTTATGGATGCAAAATTACTAACAAAAGCATAATTAAATGCTCAAACTTGTTCTTCTCTATGTACTATACAATAAACTCCTAATCATTTTAGGCCAGGCCATTTCCTTTCTCATCTTACCTTTAGCTATATATGACCATGCCAATAAGTGCTTATCATTGAGGTAAAGTTTGGAAATTTAAATTTATGCTAGAATTCCGATCCGGTTCCGACCCGATTTAAACCGAGTACTCGAAATCCGGATACGTGGTTTAAACCGGGTCGAAAACCGGATACCCAGTCTTATTAGAATGTTTTTTATTTTTTTGTCGTTTTGTCGTTCAACCATACGTTTGTTTATCTCTATTTTCACTTAAAATATTTTTTTATATAAAATTCAAATACAAACTCTTTAAAAACCTTTAACTTAATTAGTCATAAAAGATTAATTAAGAAAATGAGAGAATAATATTATTGTTTTATGGGTTTAAGTAAGAGCAATTATATAACTCTTCAAAAATATTCAATCCAAGGTTAGCTTAAGAGATATCATGATCATTTTATTTACGAAAAAAAATATATAAAAAAAAAAACACGGATACCCGGCTTTCAAAATCCCGGATCTGGTTTTAAAACGAGCCCGACCCAGATTATCCGGTTTGTGAAAAACCGGGTAAATTATCCGATTTTTAAAATCGGATACCAGATAATTCGGGTCGGAATTTTCGGATCGGATTATTATGAACTCCCCTAGTTGTAATCATGGATATGGAGTTAAATTGAAGTTATTTAATTCAAACAGATAAGATTGTAATAAGATGAGATGTGTACTACTAAACCTGGGAAATGGACTGTTTTTAACAGCTTTCTGTCCATACTTCCGCCATCTATAGCCATCTTCAAGATGATCAACTTCACTCTTAGTCATGAATGCAAAGCGCGGCTGCCTTATTCTCTTTTGCCCCTTTTTCTTAACCTTAGTCCTGCAGTTACAAACTTTCACAGTCAATAAATAGGTGTGATCATAAGGATCCCGTAAAAAAACATAATACTATTGTAAGTTAAAGAATATGCCATTAAAATGATCTTTAACTGTTTTTTTACTTTTGTTAGAGTATATAACATATCTTGAGGCCTCAACCATCAGCTTAAGCTTTTGGTTGAGGCCCCAAGATATGTTATATACTCTAACAACCGATTCTACTCACTTTTCACAAGATAAATTTAAAAGGTTTGCTTTGTACCCAAGATCAAAGCCAGCACTAGCTAGTTAGTCCAAAACACCTTTAGCTTTAGATATAGTAATGTATCTCAACAAAACTAGATTTGCAGGCAGACCTCAGCATTGCACTCACAACAATAACAAAATTTTACATAAATGGAAGCAATATAAAAGGAGAATCTTGGTGTAGTTGTCAAAAAATCAACTCAATCAAAAGTTTAAGCTGATAGAAACATATAATATGTTATATACTTTGATTTGTTACGCTTTACGCCCCACTACACAAGAGTCCTTTAAATTAGAAGTGTGAACGTGACGTATTCTCTCCACATACATGGCGAAGTATCAAAATATGACATATATATCCTATATAAAGTGGCAAAAAGCTTTGAGTAGTCTCCTATAGCTAGGGTGGATGTGAATCCACCGTCATGATTCATGAACTGGGTCTTGGATATTTAATTAATTGCTTTGGAAAAAAGAAGCAATATATAATGTGTGGAAGATAAATTATTATTATGACTGAAAAAGCTACTTTGTTTCAACCTAATAATACATTAATTTTCACTCAAATATTCTCGCATTCATTTCCATAAAATAGTATTATTATTCAATAAAACAAAAGAAATATACTTTGTTGACCCTAATAATACAAACAATTAATGAGATTATAATATCTCCCAAGCTTTAAAGCCAAAGACGAATAATTTGCCTCTAACTAGTCAAAGACTCCTAACGAACTCTAACCCAATGCAAAACAAAAAAATCCAATCATAAGTTTACAAACTTCAAGAATCTCAGCTAGCAGTTGGATCTATCATTGAACCAACTCAACCACCAACTCAACCAAAAACTAAAGCCGATGGTTTAGACTTAAAAATATGTTACATACTCTCACATGATCAACAATTAAAATAACACTATTTGAGACTATTATCCTCTATCACTGTCAAAAAAATATAGGCATGTAAATAAATTATGAAATGTAATTAATAAGATCACAACAGTTCAATTCCAGAAAATATGTATCATCAATGTAAAAATACTTCTACCACCCATCAGGAAAAGATTATTGCAATATTTTTCGACCTTTCATAAGTACACCACATTTCGTGATTATAGCTTTATGAGTAGAATACACTGAATTTAATCATGATGATAACGATGAATGTAAATATGATAATACATACAATACATATACACTCCAAAGTAAGCAAAAGGCTAATCAAGGTAATTGCATAATTAGGTGTTGGCAGAGATCAGCAAGCTAGATTGCTACTTGTTATAATAAAACCAAGCCAAGAATCTAATCCTAATTCCCAAATATCTAGTTAGACTAAATTTATGGACCACATACAAACAACCCACTACCTAAAACTAATAATAATCAACACACAACACCCACCAAACATTTACATTATTAACATGATTAATATAGCAATAAAAACATAATTTATAGCACTGAGCCATTCATTTATAACATTATCATTCATCTTATATGGTGCTTAATATTCAATATAATCTCCCCCATGTGCACTATAATATACTCCCCACCTTCTGAATTTGCATCTTATATACTTATTATTTCTATCTTTATTACCCATTCTTTTTCTAAATTCCCACGAGTTCAGACCAACTTGTCCAATTATTTTATACCCACAAAAAAAAAGAAAGCATATACATTGCATGATGAATGGTTAGCAACTCATACTTAAAATGAAGGATTTATTCTATTTTGGTGGTACTCAAATTTTAGAATCATTACAAATAAGAAGGGAAGAGCAACAATTTCAAAAAGCTACTGCGGAAAAAAAAGGAACGGAGGAAATCCGTTTACCACACCATTCCCGCCGCAATAACGGCGGGTAAACATTCTCTCTCCACGCATTTTCATTTTCAATTTTTAACTTTAATTTAAGAAATGATCCCGAAAAAATGAAAAGGCCCTAAAATTTCGTGTATTCACTTTACCCGACCCCATGACCTCGCCCTGCAAAAAGTAAAGTTCAAAATAAAAAAAAACTTTTGAAAATTTAACCCTCTTTTGATTTAATTAACCAAATAATATAAACAATTGAATAAAAAATTAAAAAATTGTAAGTGAGTGGTACACGGTGATCGCCACTCACGAAGTGTCAGCTAGAGCTGTAGAAATGGCCGATTTGCCGACACGTTTATCGCCGAGATCTTCGGAAGAACTGGATGAAGCTGAAGGATTTGGAGCGATAACATCGGAGATTTGATCACCTACTAATGATTCCTGTTGTTGAGACCCACTACAACTTGCTGCTACTCCTTCTGTTTGTGAAATGATCGGAGTATCATCAGATGGCTGATAATCGTCCACGTCGGCAAGAGTAGGAGATCGGAGTGAACTATGAGTGTGTGATAACTCGGACGAGTCATCGTACGACCAAGGAAACTCAGATAACATGTGATTATCGTGTGAATGATCTCTGTTGAGGAAAAAAACATGGTCGGAAGCTGAATCGGGAGGGAGTGACCAGTCGGATGAGTGAGTAGGATCGGGTTTATTGGAATCCGAGTCCATATGAGACTCAGTGACTGAAATCGGATTGAAAAATATAGTCAATAATGATTATAGTAAGTGAAAGAAGAGGGGGAAATTAGGGTTTAGAGAAAAGGGGGGAAGAAGGGAAGGCGTAAAGGGTGAATTTTTAAGAGAGGTGGTGATGTGAGTCCTGTCTGCTGTCTCCTGTCAAATACAGAGATTAGAGAGCACGCTGAAAGAGGAGAGAGAAACAAGGGTTAATTATAATTGAATTGAATCAATAAATAAAATTGAAGGGCAGAATGGCCGAATGAGAGAAGCTCCATATATTATTCTTATTTCTATTCGATGTTAAGACGTCAACTTCCTAGTCCTTTTTTGTTTTTACCATTCCTAATCCTAATTACCATTATCGGTAGTTTGGTATACGTATTAAAAGGTGGTAATGAGAATGAAAATTAATGTAATTTTGATTGAAAAATCTATTGCTACCTTGATGATCATGCTTGTTTAACTTCAATTATCTCATTTTCTGCATAAATTTCATTATAATGCATTATTATTAGGAGAAATGGTATTAGGAGGTAATAGAAATTTGTAAACTCAAAAACGATTTTGTTATTAAAGTTTCATTACCATTAGAATAACATGTAACTTTTGATTAAATTTTATACTATAATTATTTCTCATTATAAATTATTTAATACCACTAACCAAACAGGTCATTAGGGTATTAAAAACTACTTCATTTTTATATGTTTTTCTTAGATAGAATTTAAGAATTTAGTGTGAAATTTTATGATTTCTCATTGATGTATATAAAAAAATATATTTATGTGGGATCTTGATATATTCGTTTCAGTATAAATTTTTTTAAATATCAACTTTTTAGAATTTGAAAAACTTAAAATTAAAATTATTTGACTATTCTGGGAACAAAGTAAATGAAGAGTACTAGTGAAAACAAAGTGAGTGCTACATCTTGGTCTCAAATTACATGTAACATTAGCAATATTGTACTATTTATTTATCATTTTAAATTTGTAATTAGTTTTTAGGAGTAATTTATAAGTTAAATAAAAGTCAAGTGAAATTTTGTTTGATTCATCTTTTTTTTTTTTTTTTGTAAATGATTCATCTTAATGCAAAATTATTAATATCAAATTTTTTATAGGAGTACTTTTTATCATACATAATTTGACATATTAAGGATTAATTATTGTATTAGACTACGTGAAAGTCAAACGTTACAAATATTTTAAAATGGAGAAAGTATATAGAAGTATATCAATATATCCAATTTGACCGAGATCGAATATCTTGTATTTGATTTTATTTATTTTATTTTGTGTTTTTGTATGTACAAATATATATATTTAAGCTTCCTTTTCTTTTTTCTTTAATTAAACTTATTTTTTTAGTTTAAAAAATAAATTATTTTTGCGATATGGTTGAATTTCAAATTGCTAATTTAATCAACAATTAATAAGCTGTACCACTTATTATAATTGAGAATTTTAAATCTTAGCAAGTTAGCATCTTCGTGATAAAATCTAAGGTCTAATTCTAGCAATTGCATATTATAAATAAGGGTTTTTTTTTTTTACTTTATAAAGTTTTCTATTTTAAAATCTATAAAAACTAAAAAGTCAGATATTCAATTTCACTTACTTATATCTGTATTCTATATATGTTTTGATTTCATTCACTTATATTTTTATTTTACTTGTTATTTGTCTTATTTACCAAGTACAAGTTACTCCTTAAATTGTTACCATATAATGGTGAATCTTCTTTAGTGGTAACCCACCGAAAATTTATTTAACAAAGATATTTTTAACTATTGACTAATAAATAAGTCAAAAACAAATGAAAATAGTAATACAGTCAAAAATCATTTTGTGTTTAAAATAATACGTGCAAATTTTATTTATTAGAGGACAGAATAATATAGGACGGCAACTCCCTCCCCCCACTTGTAGTTGTACCCTCCATTAAAATAAGGTGCTAGTGTGTGTTAGAATAATTAAGAAAAATATGAAGAAAATGCTTATCAATGACATGTCTTTTCATTATATTCATTGTGTTCCATTTTTTTGTTGGAATATATATTTCTTTTATTAGTTATGTACTTAACACATGTAAACAACAATCTAGACTAAGTTTGATTGTTTTAATTATAATTAAGTATAATTTATAATAATCCATATTCAAGTTATTTACTATATATAGTATATATATGTACTTTTAAAACATCAATATACTATCTATTTCATAGTTAATTACCTAAGGATAAGGGTCCCTCTATTATTTTTGGACCTTAAAATATTGGTTTTAGTGTACTCAATATTTAATTTAAACATTGATTATAATAAAAAATCATTTTACTTAATTTCTTAAATTTCAATTTAAACAAAATTTTAAATACTCATTTTTCGGGACCTTTAAATCATGTTCGGATCTTATGTTACTTTTTGAAAATTATCATGTTTGATAATGTTATAAGAAGATTGATCGTATAATAAAGACTTCGTCCTATTTTTGCTAGTGGTCTTATTTGTATTACACGCTCAATAATATAATATTAAGTTTTATATGTAATATCTAATATACTTAATTAAAAATTAAAAAAGTTAAAATTGATTAACTTTATATTGTTATAAATCAAATAATATCTCACATTTAGGGATTCATGGGAGTGAAATATTTCTCGTATATAATGAATGTTAGGCCTTATAATTTGTTGAGTTGAATAAAAATATTTAGGCTGAATCTAATAAAAAAAATGAAAATAAGAAAAATAATACTTCCTCCTATTCGGTCCAAATGTCCCATTTAGTTTTCCATACTTGCCGAGACAACATTTTAACCATTAATATCTCAAATTATTCTTAATTAAAAATTATAAAAATTTAATATTAATAATCCTTGTATTGAGATGAATCAAACAAGATCCCACATAACTATGTTTTAACGGATAGATTAAGAGTAAAATACAAATTAAGAGTAATGAGTAAATAGTGCCAAAAAAAATCTCATTTAAACTGAATAGGAGGTAATAGTTAGTAAAAGTTGTAGTGAATTAAATATAAATTTTAATTTAATAAAATAAGTTAATTTTGAAGAAAAAAAGTAATATAGACATTACCTTAAAATCATACTATGTACTTGATGGTTGTAGATTATCACACGAGTGTAGTCATATTTTTACTGCACACTTCCATAAGTGCCGTCCGGAGGAAGGTTGGAACCCACGTAGCAATCTTTATTCCAAACGTATACTAGTAACTATAGTAAACTAGTATAGAAACTCGTGCAATGCACGAAATTGTTAGCATAAAATTTTATGTAAATATTATATTTTAAATCCGTGTAATGTTTCAACAATGTTTATATAATGATTTTTTGTCATTCTCAAAATAATTTTTGATTGTCATGTATCTTTTGTTTCTTTATAAATATTTTAGAAATTAAAATTTTAATCAAAAAATTTAATTAATCAGCAAATACTTCAACATTAAAAAACAAATATACATTCTAAGAAACTTTTATTGAAAATATTATCTGTCTTTTATATTTAAAAATATTATATTCTAAAAAATTTAACAAAATATATCTAGTTGTGATATACTACTCATATATTAAATAGATGAGTTAATGCTAATTTTGGTAAGACATATTCCATATGGCAAATCACTGAGAGAGTGCCATGTGGAATTTTACAGTCTTTTTATAAGATTGTCTGATAGTAATCCGCTCCTTTTGTCAATTTGTACCAAATTCTAAGAATTGATGTTAGTAATCATTATATCATATCCTGTGCATCCCGCTCAAAGAAAACTATATTCAGGGTCTGGTGAGAGAAGAACAGCGATAACTCATACCTATAGAGGAGAGTACGGTCAAAGAGTCTCTCAGTTTGAGAAACGTCTTCAAAAAGAGAAAAACTTGCAACTTACAAATAGAATAGATAAAATACGTACAAACAACAAAAAATAAAGACAAAATAAATAAAGGCAAAGAACAATAACAACCGATGGGTAAAAGGGACGGATTGATTAATCTATCACGTGTATAAGGCGCCGCCAATCCCTGGTCAGGTCCTTGGAGAGGTGACGTTCCTGCATGTCACTTTTAATCCGTTCCTCCCACGTTCTCCTAGGTCTTCCTCGTACTTCTCTTACCCTTCACTATGATGCACTCGATCCTTCTTACTGGGGCGTCATGTGTTTTTCTTTGCACATGCCCAAACCATCTCAACCTATTTTCCCGCATCTTTGCGGAAAGAGGTGCAACCCTTTAACTCCTTCCTGAACTCCTGGTTTCTTATCCTATTCATCATAGTATAACCACACATCTACCTCCGCATATGCATTTCCGTTACTTCCATCCTCTGTTCGAAAACCTTCTTTACAGGCCAACATTCTGTTCCATATAACAAGGTCGATCTAATTGCAACGCGGTAAGAATTTACCTGCTAATCTCCTCGGGAACTGTTTATCACACATCACCTCAGTTGCTGCTCGCCACTTTAGCCAACCCGCTTGTATACGATTAGTAACGTCTCCATCAATCTCCCCATTACTCTAAATCACCGATCCCAAATATTTGAACTTGGACATACATGCAATAACTTCTCCTCCTATGGTCCCCTCTAGCTTCCCTATTAATTCTGTCCCACTAAAATTGCATCGCAAGTATTCTGTCTTCGTAAGGCTTATGCGTAACCTCTTACCCTCCAAGAATTGATGTTACAATAGAAAAATTAAAATGGAGGTGATAATGGAAGGAAGAGATCTAACGACTTATAGAGGGAGTGCACCTTTGTTTCCCGTTAATATGCTGCTAATTTAACATTTATTCTTATTAATTTGCACATTTATTTTTCCATTATTTATCTTTTTACTAAATTTCATCTCAAGTATTCTACAATGTGTGAATGAGATTGAGAAGGAAATAGAAAGTGAGTGTCTGAATCCCATGCACATTTTACCATACAAAATACTGTTGAACTGGGAGCGCATTACATTCAGCTAAGTCCACGGCCACGCTATCACTAACCGACAACATGCTGCAAAGCACGCCACTACATCTACATGATATACTCTATCCATCTCAGTTAATTACTCTTGTATTAATATTATTACACAAACTAGATAATCCTCGTGCGATGCACGGTATTTTCATTTTATTATTTTTGATTATTTTAAAAAGAAAATAAATTGTAAGTTATTGGTTATTGATTTTCAATGAATTAATAATTGCAAATAATAACTAATATTTAATTTGTTTTTAATTTTAAAAATACTATTTTATATGTTATGTATGATGTTAAACAATCTTATTTTGATATTTATATTTTACTAACTAATCATAACAAACAATGTTAAAAATAAATTCTAATATTAAATAAATTATTTTGAACATATATTACAATATTAAATTAACCGAACCATTTTTAATGATAAAACATTTATGTATAAAAAATAATTTGAATAATTATACAAATAAAGAATTTAAAATACTTTGTAAGGTTGATTGCATTGACCAATTTCAAATGCATTTAGGCATTGTTAAGAAAATTAACCAATTTCAATGTATGGATTATGATAGTATTTATTAGGATAATCAATATTAATGAACACCATTGGAAATCCAATTTCATTATATGATAATGTGACATCATCATCCTATATTGAAGGTAAAACTTTACTCCACAAGGAGTCACCTCATAAGTTTGGAGGTATGATGATGTCAACGTATTTTGTTTTAGTTATAGGTACAGATATAGATTCTTCTTCTATGTGACGGTCTCATCATAAGATGCTCTTCATATATACTTTCTCCGTTCCAATTTACTTATAACGTTTGCTTTTTTACGCAGTCTAATGTACTAATTAAATTCTTAATATCTTTAATTGTGTGTAATAAAGAATTTTAAAAATATAAAATTAGTAAGCTTTGCAATGAGACGAATCAAACAAGATCTCACTTGATTATATTTTAATCTAGAGATTAAAAACAAATCACAAATCAAGAGTGATGAATGAATAGTACCATTTTTCTAATGTTGGACTAATTTGGAACGGAGGAAGTAGTTTGAATAGTCCAATTAGTATAATTATTAGCATATGAGCTTCTTGTTTTCTCGGTTGTCTCACAGAGAGACAGTCTCTCACAAGAGTAGCTCTTAATACTAGAGTGTAAAGAAATATCAAATACAAAAATGAAACTGAACAAAACTTATTGAGGCAAACTAAAATAAAAAATAAATCAAATTTATTAGAACAGAGGGACTAAAGTAATTTGTATCTTTTAATAAAAATGTAAATACTCCCTTTGTCCCCTTGAAAGTTGATAATGCATCACTCTATAATTGCACAAGTATTAAGAAATTAATGGCGTTAAAAATTAAAATTTGTGAATATGATTAAACATGAAAGAAAATAGAGGAAGAAATGTCAATAAGGATTAAAGAAACTAATTAAGAAAGTGATCGAGTCGAATCATAACATTCTATATCAAGTTAGGTTAATTTCGATTCTTATTTGTATGTATATAACTTGATGATCTATTTTGATTTTTATGTGGGAATCGGTTATGGTCGAGTTGAGTCCTAAGCTTTTGTAATTGACACAAATTACATTTGAACAACTCTAGTCGGGACGCACTATTGCCACTATTTTCTAGGCTTTTGTAATTTGTGTTTTTTACTTCTTTGTTGAAGCTAGATCCTGTTAAGTCGACCCTAATCGATTTAAAGCAAAAACGAACCAACCTCAACAATGATCCTACCCGAAAATAACTTGATAGATAATGACCTCACTTGAAACCCGCTCCAATCGACAAATCTAATTTGATCTCATTACTTTCTTTAATTCTTATCCACATAAAAATTCTTACATTCTCTCACCTTTAATCTTATCCACACAATGTAATTGACCACACACTTGTGTAAAATTGCTTGTCCCATACTCAAGGGAACAAAGAGTATAAATATAAGAGCATTAAGCATTACAATAAATTCATTGTTGACAAATTATTGTATGAGGTGGTCTTTTAGTCATATACCCTAAACTAGATTTATAACTTAACTAATAAAAATTATTTATTTTTTTAATTTAATTTAAAATTGTCTCACCAAAAAATACCTCTCCTAGAAATTAATTAACAGGTGCTCTTTTGAGAGACTGTCTTTTGTAGAAACGACTCTCAAAAGTCCAGTCCAAATCTATATTTAGAGTTGTAAAAATATATATTTAGAATTGGATTGGGCTTTTAAGAGCCGTCTTTATAAAATACGCCCTCAAGTAAAAATTTGTGATTATTTATATAATAGACGTCTCAAGTTTTGGGGTTAACCCAATTTATAAATTAAAAAAAAAACTAATTGATGGTTTTGTAAGTTAAAAGAGAGATATGAGCTGGACTTTTAAGAGACGTCTATACTATAGACGGTCTCTCAAGAGCACCCGTAAAAAATATGGTCCACAAAGTGAATTGGATATGTTAAATTCCTGGGTCCAATATAATGGTAGCATCTGCAACGGTAGGCTTGACCAAAACAGCGGGCGGTGAATGCAATCAAATATCATGCGCGACTACATAATGGGCCCGTTTACGTACTCTCCAACCTCTAAATTAGCAGGCCGCTTCTGGGCCACTATTGCCTGCTTTGCCCTCAGCTTTCTTGTCATTGTCCGTCCATTGCCTTATTGCCTACAAATATCAATTCATACTCTAAAACTCTATTTACGCCCCGTTTAATAATCGGTACTAAATAGTGGAAATAGTAATGAAAAGTTAGTGTAATTATGGTAGGAATATCTCTTAACATAAATTTAATGTCTGTGTTTATTTTCCTTTAACAATCTCATTTTCTTGACAAAATTTATTCCAATGCATTACCATTTGAACATGTGTATCAGATGATAATGAAAAATTGTAAACAAAAAAAATTTTTATGATCAAACTTTCATTACCAAGGGAATGACATTATACATATCATGACAATATTATTACCTTGAGATGAATTAAACAAGATCCTACCTGACTATATTTTAATTTATACGTTAAGAATGAAATACAAATTAAGATTAATTGATGAATAATACTCCCTCCTATTCAGCCTAAATGTCCCATTTAGTTTTTTCACACTTTTCGAGTCAACATTTTAATCCTTAATATCACAAATTATTCTGAATTAAAAATTATAAAAATTTGATGCTAATAATCCTTGTATTGAGACGACTCAAACAAGATCCACATAACTATGTTTTAACTTATAGATTAAGAGTAAAATACAAATTAAAAGTGATAAGTAAATAGTGCTATAAAACTAAATGAGACATTTAGACTGAATAGGAGCAATTCTCGTAAAATTTAGAGACCGAGAAAGTAATATTTGACATAAATCTTAATCATTACTCGTTATAATGATGCATAAGACACCGATACCAAAGACAACGATCTTCATTGAACACCAATCTTATACGCAAACAAACACAAATTAGTGATAGTTAGTAGTTACAATGAAAAGATTTGTAACTTCTAATGCTTAATTAAATTTTAATAATTGATAGAGGCATAATCTTTATTAGAGTAATAGTATATAAAATCGTGTATTGTACGATTTTTTCCAAATTATGTAGTTCAACAAAAGGATAATTGTTTTGTGAATCAAAATTATCAAGAACTTCATAATTTTTGGTTATTGTGAAGTAAATAAAAAAATTTTAAAACCAAAATACGATAAAATAATAAAGATTTTGAAATGTAGACAAAATGGTAGAAATACATAATTAAATTAATTTTATTCAGGAATTATTCAAGTGTTTATATTAAAAAAAAGTTTTAGTATTTTGACTAAAGAATAAGACAACAAAAACTTAAAAGTTCCATTATGTTGATTTAAATATTTATTTAAGCCAGCTTTTGTATAATTAGGAAATTCATAACGTAAATTAAGCAACAATAAATTCAATGCTATTAAAAACATAAAATAATTAAATAAAGTATCATGCATGCACATAGGAGTGATACGTACTAATTAAACAACCACCCCTAACTTATTTTATAAAAAGGTTGATTAGATGCTATATAATTTTTCGTCAAAAAATCAGGAAGGTAATGTTTACTTATGATAATTGCATTATTTATATGTTTTGCAGCTTACTTGTATACTTCATCCGTTCTAAAATACTCACTAGATAATGGTTTTGACACTATTCATCGTTCAAACTTATTTTATATACTGCGACTAATATTTAATACAAATATAGTCAAGTGGGGTCTTGTTTGAATTGTCTAATTGCATACTTTCATAATATTAAGTTTTTATAATTTTTAAATGTGTATAGTTTAATATATAAATGATTAAAAATAATCAAAACACAAATTATATAAGTTGTATATTGCATATAGTGATCTATAGATCTCAATGTCAACGCATTCACCTTCCCTTTATATGGATTCTACCAAGTGCCAACTGAGAACAAAACAAGGTATTAATATTTGTGATTTAAGATCAGGCTACATCTAATTATTTTACCTTACAACTTTTGAGTAATATAGTACAAACTACAAAGTAAATTGTAATAGGGTCGGCCCTAGGTTTCTAGTGGCTCGGGGCGAATGATTATTTATGGACCCTTAAACTACGGTATATATATAGAAAAGTTCGAAACTTTGCACAAATTGAAAACTAAAATTTATAAGGGCCCTGGGCGTAGGCACACCTTGCCTTTGCTTATGGTCGGCCTTGAATTGTAATACTAAAATTAGTTATTTACCTTTTTAATATATATATATATATATATATATATATATATATATATATATATATATATATTATATTATCATTTTTATAATTTTAATATTATGTATGATTATAGATTTTAAGAATTCTAATTTTTTTTATTGAATTTTCACATATGAAATTGACGAGAATATTACGATTTTATATGTGTGATAAATTGTCTCATTTTATATCCGACTCCAATCTTTGTGATTAAAGCTCTAACATTGCTATTGATAAATTGTCTCATTTTATTTTATGATCTATAGGCCGAATTGAACCGAATAGACCGAATTGCACCGATTTGTATATTTTGCACCGAAAATCAAATTTGCGGGTATTGTTTCAAAATTATTCTATCTTAAGCTCCTAAATTACTATTAATAAGTTTAGAGTTTTAAATTTTAACAAGTAAAAAACTTTTAACAAAAATCTAAAAATAAGGAAAACATTCGAACAAAGCAAAAATTCAAACAAATCAAAAATTCAAACCTTTAACAATTCGGTTTTTTGGTTTTGTTAGACCCTAGACCGAGTCAAACCGAACACCGAATTATGATAAAAAAAAATCAATCCAAACCAAACCAGATTTAAAATATAATCAAACCAAATTACTCATTCGATTTGGTTAGTCAGATGTTCAATTTTTCACCAAATTAGTTACACCCCTAGTTATGTTAGGGCGTGCGTGAAACTGCAACAACCCTCTCATTTTTTGAAAATTCCCTTTTATCATAAAAATTATAAAAAGTTTTAGAATTTAACCCCTTAAACAATTACTCCCTCCTATTCGGCTTAGGCGTCCAATTTCCATTTTGGGTCAAGTCATACTAAATGTCCAATTTCCATTTTTGGTATGTTTTTTTTACCCTTATACCCTTATAAATTTATCATATTCACAATTATATCCTCAAATTACCCTTACTAATTTCCCTCCCTTATAATTAATCAACCACATCTTAAAACTAATTAATACACCCTCCCATAATCATTCCCTCCCTTTTTTAACCCTAAACCCCACCCATACCCTTCGTGTTTTTTAAGAACCCTAAAACTGATTCTTCATCTTCTTCATCTACTGTTCTTCTCCCTTTGTTCTTGAAGAACCCTAGATCTGGTTCTTCATCTTCTTCATCTACTGTTTTTCTCCCTGTTCTTCTGTCCTTTCGTATTCTTTTGTCTGCTCACATGGAAAATCCTAAGTCACCCCTTAAGAACCCTAACTCGCCTGTGAACTCACCCTTGAAGACCAAGAACTCGTCATTCAAGTCACCCCTGAAAAACCCTAACTCGCCTAGTTCGTCAAATCTGAGTATCTCCAAATTCCCTTACAAATCGCCTTCTAAGCTTGAGTTTAGGGGTTGTAATGATGGAAACCCTAGATCTGGGTCGTTAGCGTTTGAGGATGTATGTTTCGAGTATTATGATGACTCAACCTCTGTTGAGACTGATCCTAAATGGGGAAGAGAGCTTGACTCTGAAGGTGAGCCCATTTACACACCTGAGCCTGATGATTGGACTGATCGAATATACTTCCGCTAATGCTGTATTTTCGAATACTGATTGTGAAGAAGAAGATTGGCTTGATAAGCTTGGTCCTTTCTCAAGTGAGTTTCAAAACTTGTCGGTGCATGGTTGTTTTTGACTGATGATGATTTTTTTAGTCGTTTCTTGATGCATTTTTTTCAGTTGCTCTATGAACTTTTAAGTGAGAGCATTATTTAGCCACCTAAAATCGAACCTATGGGGTTTGGATTACTTTCCGACTACTAACCGCAAAGAGTTTCGATTTTTTACTCAATGATTTCAAAAAATTTTGCTTGATTAAAATGAGAGTATTGCAAACAACCAAGTTTTTCATTTATCTGTATATGAATACAAATGTTTCATTTTAAACAACATAAACTTTTTACATTGTTGTTTAGATCTGAAACACCCACTGTTTAAGATCCCAAAAGTTTGTCCAAAAATAAAAGGATTGTCATTTGAGATGTTTGCTGGTTTGCTGGTTTCTAATGTTTGTTGGTTTACTGGTTTGCTGGTTTGCTGGTTACTGATTTTGTGTTGTGTTGATGTTGCTGGTTTGGTTGTTGAATATAAATGTGCTTTGACAATCCTTCAGGCCATTTAGCTCTAATGGTTGGTAGTACATTTGTGATTAAATTTTGATTTGTTTGCTGAAATATTGATTTTGGCAGCATTATGTCTCTTCCTTCTAATCTAGTTGTGCTTTGCTGCTGTGATGAAATTTTGATTTTTTTAAATGCCTGGCGCCACTTTCTAATCTCCTTCATTTTTTTTGGATATTTTAATTTTGGGTTTCTTACTTTTTTTGTGGGCTGTGATGAAATTTTGGTTTGAAAGTATGGTTGTTTGCAAATCGGTAGCTATTTATGAAATTAACAATGCGTCATTTTGGTAATTTATGCAAACTGAAGTCAATGATCGAAAAAAAATCCGCACTTACATAATCAGTAACGACTGCAACTACACCAAGGACTGTTGTAATTTTATTTAGTACTCGGAAAAAGTTGATGTAATTTAAAACAATTATTGTAATTGTGGGATTTATTTATGTAATTTCGGTTTTTAATAGACGGAACGATGTAATTTTGGTGTTGTACTGAAAAGATATTCCGATTTTTGGGTGTTAAAAATATCAATTTCAAGATTTAGTTAGAAAATGCTTCAAAATGGTAGGAATCATTAATTTCTTAATCTTTACATTAAAAAACCATAATACCACTCTCTCTCCTACCCTTAGGGTCCCATTTTGACTCTCCTTAAAATCCGTGAAAAGTCAAATGGGACTTCCATGGTGAATAGGAGGGAGCATAATCTAATCTTTTAACCCACCCGCATCTTAAATTATGCAGGTACTCTCTTAAGAGACCGTTTTTTGTAAAGACGACTCTTAAAAGTTCAGCCCAAATCTATATTTAGAGTTGTAACAATATATATTTAGAATTGGACTAGACTTTTGAGGGCCGTCTTTACAAATTACGGTCTCAAGTAAGAATTTGTGTAAATTTTTACGTCAACACTTACTATATCGAAGTTTTGAAATGGACCAATGGGGAAAAAGTGGGCTTACCGACACCATGAACTCTGAACTAATTCATGTGGCGAATCCAAGTAGATATATTGCAAATTAAAGTAATTAATTGCTTCATCATAAACCATAATATTCAAGCCTTAAGAATAATTACATCTTTATCCTTCTAAAAATCATGATTACTTTTCAAACAAGTTTAATTTTCATTAGTGGACACAACCATTATTTTTGAAACAAACAAGCAGATGATGTTTCCATTTAATAATAAAACCACATAGAAAGTGACATTTTCTAATTTCCCACAAAAATAATACGAAATGGAATATTGTTTGTGTAGTAGAGTTGGATAGAGACGTGACCTAACGGACCCGATGATTTGACATCTATCCGACCATATAATCCAAAAAATAGATTAATAATTATGTAAAAATCAGCATCAAAATAAAATTCAATTTTAAATCGATTTAAAATATTTAATTTAAAATAGTCCGATAACACGAATGAACATATAAGACATGTATGTGAACTGCTCACACTCAGGCTTAAACAGTTAAAGAGACTACGGAAGATACCATGCATGAACCTGCCTTAATCAATCACTTATCACTCAACGAAATGATACATTATCTAGTTATCTACCTTCCTTTTGAACAACTATGATTTCGGTGTTGCACTTTTTGGTATTCTCTCACTTTCATAACTTTCTATCTTATTCGGAGCTTATTTGGTAAATAGTTGTAGTTGTTCATTGTTGGCGGTTTAGATGATTTGTTTAAGTAGCCAGTTAAAGTGTTGGTTTTTCAGATAGCTAACAAGTCAGCTGTTTAAGGAAATTATTTTTAAAAATTAATATTGATTGTTGGATATATATATATATATATTAGAGTAAAAGGGGCTAACAAGCTCAAATTACTATTAATAGTGACACTTTAGTAACAATTCCAAAGAAACAAAAGAGTAAAGTATAATAAGATATAGATGTTAGCCTAAAAAACGTAGATAGTCATGACGCATAACCCAAATTATGCATAGTTTTTTTAGTGTGTGATTTTTAATAGTTGCTACATTTAAAGTAGCAATTACTCTACTTTTTATCAAATGATCTTGTTTTACATATAACTCTTTATGTATGATGTAAAAATTAGTTATGTGGGAATTTATTTGATTTGTCTAATGTATATTTGTATAATAGAATCAACTTTTTAGGATTTTTGATCATATGTAATAGCAATAGGAAATACTGGTTTTGTGTTTAATTTTAGTCTTTTTGAGTGGAAATTATGAATGTAACACATGCTCTCTTCCTACAACATCCTAAATATTCTACTTGAAGCCCCCATTATATATTGAAGGAATATTTACTATATATGTTACTCGATCTATTCACCCTAATAATGTTAATTATTTAATTAGCACAAAAAAATAAGAAAGTGGTTGAGATCAGTAAGTAGGCGAATAAAATATACAAATTAGGTGATTTGGCAAAAAAAAAACCTTACATAATTAAAAGGAAATGAAATAATTAAGGATAAATATGTAAAATAACCCAACCTAATTAAATTAAAATGAAACATTTAAAGTAACTTGTCAAAAAAATAAGACTAATAGGGTGAATATAAGAGAGCATGTATAGATATATATACAGAAGTATGTATAAACTACTTCTATAACAATTAGAAAAGTAGAGACCAATATTGAACACAATACACTCGCATAAAAACTTTAACACCCCTCAAGTTGGAGTATAAAGATGACAAATATTTAACTTATAGAGAAGATATTAAAAATAACTATGACTTTGAGTTTTGGTGAAAATATCAGCTAACTGCTAAAAAAAGGACATGAGAGGGACTAAGAGAACCATATTGAATGTTATCACGAACAAATTAACAATGAACTACTATATATTTAGTGCGTTCATGTAACACTAAATTTTAGCAAAATAAAGAAAAAATTATCGCATAATTTTATTTGCTAATACTAACGATGATTATTACTTTCTATGTCTATGAGAAAACACCAAAATGAAAATGTTGTATTTTCGGTAGAAAGAAAAATTGTGTTTGAAAATACAACAAAATACAAACAGATGATAGAAATGAGATGTTAAGATACAAAAAATAATAATATTGAAGGATGAGAGTAAAAACAGAGTTTGAGACTTAGACCATTGCTATAAAAGGAAATAGGACATTTTGAGTGAGACAAATAAAAATAGAATAAGAACGCATGGAGTATCATTGATTAGGCCTTTTTTCATTTGTTATATATCCTTCTTCCATGTAATTTTGCACACTTTGTAAATGACACAAAAATTAGAGAGTTGGGTATAATGGGTTAAAATGACGAGATCTTTAGAATCAAAAGAAAGAATATAGAGATTTGAGGATAAAAATTATGAGTTATCTAGATAAAATTAAGACAAAATTAATAAAATGAATTAAAATAGAAAATTGAACAAAATAAAAAGAAACACCGATTTAGATACGGGAAAGAATCATCTCTAACTATATTAAGATAAGATACTTTTAAATTTTGAGGTTCATAATCAAAGAATGAAAATTAATTCACAAATTGCTGTGAGAGACAGTCTTTATAACCAAATTATACAAATTAGAGAGAAAATAAAAACATGGGCCTTTTGTTATGAGGTTGTATCTTTAAAAGTCGGTCTCTCACAAGAGTAGCTGAAATTAATTTAAGACGATGCGTTAGAAGACTTTTGATTCAGTCAAGCTATTTACGGATTTTTTAGGAAAAAAAAATGTACATCATAATTCTTTACAAAGTAAGATGAAGTCACTGGCAAGGGTGTTATTTTTAGACAAAAGAACAATTTTCAATTCATCAATTTGAATAAAATTTACCTTATCTTCTCACTTCAACTTTAATTACAATTTTAACTTGATTATATATTTGACTATATATATCTAATTGTTTAATCTTTATCAAAATTACTTTAAAAAGGAAAAAAAATACTACCCACCACAAAAATAAACCTGTCAAGTGTCAAGAAACTGGATGTATTATCAAATGCAAGTCAAAATCAGTAACGGGGAACATGCCTAATTATACATGGACTTTGGTGAGGCCGTGAGGGAGATAAATTAGTGATTGGCATGTATTAAGAGGACCCACTTTGTTTACAAGAAATTAAATAAAGGATTATACATATGCCTTTTTCATAAAGAGCAACGTGGGTTTTAACTTTAAACTTGATTATTATAAGCCAAAATTATGGAATTCATACGTGTGAGGTGTGACTAAAAAGGCTTGTTTAGCGTAAATTGCAAGAAAAAGCATTTTTGTGTTTGTTTTCAACTCATTTCTTCTTCCAGAATGTTTTCCACATCTCTTGACATATTCTAAAAAGGTTAAACAAGAGTATCTAAGCTGTAAGCATCTTATGACATATTTATTCATGTAAGAGAATACTTTCAAGTTGCATACACCTTGATGGACTTGTTCCATTTATTAGAACTGTTCTACATTTTTACTTATCCTTTTAATTCTGAATACCATATATGTTCCTAACTTTACGACTAAAATACATTTTCCCAGTGATATTATCTACAAGAGCAAGAATATGAACTCCACATGAAGATCTCTATGGTAGAGTAGCAGATTCAATGCCCCATATGTCTCTAGCATACTGATGAATAGTTCTGTCACTGCTGAACTTAGACGAACCAGCTGTGTTCAAGATTGACATTCTGGTCCATTTCTGCTCCCAAAGAATTCACAATTTTAGAACAATTGATTTGAGAATTGAGATAACATGGAATATTCATAATTTATATTGATGCATTTTCGAAAACACACAGTTACCGATATTATATTGTAGAGTACTAAAAGCAGTATCAACCTATCAATCAGTGAAAAATTCTCTCAAACTTGGACATGCAAAGTACTGAAGCACTCATACCACCCTGATTATGGATACTATCTTAAATCATACTATAAAGCCATCCAGATGCAGAATCCTTCCATCCAAAAATAGCATGTCCAAGCACCAGTAATTTATATGACAAAATTTAACAACTCTTTTCAACACCACTTAATTTAAGAAGTACTCCAATAAAACTAGAAAAACCAATCATTAATCATGACTATATAAGACTTCCAAATATTTTAAAAGTACGATAAATATGCAGGTACCAAAGCCATAATCCCAAAATATGGGTCAGCTACATGAACCAAATCCAATAAAGGTCATAGAAGTACATCACAAACATTTGGGATGCCACTATCCTTGTCCAAAGTACCAGTATACCACCACAGCCACCGTATAAAAGGAACAAACCATTTCTGGGAAACCTAGCCATGCTTACAAATTCATACAATGTCTCCCAAGAGCTCAAGACCTTTGCATGATAAGATATATAAGAGGTATATATTGTTATATCCCCATCGTTTAGAGCAGTCTGAGCAGAGTTATTGAAAAACCATAGACTACTATTCATTTTGAAATCTAATAAACAAGTACAGATAGCTAAATCACATGTTTGATGTTGTCCATCACTCCCTCCATCCCTTTGATTTTCTCCCCGCTTTTGCAGATGCGAGAGCTTTTTTACTTGGAGAAAATTAAAGGGACATTAGGATTGTTATTAAGGAAAAAAAATCTGAAGCTCTGTAGCCAACAGATCTTACAAATCAGGATAAGAGTAAAAAAAATTTGTGGCTTTCTTAATGCTGTTATATGGAGACATCTTATTTTAAACTTGAGTCAGGCAGGTGACACTGTTTCGTAGCAAGTTAGTAACTGGGTTTTTTTATAGTCGTAAAAATCAAGCATCTACAAACTATGATAAGGTTGATTTAGAAAAGATGTTTTACACGCACTTAAAGTTTCATAGTAGAAGAAACTTACTTTCTGATCACGGTACGCCTCGTCAACCTTCTCCTGGCACTCTATGTAGCTAGGGAAGTCCTGCCCAACAAGGAAGTAATCAGCGCGGCCGTAGCCTTCGTTTCCTTCAAGTGAGCCCATCAATTCATCATAATTGTTGCTACCAAATACCCCACTTCGGACATATTTCTTCACTTCTTCGAACCGTGGATCAGGCACAAACTGCAAAATAAGAAATATATCACTTACTTGTTAATGGTTCTTCTCCTTGTGCCTAAAAGGAATATAAAGTGATCAATTTGTCTTTCCATTTAGCGAGAGAATTGATTACTCAGAGACCGAATAGCTTGAACTTAACATTTGATGGAAATCATCGTTCTTTGAATTCTTATTATAATGGACTAAAGTAAAATTGTTCAATTGTACAAACTTGATGATGATGTTTGCTGTCAAGGGTTAATCGAAAACAACTTCTGTTATTACAAAAGGAAAGTTGTGCGCATCTAAAACTCTTGCCAAGTACAAGCCAATTAGTGACATTGGGATAAATGAGTATTGTAATCGAATGTTGTTATATGGAATTTTTTTAAAAAATGAACTAGTATATGCTAGATGCTATATGTGAAGTATTACTTACCATCCCCTGGGCTCTTTCTTTCCTTAAGCCAGAAACTTCATGAGCTTGAACGCCAAAAAGAAAAAAGTTATCCTCTCCAACTTCCTCCCTTATTTCAACATTAGCTCCATCTAGAGTACCAATCAACAGACATCCATTCATTGCAAACTTCATATTACTTGTTCCACTGGCCTCCATTCCAGCAGTGCTGAACAATACACAAACAGATTTCAAACAGAAATTACAGGACAGAGGAACATTGGGCAGAAAAAAAAATATTATTATTATTATTATAGGTCTCTTGAAAGTAAAGGAGGTTTAAATTTGTCACCCTGTATATCAAACTTTTCAAGAGGAAAAAGCTCAGGCAATTTCGTCTGCTGTCTATTGAATCAAGGAAATTATTATTTTTAAATTTACCATGATATTACACAAGACCTAATGTCACAAGTACGTGAAATTTTCGTATTAGTTACAAATGAGTTATCTTTAGGTATCTCCCAAACTAATTCGTAGATAAGCTGGTATTATACATCATCATTTGTGAGTCTTGGAATAATGTATTACTCCTGTGAGGGAGAGATGCAAGTAATGACTAAGACATGAGTCACGAATCCTTTGGAGCTCCCATCCAATGGTGACTAAAAAAAAAAGAAAAAGTATGCAAGATTGCAAGTAAGCGTTATATCGTGTGCAAGAATCAAGTACACAAAATAAATAGAGCTCGCGCAACATAGATTACTTGAATAGATGAATTCAAATTAATTACCTTATATGCTGAGATAGCTCACTGCCAGGAATAAGCACTTCAGCAACGCTAACATTGTAATCAGGGACAAACACAACCTAGTTTGAAAGGGAAGCGGACTTAGGACAATTAGAGTCTAGAGAGCGAGTGAAGAAAAAATGTAAAGCATACTTATCATGGTCAAAAATAAAGTTGACATAATGCACCCAAGTTGATGGAAAGTTGAGAACTATTATGTCATCAAGTTGATCACTTACCAAATCGACCATCGATATTACCCAATACTCCTTTGTCCTAGTGAATTTGCTACAATGTAGCACATTTATTATTTTTATGGTATGGTTGGTTTGTTGGGAGAATAAGATAAAATGAATGAATTCTTTGGATGGTAGTGTGGATGAAAATCAAAAAAGTGATGGAATCACTTCCAAATATGGAAATATAACTAATTAATAAAGACTAAGGGGTTATCTCTAAAGAAACTTCTGCTTAAGTAAAAGTGAATAGCCTTCTTTTTTCACCTATAATTCTACAAGCAAAGACTAAGAAATAGATAGATTATTATAAAAAAAAACCATGTATACATACACACTGCCAGTGCCAGTACACAAAGATCATCAAGCATTAACAATACCCAATAACTCTAAAGAAACTCAAAGGAAGAAAGGCCATTTGTAGTTCAACACTTCATCCTTAATTCCACAAGCAAGGACCATATCATACCTCAGAAAAGAAATAAGAAACAAGAAAAACATACACACGTTAATTAGCCCTATTAATTTCATACTCGTCATAAAAAATGTGCAAGTCAACTTGGGTACCTTCATGGATGACAAAGCAGATAACGGTTCGACCAATTAAGACCTTATATTACATGTTCACTAAAATTATAATTTATAAACTTATAAAACTAGTGATTATAAAAATTATGTTTACGCTTAGTGACCAATAACTAGGTGATTTTAAAATAAATGAGCTCACTAGTGAGATGTACCTTCAAAAGATCACCAATATCTGGATCATTATTTACAGTGGCTGCTACATCTGTGATGAATTTCACAATCCTCTTGGCTTGGACATATGTGGCAAATGCTTTGCCTCCAAAAATGCACACTCGAGGCACGTATCTTGCAGCCCTTTCCTCGGGAGTCATTTCCTTCATCTCCTTATACCGATGAACAATACCCAAAATGTTTAACAATTGACGCTTGTATTCATGTATACGTTTCACCTGATTAATCAACTCAATCACAATCTCGAAATGAATATTTTTACAATAAAAACATGCAGCTGACCGCTGAGAACCTTTTTGATCAGTACAACAATACAAGATCGTTGCATTTTGGTATCGTTCTGATAATTGATCGGAATGTGTTTTAAGTATATGATAATAAAACTACCCAAATTCGAGTCGAGAGTATCAAACATGTAATTGTAATCAACAATAGAACTTTCTTCCTTCTTCTTATCCCTTTTGTAGCCAACCCTTATCTTTTGGGATTAAGGCTCTGACATTGTTGTTTTTTCTTATCCCTTCATTTCTTCTCTTTTAAAGGGTGTGTGAGAATGTTTGGATTACCGCTTGCATGTAGGGAGGTGGTGAGGGATAGGTTAGGAATTAAACAATAAAAATACACCAAATCCAAATCCATAACATTACTGGCTTACTGCAATGTATTATATAGGGAAGTTACTTTCTAACAGATATAAAATGAATAGGATTCAATAAGATGATACAGATACAAAGGGGCGGAGCCAAAAATTTAATGTAAAGATGAAAATATAAATGAGGTACTAGCAAAATAAAAAATATAGTTGAATGACCAATCTACTAACAAAATAATTTCTCGAGAAAAAGTAATAATTCTAACGTTTCGTTATTAAATGGAAAAAATCAATAATTCAAAACAAGTCTATTAACTTATAAAAACTACTCCTATATACCTGATGCACATTTCTACTATGACCACTAAATTTAGTTTATTTTATGATGTTTAATCAATCTTTATATCATATAGGAGTATATTATAAAGTAATAGGGGGGCTGGGTTAAAAATACAATAGGTCGTGTGTTTAGACCAGGAGGCCGGGCTAATTCCAGTGTGCCTTCGCCCTCGTATATACAAGACAGTCAATTATACTAACGCATGTATCATTTTCTACACTTCTATTGAAGAGAGAAAAAAGCAGGACAAATTAAGCATAGAATGATATAATGACTGAATACATTCCATCAGAATTCAGAACTGACCTGCACATCAAACATGGCATCTGGACTAACAACATATCCAGTTTTTTCTTTTATATAAGCTGCGACCTTCAGTTTGTTGATCCTCTTGGCTTCCCTCCATTCAGATTGGAGTTCCATATTATTAGCAAACTACAAAGAATATAATTCAATGGTGAAGCTAGTATCCTTTCTTCCAGATATCTGATCTACATATACAGGACGTGATGCAAGGTCATTGTTTTTGTATCAAAAATCATAAGAATGCAGCATGCCAGTCAACAGACCCATCAAAAAGTTTGACCAAGCAGCCAATTAAGGCTAATAAAGAAGTTAGTATGTAATAAATAGGCCCTAAACAGACTTTTAAATAAATGTGTCAGCGGATGTGTGAAAATTAGGTTAGTAAATCTACAAACTTACATACGATGCTAGAGTCTAGACATTAGAGGAACATGTTATTAGTTCTATTTTTTTATCCTTGGATTGACAATCTTTGAATTTTTTCTTGCAACGTACATTGCACACTTGTAGATTTGCATGATGAGTATTGATTAGCGTTTACAATGACATGATAAAATTATTGGACATTTAAAAAAAATACTCAGCGGCCAAGTCCCAAGGATTTGGATCCCATAAGCATTGTCCTTCCTAAACTCATGACTTTACACCTGATTATGATACCATTTCTAAGCAACGGTACAATAACATTTGGCATTACAATTCCTGAAGGAATTCTTTCGCTGCTCTAAAGTTGGACATGAGTGAGTAGAGGTATTTGAAAAGGTGATAGAGAATAAATTTTGAAGAAGTGTCACGACTCTTGACCAAGATAATTAGATGCGACACATTTGGGTTCTAGTTCTTACAGATGATAAGATCTATCCTATAGTGTAATATTCTAGGTAGAGGATAAGCTCTGTCGGATAGTGAAAGATTTCAAGATGTCAATAATAGTTGGGTTCCATGCAAATAAATTTTCGTCATTAGCCTTGAGAGTTTGATGGATGATCCACATTAAGAAGGTGAAACACTATGAGCAGATATATCCCTAGCATTTTGTCTGCAGAAAAGATAAACATATAGCATGCTCGCGTAGAAATTAGATCATGTTCATCCTCAATTGGGTTTCATTCCATTCTCGATTTTCAAAGCTCTGCTGACATTGTCCTCAGTAAGCTCTATCAAAAATGTCAAATCCTGGTAAGGTCTAGTCTCGAACTCTTCCACTGAAAACATTTTTACTTCTGGTTTGTATGGTTATCCCGAAATGGAAAGTGCTTCACTTGCAGATTTCTTCTTCTGGTTTGTCCTACTCTATCATCGATGTTTATACCAAGTTTAAATCTACTATGGATTCCTGCTCTATCAGTCTTTCCTCATATTGCACTATATCCAGACAAGACATCAACACCAAGAATTTGTCCTTTGCATCGCGCCATTTCCAATTCCAATTCTTACCGGATGAATGATAGATCCTTCAACCTTAATCATTTGTGATTCTCACATTTGAAGAATCAATTGGTTGCAGATACTTACAATTTATATTTATCTGATTAGAGTGGATGGATACAAAATATCAACCAAACTTTCGTCTTCAACCAACATCCTATAGATATTTAAATTTTCAATATCTAGCATAATCACTAAGCCGTCAGAACGTAGATAAACAATGAGATTGGAATCCTAAAATCTTTCGCTTCTCATTTCTGCTTGGGTCAATGACCCTGAAAACTAGTTTTCGTGTCTCATTTCAGGAAAAGGTGAACTCCCTTATGTACTTTCCTCTTTTTTCAATTCTTCTCGGCCTCTATTACCCGTAATCTTTAAGGGCATACTTCAATCACATAATATCATAGTTGCCACTCTTCATCTTTGCCACCCAAACTTTATCATATAAGTCACATCTTGTTGGATACCCCCACTTTTGCAAGATTGAACCAAGGTATTTGATATATTCACTTGGCTATATCTAAGGGGCCTAGAATGTTACATAATTTGGTACGACTACAGCTAAGCAATAGATAAAGTGGATAAAAATGTATGCTTCACCACTTAGTTCCAATTTCTTGAAGCTAACATGGGTGCAAACCAAAATTCAACAAAAGTATCATGGCCAAGAGCTTGACATTGAAGAAAGGTAATGGATGTGGACATTTGAGACAGATTAGGGAATCATTAGATCATTGTTTGATTTTTGAATCCCAAAGAACAAAGAGGAGAAAGTAGATTATTTGGGTCAATTATTTGTGCTCATACTAGCGATTAGATTAAAATACTTTGTGCTACAAGATGGGGTAGTTATATTGAATAGTCCTCTTTTGCTACCCAAAAAAAATCTACTCATCATGATGGAGATATGTGCATATACCTTCTTCAATTCTGCGAGCTTTTCAGTTTTCAAAATCCAGTCATCTGATCCAGTCCACTTGGTTATAATTTTACTTAGAGCCGGATTACAAAAGCGTATCCATCTTCGAGGAGTAACACCATTAGTTTTATTCTGAAATTTCTCAGGCCACAACTGCATAAAAAGAAAGAAAGAATACAAAAACAATGGTTAGGTCAGTGGGTTTTCTGCATTTATAAATCCAAACATGCAGATAACTGCTTTATTCATATATTTACCTCATAAAAGTCATTAAAAACATCAGCTTTGACAATCTCACTATGTATTTCAGCAACGCCATTGACTGCATGTCCACCAACTACACAGAGGTTAGCCATGCGAATGACCTTTGGTCGGTTTGGATCTGGCTCAAATGTAGACTGTATTTTCTTTTGAACATATAAAACTTTAGATTCATCTTCATCAACGGCTTCAGTTGGAGTAGTAGTAATGGAGCCATTTTGGGGTTTGACAAGCAATACAGAAGCAGGAAATTCAATATTATCTATAATTCTCATCTGTTGCAGCTTTTGTTGCAACAAGTCAAGATCATCAGTACCATATTCATCTATTATGGTTTTAATCAGCTGGTGAAAAAAGGGTAAAAAAAGAAGGTAAGGATTACATTACATTATATTAAATGATGCAATAGAAGTAGAGAATAAATGGCATCTCGATAATGCTTTTCCAATTACCTCCTCATCAATTAATTTTATAATTTCAACATGTCGAGGGAGCAGTTTCTCAATAAGCTCCAAGCTCCATTTTTCTAATGCCTCGGGCAAAACCGTGTGGTTTGTATATGCAACAGCTCTGGAGGAAAATTGAAAGAAGTGTGCATTTGTTACTACTGATTAAGGTGAATAGTTACTAACAAAAACAAGAGTAAAGTCTAAATAAAGATGGCCTGTGGCCTGTGCATCATAATTTCCTTCACATCCACCATCATGTCTTATATCGCCCTTTTTCGTATGTGAAGTATTGGTTTTCATCAGTAAGTTTGAAGAATTATGTAATCTGCTATGCCTAAAAAAATGAACACCATGCAAATAAAAAAAACAAACAGAATAGCACAGGAAGACTTACTTCTGTGTTATACTCCATGCTTCATCCCAGCTCAAACCCTTGACATCCATCAATATTCTTATGAGCTCCGGGATGCAGAGTGTTGGATGTGTGTCATTCATCTGCACCGCGACCTTTCCAGGAAAATCTTCCCAATTCACAGGGTCTCCTGATCTCTTTTCAAATTGTGCAATAATATCTTGAAGGGAAGCAGAGCACAATGTGTATTGCTGCTTCAGTCGAAGTGTCTTTCCCTCCAGTGTTTCATCACCAGGGTAAAGAACGTAACATATCTGCTTATAGATAAATCACCAGACAAAATCATTTCTCACAAGTTGACAGGCTTTTTATTATTGTAAATTGGATCAAAAACATAGAACTAACTCTAAATGTAATTCTTGGCCTGAAAGACTGAAACAGCACACAGTATCTTATAGAAACCCAGCTAAATAAATAAATAAGTTCTAGATTGCAATCATGCTGTCTAAAAGCACACATCGGTATCTGTAAATCTATATTTTATCGGTTAGGATATGGTAAAAATAAAAGCATCAATGTCAATATGTTACTGCTTTCTCCTTCATTAACCATTATTTAGTATACAAACCTAAGGATGGCCATCAAGTATCAACAGGACGTAGGAAACTTGTACAAACCTTCTCTGCGTTTGTCATTGCCTCGTATGCTTTTGCATGCTCGCCAGAATTAAAAGCACGTAGATCAAAGGATTCTGATGAAACCTTTGTAGACCATAACCGAAGATTAATTGTTGTTTTAGTCTTATATCCTGGAATGGGAACATCATAGGCAACAGCTTTTATTTCTTCTCCCCCTACCCATTCTTTTTTCCCATCTGCCATGGTGATGACTTTTCCATAGAATTTCACTGGGTAGGAGACGTCATTTCTTACAATTTCCCAGGGATTACCCATCTGAAAGGAAATGCTAAAGCTGTCAGGAACAACATAAAAAAAGGAATAGCATTATGACTAGGCAAGTTGAACAGTCAGGGGTCAAGTTTGTGTTTGGGCCATATATAAAAACGAAAACCCCTTGACCAAAACCGAAACCATTTAGTTAATTGGGTTGAAAATCATAACCTTGACCTAATTGATCGGGTCAACCTTATTTCAACTCACTTAACCCGTTTAGAGTTTTATGTTTCCATTTTTGGTTTTTAACATTGTCTACATATTTATTTAATAGGCCTCAGTTTTAAGCTTTTGGCTTATGAGTTGTATATTTTATATGCACTACAAAAATTAGGAACAATTCAAATGAATCAAAGTCATGTATATTGATTAACCTGGCTCAAAATTAACTGTTTAATTAAATGGTTATTCAATTTCATTTTAGGTTTAAAATTTTGACCTTAAATAATCTCATTTGTTAATTAGGTCAAGCCCAGTAAGCCAGTTGGGTCAGCTTTTGGCAGTCCTAAATTAATGACAGTCATGCATTCACAAACTCGTGGCACGCCATCCATGGAATCCTGCTGAAGCAATGATTAGTTAAATTGTAAACAACGAGATAGAGATGACTATAAAGAATCGTTCAATACCTCAAGCCAGTTTTCAGCAACTTCATCCTGGCCATCTTTTGTAATATATTGCTTGAACAGTCCATACTTGTATCTGAGGCCATAGCCCCATGCTGGGTAATCTAGTGTAGCCAGGGAATCCAGAAAGCAAGACGCGAGTCGTCCAAGTCCCCCATTTCCTAATGCAGGATCAGGCTCCTGTGGATTATTCATAGACACCTTGGTAACTACCAAAAAGAAATTATTTCCATAAAGAATCATGGATCTCAAACATTGAGAAGTTCAACTAGGTGTTTTATTCTAAAAGAATTGTTTGGCATTAGTTTTATTAACAAATATGGAAGTGTTAAAGGGCATCAATAGTTGTTACTATATATAGCCAAACATTTTCCATTGTCCTATACATATCCCACATATGTGAGTCAAGGTAGCATACCATTCTTATTTCTTAACATTACTATTTGATAATTTTTACTTAAATAAGATTTTACAATGAACAACTCTGCGCCAAGAGCGAGAGAGAAGAGATGAAACACAGCATTGCCTTTGTATCAAACAAGAAAATTTGAAACGTGGAGGCTTTAAAACAAATGGAATTTTAAAACTCTTGCAGCTTGAAAAGATAAAGAAATCTACAGCAAAGACTGTTCCAGAACAATGAACATGAAGAAACCTGCTCAGCAGTAGCTTCTAGGGTATGACCAAGCTTTCTCAAAGCCTCTGCATAAGCACCGGATAGCTCAAGATTTCCAATTGCATTCAATAAAGCTCGGCCCTACAAAACAAAATTAGAAGTTAGATATATATTCTCAACTGCTTAAATAAATTACAGTTGGAAACTCCCTTGTATCATAAAGTTGAAAAATGAAAGAAAAGTCAAACAGACATATATGCATATTCTTCGATAACATTGTAACAGACAAAATAGGCTGTGAAATATTTTCATTGCACAAGAGAAGAAAATGAACCTGTAGGAATTCCATAGACAAATAATACGCTTGCTTGACATTTGCCTTTTGATAATATTCATAAGTTGCATTCCAATTGATGATAAGCATGTCACGGACACTTTCTGCAGTGGCAAAGAATGCCTTGGGAAGATCCAGACGTGCAGGAGAAAAGGATGGAGTGAACTCTGCGTGATATTTAATGCTGGATGCAATTGAATCCGAATCCGGAGCACAAGAATTTTCAGGACCTATCACTAATTAAGAAGCATAGAATCCAAAATTAAAACCAACAGAGAAAAAAAATATGCAAGCACTGTTTTGCAAAAAGATTGACCACTTCTAATTTTTTAAGTCCTATGTTACCATATACATACTACTGGTGAAGTGAGAGGGTGAAAGAACACTACCAACATGTATAATAAGCACAATGCTAAAGTCACCATCCAAAAAGAGTAACCAAATTTCTATGTTGAAGCCAACAAACCAGTCATTAAAACAATTGAACTAATGCGAAGAGCAGCAATTTATATCACCAATAACATAAATCAAAATACAAATTATTGAAGATTCATGCTAGACTTTGAATCGTAACAAAAATCAGAATTAGATAACTTAAAAGATTGAACAAACCTTTGACAAAATGCTTCCTTGCCTTATTGCAACATCAAATTCCCACATCTCTCCACTCCATCCATCTAGAATTAGGCATACTATATAGATGTCTAAAAAACTCTTAGATATTTGTATGAATAGTAATAGATTGTGAGTCGTTTCTCAATGTGATAATTATTTGAAACAAAAGAGTAAGATCACAACTCTAGCAATAGCCACTACAATCAGTCAATCACCATCTATTAAAGATTCATCTTTGTAGTCTTTGCAGTTTATGGTGAAATTATTTGTTCTCGTTGTCGGTGGATATAGCTTATCACATTGATAGTGAACCACGTTAAATCTTGGTGTGATTTTCTTATTGTTTGTTTGAATCTTTATTTTCTTTTTATTGTTTTCAATATTTGCTTCCGCTGTCTCGCAACATCTATAGACTCCATTCGAGATGAAGATGCAAACAAAGATTCAGGATAGAAACAACAATGCCAATGTGGCAACTGGCAATGCCTTAATCCAATTGGACAGCACTCGGCAGCGACTATCTAAAAATCTTCCTCTACAAAGATCATTATCCTTCATTCACTCCTATTTAGTGATTTATGACTATCAATATTCAATACATAATCAACAAGAAAAGGAAAAGAGTGAAAGATAACTTTTAAGCGACCAAAATCCATCATGTTCAACAATGTATCATGCTCATCCAATCCTCATAACCAGATAACAAATAAGAAAATAGCAAGATTAATTGCCAAAAACTCAAAAAGAAAAAAAAGAAGAGAAATATAGAGGCATACTTTTGTCGTCAGTGACGGCATCCTGTAATCTCTGATCGCTGACAGTATTTGTAATACTCAAACTCCTTCTAGACGAATGCTTCAATGACGGTGAATTTCGGAGATTAAGAAACAACGGATTAACATTCTTTAACTTGAAACTCAAATCAGAGATAACTGGAGTCGAAATTAAAGAAGAAATTGATGAACATCGAGTCGGAAATTGAGTAGAGTTAGCCGCCATTGACGAAACTTTCATCTTTCTCTTTCTCTTTCGTAGAGGTTCTTGAAATCGCCAAGAAAGGAAAGAGAAAAAGGGAGAATGAGAAGGGATTCTTGAAACTTGAGACTTGAGAGTGAGTAGCCACTAGAGAGAAGAAAAAAGAGTAGATGGAAGAAAATATCAGCACATTTTTGTTACTATTTCGTCGCTTATATACTGCTAAATACTGACGGTGCCTGTGCTGGGGTTTGACGTTTTACGACAACTGCTGTGAATTAGTATAACCTTTTTGTGATTCTGAAAGCGGGAACCAAAACTAACGATAATTATTGCACTACTCTCGCGTCGATGGCTCTATCACTAATCTTTGCTGGATAAAATTTGAATAAATTTAAATATAGATAGAAAGAAATAAATAAAAATACTTTCCCCTTGCATTTAATTAGTTGTAAGTTAAAAGAGAGATATGGGTTAGGCTTTTGAGAGACGTTTATACTATAGACAGTCTCTCAAGAGAGGGTATGTTCTATTTTTGGGTGATGGTCCACTACTTTCTTTTAATCTCATCCACACATTTTTATTTTCTTTTAATTTTATCCACACAATTCATTCTCTCTCCTCATTTATTACCGCATTCTTAAAAAAAAATCTATTTCTCTTTGATGTAAATCAAAGGAGACAGAAGGGGTATAATTTATGGAACAGGGAGAGAAAGCTATGATGAGTTGAAAATTTTATTTAAATGTGTAGATGAGAAAAAAAAGGGTATAATTTATGGAACAGGGAGAGAAAGCTATGAGTTGAAAATTTTATTTAAATGTGTAGATGAGAAAAAAAAATGAATTATTGTTAGAATAATAGAGTATGTCACAAATTTTATAGGAAAAATAAAAATTAAAAAGTATTTGAATTGGTAGTAGAGAGGAAGTCCTTGTAATTTTTATAATACTGGCTTCGTTCTTTTATATTTGTCCACCTTACTATGACGAATAATTTTAAATGTTTGTCCACCTTATAATATTTTTCATTTTTGGAAAATATAGCTTTTATAATGAATTATAAACGGTCAGAGATATTTAGAATTACATTAGTTTCTATGAGCCAACAACCTTCTTTTGAGTAATGATATGTCATCTTGCATTGTATGTCTCTACATGTTTTAAGAATAGTTTCTATGAGCGGAAGACACTAAATTGATGATGAAGAAAAGAGTTTAAATAATAAATTGGACAATTGTCACTACAAATAAATATTAAAATAGCGATGGGAAAAGAGCGACCGAAACATAATACTCATCGCCAACGCCATTGGCGACGGATTGGCTATGAGAAGCTCATCGCCTTTTGTATCTTGTAATCGGGCATGCTTTGATTATTTTTTTACCTTTAGCGCTAAGATGCGTACCTATTAGGGCATACTTGGATTGGGAGTAAATATTTAAGGGGTAAAAAAAGTCAAAGTAAGAAAATGAAGTTGATAAATGAAAAATTAGTGAAATTTGATTGTTGTAAAAGTGGAAGAATGATTGTAAAGTAATGAAAAATGAAGGGAGCTCTTAATTTTGTGGGGATATATATTTATTTTAGGGAGGATGGTAGAATGTATTACCTCCATAATAGGGGAAATTATCTTCTTTTTCCTTCATTATTTTTATTTTATACTTATCTTACCTTCTTCAAACTAAATCAACTACTTTAAATGCATTTTTATTTGCTTTCATTTCATTAGTTTGACTTTATTTCTCTCGTAAATATTTACATCTAATCCAAGCATACCCTTAATAGTACTTTTTTATGGTGTTTTTTGCCACACTTTGGCAAATGGGTGATGAATGTCGATAGGTGGTAGTTAACTTTTTTAGTTAGCCTTTTTGACCAATTGAAAGTTTTAGCTAATGTTCTTGGCCTTTAAATTAGTTGTTTAGTGTGATGATGATAGGTAAAAACTCAAATATTGTTTATTGGCAATTTATCAAAGGAATAGTGAAATAGTAAAAAAAAAAAAGTTTTTTGGTTTAAAAGCTGGCTTTTCAGCTGACTAAAAAATTATTTACCAAACACGTTTTTTAACAAATCAACTAGCTAAAAGCAAAAGTCAACCCATAAGTAATTTACCAAGCAAGACATATATAAAAAATGTTAAAATATTTTGATTTTTTATATCCATCAGAATTTTTTATGTAAATTTTCAAAAAATTTCTTTGATTTTACATTAATTTTCAATTTATATTTTTTGGTGAATTATCTACTATAGGTGGTCATTGGTGACCCAAGTTTACTCTAGACAAATGATCCCAATTTACTCTAAGCAAATAATCCTAAAGTTGTGGATTGTGATTACTTATGGTTATTTTAGGTAAGATTATTGTAAGAAAATCATGAAAATGTTAGATTATTTTAGGTAATTTTTCCTTTACTTTATGAATTTTATGTTATTCTCTCTATTTCCTTGAATTTGTATCATTAAACTAAAAAGGCTCTCACATATTTAAATATTTTAAGATGTAGTACTCCTTTTGTCCCATTTAATTTGCAGCATTCTCCATTTTGGTTCGTCGCACTTAATTTGCATCATTTCTATTTTGGACTATGAGTCTATGACCCACCACTTCCTTTTAATCTCATCCATACATTTTAACTACCTTTTAATTTCAACCACACATTCATTTTCTCTCTTTATTTATTACCATTATCTACTTTTTTCATTAAAAAACAACTATAGTCTCTTTTCTTCAAATTATAGTAATTGACAAAATAAACCAAAAGTTCATGAATTACTTGATCAACTATTTGTGCATCTTTTCAAAATAAAAAAATAAAAAAAGCTATTTGTGCATGTGCATGATATTTTACAATCATGAGTATTTGTACAGTAGTGCAATTGTCTACAAGATGCATTTATGTCAACAAAGAGGCCATAAATTGCAAGGTCATATAGTCCAAGCAAAAAGATCTTTTGACAACTTGATGATTGAGATGTGCTAAAAAAAGTTTCACACTATTTAATTGTATATCAATCATAAATCTAAGAAAAATTAAAATTAATTAATTAAAATATTTATTACTCCCTCCATTTTAGATGTCCCATTTAGGTTTTCACGGTTATTAAGGGTGGTGTGGGGTCTATTAAAAAGATGGTAGTTGGGTATTTTAATTGATTAAATTAATTGTAAAGGTGGTAGTTGAGTATTGAGAATTGGAAAAGTTGGGATATTTAGGTAAAAAAAAGATAGACAAAAAAGGAAATGAGACAATTGATATGATTTTGCCAAATAAGAAAATGAGACATCTAAAATGATTCGGAGGGAGTATTATTAAATCAATGTACATCAAATAATAAAAAGGAAAGAATAATCCAACATATTCGTGATTTTTCTACGATAATCTCACCTATTGATTAACCATAAATAATCCCAACTTTAAGGGGTATTTGCCAAGAATAAACTTGAGTAACCCGATGACCTGCTATAGTAGGTAATTCACCAAAAAAATAAATTGAAAATTAATTTTAAATTAGAGAAAACTTTTGAAATTTTTCATAAAAAATTCAAAACAATAAAAAATCATAAATCTTTTTTAATATTTTTTTCGACATTTTATTTTAATTTTCTTTTTTTTTTTAAAAATAAAACTTGCAAGTCATCCGGTCACCGGGTTTACTCTAGGAAAATATCCCTCAAAGTTGGGATTATTCATGATTAATCAATTGGTGGAATTATTACAGAAAAATTATGAATAAGTTGAATTATTCCAGATAATTTTTCCTAATAAAAATCAAATTTATACAAGACTTTTACCGGTGCTTAGTGGACCAATGAAAATCGGCCGAGGTAAAGAAAAATATCAACAAATATCAACAAATATTAAATAATTGTGGTGAACAAAATGAGACCTGAGGGTTTCAAATATCTCTATAATTGTGGACCAGGACCACATTCACACCACAAGCCTGCATGATTCATTGAATCTTTATTGGTTAAGATGGTAAAATATGAATTTTTGACTTTAGTTTGCTCATAGTGCTGATAGCAAACTAAAAGTAAAAGTTGGATTATTAATTATAAATTAAAAGGATGTGCTGATAGAAAACTAAGAACAAAGATTAGATCATTAAAAAATAATTAAAAGGTGAGATTATTCATGTTGGATGCGTACGGTGAAATGTTAGATTATTAATATCAATTTTTCCAAAATTTTTTTTATAGGTGGTGAGAATTAAATTTTTGTGATAAGAATAAATTAAAAAATATCAATCACAAGACACTAACTTATAATTCAGGTGTTGGGTACGGTTCAACAAAATTTATTGAATGGAGGAAATTGCCACTTAGGTTTTTAGTTTTGGGGGACGAAATAAAAAGGGAGAATGAAAAGATGAGTTTTTTTGATTGGATTTAAAGGATTATGTGGTTATGTCACTTATGTGTGATGTTACTAACGAAAATATGGATAAATTCTATTAACGATAGTCTTTGACAAACAAAAATAAAATTTTTAGTAGTTTTGAGAAATTTTTTAGTTAGTATAGGTAATTTTTTGAGAAAAAGATTAAGTTTTTAAGTAGTTTTGACAATTTTTCTTATTACTATTGTTGTTGTTATTGTGATCTTGGATGTGACCACATACAAACAAAAGCTCTAAATAATGAAAAGCCATGTATGTGTCCAACAAACTAACTAATCAAATTTCAACATGATCGATTAGACGGTTGAAACTCCAACAAATAACATTTTCGTGAAGAATGTAAATCCAAACTACACTAACACTCACTTTGTTTTCGTGTGTTTGTTTGCTAACTATTTTTAAAATATATATAATTGGAGTTATTTTTTGATAATTTTAAATGTAAAGTATAATATTTTTGAGAAGAAAAAAGAGGAAAACATTTTGTTGTCGTTCTGTAGGGGCAAAGCAGCACCTACAAACTCCCCACTAAAATGCTTATAGGAAAATCAATTTTTTGTAGTGGAAATAAGATATTTATTCTAGGTTATCTTGTTGTCCACTACATTTTATGGAAAAGCCCTTAAAAATAAACATGATTAATATCATTATCCTATCTCCGATTGTTAATAACTTATCAACAACTCATTTTTAAGGTTAAATGAATGGTTTGCATTTCATGTTTTTATTCCGTCATAGATAATCAAAATTCATTCCTCTTAGAGAAATTTGAAAAAAGATTAAATTTCAAAAAAATTTCAGTTTTTAGAATGCGCTATTATTTTTTATATTAAATTTATTTTCTTGTCTTTGAAAATATTCCTCACCTCTAGCTACCTTTGCAACATTGCTTTCCATTGTCTTTGTTTTTTTTTTATTTTTTGAAAAATTGTATTCTTAATTATTTCTAGTTGTCTTTGTTTTTATTATCTTGTTATTAGCATTGTTTGTGATCTTCATTCAAAATTCTTGACCATCTTTATAAATACAAAACGGCATCCATCAAAGAAATTGGCAAGGCTTACAAAAACCTTGTCATGAAATGGAATCCTGATAAAAGCAATTCACACAAACATGATGCCAAGCACCAAGATAATAGTACTACACATTATAAGGTAATACCTAAAAACTTATGGTTCTTATATTAAAATTAATAATTAATTTCAACATTTATCCATGATTCTTCATTTATTTTTAAAATCCAACAACATTTACATGATCAACTTTTAAAGATCTCCTAATTTTTATCATGTATAAATTTAGACATTAAAAACTTTAGCATCATTATATTCCTTTTAAAAATTTGATAAGGGAAAATGCCCATAATAATCTAACTTTTTACTGATTTTTCTACAAAAATTTTAATTTTTGATTAATCATGAATAATTCTAATTATAAGAGATGCTTGCTAAGAATGCATCAAAGTAACCTCTTACCTATACAACAAGTCATTTTGCACAAAAATTAAAAACAAAATTAAATTTTAAAAAAATTGAACAAAAATTAAAAGATAAATCAAAAAAGTTAATTTTTTTAACTTTTAACTTTAATTTTTGATATTTTTGATATTTTTGATTATATTTTTAGCAAATAACCGAAAAAAATCTATCACTATGTAAACAACAATGATCTTGAATAAATGACCCTAAAATTAGAGTTATTCATACTTAAATAAAAGTTGAGATTATGATAAAAAAATTAATAAAATGTTTTAAAGGAAAATATTGTAAAAGTTCCATTTTCGAGAATAAATAAAAGGTTTAAGGAAAAATTACCTAGAATAATTCAAACTATTCACGATTTTCCTACAATAATCCCGGCCACCTATTGATTAACCATGAATAATCCCAACTTTGAGGGGCATTTTCCAAGAGTAAACCCGGTGACCGGATGACTTGCCATAACAAGTTTTATTTTTGTTTTAAAAAAGATAAATTTAAATAAAATGTCGAAACAAATGTTTAAAAAATGTTCATAAAAATTTTATGATATTTTTTATTATTTAGAATTTTTTATGTAAATTTTCAAAATATTTTCTAATTTTAAATTAATGTTTAATTTATTTTTTTGGTGAATTACCTATTATATCAGGTTATCGAGTTTATTCATAGTTAATCAATAGGTGAGATTACTGTAGGAAAATCATGAATAGTTAGGATTATTTTAGGTATTTTTTCTTTATTTTTAATGATTAATGAAAAATGGATTATTTCTCATAGGCATATAAATATAATGGCTTAAAAGAAGAAGAGGATTGGAATGGCGTAACGGCGAAAATAGAAGAAAAATCTCGACGCAAACGTAGCGTAGATGACAGTTTCTTCGTCCGATCTACTTCGTTACTCGGCCAGAGTACTAGTCGAAGAAGTCACACACCAATGCCGACCATGCGTCGGAATAGCAGTCGGTCATCGGGAATGTTAGGCTCATTGAAACGAAGTGTTAGTCGAAAGGCTACAACAAGCCCTTCACCAATACAAACACCGAATAGACTGAGCACCACTCCAATTATATTTTCTAATTCAACCGCAAGGAAAAAACCAAAACATGTTGAAAAAGTACTTGAGTGCTCATTAGAAGAACTCTGTTTTGGTGCTGTTAAGAAGATTACCATAACCAAAGATGTTATATCTGATCTTGGGTACGTTTCTCATTCCCTTTAATTTCTTTTTTTTTACATGAAATTATGGTTATCTAGTAGCCTGTAATTGTCATAAACTAATTCAATTAGAAGTTTGAACTGATGATTGAGGCTAACACACGTCTCGAATTTTTGAACTAAAATTGTTGGTGTATTATGTCAAAGAAACAACTCAACCAAAAGCTTAAGTTGATGGTTGAGGCCCCAAGATATATTATATACTCTAATACGCCCCCTCACACGAGAGCCCTCCTCATACTTGGTGCTAAATATTCCACTTTTAAATGAGGGGTGGTTGAGATTCGAACTCGTGACCTCTTGTCACACTGGCTTCTGATACCATGTTAAGGAACCAACTCAACCAAAAACTTAAGTTGATGGTTGAGGCCCTAAGATATGTTATATATTCTAACATATTACATGTCTTCCTTGTACCCACTGTTGAATATTTTATTCCCTCCTATTCACCTTAGGTGTCCCATTTACTTTTGGGACACTGTATTTTATTTTGCCAATAATAGTAATGTTGCAAGTAATATAAAACTTCCAAAATTGATAAGTGTTGCAAGTAAAATGGAATGAAGGTAGTATACTGTAACACCCTAAGATATGTTATATACTCTAAAAAGATGGTGAAGATTTTGAATATCCACGATCTTTACTTGATATAATGATAATTCGTCACAGTATCACTCCATGGGACCACTTACGTAGGGCCAAAATCCATGGGCAATGAGCATTGACTTGCATACATGAACTATTTCCAACATTATCAATATACTCCATAATAACTTATTGTTTAAGCTAATGCAGGATCATTGTACAAGAAGAGGAAACTTTGCAAATAAAAGTAAAGCCAGGATGGAGAAATGGTACAAAAATAACATTTGAAGGGAAAGGTGATGAAAAACCAGGGTATTTACCGGCAGATATTGTATTTTCAATAGAAGAAAAAAAACATCCATTATATAAAAGAGTTGGTGATGACTTAGAGTTGGAAATTGAAATCCCTTTGCTTAAAGCTCTTGTTGGTTGTACAATAACATTGCCATTATTAAGTGGGGACAAGATGGTTTTCAGAATTGATGATCATGTCATTTATCCTGGTTATGAAAAAATAATTTATCATCAAGGGATGATTAAGGCTAACGATAAACATCATAGGGGAGATCTACGACTCAAGTTTAATGTTCGTTTCCCTGAAGTACTTGGTGATCATCAGCGTTTGGAAATTTGTAGCATTTTACAATCTTGTTTTTAATAAGATCGGTTTTTTTATAAGTGATGTATAAGTTTAGATTACAAGATAGGTAAATTTTTAAATTCAATTTTATTTTATAAACTAAATTTATGTATCTGATGTATAATTTAGAAAAAACGTTAATGATTGACAAGTGCAAATATGTGGAATTAAAAGTGGAAATGTTTTCTTACTACTATGTATTCATTTGGTGCCTTGAAATGGACACAGATAAGAATGAAGGCGGTAAGCAAAGATACCTCCACCGTTATTGCTAAAGCAAGTGCCAATATTTATAATAATGACATTAACTTTGAACACTTAATCGAATATGCTTTGTCTTGTACTTTGGAGAGGAACGATAAGGATGTGTCGTATATGTGAATGGTTTAAGGTTTGGAACGATCGATGATGTGCTTAATGTGAGGCAAATGAGGCTTCACTAAAGGGTGGAACCATGCCTTGAACAAGGCAAGACATGGTATGAAGGTTGCTCGAACAAGGCAACATGAAAACTAAGTAAAAAGTGGACTGCAGGGGTGTGCTCGTTCAAGGCACATTGTGCAGAATGGTTCTGAAATAGGTGCTCGAGCGCATAGGGTGCTCGCTCGAGCACTATGCGTTGGATTCTTTTTTGGTCAGTTTGGCCACTTTATGGCATTAAAAGGTAGTGTAACTCCTTGTTTATTGTGATGTTTATTGTCATACTTAATTGGTATGATTAATTGGTGATGTAATTGTGCTTTGATGGTGCATTTAGTGCGGTTCTATGAAAGATGATTTCCTTCATCTATAAAAGGGAGCATTATTCATAAGAAAAAAGCACCACAAATACATATTGTTGAGAGGTTTATTTCTTTGTAAGACACTTGAGAGTGTTCTTCATAGAATTAGTATTGTGATTTTGAGAGAGTTGTTCTCATGATAAAGGGAGGTTTATTACATTCAATTTAATAAACTACATTTGAGGGGGAGGTATACAAGATACCTCATAAACACATGTGTTTATCTTTTGCCTTATATTTTCATTTGTTTTTCATTGTTGAACCTAGTAGAGGCGTTCATTTCAATTGGTATCAGAGCGGGGAGATCATTTGGGTCATTTGGGGTGTGAAAGTAAGGTTATAAGAACAAGAAAAACACAATGAGTGACGGGACAAAATTTTCAATTCAATTGTTTGATGGGTGAAAAGCTCTGTGGAAGACTACTTGGTGCAACAAGGCATTGATGATGCACTATTAAAGGAGAGGCCAAATCATATTGAGGAGGCAAAATGGACACAATGTAATATTGAAGGAGCATTATTCATAAGAAAAAAGCACCACAAACACATATTGTTGAGAGGTCTATTTCTTTGTAAGAAACTTGAGAGTGTTCTTCATAGAATTAGTATTGTGATTTTGAGAGTTCTCAAGATAAGGGGAGGTTTATTACATTGAGTCCATTTTTCCTTAAAAATAAAATATTCTAAATATGAAGAACATTAGGAAACGGAGGAAGTAATAAAAGTATCCATAATTTTGTGATATTTAAAACCGAAAACTTTTTTTAATGATTTTTCTAACTTATGCACTACGTATATAAGTTTAGATGATAAATTGGTAACTATTTAAAAATTTCATTTAGAATATTGTCTAAGATCTTATTATATTTACCTATTTTACAAGATATCTTTTATTAAATTTAAATTAATTATTATAATTATCGTCTAAACTTATGTATTAAGTGTATAAGTTAGAAAAATCTTTTTATTTAATATTTTGACAATATTATCTACAACAATCCTCAATTTCTTTAATTATCATTGACAACTATTACTTACAATTGAAATTATTTAAATATACTCAACCTTAAAATTTTTTAGAAAATATTTTAGCACTCACTATTCACTACTATTAAATATTAATCAATGTTAAAAAAAATGTAGTATTCATTAACAATGATCAAATCAAACTCCAAAATAAAAAACAATAATCCGATCAAATTAGGTTTAATAATTGACTTTTATTTGGATTATAGGATTATTATAGGATAGATGAAGAGAAATAAATGTTAATGATATTGAATTTCAGGACAATGATAATATTTACTCCGATTAAAACAAATATCAATTATAAAAAAATAAATGTAGTAGAAAAAAGAAAAAATTGACATTAATAATTCAACATTTCATTCATTCGCTATGAATAATCCCACCTTTGAATTATTTTTTAATAATCCAACCTTTGTGATAAATTTGCTCACATACCCTATTACTAATAATAGGTAATAATAGGGTCGGGTATGCTGCTACCAAACTAAAATAAAGGTTGGATTATTAACAACGAACTAAAGACAAACGTTGGATTATTAGAAAATAATCAAAATGTTAGATTATTCACGGCGGATGAGCAAAATATTGAATTATTAATGTCAATTTTTCAAAAAAATAAAATAAAATAAACATTTGAACGTCACGCACGTTCAAAAAATTATGGACATAATGTCAAACTCAACGGAGGATGGATCCTTTGCTCTATATTTCTGCAACACCTTTGATATCTTCTTGATTCTCTTCCATTCCCACCATTTCTCATTATTTTCTTCGCTGTCTCAAATTTTCACCCACATTTCTCTCTACATTGTGTTCATGGGTTAGACACAAAACCTTCCCCTTTTCCTTCTCTTCCCTAAAATTTTGATTCTACAAAATTTTCTCTCTAAATCCCTAACCAATTTCTTGACGCTTAATTTTTCTTGGTTGGTTTTCTCATCAAAAGTTACAATTATGATTTATGAATATCTATTATATAACTTAAGAGATCATGATTGTATTCAAAGGCGGTTCTAGGCACATTCAAGGTGTTTGATCGCCTAGGCCCAAAAATAGAGTTGCATTTTTTTTTTTGTGTAATAAGTTTTGATTATGAGATGAACTGTGTCTTGTTATTGTCATTTATGAATTAATATTTAAGCATAAACTATTTTATTTTAGCATGTAATTATACATTTTGATTTTAATGATGCAACTTTCTTAAATCATTCGTAAAGAGTATAAGGCCTTGTTTGGATTGAAGGAAAAGAAAAAAAAGGATTTGGAGGGAGGAGAATCTCTTGTTTGGATAGCAAAAAGGGAGGGAGTTTAAAAGGGATTTGAAGGGATTAAGTCCCTTCATTTTGTTAACATCCAAATCTCTCCATAAGAAAAAGATTTGGAAGAAAAATGAAATTCCTTCCTTTTCCTTCCCTTCCTTCCTATACAAACAATGAAGTATTTCCCTTCCTTTCGTTTCCCTTCTTTTCCTTTCTTGTCTCTCCTAATTTGCTATCCAAACATAGTGTAATGGTTCCATGTAATCTTTGGTCTGCTCTTGATTGTATTGCATTAAATTAACAAAATGATGATTCCTTTGTGCTAATGTTATCCAGGCTAACTGAAAGATGTTTGGATTCAAGAAAAAGACTGCAGCATCAACAGCAACAAGTCCTGCACATAATGAAGCAGAGACAGGTCTTAAAGGAAGACGAACATCATCAGAACCCATGCTCATAACCAAAGAACAAGATGAAAATTTAGAGGACAAGTCTATGCAGGAGCTTGAAACTATTGCTGTCAATAAGGCTGAAGAGACTACCAAGTCTGTTAATAATTGCCTTCGCATTGCCGAGGATATTAGGGAGGATGCTTCCAAGACCCTTGAAACTTTGCATCAGCAAGGTGAACAGATTCATAGGACTCATCAAATGGCTGTCAATATTGATCAAGATTTGACCAAGGTATGCCATTGTATATACATCATGATTTTGTATTTCTGTTTTTTTTGGGTGTTTGGCAAACGGATGATAGTTAATAACAGTTATTGATTTGACCAGCTGAGTTTATTAACTTGTTGGAGTAGTTGATATGAACCCGTTGTTATGAATAGCTTGTTAAAACACCTAATTCATAACAATAAGTTGTATGAACCAGCTAATTTACCTGCACTGCTAGTTTGACCATCCAACCCTCTATTTATTTCAAAATAAGTTAAAATTGCCCAATAAGCTAATTTACAAAACACTAAGTATATTTTTTTGTTGCTAATTTGATTGTCATTGTGTCAAAACCGAGATATAAGATTTTGTCAAGAAATCAATCCAACTAAAAACTTAAGTTGGTGGTTGAAGCTCTAAGATGTGTTAGTACACACCCCCTAATATGAGAGTCATTTAGGCAAGAAGTGTGGATGCAAGAAAGGACCTCCCCTACCTGACCCTAAATATTCCACTTTAAATGAAAGGTGACCTCTTGTCACGCTGGTTTATGATACCATGTCAAGAAACCAACTCAACTAAAAATTTAAGCCGATGGTTGAAGCTCTCGGATAAGTTATATACTCTAATAGATTTAGATTTGTTTGGCAAATGGCCATTAGTTGGAGTTGTTGGTTGATTTGACGAATTTAGCATTTATGAATTTGACATGGGATTTTCAGGGAGAAAAATTGCTAAATAGTTTAGGAGGAATGTTTTCCAAGCCATGGAAGCCAAAGAAGACAAAAAACATAACAGGGCCATTATCTGCACCAGGTTATTATTTATGATCTCCTTCATTGGGTTGTCAATAATGAAGGGTAATATTTGAGATTATGTAAGGGATTCCTTTTGTTTAATGAAATGCAGATGAAGTACCTAAAAAAGCTACAAAAGAACAGAAAGAGAAGTTAATGGGTAGTCCTGCACCCAAAGGAAAGCCTGGTACTAAAACACCACCATCTGGACAATCAGCAGCTATGCAAAAAGTTGAGGTATATATAAACACATTCAAAAATTTCACTATATTTTTATCAATATTAAATGGACAATTTAGAAAAAATAGCTCGTCGCGTCTCACCATAAAACAAACTCATATAATTAGTTTATTTCTGTAGTTAGAGGTGTTCATTCGGGTTATCGGGTTGATTTCGAGTCAGATGTTTCGAATCGGTTCAAAATCGGATTTTGTGTTTACATTGGTTTTTACATAATTGTAGATCCATTTTTAAGCCGAGTCAAATAGGGTTCGGTTATAAAGTCGGGTGTCTATCGGATTATCGGGTCTGTTTTGAACACCTATCTGTAGTTAATCACTTTAAAATGTGTTAAAATAAAGGTTTTGTTATGTGTTTATGGAACCAGGTGGAGAAGGAAAAACAAGATGATGCTCTTTCAGATTTGAGTGATATTTTGGGTGATCTCAAGGGTATGGCTACTGATATGGGCTCTGAACTGGATAGGTGAGTTATGGCTTTTCAAGTTTAGCTCCTATGTAGTATTGCTTTCAGGGCCGTTTCAGATCCTAAACAAGGTAGATATTTGTCTAGAGCTAGAAACAGGCATGATACTCAATTCAGCAATGTTGTCATATAAGACGTAGAATACCTCTTTTAAAATTATAACTCTACTTTTGTCAAGACCAAAATCGACCCTTTGTCAATTTCTTTCCTTTTACCTAGAGCTCATAACATGTCAAGAACGACACTAAACTATATTGTGATACATATTATGCAGGCAAAATAAAGCTCTTGATCATCTTGATACCGACATTGATGAATTGAACTCAAGGGTGAAAGGTGCTAACCAGAGAGCACGTCATTTACTTAGCAAATGAGATAGACTAACTACTATAGGTTTCATCCTTTTGTAATTACACTTAATGATGTGTATTTGATTAGTAGTTTCTTCTTTAGTTTTTAGATGATGTATTTTCTTCTTTCTTTCTATTTCTTGAATTCAGTTCTTCGTTTATGTAAAGTTGTACATGACGTTTTTGGCAACAGTCAACCAGAAACAACTTTTTTGTTAGTCTTACAACTACAGTCATAGGGGTTAAATTGGATACATTCGAGCTCCAAGTCTCACCCTAGGTGGGAGCCAATGGTATGTTTTGTTGTTTGTTTACGTTCATAACTCTCGTTAAACATACTATTTTGTAAAAACTTAAAGCTTTTGAAAGCTTTTATATAAAGACAAAAGCTAACAAACGGGCCCTAGAACGTTTGTTAACATGAATAATATAATAAATTTAAAAAAGTAAAGCAGGAAACATGATTATAAATGAAATGCAATACTAAATAGATGGTTTGTTCTTTCAACCCCTCTAGAAGAGTGGTATTATATGACATGAAGGCCAATCGATATAGGAATTAGATATGATTTGATAAGTTTAACTGTTTAAGTCTAAGAAAACGCATGTTAAATGGGTATACGCATCTGTCCCATTGAAATTGCAACATTACGTAAATTTATATGAGGACTTTTAAGAGTAAATATTTGCGTAATAATGTTTAGCTAGCGGTTCAGTGTTTATTCCTCATACTATTGTGACAATTTTTATTTTTACGACCTACAATTAAGAAGAATGAAGTCTCTTTTCCTTTCATAGAAAATGTGAAGGAAAAATGTTCAATTTGATAACAAAGAGTTGTATTTAAGAAAGAAAAGTATTCAATTTTATAGTAGACTATATAGTTGTATTAAGACATGGTAAATTCACTAAATCAAAGATGTATTGTTGATAAAGTTAAACAGTCAGTCTCCTGAGAGACCGTCTTTCTTAGAGACGTCTCTCAAGCCCAATCCATTAAAGTTTATTGCCTACATTTACTCTACATTTTCCCTAATGGATCATCTCAATCAGAGATGGTCTCTCAAAGAGACCGTCTCTCACAAGAATTTGTGAAAGTTAAAAGCGTAACAAAATAATGCAAATGGATGAGAGTTTAATTACAAGATATAGTAAAATTATTACACTGCTCTTGTTGAGAGTCGAACTCAAGACCTCCCGCTTACTAAACGGGTGCTCTAACCAACTGAGCTACAAGAGCCCTTATTAGTCTACTATTTTGGTTTTAGCACTCATTTCAGTATGGTCTCCCTCAAATCGCAACACCTACGATTAACAATGATATAGTACATTACAATCCGTCTCGTATAGAACCGTCTCATTATAAGACAAGCTAAAATAATTAGCTCATTCTAATTCTAATATAAGTAATGACTCTTAAACTATAAAAGTAACTATTTTAAAATTATAAATAATCATTTTAACGTTATAAGTGGGCACTTTAAGGCAAAAAATGTATATTAAGCCGCCCAATAGAAATTGTCTCATTGTGAAATCATCTCATTTAAGAATTAGTGTATACATTAATACTTGTTATAATAAACAAATATTTGAAAAATTATGAGAAGTAGAAATGTTCAAAAATACCATCATATCATACAATACTATAAAAGTCTTGAAAATTCCTAGTGTCATCATTTAAAGAGGCATGAAAATATTTATCAAATGTACAATCTAATATTTTTGTTTAAGTTTGAAACTAAATTAGGTAAATTATTTGTATGATATACTATAGCAATTGTATTTTGTTAACTTAGAATTTAATATGTTCAATTGAATGGAAAAAAAAGTTATGTATCAGGTAAATAATTAAAATAAACAGCAGTAATTATGTTTTGATTTAAAAAATCATGAATTTTGTAAATTTAAGAACGATAGTATACAGTACTTACATTAATATTTGAAATTGTTTTTATATATATTTCGCATTAACAAATTCGTGCATTGCACGAGTTTCTATACTAGTATATATATAAAAAAATATCCGCCATTGAGAAAAAGTGTTTAGTATGAGAAGTAGAAATGTTTAAAAAGAGACGAATAACACTAGTATTTATTTTTCTTATTATATTTTCAATCGGGTTATTTAGAAAATAAATTCAATTTTTCCCTCCCCTGTATAAATATACTCTCATTATCTACCTAAATCTATCCAAAAACTCCTTCAGACCAAATTTTTTGCATTTGGAACTTTTGGCTTTTAGAGAAATTTAGTACAAAGGAACTCCATTAGTCCATTTCATCAAAAGGAATTTCTAAACCCTTAATCTCTAGAACGCATGCAATTTAAAGTTTAAACCGAGATCATGTTTAAGTTCCATCCCTTTAATTCAAAAAAAAAAAAAAAAAAAAAAAGTTCCATCCCTTTGGCTTCCTTGTAAACAAAAGAAAGACTTGAGACATTCTTAGATAAATGACAACTACTTTGGGACTATCTTATGAAGTAGTTGAAACAACAAACCAAATGAGACCAAAAAAAAGTAGTAATTTGCCAGAAAAATATTATGTAAAATAACCATTATAATCGAAATTCATAATAGAATCACACATAGAACTTCACTATTTCTTCATGCACAACGTAACAGAAGGGATTTACAAAAACACCTTCTTATAAATCGATTAACCTTTGTCGATATATCCATAAATACTGAGTTCACATGAAAGATATCATTAACGAGAAACGATATAATTGGAAAAATAATTAGCATCAGAATTAACATCAAACTGCTGTGCCCAGCCAATTATAGCCAGCATTCTTACAATTATGGTTCTCTACCTACAAACATGGAGTGCAAGTACAACTTTCTTCATCTACACTTGGGGCCTTAACAAAATTATATTTCTTTCCATTTAAAGAGGGGATTGGGGGGAGTGGTAAATATATAAAGAATAAGGTGTTTCTGGCTCAAACCAAGAACTCGGTGTCTGATACTTCGAGTACTTTGTGAACACCTATAGGGTTTACGCCTTGTCTGAATGCATTGCTTTCGATGTACCTGCACGAAACCATAACAAAACCAAAAGTTACAGCGTTGTAGTTTTTTATTACAGCATTTTTTGAGATCGGAGAGGTTTAGAGAACCCACATTTCTTTTAGGAACGTGTGTTTGTAGAATGCATCAGGAATTCTCCCGCTAAATTGATTATGATCCAAGTACCTGAATTTTACATAAGAATTAAGCAGACCAAAAAATCATTATATATCACAAGTTTCTTATACAAGCATATCAAAAGGTCAAACTAAAAATATGAACAGTTCTTTCAGGTATCACAACTGACAGTTTCCTTCCGTGACCATGAGGTTAGGGGCTCAGATACCCTCAACCCCAAGTAAGAGCATTCTTGGAGCTTTACACTTCAAAAAATGTTTAAAAATATCCAAGAAAAATAGTACTTCTAGTTCGTGATTTTTACAATTCATGATATGCCTGCGGCGCACTGAATATCAAAAAAACACATTCTGTTTTTTCAGGATAGTCACAATTACTTCTAGTTATATCATCAACTTTCGGAGATCAGACCAAATCAAGCTGCATTTTTCTAGGAGCCTTAATTTTTAGACGATTCAGAACGTCACAACCAGAGTAAGTTGGCAATTAGAAAGACTTACAGATATGTTAATCTAGGAAGACGAGCAAGGGCGGATGGTATTATTCCGGTCATTTTATTGTATGACAGATGCCTGTGATAAAGAAAGTCCATGAAATTTGTCACATAAATCAAGATCAAAGGAAAAATCAATAAATAGAAAAACTATGCATCATATCCAGGGGGGAAAAGGCTGCTTACAAGATCTCCAAGTTCGTTAGATTTGCTAGCTGAGCCGGAATTCCACCAGTCAAATAGTTATTATTCAAATATCTGGATAGCAGTTCAAAGAAATTAGTAGAGTAAACAACACAAGAAACAATATAGGTAGCTGCTAGCCTGCTAGAGTAGCTTACAAATTACGAAGGGCAGGAAAGCATCCTTCTATGCGAATAAGCTCCCGAATGGTACCCACAAGGTGATTGTTACCAACATCCCTATATAACGGATATAATGTCTTTTAAATGTTGACAATTATAATAACATTACTCCTCCAGAAAAAGAATTGAGAGAAAAGGTATATGCAAACTTACAAATGCCGAAGATTCTGCAGAGTGCCCAGTTCTGCAGGAATCCGCCCAACAAAACGGTTTTCATGTAGATATAAATATCGCAGTTCAGGAAGATTTGCCAATTCCCTGGGAATCTCCCCCTTGAAACTATTGAAACTCAAGTATCTGCAGAAGTACAATATTCACTCAGAAAAAAAAAATACTTGACGCAGCAATAACCAAAGAAACTAGTGCCAGTGAAGATTGCTTACAGATGGGTCAGACTTTTCAGTTCACCTATTTCAGGGGGCAGGACATCCTGTAGTTTGTTCCATCGCAAATTCCTAGAAGGAAGAAACACCAAATTAAAATGATGGATGTTGAATATTGAAAATAGTCTACATAATGTATATTGGTGATAATAAGATTGAAGATCTAAAGAATACTTCTCGCTATTCTGTCTTTTCATTAGGAAAAGATTCCACTCCCATTAACCTAGAAAATATGCTTGCTTGAGAGTTTTGAGCTGTTAACCAGTAGGATTACAGTCAAATGACTCAAATCCAAGTCACTACACTATAGAATATTGTTAAGTAGCTAACAAGTTCCACAGCCATACAGTCATACCTCTACAACAATCCCAGCATCAACTATCATTTCCCCAGCAATCAAAACCATAAACGAACTAATTAAATAGACATACTCCTTAACGTCTACCAGGATTCGCCAGATGAGAAAAATGGAGCACAAGCACAAGAACATTTGTAAATGTTAATCAGATAAAGAAAAGAAATGGCGAAGGCGGTAGACCAATGGCCAAAGTACATTAAGGGTCTGCCTGTATTGGCAGTAATAGGGAGTACTAAATAAGGAGGAAAATTTTCATGGCATTTTAAGTGCCTGGATTGGATTTATATTTTTTCTTGGACTAAATCAGTACTCTTTAACAGGGGATAAATATTTGCCTTAGGAACCCCCAGGGTAAACATTTCTCCCTGAAATATTATGAATACTATTCATTCAATCTAATGTTTGTGTCCCTTTTCCTTTCAATAACTCACTTTATTATAATTTTCTCTCTCCTCCACCACCATTAGAGGATGTGACTTTAAAAATTAGAGGTGGCCATGTAAATATACCAAACCACATGTTGTAATTCTCAAGTAGATATTCTCCCACTTAACTCCTTCCCCTGTAATGAGTTTCCCAGGATATTTTCATCTCTGAATTTTACCTTGATTCCAGGCAAGCCCTAAGAAGCACTCTAAGATGAATTGGCTCTAAAGTTTTGCAATGATAAGGAGATCATCAGTGACATTGCGTTATGCACTGCACAGGACCTCCCACACCACACTTACATTCGACTTTTCAAGAGGGAAATTAAGTAAATTTAACAAAAGAAGAGCATGGAAGAAAATATTAGGGAATAAATCCGATAGAGTTTGGTATGCAAGAAAAACTCAGTCAGAAAAATACGATTTGTGTGCTACATAAGCTCAAGGGAGAGTGTATATTCATGCTTTTGGAAATTACAAATTGTGTTCTACACATTAGGAGCTTGGATTATGCTTGAAATACTCTGACGTTTGTAGCTATTCCAATCTTCAATAAATACTATCATTACTTTCATAAACATTCTGTTTTACACAAGAATTCTGCTCAATTTCCTAATTCTACAAATCTGTCCAGATTTACTGGCTTCACTAACTCAGTTCATAACACATTGTTGTAAAGGCAAAATATGAAGTTAGCATGCTGCATGAGTGATGGGGCAAGACTGAAAGACTTTTCCAGAATATTGGTGATCGGATTCTGACATGACAGGTTTGGACCATTTCTAGTAACCTGTTGTATCTAGAGGTCAAAGAGGAACATATAGTCTCTCTTGAAAGTGTCCAAGATGCCAAAATCATCCTTTTGAAGTCCCATACCAAAATATCACTATTATAGGTTGACATCTCTGAAGAAAGCCAAAACAATATAATGCATCAAATCAAATCTTGGAGGGCAATCAATGATGATAGTCTTCTTTTAATTGGAAAGTGATTGCAAGAGGACCCTATCATTAGTCTGTTGGGGTTGATGATATAGAAATTTAGTTTTGATCCAGCAGGGGATGATGCAATTGTTTAATTACAAGAAACATTTTCTAATTTTTAATGGTCTGTTTGAATATCATCATTTAATTTCTAATGTAGAATTCAAGTGATATACATTGTCGGAATGGAAAAAAATATTTGAAAATAGTGAAAAGCCCATAACTTTAAAAAAATTAAATTAAGCTAAACCATTATTAATAGTCTGATTATGTGCACAACTCAAAATTTTAGTTATTTAATTCAACATTGTGTTTCAACTCACAATTAAGCTTTAAACCATTATTAATAGTCCTTTCAATAGGAATGGGGAGAAAAACAAAAAAGAGGTAAAAGGGATCCAAGTCCTAATCAGAGGAAGGAAGATGAAATGCAAACAAAGATTAGAGAAGTGACATGAGAACGAGAAAAAGAAAGACCGGACGAGAGGAGTAATTGACCAAGAGGTAATAGAGAGAAGCCAATAAGGAGGGTAAACATGTAAGCAATAGGAAAATTTAGAAGATACTTCCACAAGTTTTAATCATATCTTCATAGCATGGATGAAATCTTCTACAATCATTCCAATAGCCAGAAGGATATACCTAACATACTAAGTGTTCCCTTCAATAAATTTCAAAATCTAAATTGATAGACTCCTACCATCACTAAGCTTGCTTTCAACTTTTCAGTTTTTATTTTACGTAAACCCCCACATTTCCATCAAGGGTGAACATGAATAGTTGATCACAGATCACATAACACTCTACAAGATTTTCACGATTACTACTGCAGAGCATTTTGATGATGCTCATGATCTTCTGCGACATGTTAACAAAAGGAACCGCAATCTAAAGCTGAATAATGATGGTCAATGTCTAGAACATGCAGATAAGGCTGGAGAGGGATATTTAAGTTGAAGTTGCTTCGATTAACAATGTAAATATCAAGATAAATCCAACTCAATATCTCCTTGTACGAAAAGTCAAAATAAATTCTTCATAATCTTTGTTACTGACGGTCGTTCATGTCAACTTTTTGGTTCAAGTAGCCAACCCAATATGTTTGAATATACTTAATTTCTATCTACAAAAACATAAAATGAAGAAATAAAAAGAAAGAGTTATCAAACAAGATAAGAAACATACAGAATCTTTAGACGCTTCAATCGTCCTATCTGAGGTGGAATCGGTCCTGTCAATTTATTGTTGTGGAGGTCCCTGTCATGTAAGTGTGATCATGATAATCAAGGATCTCAAAGACATCAACAGCTAGGAATGCCAAACTCCTAACTATAGGACTAAACACACTTACAGCCTTTGAAGATCCAACAGATTAGTCACAGCAATGGGAAATGGTCCAACAATTGACACTGCATAGACTTCTCTGCAAGTTGAAGAAGCAATGGAAACACATCAACAAATAGTTCCTTTATACATAATAAAAAGTCTTATTAAAGAATATGTAACATATTTGAAACTGGTAACAATAAGGAGAGAGAAAAATAGACATACAGTCCTGTAACAACTCTATAATCCCCTTGAACGGAGCATGTTACACCAGACCAAGCAGGCAAATCACCATCTCCACATGGATCATCACCAACCCATGAATAAACAACCCTCCATCCAAGCGATGACTTAATTTCATTCAATGCTTTAACTGTAGAAAAGAGTAAATTATAATGTCATTCAAACAATGAGAAAGTACCAAAAGCATCAAAAACTAATAACCTAACTTGACGCAGGTATACTTCAAGAAGTTAACAGCAATGCATATAGTGCGCCTTTCAGATGCTAACAAAGACTAACTCAAGCAGATTGTTCTCTTCATGATTCTAGGGTTCAACAAATTGATCATAAATTATATCTAGGATCTAACAACCTACCTTTCCCTAAGCATTGGGGTAAGCATACAAAAACAAGACAATAATCTCTCTTCCTATAAATACTCATCAAAAGATACACCTTATACTTCTAAATTTTCTTTTCCTTATCAATCCATTCATGGTCTTTTAAAAACTCCATATTAACATCAAAAACTTAGCTCAAAAACATCAAATACCAATGATTATGTATTTGAAAATTATTCTTCTAACTAATTACCAACTATCAAGGAGAACTTTCAAGAAACTAAATCACACCCATATAAATTCGAATTGGAATCCCTAGAGGAAGAGACAATTACACAAACATATACTTGGAAAATAGTAACAACAATTTCCGCCACCACAATTTCGCCATTACTTAACCAATAACGACAAACTCTTTAGGCCCTTCATTTCAAAATTAAAATGATCGTACTTTATAGATCAATTATAAGGGGATCTTATCAAAATTAACAAGCCACAACTACAAATCATTCATTCATGACCAGAAACGAGCAAATAGTAATCAACAACAATTTATAGATCAAAAACCATAACTAAAATAACGATAAGAGAGAAAGAGATTACCATCACGTTTTAGGGTTTTACAGAAAGCGACATTGAAGAGGAGAGGACATAGAAGGGTAATTAGCAAAATTGGAAGAGGGCGATTCCCCATTTCGATGACAATGAAATTTCTAAGACTTGTATCAGTAGATCAATGAGATCTTAAGAAATGCTACAAGTAATTAGAGAATGATAGCAAATCCTTATCCAAAAATTCGAAAAATTACTGGAATTGCTATTGTCTTTTCGAATCCCTCCTGAGTGAGACTGTCGGTGTGGTGTGAACTGTGAACTGTGGCTGTTCTCCACCCTCTGCGTAGAGTGAATCTGACGAAGTATCGCTCATAAACTTCACCTTTTACTCGAAATCTCGAATTGTTTTTTGACCCTCATATAATATTTTCCTATTTTTGGTGTTGGTGAAAACTAATTATTCCTGGTATTTGCCAATTATCAATTTATGATGTAAAAATACTCAAGTGATATTTGTTTGATTCGTTAAATGCATATTTTCATAATATTAAATTTTAAGAATTTTTTATAATATAAAATAAGTTTCCGTAAGCTTCGCTTAAGCGACTTCATATCCTCAGCTAATTTTTTTACTAATAAAGACATCATACATTTCAACTAGGCACGTATCGAATTTTTTTTATACGTTCGAATTTTATTTCTTTTTGTATATTGATGAGTAAGGATCTCAACCAAATGCATTCTCTACTAGCTTCATAAAGTGTAGTTCAGTATGATTTGATGAAGTAGTCGTTAATGTTTGTTTGGTTGATTGGTGTATTTCCAAAACTAAAAAGAGTACGAGTTTTTGCTATGATTGGATCAAATAATTATCCTACATCAATAAATCCGATCATAGTAGAATTTTCGATTTTTGGGTAAAAAAATCCCTAAATAAGTTGCTCCACGTATATAACGAAGTAAGTATTACTCCATTCCAATGTCTTATCGTGAGTTCAGTGTTGTATATTGCTAGCAAATTTACCAAGAATGCAATTTTTGGTCTTGTCACCAAGACCTTTTCACCTTCTTCTCGAGAACGAAAAAGGTCTTTGTTAACTTTTAAAGATCGAACAATCATGGACAAACCCATTGATTGTGCTTTGTCCATGTAGAAATCTCTTTATATTTTCTCGGTATAACTTGACTGATGAGCAAATATTTTCATCCTTTGATGTTCAATTTGTAAACCAAGACGAATTTTTATTCTTTCGAGATCCTTCATCTCAAATTCCTTTATCATTCAATTTGTGGTTTGTTCTATTATATTTGGCGTTCTTATGTAAATCATCAACATATACAACAATTATGACAAACCCATTGTTTGTTTGTTTGATGTAGACACATGGATAAGTCACTACTATTTTCCAATAGAAGAGATTATTGAGGGCAATGGATCTTAGACACGGTTCGGATCCGTAGATCCAAATTCATTTTGCCGGATCTGGGTCCTATATTTTAGAACCCGTTGGATTCTTCTCCATACAAAATTAACAAATTCGAATTCAGATCTCAAAAAAATACTTATTCCAAATTCGACCCGTCGCCATTTCTAGAAGAAATCACATGATCTAGCTTATTGACACCACTTGGATCTAAATAAGAAAGGAGACTGCTTCACCAACCCAAATTGATGAGTGGCTTACATTGAAGCTTCAAAGTTATACAAATTGTCGGGCCGAGTGCCCGGGTTCTATTCCTTCATCCTCATCACCCCAATATGCATAATGACAAAATTATGCTAGAGAAATCACACACTATGCATCTTTTCCAAACTCTTGCTAATAATCATTGCACGATGACTTGAAGTGATGATCAGGATAAATGCAATAGTTTTAATTTGTTTGGTCTCATAAAATAAAGTATATACAAATATTCTTTGCTAATTTCTTGCCCTTAATCTATGCATATTTACATCTCCATAAACCAACTCAACTAAAGAATTAAACTGATAGTTAAAGTCCAGAAAGCCAAGATATATTATATACTAACACAAAAAGCCCTTTGAGCTAAATGTGAGGATGCAATACATACCCTATTGTACTTAGCTTTAAACATTCTACTTGAAATGGGTGTTGGTGAGATATGAACTCTTAATCTCTTGTAAAGTTGGTTTCTAATACCATATAAAGGAATAACTCAACCAAAAGCTCAAGTTAATAGCTTAACTCGTAGGCCACGCAAACAAGGAATAGAAAAGGCATAAACTATTTATAAGTCTAAAAAGGATTCATTACTAGTAGCAGGATTTATTTCTTAAGTTTATTAAGTGATAGGAGTATTACCACTACAACATAATTTGTTTTTAATGGGATATATTTAGCGATATTTAATTTCATATTTTTTATTGTATATACAGAAGATTTAGTGACATTTATTAGACCTTTTAGCAGCATAATAAAAAGTCACACTAAAGTTTTTTGTGACATAGGATATAGTGACGTTTCTCATAAATGTCACTATAGGCTATAGTGACAAATTACATATGCCACTAAAAGACAAATAAAATGTCGCTAAATTACTTTATAGTAGAATTTAAAATAAAAACCAATAATTATTACACTAAAAATATGAATCAGTGACATTTTTTTAATTTTAATGCCACTAAATTTAATATCGCAAAAAGTTAAATTTGTTGGAGTTAGAACAACACCTCGCAAATAGACAACAATAAGCACTTTAGGGGTATGCATTACCTACTCTAACAAAGCATATCATCTATAAATACAAATAAGTTGACACTAGACTTCTAATTGTAGGATTTCACCTTCACTTTGCTCAGTCAACCATAATCTCTCTACTAATCAGTCGACACACTAGTGGAATGTTGAATTAGCCACTAAAGTATGTTATTTATATGGTCATGAAAGCAGGCCAATATACATTTTCTGTTTTCTGTTAGAAAATTTTGTTTAACCCATACGTGATTCCACATCGAAGAATTAGAGAGGAGTTGACTAACAAATATACTTGATTGGCTACTCCTAATAGGAGTACTAATTAATTTTAGGATGAAACTTGATCGGGTATATGTGCAGCCACCTCTTCTTTTTTGCGAGTCTTATTGTGTACAAGCCCAAGCCCAAATTTTACATGGTATCAGAGTCGACGTGTTTCGATCAACTGGAAAAAAATTGCTCTTCCATAAAAACCAATTTGTGGGTTTGAAAAGAATGGTGTTCCCGCCGAATTTAAAAAAAGGCTCACATGTGAGAGGAAGGGTTGGAAAATAACCCACATGTGATCCCACAACGAAAAATTAGAGAGATTGACTAACATTTATACTTGATAGGCTACTCCTGCTAATACCAATTGATTTTATTATAAAATCTCATTGAATTGTTGAATTTATGTGCAGTCAACTCTTTTCTTATACAGATCTTGTTGTTTGCAAACCCGTTAACAAAGTAATGATTATGACAAAGAGCTCTTAATTTCTCTGTACATTTCAAGTGGTTGATTACGTACACAAATTACATTCTACATTATGTTGTGGTAAGAGTTTACTGACTCAACAACCTTAACCACTTATAGTTCGATCCTACACAAAACAAGCTAAGATTATAATTTCTTCAAGAATTTAGGTGCGAATTACAAATTATAGGCCATTAGAAACTAAAGGTATCATTTATGAAAGTATTCTTTTGTGGCTAAGATTTATGAGATATTGTAGAATACCACTTTCAAGATGTTAAGGTCTCTAGTGCATTTGAGGTTTTGACAAAGTACAAGAAAATTTTAATTCAAAAAAAAAATATATAAGAAAATTTTATTACTTGAAAAAAGAAAACAAATGATTAAGGGAATTATGTTTTATATATTCTTTTATTGAATTTTCAAAAAGTTTATGAAGCTGAAATGCATATAATTTCGATTGAAATGATCATAGATCTAAGATTCTATTAGATCCTCTCCAAACCCAATAGTAATTAAGGGTTTGACGGTGTATTACTATATTATGTTTTTAAGATACCAAATGCGCTATTTCAAGGTTGATCTTTTATATCTTATGTTATGTATATATAACTAAAAACTATTTTAAAATCAATATGAAGTAAAATACAATAAAATGCATTAATTAGATCACTTTTGACTATAATTTTTCTATTTGTTACAACAAAACGCGTAATAAAATTGAATAACAAATAGTGATTGATACACAAATGGTGCAAGTAAAAACATTAAAAAAATAAAATCTTTAACTTAACTGCTATCAACATTTACTATATTTTGTCTTGAATTTTACAAAAAATTTTGAAATTAGTGATGCCAAGTTCCTTCCTCTTAAGGTAAGAATCCCCATACTCAAATTAACTCTACCACATCCAATAACATGCCACCGAAGAAAAGTGTTGTAATTCCTCCATTCTATAATACTTGTTACTAATAGTGATACTTTCCCATATAACATATTACACTCAGTAGCAAGTATTGTAGAACGAAAATATGAGTTTAAATCTTTCAAAATAGGTGATAGTTAGAGAAATATATGATTGTTCGACAAACAATTAATGTGTTTAATAGTTGATTACTATAGCTAATTTGAGTAGTTTGTTAAAAAAACATTTTATTTATAACAATAAGTTGTTTCAACCAGGTACATTACCAAACATCTCATAATATGACAGATTTTGAGTATGAAAATATTCACCAAACACACCTCTTTGTTCCATTCTACTAAAATAGGAAAATTTTAAATGTAGCATGACATAAAAGTACAAATGGGGATCATAAAATTGCATCATCCTCATAAGTAACAAGATTTGATAGTAATAACAGATTAAAAAGAGGGTGTACATTACAATAAATATAAAGTGGGCCCCAAAAAAAGGAACTTTACATGATAAAAATAAATGTCAACACTCAACAATGGGCTCCTCATGAAGAAGAAAATTAAAAGTAAGTAGAAAGACAAGATTGTCCTTTAATCACAAGATCCTAACTATTCCACTTCCACTTCAAAAACTTATACTACTTGACTTCTGCATTACTGTCCCACCTTTGCCTCCAAAATTAATGGAACCCTCATGAGATTCTCCTCATTCTTCTTCATACATTAAAAACTTCAAATATATTACAAATATTTAATTATTTATAATTTTCCGTTCAGAAATATTTACCACTGATGGTGACATATTCAATGGAGAAATATCACTATCATTATCGGTAAAACTAATTGAAAATAACAAATAGAGAATTTATGTGGCCTACAATCTAAAGGGCTAGTAACTGCAGGTTACACCGATAAAAAAAAAAAGGAAAATGCCATTTCCATTATTGTTTCTGAATTTGGTGCATATGATTAGTTTGCAGAAACAAGCTTGGAAATGGGTCAATTCAATAAGAAACTTCCAAAAGATTAAAAAAAAAAAAAAAGAGTAATTAGGGTTGCATATCTTGCATGATCTTTGAAAATGAGCTTGATTGATATTAATTCAACTCAGACATAAGAATGCATTACGTGACACACCATTAATTCGCCGCCCATTAATTGAAACTTATAAAACTTACAAAGAAAAAGAAATTAATGAAACGGCGTCGTATTCAGTTGTGAAGAGGGTTAGGACCACTTGGAACGAGGCGTTTTTCGACGCCGTAACGCGGGTCAATCTCAGAGGAAGACGATGAAGGAGGAGGAGGAGGAGGAAAGATGAGGAACTGACGGAATTGAGTGTTGCATATTGAAGGAGGGTATTTAGAGGGGAAAGAATGGCAGTAACGGTGACGGAAAGGCGGCGATAATGACGGCGGTGGCGGCGGTGGTAGTAGTGATTGGGTTGTTCTTGAAGAGGGTTCAAGAAACAGAGTATTTGAATTTGGTGATGAAAAAACAAAAGGAAAAGAGAAAAGGAAGGTGAATAAGGTAAGGAAAAAGAGAGAAGGAAGATGAATGAAGATCATGGATCTCTTCTTCTTCATGATGATCGAGAAAAATTAGTTATTATGTTTGATTTGTTGTTTTTGAGAAATAAAAAGAGATGGAAATGGAGAGTTGTTTGTTGTTGTCAGTTGTCACGGATTGGACTTTGTGTTTATGCTTTATATATATTGACGAGAGAAGGAGATAATGGGGATTTTGATTTCGAATTTGTAATGCTAATATAGTACTTCCTTAATTCCTTTATCAAATTTTCTAATATATTTTTTTATAAATTAAGAAATTAATATTTTAAGAAATAAATTTTACGTTATACTTATACTCCTATCTCATTTTACTCTAAATAACGTATTAGTTACGTACATTGTATCATATTTTGCATATCCCGCTCATAGGCAAACTATGGTCAGAGTCTGGAGAGAGTCTTCAAAGAGAGAGGTTCCTACAACTATTCGAAAGCCTGCAACTTACACCCACGTTAGCTATACATAGTAATCAACTAAATAAAGATACACTACAAATATAGAATCTTTTCCCTAATTATGGTTTGTTAGGAAATTAATTCCCATTCTACGTTGCAGGGAAATTTATTTCCCTTGGTACCGTCCACGTAGGATGGGTTATTTTTTTTTTAAAAGCCTCCCCTAAAACCGCTATGTGAGATGGCGGTTTATATGTAAAACAAAAACGCCATTACACATAGCGGTTCATGATGCACCATGCAATAATAAACCGCCAATTGAGATGGCGATTTTAGGTCACAGGTAAACCGCCACCTGAGGTAGCGGTTTTGCCTTTTTTTTTTTTGCCCTTCCATTTCTGTTTTGCATCCATCAACACAAACCTGCATATTGTATACTGAACAATTTTCCAGCTCAAATGACCATTATCCAGCTCAAATTATCAAATATCATAGCCTTAAATGGAATAAAAACAAATAAAGCAAACATTAATAATGAAAATATTACAATTATCCAAAATGATTCTAGTTCATATATATACAAGTCATCCAAAGTCTATCCAATTACAATCCGCGACCTCGTTTGCTACGCACACCGGTGGATGAGGATGGCGTACACTCATCAGCCTCTGTGATTGCATCAAGGGTAGGGGGTCGTCTTTGACTAGCACGCTGATAAGTAATTATCGCAAGCGGAGGTGATGGATTAGGAGGAGTGGACAAGGAAGATGGTGGCACAAATGGCGACATAGCTCCTGATGGACTTCTTGAACCTCGACCTCGCGTAGATGAACGACCAGAACCTCTTGAAGACCGGCTACTTGAACCTCCGGAAGAGCTACCTCGATGGCCCGAACCCCTTGTAGAAGGAGTGTGGAACGTGTCATCATCCGTAGTGGGTGGAGGAGTGGGAATGAGATAATCATACCCCGCCTGACTTAATACCTCAGTCAATGACGTGTTGATTGAGCCCAGGGTCTGTGTACACATCCGAAAGCCTACATCAACAGGCAATGTAGTTGCACCTTGTATCGTGTCATTGCATTGAATAAGAACTGATCTGATGCGCTCAGCCTGCATGTTACAAATAAAGTGTTAAGAAAATCACATATACGTATTATTATATTTTTGATCTTTAGAAGAAGAGTTACCAGTAATGTAGTCGTAGGATGATAATGTGATCCTGGCCGTGCAAATGTTGGGTTTGTGATCCGTAATATGGAGATCTGCCTGTACCAGGACATGTACGCACCCAAGCTTTGACCGGTATAGTTCTCGCCCTGAACTAGTCGAGTTGCTCGGTCATTCCACGCATCTACATGCGCTCTATGTCGCACCGAGTAGTTCTTGTCCGCTGTCCTTCGATCTATCGCATGAAGTGTGGCTTCGGTGTGACAAGCATCTGGAATAACCTGCTCCAAACCAAATTGTCGCATTACACGATCGGGCAGATGAAACTCGACGATGTCAAAGCAAATCAGTGGACAACGCGCTCTCCATACACTCTGGCCTGCTCTACATATCTCGGGTAGAGCCTTCATCTTCGCCACTGTGTAAGGTTGCCAAGTCATCTGTAATAGAAAGAAATAAATTCAGTAGTTTGGACATTTTATTTAGATTTAACAAAACAAGAAATCGTACTAACCTGATCTTCTCTCTGTCGATCGAGCGAGTCTCGATAGTACACTAAAGTATGTGGTGAGTGGGACCTCGATAGATATACCCGTAGCCAGCTGCCAAAAAAGAGCATTGTGTCATACATCCAAACAAGTTGAAATTATAGAGTTTCAATGCATGATCATTACCTCACTGCTAACGGATCCCTCCCACGTCGGTGCTGCGAACCCAACACTGGTTCAAAATCCTCTGCATCATCATCCTCATGATATTGCCCAGCTTGTCGAATCGACCGAATCACAGGCCTCCCTATGTGAATATGTTCCCACGACCATATCTGTAATAACAATAAGCAACCTCCAATGTCCTTGGCACCTTTACGTGAAGCCCGACATAAGTTACGATATAGATATGCAAGTGTAGCACTTACCCCAGCTATAATCGTCAACCCGGGCTAAGTCTCGTAGGAGTGGGAGATAGATCAACTGTACGGAGTCACCACTCTTGTCTGGAAACAAGATGCATCCAAACATATACATAATGTAAGCCCGTGCATGTCTCTCTACTGTGATGTCATCTGCATCTGGGTCAAGCACACTGAAATGATCTCTTAGCCAGGTCAACTTCAATGAAGATCCAACGATGATCTTCGTCTCAGCTGGGTCTCGAGGGTTTTCAGGAAAAATCCCCAGTAATTCATGAACTAAGGCTCCCCAGTGTCCTTCCCCATGTCCAATCACTGCATGCCCATCGACTCTTAGGCCAAGTATAAGTGCTACGTCCTGTAATGTAATTGTTGCCTCGCCAATAGTGAGGTGAAATGTATGCGTCTCTTGTCTCCACCTCTCGACTAATGCACTGATAAGAGCTCGATCGAGCTCCAAGCCTCCTCCTAACAACCTATGGATAGAACTGAACCCTGCTAACTCAACTAAATCTAACACTCTATTATCCACTTGCCAATCTAAAGTACTCGCTTGATAGTGCTGACGAGTAACCAACTGGGAGGTGGCGCCCTCCCACCCACTTATGCTCCGATGGGTTGCCTGGAGCGTAAGTACTGACGCATCAACTGGGCCCGGCATCGTCATTGCACCTGTTACATGTAAACATTACTATTAGACTCAATAACGTTAAAAATTCGCACACAATAAAAAAAACATACCTAGTTGAGCTCTGACTATCCCTACGAGGGCATGTTTTCCTATTATGACCACTAACTCCACAAATGCCACATGTGTTCCGAGGACGCGTCAATGGTACATCCATTTCGTTCCTTATTCGAGTTGATCGCGGACGTCCTTTTCCACGTTTAGTTGAGGGATCCGGAAGCACCGTTGGACCTGTCCATGGAGCACATGTAAACATGTCAGGAACAGGCATAAACGTCCTCTTATATGTGGCTACGTATTCTGTTGTGCGAAACGAAGAGTCCACAAACGCATCATATGAAAGGTTACGTGCTCGACAAACTGCAAGAACATGCGAACACGGTAACTTGAATATACTGGGCTTTTGACAAGAACATGTTGTAGCTGTGTAGTCAACCATGTAACATTTTCCACCTTTTCCAGCTACCCTGTTGCCACGTCCAGTGGTCACCTTTTCATTCTAAATCATTACCAAACATTTAGCATATTAGCATCGTTCTCTACTAGTAAACTTGAAAATCATATAATCAATAACTTTGATATTTCATTCGACAACGATTCATAGATAGTATACATTATATGTTTTAAAACAATTCAGTATCGGTAAACATAAAATGCAAGATGCATGCAAGAGTTAATTTACTGCGTGTACGTACCTGCAAGCGTCACTGCACGACCAAAAGTTATAAAAGTCACCAACTAAAGTTATACTTTCCTCTTATGAACTGGGAACCTATACAAGTTTGAAGTAGAGCTAATAAGCCTATTTATCTCCACTTAAGAGTATCTAAAAGCTAGAACAAGCTATCGTTCACCCATTCAAAGTAATTTCCATTTATTCTAACGCATACTAAACCAATTCACATTATTCATTCTATACGTGTCCATAAGTTATGACCTTAATTCAACAATCAAATAAGCTTTAACATCCTCTAAACCACGACCAAATAAGCTTTCACGACCTAGTGTACTTTATGACCATTTTCTATATATCTATAAGACTCAAGTTACAAAAAAAAAAAGACCACTTCGCCATGTAATGCCACAACTAACATCACTTACACATCAACATTAATTAATAACTTATAATGATGTTGATGTCAGAGATAACCTCACGTTGTGGTATAATTTACTACAATCTACAAAATTACTCATGATGACAAAACACTTCCCCAAATAATTTGAAATAATAAGGCCAACAATGGTTTCTCCCCACTTTAACAATGATAGTATTCATCTTTAATAACCATGACCATAACACAATTAACTAAGAATGATAATCAATAATATAACAATACTTACCATCATCTTTACAATACAAGTGACAATTAACACCAGTTTATGTGACTAATACTCTCAATTATAACAATTATTATCACTTATTCACAATAAAATCACATTTTCAAAGTTCTTACAAATTTATTATAATATAAACCCTCAAAACACAAGAGTGGTACAACTACCATCATATTCATTCATATTTTTAAACCCTAACTCCTAATCACATTCAATTTATCAATCAAACACCTACCCACAATAAGATTAAATGAAAATAATACAAAAACCAACACTAAATTCATAAACTTTATAAAATTTAAATGGGAAACAATAAGAAATAAAATAGGAGAAAGGAGATGGCTCACAAAAATAAAACTAGTAAGAGGGTGAAGAAGTGAATGGAGGTTGTGAAGGTGGTGGCACAGGGCCAAACCGACTGCCTCAGATCCATGTTTGCTCGCGGCGGTCTGGGCGAGGGTGGCTGCTGAAGCGTGGCTTCTCGTGGGGAAGGAGAGAGAGCGGTCTGCTGCGTCCTGCTCACGGTGGAGGACAAAAAAAATGGTGGCCTGGTGGTGGTGGTGTGCCGGCTGTGGAGGAGGGAGGAGAGAAGAGGAGAGGGAAGGGAAGCGTGTTTCTTGAGGGAGTAATGGGTATTTACTCCTTAAAACCCTAACACCTCTTTTTATTTTTATTTTTATTTATTTATTTATTTATTTATAGATTACCTTCTTGAAGTGCCCAACTAAGAAAGCTCGTGCTCACAAGTTCTAATAAAATACTTATTTTGATTCAAATTTCTTTATTCTAGAAATCGTGACTATATTTTTATTATAGATATAAGTTAACATTCAAATTCATATATATATATATATATATATATATATATATATATATATATATATTTTATATATATATATATATATATATATATATATATATATATATATATATATATATAATAGAAGTTTATTAAAAAGTAATTCAAAAACAATTTAATATAATTATAAAATCTTCTAAAAGTTATTAAAATATTAATTAATGACGTCAGAAAATCTCGGGGTGTTACAGCTGTTTCAACCAGCTAATTCACCAAACACTATCTTTAGCTGGTTTGACCACCCAACCCTCTATTTATATCCAAATAAGCTAAAATTGCTCAATAAGCTAATTTGCCAAACACCTCCATTATATTCATGCAAAAAGTGAATACTCCCTCCGTTCTTTTTTTATCTTCCCACTTGGAATATGGAAAGAAATCAAGATAACCTATAATTACAAAATAGATACTATGAGAGTTGAGTAAAATAGTATAAAAAATAAAGATTCTATTAATTTAAGTGTAAGTGTAATAATATCATTAAATTTTATTGGGTGTATGTAACGTAAATGTATTGGGAATTAACATGTAAATTAATTTCTATAGATTAGAGTGTAAGTGTAATAATTTCTTTGAATTCTATTAGTTACTAAAATAGAAAGATTCTAAATTGGAAAAACTTTTAAAAATTTTCAAATAGGAAAAGTGAGAAGGAACATATAAAAACAGAGGGAATATGATTTAACAAAAGTCAAACTTATAAGAGCATGTGTAGGTATTTTAACCATTTGAAGTACGTGTTTCAATTAATAAACTAGGTGTAATAACAAATCAATATAATTTAACAAAAGTCCAGTTTTTTTCATCTTTTTCACCCTGTAGCCGTTTTATGGGCATCGACGAAAATTTGTTCATCCTAGACGCGAAGAGAAACCCTTCGAGCTATCATTTATTTCTAGTCTCAACTTTCTTTTCCTCCTCTTCGAAAAAAAAAAAAAAATCCTAATCAATAATGATTATTTGCATATACCACAAAATGACAAAATACTTAATAAAAAAATAAAAAAAATAAAAAAAAAACTAAAATAAAAATCTCAAAAGCCCTCCTATGAAATGGGAGCACATAAGAGTGATTTACTATTCTCATAAATAACCGTTATTTACTTATACTAATTCTCAGAAAAATACTTAATCAAATTTTTCTCTCTCCATCACTGCATGCTTGTCATCGATGTCAAATCCTAGACTGTCGTGCATACCTATTCAGTCATTCAGTGAACTCCATTGAGAGAGTTACTGTTTGAAATTCCATTGAAGAGAGATAAATTAAAGGTTTATTGAAAAACCTACGCTTCATTTTCATTTGACTAGTTTATTCCAATTCTTCTTTTGATTGAGGTTCCGTTGGACTTATAAAAAGGTCGTTTTACTAATGGTAAACGCGAATCAAGAATTTTAAAGATATACTTACACAACTTATAATATCACCCGTCTCATTTAATCTATAGCATTTTTTATTTTTGTCCGTTCTACTTAATTTGCGTTTTTTTTTTTTTTGGAGTATGGTCAACCACTTTCTTTTAATCTCATCTATACATTTTAACTCTCTTTTAATTCTAATCGCACAATTTATAATCTCTCTTCATTTATTACGATTATCTACTTTTTTCTATTTTCTCTTTACTTCAAATTATGTGGGGAGGAGGGAGTATGCATTTTTAACACACGATTAAACAAACATATTTAGATCATTATATATCCATAATAAGCATAAACAAACATATTTTGAGTTAAAAAAAAGAGGGGAGTGATTTTAATATTAGAATATTCCTTTGTTTTCATTGCTCAATCTACACGATTCATTTGTTGATTAGCCATCACAGTCCGACAATTGACTTACCATCTAAAATCGAGATCTTAAAAATCCTAAAATTAGACTAATTCCAATTTCTGAATCAATCAATTCAAATTTCAATTACACCATGATCATCCACCCTTATCTTCTTCACTTTCTTCTCTTCTTTGTTTCTTCCTCCATAGCCACACCCACAATCACCATATCCCCAACCTTACTCGCAAAATCCGGCGACACCATTAAAGTTGACTGGTCAAACATACCCAATCCATCGAAACTCGATTGGTTAGGAATTTACTCCCCACCCAATTCACCCAACCACCATTTCATTGGGTATTTCTTTCTTTCATCTTCATCCACATGGGAATCCGGATCCGGGTCTCTTTCATTCCCTTTGATCAACCTCCGTCACCCTTACCAATTTCGGATCTTCCGATGGACGGAATCCGAGGTGGACCCTACCAAGATGGATCATGACAAGAACCCATTGCCTAGGAGCAAGCATCTCTTGGTACAATCTAAGGAGGTCACGTTTGAGAAGCTCAATGGGCCGGAGCAGGTGCATTTGTCTTTCACAGATAGAGATGATGAGATGGGAGTGATGTTTATTGCTGGGGATGATGGGAAAAGGTTTGTAAAGTATGGAGAAGATGAGAAAGAGTTAAAAAAGGTGGTTGAAACGACAGTTGAAAGGTATGAAATAGAACATATGTGTGATGCTCCTGCTAATCAGAGTGTTGGTTGGAGAGATCCTGGGTTTGTTCATCATGGAGTTATGTCTAATTTGAAGAAAGGGAAGAGATATTATTATAAGGTATACTACTACTCTATTGATTGATATTTGGGTTATTTTTTTAGTTCCATTCTTATGGATTATGTCAACTTAATTAACTTTTTTTTTTTTTTTTTTTGCTGAACTTATTAGAGAACATGGCCTTAAAGCTTTACACGTTGTTTGGACCAAGGGAATTGGAGTGAAAGGAAGGGGAGGGATTTGTAGGTATATGTTATTTGGATATCAATTTTGAATTGTAGGGATTTGAAAGATCAAGTCTCTTAATTTTGTTCATGACCATATATGATCTCCAAATGTGGGAAGATTTGAAAGGAAAATGTATCTCTTTCTCTACCCTCCTTTTCCTCCTAAAAAATCTATTCCCTCCCCTTCCTCTCCTTTCCTTCCTAAATTGTTATCCAAACATGGTGTTGAAAGCTTTATTTTGATGGGTTGTTAGTCTTCTTGTTATAGATCATATGTTTGTTTCTTGTTAGTTTTATGTGTATGAGAAATTATTGAAGGTATGCTCTTGAGCTAAAAGTTTGCTTCTTTTGGGATGGGTATTGACATTGGTTTTAATGCTTTACAATGATGCTACAACAATATCAAAGCCTTGATTTTAACAATATCGGGTTAACTACATGAACCAAAACAAATCAACACGTGTTTCGGTTCATGGCATGTATGATGTTGTTTTACACTGGTTGTCACTTACCTACCCTAAGGTCCCTAACCTACTTTAGTGGTATCGGAACTTGCATTGAATGCGTTCTACTTTAATGGTGATCATGTGACAAATTTAGCTAGTGACTGATGTGGTCAACTTGATTGTAAAATGATATTCTTTAAAGTGTTGCGTATGCTCGGTGCAATTTGTTTAATATTTACAGTTTTTGTTTGATCTTTGTCTTTGATATTATTGCAATTAGTAAATTCTTTGCTAAACTTGTATCCTGCTTGATTGTGGAAGGTTGGAAGTGATTCAGGGGGTTGGAGCTCTATCTTTAGTTTTGTCTCAAGGAATGAGGATTCTGATGAAACCATAGCTTTTATGTTTGGAGACATGGGAACTGCAACACCGTATAGAACTTTTATCCGTACACAGGACGAGAGCATATCTACCGTTAAATGGATCCTCCGTGATATAGAAGCTTTAGGAAACAAGCCTGCTTTTATCTCACATATTGGGGATATTAGCTATGCAAGAGGATATTCATGGATATGGGACAACTTTTTTAACCAGATTGAGCCTGTTGCCTCCAAGGTTGCTTATCATGTCTGCATTGGTAATCATGAGTATGATTGGCCTCTACAACCATGGAAACCAGTATGGGCAGCTTATGCTAAGGATGGAGGCGGTGAATGCGGTGTGCCCTACAGTCTAAAATTCAAAATGCCGGGTAACTCTTCATTTTTAACTGGAACCCGAGCACCAGCCACCCGGAATCTGTACTATTCATTTGATAAAGGGTCTGTTCATTTTGTATATTTTTCAACCGAGACCGAATTCCTTGAAGGAAGTGTGCAGTACAATTTCTTGAAGCATGATTTGGAGAATGTCAATAGGGCCAAGACTCCATTTGTTGTTGTCCAAGGGCATAGGCCTATGTACACAACTAGTAATGAGCTAAGGGATGCTGCGTTAAGAGAGAAAATGCAAACCCACTTGGAACCTCTACTTGTGAAGAACAATGTGACTCTTGCCCTGTGGGGTCATGTCCACAGATATGAAAGGTTTTGTCCGTTGAATAAATTTAGCTGTGGACAAATGGGTGAGAAGCAAGGAGGATATCCTGTCCATGTTGTGATTGGAATGGCAGGGCAGGACTGGCAGCCTATCTGGCAGCCAAGACCAGAACACACTGATATGCCAGTATTTCCACAACCTAAGCGATCACAGTATCGTGGGGGCGAGTTTGGTTATACTAGGCTTGTTGCCACAAAAGAAAAGCTCACACTTTCTTATGTGGGAAACCATGATGGAGAAGTGCATGATATGGTTGAGATTCTGGCAACTGGAGAAGTCTTGAGCGGTGGTGATCTTACTAGCAGTGAAATGACAGAGAGCCTTGATAAAACTGAATTAATAGGTCAAAGTGCATCACCCATATTCTTCCAGTTTGTGAAAGGAGGGAGTATCTTGCTACTTGGTGCTTTTGTCGGTTATGTTATTGGTTTTGTTTCTCGTTCTAGAAAAGAATCTCCTACTTCTGGCAATAGTTGGCTCCCTGTTAAGACAACTGAAGATTCTTGAATTTGAATTGTATTGAAGCAAAAGCAGCTTACATAGGTGATTACCTTCTCTGCATTCATTATTGCAATCATTGTTAGACTCTTGAGTCTTGAGTAGCACAAGTCTTGAATGCCGCAGCTGGAATATAAGCATGTTTTCTGCACTTACGTCTTATTGGCCATAGCCTATTGATACTTAGACATCTGTAAATATCGTTCCGTGCTAGTGTTATGTTTCATCATGAAACTTTCATGTACAATTAGAGCATTTTTGGTGGCAATTATTATTGTGTTTTAGATTCTATATATGTTGTTTACGAGATGGTATATTCATCTCAATATATAACAAAATTTGATGTATCGAAAGGTCGATTTGATATTATACTTTACATCTGTGTCTCTCTAAGCCACAAATTCTAATTTTTAAGTGTAGTAGACAGAATACCCTCCAAGATTTAGGCATCTAGTTGGGGATTTACCTTGTAGTCTTGGCTTTAAGGTCAAAACCTCCTTGGTGTAGACTTTTCTGGCTGGGGGACCAAATCTTCTGGTGCTTTTTTTGGTTTGATTAGGCTTGTATCAGGGTTCTATCAAGTCTACTTGACAAAAAAATTGAGGATTTTGCTCTGTAATTTTGTATGGTGTTTGTTTTGATATATTGGAGTTGTGTTTATCAGACAAATGTTACCAATTTTCTACGTTTGGTTTAAATGCTGTTGTTAAGAATTTAGAGCAAAATTCTTTCTTCAGAAGGTAGAATGTATTTCTCGTTTTATAAGGGAAACCTCTTCATCAACTACTTCCCTTTACTTCCTTTGTCTGCTATTCAAGCTTTCACCTCAATTTGTATTATCCAATGCTCTTTAATTTTCAGGTAAGAAAGATAAACAATGAAAAATGATCTACGTTTACACTTTTCCTTTAAATCTAATCGATCTTTAACCATCACGAATAAGATGCGTCATAAAGATGTCCATAAACGCTTCTTAAAACGAGAGATCATATTAGAGGAACAAGGAGCATTTTGTGATAATTTTATGACATAGGGCTGAAATTTATACTATTCATCTATCTTGTACATACTCATAGTCCATGTATGATGGGCTCTCGAGCCTAAAACATTATGTTGTCTTATGATTATGGTGACTTGGTTCACCAAGTAATTAGGATATGCTTAAGAGAATTGATCAAGTATGTTGGTGTAGGTTAGAAGAGGACCAAGTACACCATTGGGATTGGTTGAGGGGGATTGGTTGAGGGAGTATCAACCTAGTACATTATTACATAGTAGTCACTGGATGGGTGAAGCCTTGGAGAGCAAAGCACAACCTCGGCAAACAAGGATTCCATCAGACATAACAACAATCTCTGAATCTAATATATCATCTAATCAAAGATAACAGAAATGATTCTAACTCAAGTTCTTTGATCGGATATTCAAGCATCTAGCTACAAATATTAAAGTGTTTATCGATAGATTGATCCCTTGCATCAGTTTCATGTTCATGTACTCTATTGTTATGTGCATAAATTTATTTTGAGTACACTGTGCTTTATGTGCTATTCATCCGTTCGGGTTATGTGTACACCTAATATGGTTTCTTTAATAATTCTATGTTAAAACTTTGAAATCACACCAGCCAATATCAGTAGATGAGATGTTTTTTTTATGCAACAACCATGAAGTTTACCCCTCCCCCTCTTCACCAACCTACCTTCCATTCCTTAGAAGCTTACCTTTCCTCGATCTATAAAATTACCTTCACTTTTTCGACATGATACTACCCGAAGAGAATGGCCAACCTAAAGTGTATTTGGGTATTATATTGCATGTCTCTCGCCATATCGTTGGCAAATGCACAAGCGCCAGCAACCGCACCAGCTAATGCATCTCCAGCACCACCCTTACCTCCTTTAAACCCACCAACTACGTCAACCCCACCACCAGTTTCCACTCCACCACCAGTTGCAAGCCCAACAGTTCCCCCAGTGCAAAGCTCACCCCCTCCAGCAGCTTCTCCCGTAAGTCCACCCGTGCAAACCCCAACACTACCACCTGCACCATTAAGTCCACCACCGGTACAAACCCCACCACCAGTCCCGCCTCCAATTCAAACACCAGCACCTACTTCAACTCCACCGCAACTTTCACCTGCCCCAGCAACTGTTCCACCAGCACCAGCCCCAACAAACCCGGCTCCTGTACCAGCCCCTACAAAGCCGGCTCCTGCACCAGCCCCAGTGACTGTACCACCAACATTGGCACCAGTAAATGAGCCCTCGACTGCACCAGCACCAGCACCATCCGAAGGGAGAAAAAGGAGGAGGCACAAGCATAAGCATAGGCACCACCATCACGCACCAGCACCAGCCCCAAAACCGCCAAGCCCTCCAGCACCTCCGACTGTGGAATCAGATTCTTCAGAGGACACATCGCCTGCACCATCTCCAGATTTGGTAAATTAGAATAAACACCCTTCTCTTATCTCATTTTGTTTGCTTGCAGATTGAAAATCTTACATCTTTTTCTGACCAATTGGTTCCATGAAAACAGAATGAAGGAATATCAATTTATCAGCAAGGATACTCATGGAGAAGGTGGGTGACAGGACTCTTAGCATTTGCCATACTTGTTTTGTGATCTCAAACATGAACTATACAAGCACTGGATTCTTTCGATTGATTCATTTTAGCTGGCTGATTTTTGTGAGATTCAAAGTTGAGGTGTTTTCGATTGCAGCAATGTAACTGAGTACTTGTACGTATAATTATTCAAATACAAACCAGATTTATGATTCATGTTAACTTATGCGGATGACCAATTGGATCATTTTGAAAGAGATTAACGTTTAAGTTTTGCGCATTGAGGCGAAACGTCTCATACACAATTCTCCCTAATCTTTATCGGAATCATTTAGAACATCAAACCCAACTAAAAGACCCAGATTACTCCCTCGAGATCAATACAATTGACACAAGAAGCTCACATTAAAAAATCAATAGTAGCAATCTCAACAGTATCTTGTTGATTAGTTTGTGAAATACAATTCTACTTGCGCACTGAATAAAACAGGGCTAAAGGCTACATTACAACAGCTAGTCTCCTGAGAGACCCTCTTTCTGAAAGACGTCTTTTAGGCCCAGTCCATTAAAGCTTAATATCTACTTTTACTCTACATTTTCCCTTATGGGCCAGTTCAATTAGAGATGGTCTCTCATAAAGACCGTCTCTCACAAGAATTTGTGACATTTACAAATAAATATAACTTTTAGTGAAACACAATCAAGGAAACTGCACATTCAAACTTTAAATTAATGAGTTTTCTGATTTATGTGAAATTATAGAGATATGCAACTGGATGACATAATTTTGAAATTCTGTATTTTAATTACAGGCAGTCTCCTGAGAGATCGTCTCTTTGAGAGACTCCTCTCAGGCCCAGTCCATTATAGCTTAATTCATACTTTTACTTTATATTTTCTTTTATGGGCCGACTCAATCAAAGATGGTCTCTCAAAGAGACCGTCTCTCACAAGAATTTGTAATTTTAATAAGCAGTTAAGAACACAAATGGTTGACTTTAATTTGAGAAAGTTTTCCTTAATCTGATCTACCAAAAGGGCAAATCCCACTGGAGTTTCTAAAAAAGCCAATTTCTTGTAAAAAATTATTGACCTAATTATATACTGATTAAAGGAGGTTCAACAGTAGAGTACTGATGAGAAATCAGAAGAGAAAAATAAAGGTCTTAGATGCAAAATCAGGAATTTGAACTAGGAAGAACTAAATAGACATATACATCAAATTATTATATATATAAAAGCTAATTAAACTATAAAAATTTAAATTCGTGTAGACTGAAATGAACATAGATTATTGTAAAAAATTATTTTCAATACATGGAGTTGAAACTTTCCTATTATTATCTCTTTTATAAAAAAATCAATTGTTTTTAACTCGAGGCTTCATGTATTTGCTTAGTAATTCAAAAAAATAAACACTATTAAAATGAAAATAACAAAAAAGATAAACACACAAAAAAAGAAAAGATAAAGATAAATATAAAAATATAAAAGAGAAAGAGTAATGTAGCATTATAATATAAATTTGTAAGTTTATTTTAAAAATTACACGTTAGATAGGATTCAATGCTCTAACCTTATATATCAGATTTCAAATATATACTCTCTATTCTAATATTATATTTCAATTTCATTTTGCATGATTTTTTTCTATATAAGTTAAGGTCTTTGTATAAAATATAAAATATTAATAGTAGTACAAATAATAAAGAAAATAGAATTATATGTGACGATTCTTATATTAATAAAAGTATAAATTTAATATGTTTACGATTATTAATTAGAATAGAGTTGTCTTTCAAATATATATTTTTTTTATCATTAATTGTTTTCTTAAAATATGTTTATAATATTTTTTATTTTTTTAGGAATTTTTTTTTTAACAAAAAGACCGATACGCCTATTTTAAGGCTGACTCAAAATATAAAAATTGACTAAAAATATAATGGGTTTTGATTGAAACCGATGATATGAAACTAAAATGATGACGTGGAACTTAAAGGGGTCAAAAGTTAAAACTGTCGGATTCATGTTTAGGACGAATTTGACCCAATTTTTTACGATATTTTCAAAGTGAATAATTTTTGGGTTTCAAGTAATAATTTTCGAGTTATAACCTATTGATTTCCAATCAGTTTTTGAGTAAAATTCATATCTTATAGAATTTTAATAGGTTAATTAGAATAAACATCACCATCTTCTAACTTTACTCATTCTACTTCCTCTTTATCCGTCTAAGTTTTAACGCACATAGAATAAACCTCTTTGATCAATCCAAGAGAAAACCAAGATAATAGGAAAAGTACTGCAAGAAAATGATTATCGAAACCAATGAAAGGTGATCCTGCAGACTGCAACAAAGAATATTCTATAACTTTACTTGCCAATAAGAAATTACTACTATACAACTGAAAGGAATCAGATATCATCTTGGAAAGATAAGGCTTCCTTTTTATTCTGTTTTGTATTAATTATACTCATCGATCACAACATTATACAAATCAGATTATAAGTTATACGGTAAATATATGCAGATATGAGACCTCAAAACTGGGTTAAAACACGGTTCGAGTCCAGCCAAATGAATTTTAAAGAGCCAAATGTGGAAGCAGATTATGCAGCAGCTGTTGCAGCCGCAGCATATGCCATTACCACTTGTGACTTGCACGTCATGGACCAAACAGAACCAGATGTCCAACCACAATTCCATTTGCCTAATTTCTTAAGCGGATTCGTCGACAGAACGATCGCAATCGCAAAACCTTTTACAACACCAGAAAGAATGTCAGATGAGTATGAAACTGCAAGAAGGATGATGCGTGAGAAAACTATTCATCCAATACAATCGCCAAAAAGAACTTCAACTCTTCCGAAAAAGAGAATGACATTTACCGATGAACAACATGAAGTTACAGATATGCCGCCGTTCGATTTTATTGAAAAGGCTCCAAGTTTTTATAATGGCGAATTGGAGGATATCAATCGAATGATTCCGACTTCTTCCTTCTCCGGAAGGAATCCGACTTTTGGCCAAGCACATAATATGCAGAATGCTGAAACAACAAAACAAGAAATGTTACCAACAAATACCTTTCCATATTCATCGTCTCTGATCCCGACTTCGCCGGAAGTTCAACCTAAACGGTCAGCACGATACAGAGGAATGAGAACAGATATAGAATCAGATGCAGATGCTTGGGAAAGAGAACAGATGGAAAAAATCAAAGCAAGGTATATATTTAACTCTCAGAAATTGTAAGATTAAACCCTAATTCTGTAATTTTTGAATATTAAGTGTATATAATATAAATCATAAATGTATTATACACAGATATGAGAAACTGAACGCAACGATTTTAGATTGGGAGGACAATAAGAAGAAGAAAGCCAGACGGAAAATTGAGACAGCAGAGGTTCTATTTTCAGTTACTCTTTTCTGTTTCTAAAAGTTTGTGTTATTTGACATCAAATTTTGATTAGTTTTTTCTCTGAATTTATAGATTTTAAATAACACAAATTCTTATGAGAGACGGTCTTCACTAATTGGTTTAGCTCATTAGGGAAAATGTAGAGTAAATATAGGCAATAAACTTTAATGGATTGAGCCTGAGAGATGTCTCTTACAAACACGGTCTCTCAAAAGAGTAGTAGTTTAAATAATATATGTGTATACTTTATATATGAGACGTGAAGTTTAACTTAAGGATGAAAGTTCAGTTTAAAGTTTGGTTATTTCATAAAAAAAAAAATTATTTCGGCTTTTGATTTTCTTAATTCAAATTTGATCACAATACCAAACTATATATATAAACTCGATTTTAACTTTTTCAACCGATCCAAACCAAATTTGTAAGTAAATTACAAATCTAATTTTTGCAAAGTGAATTAGAAAAATATGAATGATAAATTGAAGCTTGAATTATATTGAAGTAGGCTAAATTTGTTGTAAGAATGCTTAAGTTTCTTTTATTAGTATAGCAACGCAAGTTTTAAACTCAACTAGTAGTTTAGCTCAATGTAAAAATGATGTTTTTATTTTAATTTTAGTTTGAAATTTTGGTTTTCGAATTTTAAAAGGGTGCTCAAATCTAACTCAAACCAAGATATTCTAACTTTGAAATTGTCAAACAATATTGTCAAACAATATTTAATTAGTCCAAATCATATTTCTTAATTATTCAGTTTGAATTGATTTAGTTTATGATTTTAATTTGAAAAACTTTCACCTCTAGTGCAATTTATTTTAAAAATAAACCATAAAAAACAAATGGTATAAACTTTGAAAAACGGAGGGAGTAAAATAAATTTGAGAAAGTTTATTATTTATAACATTGATGTGCTTATACAAGAATCGCAGAGTGAAGGGGCAAAAAGGAGGCCAAAAGCTATGCACAATTATCAAATTGAAATGGAAAAAATAAAAGAAATAAGTGATGGAGCAAGAGCACAGGCAAAAGATAGACGAAGGAATGAAGAATTGAAGGTAATGGAGAAGGCCAACAAGTACCGAGAAACTGGACAACCTCCTCTTTCTACAGTGTGCCTTTGCTTTTAAAGACACCATATCATATCAATATGGAATAAGCAAGATTTTCTTACACAATGAAAATTTAAAATCAAATGTATATATTATATATATTATGATGTGGTGATTCGTATCCTATTTATTGATTTGAGTCACTTGCACTAAATCTTATTAATATTTTCTTTCTTGTGAAAATTTGAGGTAGTAGATTGTGCTCATCTTTATGAGTATGAGTTATCACCGTTCTTTTCTTCCTAGACCCTATCCATTGTTTTCTATGAGCGGGATATACTGGAAAGGATGATGATGATGAATGGCATACTCAAAAGTTGAGACACTAATATATAACTCTTTCTTATTTAACTTTACAATAATGATCCTTGTGTACTAATATGACAACCTACAAAGTATATTTATGGGCTACTTTACCATAACTAATATTAACTCCCATGATCACATTGAATTAGCATGACCACCAAGGCACTAAATATAATTCTAAACGAGAATAACAAAATTAGCTAATGAGGGTATTTGATCAATGACTTTGTAGTTGGGTTTTCGCTTTAGGATTATTCATTAGTTCAAATTCAAAAAATTGATTGAAAAATAGCTTTTCAACTAGCCCAAAATGTGGTTTCAAACGAAAATGAAAAAGAAAGCTAGTTTGTGTACGTAGTAATTTACCAATAAAAACAGCTCTAACACGTTTAACTAATTAAAAAACTCTTAACACTTTCCACTAGCTGATCAAATTACAAGTCTACTAAAAAAACCAACATCACCCAAATTAATTTGCCAAACACCCCAATACGCAATAACCAAAGGAATGAAACTAGAGATCATAACAAACAGTTACAGCTTAAACAACACCATAGAAAATGAACAAGGAAACATACATAACATCTTACTTAAGACACAAGTAAAGTAAACAACAAGAAGAACCATAAAACTTTATTAACATATATATTACTTAAAGAAACCCCCCAATCCTGATTTAGCCACATTCATCAACCCACCAATACCATCTTCACCTTTAGACTCTTCCTTGTGAGGTTCAGCAGGAGGATCAGAAGCCTTATCCTTTTCCTCACCTTTGGGAGGAGCAGCTACAGTTTTAGTTTCAGTTTCAGAGGATGAGGTTGAGAATTGGTGAAGGTAACCTTCAGCCTTGCCTACATATTGTCCAATACCACTATTTTCGTCGAGTTTGCCGTAGCTTTTAGCAGCTTCTAGAATGTCTTCAGCCGCACCGGCAACCTTAGCCTTGTCAATCTTGTCTGTCTGTTGGGAAGCAGCCAACTGTGCTGCTTCGGCTACTGTCTTGGCACTTGTCAACAACTCAGAACTTGATGTTGGTGTGTGGTTTTTTGAAGCTTCTTCTGCCATGATGATATATTCAAGAATTAATTTGATATACTTTTTAATTTAATTTAATTTGTACAATTTATGGATGGATTAATGTTGGAAATTAATGGGAATATAAAGAGAAGGAGGAGGAGGATGTGGGGGGTTTGGTTAATTGTGTGATTTAGATATTTTCAACCATTTTTGTGGTGGTGTTTAATCTTGGCCCCATCACCCATAATATTTATTCACGAATCATAACTTTAGTCTTTAATTACTTGTTGGGTAGGGAAGACATATAATTATATTGCCGACACAACCAAATTAAATGCACACACGTATACTTTTAAATTAATTTTATACTCACTCCGTTTTTAAAAGATTGTTCAGTATGAATTTTTCCACACAAGAAAATTAGAATCTTTATAGTAGGTGGGTATTATTTTAATTAAATAATGGTGTGAAGTAATGATTGTATTAATATTATGAGAGAGAAATGACATTTAAGTTAAAGATAAAATAGAGATTAAGGAAATTATCATTGTTATTAATATAGGGAGTATGTATTTGAGGAAAATGAGAGGAAGTATGGGGGTATATTTGGAAAAAGATTTCAAAAAATGAAAATTATTCTAAGGTGGACAAACATTTGAAACTACCCGTTATAGTAAGGTGAACAAATACAAAAGAATGAAGGGGGTATATTTTAAATTATATAAGGATATAGCACATTAAATTATGTAAATTTCTTATTTATCATAATATTTGCATATGATTTTTTGCAATTAAAGGTCAATCGAAAATGTTGGCTTTTCAAGTTTATAAAGACCATTCAACAAATACAACTCTGATACTATAGAAGGCGATTATGTTACGTAAGTTTACTCTAGGTAAATACCTCTAAAATTGGAATTATTCATGGGTAATCAATAGATGAGATTATTGTATGAAAATCATGAATAAATTGAATTATTCTAAGTAATTTGATATATAATTAAATTTATGAGTCAACTGGCCAAACAATTGAATTAATGATTCAATTCAAATTAATACCTCTAGCATTAATTAACAAATAATATACATTCCTCCAGAAATAATTAATGATTCGATTCGAATTAATACCTCTAGGAATAATTAACAATATAATATATACATGTCATCAATCTTCCTATATATCTATTAATTAAAAATAAAAAAGCAATAATATAACAAAAATATTATTAACCAACAAAAGAAATCATTTGAAAGTGTGGGGAAACATGATCATTTCTTTAAAATTCCTTGAGCCATCTTAATGTAATCCCCATACCCACCACTATTTGATTTTGAATGATTATGATCATGATCCTTCTTTCCTCCTCCATGTCCATCATGACCATGATCTGCATGATGATGATGAGCATCATCTTTATTCATAAAGCCTTGAGCCATTTTCACATACTCCCCATATCCACCATCAGAAGAATGCACATGCTCTGGCCCACCATGAACAGCGGAGGTTGTGGAATGAGAAGTCCCATAATTATGGAGGTAATTTTCAGCCTTATCCAGGACATTCCCATAGGTTGAATCTTCTAGCTTGCCGTAGTGGATTGCAGCTCCTAAAAGGTCGGCTGCAGCTTCAGCAACCTCTGCTTTATCACACTTTTCATTCCCCCCACCAAATGCTGCCCCCGCTATTACTTTTGCGCTTGACATTATCTCTGCCTTCGACGCTGCGTTTTTTGTGTCGCTAATTTTGTGTTCTTCTTCCATTTTGTTATTTTATTAGCAAATTGAAATATAAAAATTAAAAATTAAGCTTAATTAGTTTAAGTAGTTTATTCTTTTTTATCATATTGATTGATGAAGGGTTAGGGTGGCTTAGAGAAATAATAGCTCATTTGGTGGGTTCTTAGATTTTTTATTCTGTCAATTTTTATTTTTTACAATTAATTTTCTAATTCTAAGTTGCAAATTATATCAAAAACTATTCCCAAACATTGGTGTGGTCGTGTGGATGTTAAATTGTAGAATGATAATAAGAACTTAATATAATTTTGGTGAAAAAATTACTAAAATAAAAAACACTAACATCGTTATTTTAAAAAAGTGCATGTGTGTCACATTATAATGAAATAATCTCCCTCTAACATTTAGTAACGATATCATCACATTATTATTATTCTATTTAGTAAAATATTTTATTATTATCCATAAGTAGACTATTAGTTATCTATTATCAAAATTTGATAAATAAGTTATTATATTGTACATAGTCGTGCATACAACTATGTAAAGTAAAAGAAACCTACCAATTACCATGTACAAACTACAATTTATGTATCAAATTTTTTCAAAGCTTATACACATACGGTAGAATAAAATAAATAAAATCGTGCATGTTTTATATATCTATTTTGCAACTAAACCATAGTCCTAGATAAATTGGAAGGAGATGTTTCATATGGGGATCTTGAATTTTTTGTTTTTTACAAATGTTTTGTTAATTCGCGTGTAACTTTTCTATGTGATAATAAAATGTTAAATTTTTTATTAAATAAAGTACTTGTATGAATATCAATTACATTTCGAAATATATGGTCAATTAGCGTAATTACGACGTTTATTTTTTAAACAAAATATTATTATGTTGGATAAAAGTATCATTAAAGTTAAAAAAAAAACTTTCATTTCTACCAGGTGAAAAAGTTAAAAAGTTAACATCACGCTATAAATTCAGAAAATCAAAAATTCAAAACTATAACATGGCATTTACTTTACCGGAAGTAATCACAGTTAATATTCATTCAAATCAAATCTAGGTTCAATAAAATCCATATTAGGACTACAAATACCCAAATTCAACTAAACAAAGTAAGCAAATTGAATTTAAACCCAAATAAATTACCAGAAAACAAGAAATCATATACAACTAGATTAAAATCAAAATCAATATCAATATCAATGTTTCTTCATAAATCCTTGAGCCAATTTGATATAATCCCCAGCACCACCACTACCACCTTCACCACCATGATCTTGCTTCTTATTCAACAATCCTTGAGCCAACTTAATATAATCCCCAGCACCACCACTACCACTAGAATGACCACCTCCATTTTCACCACCATTATCTTGTTTCTTATTCAAAAACCCTTGCGCTAATTTCACATAATCCCCATACCCACTACCACCACCAGAACCACCAGTACTAGAATGCTGTCCATGTTTTCCTTCACCACCTTCATAGGATCCGGATCCGCCATGGCTTGCACCGTGTGATTGTGAACCGGTCGTAGCAGAAGAAGAAGAGTGAGACGAATGATATTGATGAAGATAAGTTTCAGCTTTACCGACATACTTGCCGAAATTATTTTCTTCCAGTTTTCCATAGTGTTTGGCTGCTCCGATTAAATCTGCTGCAGCTCCAGCAACTTTGGCTTTATCGATCTTTTCTGTGTCGTGAGCTAAGGCTGATTTTGCTGCGTCTGCCATTAATTTTGCGCTTGATAATAGATCTGATTTGTGAGGTGGATTGGGTTTGCCGGTCTTGCCTTTGATGTATTCTTCCTCCATGGATGGGAGATTGAGATAGCGTGTAGTAATTAGTGAATTGAGCAACTGAGAGGTTGAATTCTGAACAGGAAATTAGAAATCAAATTGGGGGGGTTTTGTGAATGATAATGGAAGAAAATGGGATAGTTGAAGATTATTTAAGTAATCAAGAATTACGCGGTGGGGAATTGGCACTCGTGACTTTTCAACGCGCGCGGACGCTACGCAGTGGTGTGGTAGCGAGTAGCGACTTATGTTCCAACTCTTAGCTTAGAAGAAATTTCTTTTTCATAATTTTGTGGAATTTTCTTTATACTAATTAATTTACAAAACACGGTCTTAAGTAAGAATTTGTGATTAATTTAGGCTTTGTTGTTGTTTTATTTGTTTTTGTTGTATTAAATTATAGGAGGGTTGGTCATATATGAATTCAGTTTATACTAGTACCATGGCTCATACTTTAGTTATACGGAAGTCGGATGAAGTTGATAAACGTGTTTACATGGCTCTTTTTCCACAAGGGTTTTGTTCCTTGGCTTGCTTGGATCTTGCTTGATATGATTGGGAGGTTTCCCTTAAAAAATAGTGCGTACCAATCTTAAATTTAAGAAATATGTGTGTTAAAAAGTGTAATTAAGTAGAGTTACTAGAGTAGATAGTGATTACTAATTACCATAAGCATCAAGAAGAGTAGGTTGAATAAAGGTTTGACGATAGGCGGAATCTACTACGCACAATAAATTATGAATGAAGCATGAAAAGATAAATGAACAATTTAATTGGAATTTTCTCGGTTAATGATGATACATATTTATGGACTATAGTAAATGCTTTTTTAAATCACAAATTTTTGAATGAGATTGTCCCATTGTGAAATGAGTTTTAAAAAATATTTAAATATAATTGCTTTTTTTTTAATGTTTGGGCTTGCTCAATTGAAGTTGTTTCACGTTGAAACAATCTCAATAGAGAGTTAGTGAATTATTCCAAATTTTCAAATGAGATGGCCTAACAATGAGACTATATTTATTGAGCTGGTCCAATAAGCACTTAAATGTCAAAATGCTTAATTAGATAAATGAGCTAATTATATGGTAAGACGATTTTGACTTGTTAAATTATTGCTTGTCTTTTTATCAATTACAAATTATTTACAAATAGCATTAATTTATTTGGACAAGGTGACTATTTCACTAATATAGACGTGAGTAGGGGTGAAAGTTTGGTATTTGGTTTGGATTCGATACAAATCCAAATCAAACCGAATAAAATTCGGTTTTGATATTTTCAGTCCAAATCCAAATCATAATATTTATAATCCAAATTGAACCGAACCGAATTTTAAAATACCAATCCAAATTGAACCGAATTGCACTGATTTGTATCTTTTGCACTGAAAGTCAAATTTGCATGTATCGTTTCAAATTTATTCTTTCTAAAGCTCCTAAATAAATATTAATAATTTTAGGATTTTTAATTTGAACAAGTAAAAAACATTTAACAAAAATCTAAAAATAAGGGTAAAAATTCAAACAAATCAAATAGAAGCTATAACATGCCTTTAACATTTCGATTTGTTTGGTTTTGTTAGATTCTAAACCGAGTCCAAACCGAACACCGAATTATAATTAAAAATCAGTCCAAACCAAACCAAATTTAATATATAGTCGAACCAAATTACTTATTCGATTTGGTTTGGTTCGGTGTTCGATTTTTCACCAAATTACTTACCCCCGGTGAGTACGCGAATGTTCCACACTTCCACTAATATAGACTAGGATTTACTCCCTTCTATTAGAATCAAATGTCTCACATTTAGTTTTGGCCTATTCACATTACATGTCTTATTTTCTTATCTTTTTGCTTTATTTATGTTCCCAATAAAATTCAACTATTTATCTAAATACAATTAATTATCTTTTTAACCCTATTTTTTAATCTTAAAATTAGTGCATTATAAAATGCCCATTTGGTTAGATTAAGAAAAGTATCTTTTATTTTTTTTTCAAAATTTGAAACTTAAAAAAATACTCCATCTGAATCAGTTTAGATGTCTCATTTCCTTATTTGGCAAAACCATACCAATTGTTCCATTTTTTTTTTGTTTATCCTTTTTTTACCTAAATATCCCTACTTTTCCAATTCTCAATACCCAACTACCATATTTACGATTAATTTAATCAATTAAAATACCCAACTATCACCTTTTTAATTAACCTCACTCAACCTTTAAAATATATGAAATCACAAATGACACGTCTAAATTGATTGGGATTTTTTTCCAACCACTCTATTCTGTGAGCCTTTATACTTTTATACTTCATTATCTAACAAACTCACCACATTTTCTATCTTTCCTGGTGCTCGAAGGTAAATAATAATCCATCATCCACTCATCTACATTTTTTTATTAATTTTCTGTTGAATTTTCGTATTTCTCAAATTATTTTTGTTGGAGATTTCTAAAATTAGGGTTTTGTAGGATTATTAGGACGCTTTCGTCTTGATGCTCCCCTATCAAACCCCAACCGTCTCTTCCACCATGGTAACTCTCTTCATTTTACTTTTAATTTTTTCACATATTCATGTTATATTTTAAATTGACTCTAATTAATTTTCATTCTCCTAAATTTGGAAATAAACAGACTAATTTGTGGTGTAATGTATTTGCGTTTAAATTCTATGTAATTTTTATGCAGGGCAAGTTAAATTCACCCGGGAGCAGTGATTTCTCGAAACTTTCCATGGTTTTGAAACAGAGTAATGGGCCCACAATCAAAATACCGCATGTGTTGACGGTGGCGGGTTCGGATTCGGGTGGTGGTGCAGGCATACAAGCAGACTTGAAAACTTGTGCTGCCCTTGGGGTTTATTGTTCTACTGTCATCACTGCTGTTACGGCCCAAAATACTGTTGGGGTTCAGGTATCTTGTTTTTTGTAAAGTAAATATTCGTTTTACTGTCTGTCTTTCATGTATAGATGATAAAAAAGGATGTGAATTTATAGCGTTTTAGAGTTTATATTGACATAACATTAAACTTGTATCTGTTAAATTTCCAGTTGTTTATGTGTTAGCAGTCTATGGTTAATGATCTTGATTGCATTTGTAAAGAAAGGTTAAAACTGAATGATTGGCAATTCTATTGATCTTGTGTAGAATAAGTGGGAATTTGAGTTTCCATCAAAAAAAGTGAAATGGGAATATGAGTCGAACTTAAGTGGTGTTGGGTAAATGGTGTTATCACCGAAGTCCAAAATTTTAAAAGATGTTTTAAGAGAGAATCTGAAGTGAAGAAGATAAAGTGATTTGAAGATTTTGGAATTATGTTCCTTGTGGGTTTTATAGGATTCCAAGTTCTTGAAAAAGTGCCTTCGATGCCAAATTTTAATTTAACATTGGTAGGACACACAGAAGTAATTGGATTGACTGATGCATAGGTGCTTATATCCATTTGAACTTAACCACTTAGATCCCTATGTTTTGTTGTGGGATTTATTGCTCAATATATAGGTAATTTAATGAAATGATGGAAAATGAAATGCAGATAGCAGACTCTAGGATGCGTGAGGGGTGTGTTGAACTTAACTTTTGCTCGCACCGTTTTGAAGTTAAAACGGTCTTAATTTGTCGATTTTGTGTGAAAGATTGTATATTTCTCACAGGCTAGAATTTAGTGTGTCGAGAGGCTTTGGAAAAGTATATTAATTTCTTTGTGAAATTTTGGGAGTAGCTTGGTGTTTTTTGCAATCTAGCCAAGTCTAGGAGGAAAAGAGCTTTTATTGAGATAATAGTATCCTAGGTGGCTGACTGGTTTTTAGGTCGGGGTAGGAGAGAAAGTTTTTAACTTTTCCTATGTATTGTGCCACTGCGTTGAAAAATACAATAATTCTTAATGGAGATTATCTTGTGATTGAGGTTGTTAAGTTCCAATAAGGACTACAAGAATCAACAACATGGAACTACATGCCATTATCCCAATGCCAAGTAGCTCCCACATTGTTAGTGTTTGAGGGCTGATGTATGCAATTGTACACTCATAATAACAAAGAGTTTATTTTTGATGGACTAATTTAGTAACCGAGACACATGATTCTGTTACGATTCATTCATTTCATAGTTATTTTACTTTTAGTTCATTAAATGCATTTTAAGTTTCAGCACTTATGGACCCTTGAAGTGAATATTTAGAGTATGGCGGGTGTTAGTGCTAACACGTTTTGCGTTATGATTTAATGGTAATCTTATCTTGATATTTTTAATGGGAAATTTTTGGCGTGCATTTAGGGTGTTAACATATTACCGGAGGATTTTGTGGCTGAGCAAATGAAATCTGTGCTTTCAGATATGGAAGTTGATGTGGTAAGTTTAGCTTGGATTTCTGAATTCTTTTTGTACAGAAAAGGACTTTCTCACTCATCACTAAAGGCTTGATTCAATTTTGATAAATAAGTCATTTATTGTTCAATTATTTTCAGCGTATGTCGTATTCAAAATTCGTTGATTACTTTAACTCAACATGTTCTACTTTCTTGCTGATTTCCATGTACATGTTGTGTATCTGATCAGTTAGGTGTTTCTAAAATGTCAAGAATAACATGCCATTACCCAATGCCAGCTAACTTCAATTTTTTTTCTGAAGAATATTACTTTATAGCCCTGTGTTCATTTTGGCTTCCATTGTTAGTACACATCACTTTTCAGTTGCTTGTATATTTCTGAATCACGGTTGAGGTAGATTTCATTTGTTCAATTTGTTGGAGAACGCAAATGTTTAAGAATTTGAGATTAACTTTTTTTCAAATCTAGAATCTTGATCGTGGAACTTGAATGAGTTTATCATTTTTGAAATGTTGATGTGGTTTCACCACCCTTCACCCCTTTCTTTGCATTGGTTGATCTGGTTCATCTGTTTATATTTTATGGGATGGTTGCACGTCCTGTATCATTGACCACCACAGTTTTATGCAATGATTTATGTTTATTAGGTGAAGACGGGTATGCTTCCTTCTATTGGTATGGTCAAAGTCGTCCTCCAATCGATCAAGGAGTGTCCTGTTCAAGGTGTTCACATGTCTCTGGATTTAACGATGCTCGTTTTGCTGTAGTTGTGAAATGTAAATTGACGTTATCTTGTTATTGAAGGAAGCTTTGGTTGTGGATCCTGTGATGGTAGCAACCAGTGGAGATGTGCTTGCTGGTTCATCTATTTTACCTATATTCAGGTATGTTTAAAAGTGAATATGAACGAATATGAATGCATGATTTTTAACGTTACATGTGAATTATAATTTATAACCATTAACCATGTGTCTGACGAATACATGAAAGCTGATGTAGTGAATCTGTTAACTTTACATTCAAAAGAAGGTACTGCATTTATCTTAAAGGACAGTTTTTTTTTCTGACACTGTTGACAAACTAAATCTTTCTTTAAATTTGGCTTCAGTGTATCCTCTTTTTAAACAAAGCTGTGAAATTGATGCTAAGATACTCATGTTAATCAACTTCTCTAAATTCATAGAATAGTTTCCTCTTTTACTTTAATCAGACATTCTTGGTTCCTTTGATAAAAGTATTTCATAAACTGCTTGGTGGACACTTTTGAGTTTTTACTGTCTGTAATTCTACACGCTACCTCCATCTTTTCATTATTCTTTTATCATTGTTTATTAAATATTTTAAAATTGTCACAGGGAAGAGTTACTTCCTAAGGCTGACTTAGTAACACCAAACTTAAAAGAGGCCTCATTGTTGCTCGGGGGCCTGCACTTGGAAACAGTTGCTGACATGCGATCTGCCGCAAAATTAATTCATGATATGGGCCCACGGTAAGATTATCAAAAACCTTTGATAAATTGATACATTGTACTTCTAATCTAATTTTCTTGCAGTGCTTATTCCATTATAAATTTGTAGATCAGAGTACCAGGTGTCTGCCTTCTTGCCATGAGTCTGCCTTATCTCCCAAGCTCTCCTGTAACAGTTGATGAGAATGAGAGACATAGAAAGGAAAGAGAGAAGAGGAGAGTGAAAAATATGACAAAAAGAAAATAACAAAGAGAGAAAGTGTTGAAAGATTCACTTGTGCAAATGGAAACAAATGGATTTTCATCATGCCTTGAGGAGATCCTTGTGCTTCTATTTATACTTGAATAGTCACGTTCCTGACCTTTTGTTGCTCCTAAAGCTCTTCTAGAATACCTTTGTTTAATTTTTGGGCCTTCGTTCCGTGTAGTCAGAATGATTATTTTGTAATTGGGTCATTGTGATATCCTTCGTCTCTAAATTCACTTTGTCCTCAAGGTGGAAGTCCGGAAAAAGCTGCTGAATGTTAATGACATAATCCCAAGTGATTGAGGTGGCAACCTCCTCCATTTCATCATCACTTCATGTTGGTCGGCTTATCCTTAGTGCACAGAACCCCTAGGACATCCTCAGCTTAGTACAACATATCAAACGCATCATGGCCACATTGTAAGTGTTTCTGCGGTTATCATGGATCATCAATGGACTGTTCCAGTTCATTACATATTGTTGTCACAGTATTAGCTGTGATAACTGCAAAATCATCTGAATTGATTGCCAAGTGTTTGCAAAAGTGGTTTTGAGACCATCACTACGACTACATCCAAGATTGTGCACAAAGTTTTCTCAGGTTGTGCTTCGTCTACTAAGTGCTCATCTTGGTTAGGGTTAGAATTTCCCGATTTGCCCTTTTCAAGTATGCGACATGATACACATGATGTATTTTTCTAGAGTTTGGTAGTTTAAGGAGGTGTGATCGTCATTCTGCAATGTGCAAAGCCTTTTTTGAAGTGGCATTTGATTTCTCGTTCTGGGCAAGAGGAAACAATTCGACATGGTTTGAACTTGGTTTATTTGATGACACATACATTTGCAGAAAATACAAAGGGTGTGTGGGATCACTACACATTTATTTATCCTCATTAGTGTATTGGGGAGAGTGAGCTGGAGCTTCTTCAAAGATATTGGTGTGACAGGCAATTGTAATTGGCGGAAGGAAAATGTTCAAGTTGTCATGCTGTAATGGCAGAAGGACTTAGATGAATAAGACGAGGAAACGAAAAATGGATGGCTTTATTTTCTAAAAACTTATTAAATAAAAAAATGTGGACTAATAAAAATGACATTTGTCATCTTAAAGAAATAATGATGATTGATGCCACATCATCTCATCAAAATAACTTAGCAGGTTACTGGTCACTTTAAGAATTTTAATGGAAAAAGTGAGTGAAAAGTGAGATTTTGACATTAATGCTTTTATGGAATTAAGGCTTTGCCGTTTTGGTATTGTCATTGTAACTGCAAAATTGGGATCTTCAATTTTAATTTCCCCTATATTTTATGTTTCAGTAATGTACTCGTGAAAGGTGGTGATTTACCAGATTCAGTGGATGCAGTTGATGTATTCTTTGATGGTAAGCCTTTTCACTTTCATGTTCCAACTTTCACTTAGATGATGTAGTTTTTGATTTTTTTTATAAGAATGTTTACAGGAGAAAGGCTGTATGAGTTTGGTTCTGCACGCATTAGTACCCGTAACACTCATGGAACTGGTTGCACATTGGCATCAAGTATAGCAGCTGAGTTAGCCAAAGGTTTGCCAATGCTTTCAGCTGTTAAGGTGATTCTTTTTGCATTTTTTTTCTGATCTGAATTTTTTTTTTAATATTAATACAGTACCTAAGCAGTGTATATGGTGTATACAGTGAGGTCTCTTAAATATTCGCTGATAAAATTCTACGTGATTTGATATGGCTTTCTACAATGTCATGATGAAGTAGGCAGTGAGAGGAGACAACTAGTAGGAAAGTGCAATGGGAAATCGGATAAAAAAATATGACCCATTTCTTGGGTTGCTTGTGTTCTAGACTGTATAGTTTGTATTTGAATGCCTAGCCTTGTTTATTTTAATGGTTTTAACCTTTGGTAGCTGCGGGTTTAAGATTCTTTCTTTCCATTTGCATGCAGATTGCTAAACGCTATATTGAGACTGCCTTAACTTATGGAAAAGATATGGCCATTGGTAGAGGACATCAAGGCCCCTTTGATCACATGTTGAAACTTAAAGGTACAACACCTCGTGCTTTCAGTCCAGCAGATTTATTCCTTTATGCTGTTACTGATTCTAGGATGAATGAGAAGTGGGGCCGATCTATCAAGGATGCTGTTAAAGCTGCGATAGAAGGAGGGGCAACAATGATTCAACTCAGGTTTGTTTCAGACTTTTAATTCTTATGCATTCAGTGTCTGTCTACTTATAGTGATCTAGAAACATCTGACTCGAGCTTAGTTCAAATTTACCAAGAAACTAGTTTTAGGTATGCAGAATTAAAATTTTCTCTTTTAAGTGGAAATGTTCCAGAACATTTGTCGTTAGTTCAGACATGCACAACATGAACTGTATTTATGACCTTTGACTATTTGTGATCCATTTTTTTTATTCGATGATGATTTAGTTATTCAAGCTGCTAAATTCTGTCCATTGTTATAAATAGGATAGCTGAAACATGAGACTATTGTTTTTCAAATCTTTTGGAAGTTCAGATACCAGGGATGACCGAATTTTTAACTGTCCTGTTGAGAGTGTGTTCAATTCTCTAGGATATATACTGGTCTCTCAGGTGAAAATTATTTGTTGGGACTTGGGACATATGTCCTTATGAAAGGTTCTTCTGTTTGTTTTAATGTCATTATCTGTCCTTAAAATTTCCCAACTATTGAAGCTTTTCTTTTAAGTGATCCCATAATCCTTGTTTGCTCTACTCCTGTTCCTCAACTTACTCTGGAGGAATTCATTCTCATTTTCAGACTGCTCTGGCCTAAGTCGGAAAACCTTCCCCACCGTCTATTTATTCCTTTTACACCTTTCTTTATTGGTTGATATAGGAGCTCGTTTGCTGCTTTATAAACAATGTTGACCTTTTTCTTTGTGCTATATCTTGTCTTACTCTTTCGGGGCTTTCCTGACCCTCTTTTGTTGATTTGGCATTGCCACTCTCGCTTTTAGTGAACAATTTTGTTGCTTATGGTACTAATAATATAGACTCCTCCTCACTTTGTCTCAATTCTCAACCCAATGACGGACACAACATAATTTAAGAGTATTTCACATAGTTACGTAGCAGGTCATTATTTTCCCTCATCATTTATTTAAGTAGTGGCAATATGACTTAGGAAATATAACGTTTTACTGTACACAAATTCTTGTATGAGACGGTTCATAAGATTTTAATGATAGAAACTTTTAGCTTATGGGCTTCTTGTTTTGAGGTTGTCTCACCGTGAGACAGTCTCACACGTTACGTGTTACTGTATTAGGCATTGTGACAATTTTACCTCAACTAGCATATGATTTTAATGATATTCCCTTCACAAAACCATTATAAATACGTGCTGAATGAGCTGGTTAAAATTACATATATATTTTGTTCTTAACAGGGAAAAGAACATGGAAACAAGGGACTTCATTGAAGCAGCCAAAGAGTGTGTCAGCATTTGCCATTCAAAAGGAGTTCCTTTTCTGATAAATGACAGAGTTGATGTAGCTCTGGCTTGTAATGCTGACGGCGTGCACGTTGGTCAGTCTGACATGCCAGTATCCGTTGTACGTTCTCTTCTTGGACCTGAAAAGATAATCGGTCTTTCATGTAAGACACCAGAGCAAGCACATAAAGCATGGGTCGAAGGGGCTGATTATATTGGTAGTGGCGGTGTTTTTCCAACCAACACTAAAGCAGATAATCAGACCATAGGTTTGGAAGGCCTGAAAGAAGTTTGCTTAACATCTAAATTACCTGTCGTTGCAATCGGTGGTATAGGGATGTCAAATGCTCATTCTGTTATGGAATTAGATGCTCCAAATTTGGCAGGCGTTGCCGTTGTTTCAGCCCTCTTTGATACTGAATGTGTTGAATCAGCAACAAAACGGTTGCATGCTTACCTGTGCCAGGCCGTTCAAACAAAAACGTAGGGACAAGCAACCATTATGGAAATTCTGCAATTCTTCGTCTATTTACGTTGCTATTCTTAGAAATTAGAACTACGAGCAATTGTTCCATTTACAATTTTTGAATCTCGGTTATCTAATAATGGTTTGTACAATAGGCAACACAAAACCTTTGATCGGTCACTTGAGGAATAATTTTTTGTATGATGAATAATAATAAATCATCGTTCAAACGTTTTCGTTGCAAAAATCTCTTTTCTGAGGATTTTTCTGAGGATCTTACATGAGTCGAAAGACTCTTTGGCCGCATCATTTTTAAGTATGTGTTGCAAGCTTTCTTTTCTCCCTAGATTCTGATCATAGCTTCCTATGGCCGCATCATCTTTTAAGTATGTTGAATATTTTCATATCAGTATGAAAAAGTACCATTTGTGTTTAGCAAATTTAGGCAAACTCTTAATTAAAAACTGATCTCATGACCTTAAACGGAAAATTTAATACTTACTTCAATTGAAACAATTTAGGAGAAAGAGTTGGTTGAGACAAAAGATGACAACATGATATACAAAAAAGTAATAATGTCATCATTTGACAACATAGTGTACTGTTATCTATCAGTTGTATAAAAACCCATGAATATCAATCAAAATGCAACAAACATCCAAAAAAATTCGTAGGAAAACAGGGGTACACCCCAGAGGAGTGTCACTGAGAACACATGAAGTAATTAGCCAATTATCACAACAATAACGATATCAATTCCAAAAGATTGTGATCGACTAATAATACGACAAGCTAATTATTTCTTGTGTTCTCAGGTCACCCCTTTGGGGCATATCCTGTTCTTCAATCTTCTGCATCATCATAATCAGGTAATTGTATAATTTAGTGTCGTGTTTGTTTTTTTTCTCTAGAAGTTGTTAATCGATATTTGATGATGGTAATTGTATAATTTTAATTGGAAGTTCTCATTTATTGGTCATTCTTGTTTAATTTCAATCATTTTATTTTGTTTATGGTATATTTGAGAATGATAATTTCATTTGCAAATATAGATTTGACTCAAATTTAGTGTTTGGAAAATAACAAGAATTTAATTTTGGATTTGAGTCAAATCCCACTAATGTTATAAAAGTAGTTAATTAAAATAAAGATTTGAAAATGACATCCCAATCTTTGTCATTCTCAAATTCTTAATTATGATTTCATAATTAAAATCCAAAATTTGAAATGAAATGTGTGTTCCCAAACGCATCCTTAGCAAATTTTATTTGAATAAATTACGAGTTGAAAAGTTGTTTTTTTATGAAAATGTAAATTTGTTAAAAAAGTATGTTATTATTATCGCACTTATTTGCCAGAAAAAGTATGTTATTGTTTTCAGTGGTATATTCTATGAATGTTAGTTGATTTCTATGAAAGTGCACCTTTTCGGGTATTATTGATATCCAGCTAATTTTATTAACTGATTTGACTAGTTAATTTTGAATTCGCTGTTATAAACAGCTTGTTCAAAAAGAGATTATTAGTATTAATAAATTGTTTCAACTAGCTAATTTACTAAATACTAACATTAGGTAGTTTGACAATCCAACTCTCTATTAACATCAAAATAAGCTAAATTTGCTCAATAAGCTAATTTACCAAACACCTCCATATTCTTTGTTCCCTTTTCTTTTATCATTTTAAATTTTAATGTGAGAGTTATATCGTCAATATTATTTAGAATGATTGGAGGGGAGGAGTAAGTAGAAAGAGTATATTCGTAGATATTTTTTGTCGTGTTACTCCCGCATTTATCGTAATGGATGAGCCGATCCTATGTAAACTCAAAATATATTGTAAAAATTATTGTCCATAATCCATATTATTATCAATGTAATCGGGTAGCCAAACCTAGTCAGCAATACATTCATGAACAATATATTGAAAAATAATTAGCCAACTTGTGATTATTAAAACGCAAATTATAAAATTAATAATTCTACAATAAATAATGAAAGACCCTTCGCATTCAAATTAAATTCCTTTGAACTTATACCAACTCATAAGTTGTACTTTTTGGAGAAGCGAAAAGACAATTTTTAATTTAAGAGGACTCAAATTGTTGTATTAGTGTAGAATCAAATTCCACCTTCTAGAACGGTTTTTAAGATCCATTCATCAAACTATACAAGCATAAATATCTATACAAGACTAATTAAAAAACAAAATTGAAGAATCAAGGGATAATCATATAATAATCATATACTAAAAATATATAATAAATAATAAAAAATAATCGTCACATTGCATACTTTCATAATATAAAGTTTTTATAATTTTTAAATGTGCATAACTCGACATATAAATGATCAAAGTAGTACATTAAATTGCGTAAAAAAGTTAAATGTAGCAAGTATTATGGAACGGATGAAGTATTAATATAGAAAGTCTAAAGTGGGCGCCACAAAATAAAAGCCTTTGTGTTCAAGCTCATTTAGAACAGACTATGGCCACCTCTATCAAATATCAAGCACTGTAGCCTATTATAAATACATAACCTGCTTAATCAATCAATCAAATATGCTAATGATAACAAGCCCTCATCAATAGTAAATTAGTAATACACCAAAATGGGCGGTCCAAAAGTGTGGAATATTGCAATAATAATAATGATAATGACATTATTATCCCTAGCTACTACAGCACCAGCACCAGCACCAGCACCAGCGACAGCACCAGCGCCATATCCGGTGTGTACTAGCCATCATACCCCTGCCATTATCCTTGGTCAAGATCAAAATGCCATGAAGGCTTTTACGTATGTTATACTAGTAACTAATGCAAAAAAACTTCAAAAAGGTATGTATAATCCTTGTTGCATGCACGACTAATTGATTGTGATTGCGGCAGAATAGTGGATAAACGTTCACCCAAAGACATGGCTGCGGCTCTTGAAAAGTTTTGTCAGCGCAAGAAATTTGTTCCTATTTTCGAAGCTTACGTCCTTTTTCTCATAAATTTGATTAGAGAATCTCAAGGCTTAAAAAGAGGTGGTGCCAAACAGAGTTCAATTCCACCATTATTGCTCGCTCTCGACTATCTCAACATATAAATGGTTGAGATTCTCCATCTATTTCTTGTGTGAGGGTTTGGGTTTAATAATGGTTTGTTGTTGTATGATTTGATTTCTTAAAGATGTATTGGTTGTATCCTTGTAAATTGTAATTGGAATTTCTTGTTTTGAACTTTGATTCCACTCCTTTGGATTTTCTTGCAATTTAAAGATTTGAAAACTTCTAAAGTGCAAAAGATCAACACAAATAATAAATTCAATATTTACCTACTATTTTTTTGTCCACGTAAATCTGATAAGACTCCAACTTAAAACCCAATTCGTGAAGAATTAAGAGGATTAATCTATCGTACTTATATATTAATCAACCTTTCTATAATTCTTAGATTTGAAATGAATCACATGTAGGTTATGAGATTAAGTTCCAACATAAGCCTTGAATTTGATTATCTATAAATACATGAAAATCGGGTCATGTCTCAGTTAAAGCTAGATGGGAATTGATGTTCCAACCAATTATGACAAGTCTCGATTCTCAAAGTGTATATTAATGTGGGCATCAAAAGAGAACATTTATTGTAGTGTTCTGGAAACATTTGTTCCAACCAACTGCAAGTTTTAGAGAATCTACTACAAGCTCTTTCAACATGAAGTAGACCTACAATACATAACAGAGCATGAATCCATGATGCATTAGAGAATCTACTACAAGCTCTTTCAACATGAAGTAGACCTCTGTTTGTTCGTTACTTATTTCGTTCAACCATACGCTTAGTTCTTTTCTAGAAAGGAGAAATCTCGTCGATTTGAATTCAAACAAAGGTGTTATAGAAGAGCATTACTCAAAGATCGCACCTCATAGATAGGCTGTTCCTTGGTGTAACCTTGTATGGATAAGGTCTTCATGTACCTAGCATAGACTTGTTTAGTGGCAGGATCTTCTTGGACAGGTTAAAGAACAAAGATCTTTGGTTACAAGGTTGATGTTGGCTGTCCCTTCTGAGAGTAGCCGAGTAAGTCTTGTACGAACTTGGTCCACATAAAAGTTGTGCACCAATCCTAATATTCACTCATTTTGACTTAAATCGCTTGATACTATTCTTTACACAGAAAGAAAAGATGCACAATATTTTTTATGTAAACTAAATTAATACAAGCCTTTTACTCCATTTGCACAACCCATGATGCAAGCAATGTGCACATTTTCTTCAGCTATGTGTAGCAACAGATGCTATAAGCAGCGGCAGATCCAAAAAAACAAAAACGAGTGATGTCAATTAGGTAAAACACACCTATTGGGTTTTGATCCTTGTCATATATCTGGAAGACAATACACTAATCAACTCACCTAAGGTATTTTCACATGTAATATTTGATTTTATTTTGAATTTGAGTGATGTCAACTGACTGTCCGACTAGATCCGCCATTGGCTGTAAGGAGGTCTTGAATTGGCTAGTACTTTAAAATTTTCAAAAGCTATGTAGGAATGAAAGATTATTTGAAAGGTAATCAAAGTTCTCTAGTCAATTTTGATTCTAATCATACACTTTTCCTTGTGTCTACACTCTACAGTGTTTATGATGCAATGTTATTTATATGAAGCAACTTAAGCACATAGCTTCCCACATAACTATTACAAGAAACTAATTTCTAAACAACAAAAAACTATAAAATTATATGAATGTTATATGAAACAAGAGCAAAACTTTAAAGGGTTGTGTAATAGAATATCTTCAAAACCTCATTTAGCAATCTTCTCCTTGAGTATTGAAATGAATTCATCTCTTTCTTCGTCTGTCATCCCTTGAGTTGAGCAATCTCCGACTCCCCACTCCGCTCCTCTTAAGCAATATTTGTTCTGTATTTCCTGCTTATTCCTGTCAATGTGTTCATACAATGCCAATCATTGCAGTAGTGATAAAACATTACAAGTACAATAACTTAAGATCCATTTGTTCTTACGTGGAAATGAAACTTTTATAATTAACTATGTATTTTTGACTGTCCGCTTGGTTGTTGATATAAAATGGGGAAAATGGTAAAGGAAACTTATTAAATGTAATTTTGGTCGTAAAATTTTTCGACACGTTTAATTGTTTTAAAAAGCATTTTATGATAATAATTTCACGACTATGAAATGACATTGTACATTTCACGAAAATTTACACTGTTGTAAATCATTCACTAGTATCATTTGGTACCAACAATCAAATGAGTCATTAGTGTATTAAAGTAGGACAAATATGATCATAAGTCTTGAGGAAAAGATATTTACTTAGCTTAATTTCATTACAATTTCTTGTATTTAAAATCATCAATCAAACGCTATTGTAAGTGCAATAAGTAATTGGGATTGTTTGCCAAATAACTATTGGTGTTGATTTTTATAGTTGGATTGTTAGACCGATTGACCTTATCAACAATTTTTGTTAGCTTTTTAAGCTAACAGAATAAACAAACCGTTAAAAAAACACTTAAACCTCGATCCTCTAAAAAAGACATTTACCGAACATTTAAAAAATTGAGTAACAAGACAAGGATCATACTTCTCCTTATTCTGTTTGGAACGCTCAAGTAGCTCTTTAACAATAGGAGACGATTTGAATCTCTCATCATTTTCAGCATATTTCTTTTGGTTTTCCTCTGCAAGTACAAACCCATGTGATTGATACATCATTAAGATTGCATCAGCCATTAAATACTAATAAAAGATCATATTTATATTTATATAATACAAACATACCATTAAATCGATTTAGAAATTCTATAGAAGGCAATTCTGGCCCTGGGACCGATTCTATTCCAGAAGACCCTGATAAAAATCCTGCTTGAGCTACAGAATTTCACCCAAAAAACAAAAAACATTAAACCTAAAAAATCAGTAAAACCCTAGTTTCAGTTGAAGATGAAATTGATGAAAGTTACCTGGATTTGACCAGCAGAGAGCTAATGAAATAGCTAGAGGAACACAATATTTTTGCAGTCCGTACTGAGAGAGCTTTGATGGAGGAGGATTTACAGAAAGGGTAATAATCCTAGGTTGGAATTTCTTTGAAAATGAAAAGACGGAAATGGAGGGAGATAATGGTTGAGGAGAAGAGCCCAGGAAGGAAGAATGTAAAGATGAAGCCATTGGAGTTTCTCACCCTCCTTGAAACTCTGGGCTTCTTCGCAGTACAGACTAAGAGTAATCAGTGAATAGAGTTAATTAAAGATAAAATGGGAAAGAAAACAAACGGTTGGCATTGGTCTATCTTTTATATTGAATTTGAGTCATGTTCAGTTCAATTATGATCATATACAAAATTAGTCGAGTCGATTTTGGCATAGGGTTGGTTATATTGTATTGGTTATGGAGTGAATTCAGTTGAATTTCAATTATAAATATGTTTCGATTTGATTTGAAATTGATTTCATTATACTCATTTTTTTTAAATTATAAGTTTCGTTCAAGTCAACTTGATTGGTTTGACTTCAATTCGATTAAACTTTAGAAATAAGTGAATGAATGTCGACCAAGACATTTATGATAACAATTTGATTATTTTTATTTAAAGATAGAACTGATTGGTCATAATTTACCGGGTTTATTCAATATAACGAAACTGCATCTTAGTTAACCAAGATTGGAAATCGGATATGTAAACTTAAGTATCCAATTTTGGGTCTCTTGATAGAATTTTTGGGTGCACACGGAATTTTTAGTTGGAGCGAAATAAATATTGTATTATATTCACTGAATTTAAATATTTAATTACATCATTATTTGTACAACAATAGTTTTGATGGGGCACTTGTTTCGCACTTCTATAATCTTTACTTATATTTTTATGTAAACTCATATCTCACCTATTATTTTGTGTACCTACATCCTTATTTTTGTGAGCACTCCTTAATTAGCATTATACTTGAATACACAAATATATATATATATATATAGCCTATTAAATAATATCTGTGAATGAAACAACTTTCCTATGAAAATTTCTGAATTCTGATTGTTTCTAGATTACCATTGCTCTAGAAATTTCTAAGATATTTTATAGAAGTAACTTACATTTATAACTAGAACATTTTGAGAGAGCGATTATCATAGAATTAACAAGATTTTTGATCATTTCTTAGTTTCTCCGTTTCATAATACTTGCTTACTGATAGTGATATTTTTCCACACAACATGTCACACTCAGTAGCAAGTACACTTTGATCCGGGTTAAAAGTAGTTCAAGCAAGTCCAATTGGATAAATAATCAAATTACAAACAACCTTTATACATATCAGGCATAAGCATATGCCATATTCAAATTACAAACAGCCTTTCTTGGAAGCCCAGCTGCCATGATCATCTTCAAACTCAAACCATTTCCAAATCATGAATCACTTATTTTCCCATTTATTCAAACCAATTTCTTGGTTCTTCACCAAATCTTCAATCCAATGGAGGGCTCTGTCTCCCTTCCCAAACCCATATTCAGTATCTTCTTCCATGACTCACACCATAGCTCTAAAGACTCCAGCTTCACAATACCCAGCTTACCTTCTAATGAATGCTTGTAAAAATCTCCCTTCTCTCAAAGTACTTCATGCTTTACTCACTGTACATGGTTTAACTGATGACCTCCTGTGCCTCACCAAATTGGTCAGTTTATATGGTTCTTTTGGTTCTTTGACTTTTGCACATAAGGTGTTTGACAGAATTCCTAACCCAGATTTCTATTCTTTCAAAGTTTTGATTAGATGGTACTTTAAAAATGGATTACATTCTGAAACTATTTTGTGCTACAACTGTTTGAGAAAACACCTCAAAGAAACTGATGATATTCTCTTCTCTATTGTGTTGAAGGCTTGTTGTCAGTTGAGGGATGTTGATCAGGGGAAGAAAATACATAGCCATATTGTTAAATCAGGGCCTCCTGATAGTTTTGTGCTGACTACTTTATTGGATTTGTATGCCAAATGTAGGGAGATTGATTCTGCCCGCAATGTTTTCGAGGAGATTGAGATTAGAGATATAGTTTCTTGGACTTCATTGATAATAGGATATGTGCAAAATGATTGTCCTCAAGAGGCTTTGATGTTGTTTAATAGAATGAGGGAAAATCTTGTTGATGGAAATCACTTTACATTGGGGAGCTTACTAACAGGCTGTGGAAAGTTGAGAGCTTTGCACCAAGGAAAATGGTTTCATGGGTATATAATCAAAGTGGGTATAAATATGAATTCGATTTTGGCAACCACCCTTATAGATATGTATGTCAAATGTCGAAGAATCAAAGATGCTCGTTCTATCTTTGATGAAATGAGTACTAGTAATGATTGCGTCGCTTGGACTGCTATGATAGTTGGGTACACTCAATGCGATCAGGAAACCGAGGCCTTAGAGTTGTTTAAAGATAAGATTCGAGATCGCTTTTTGCCCAATTCCATGACCATAGCTAATGTAGTTTCAGCTTGTTCTAAACTCAGGGATTTGAATATGGGCAGGTCGGTTCACTGCCTTTCAATTGTGCAGGGTTTAGAAGATGTAGATGTCAAACATGCTCTGATTTACATGTATGCAAAATGCATGATGTTCAAAGATGTGAAGTATATCTTTGAGTCATTACCCATCAAAAATGTTATTACATGGAATTCAATAATTTCAGGGTATGTTCAAACCGGAAATGCATTGGAAGCACTTAAACTCTTTCACCGAATGATTTTAGAATCTGGGTCTCCGGATCCAGTGACATTAGTTAGTGCCATCTCTGCTTGCGCTTCCATCAGTACTATCAAACTCGGTTCTTCATTACACGCTTATATGATCAGGGATGGTTTCTCACACAACAACATCTATGTTGCAACGGCACTACTAAATTTTTACGCCAAGTGTGGTGATGCGATATCTGCACGTAAAGTTTTTAACGAGATGAGGAGCAAAAATGAAGTGACATGGGTTTCAATGATTAGGAGCTATGGAATGATAGGTGATGGCGAGGAGTCGATTGCATTGTTCGAAAACATGTTGAAGGAAAATTTGGACCCTAATGGAGTAATCTTTACAACTATTTTATCAGCATGTAGTCACACAGGAAATATCAGGGAAGGGTGGAAGCATTTCAGTAGTATGTGTGAGGAGCATAAGTTAGTACCCACCATGAAACATTATGTATGTATGGTCGACTTATTGGCTCGTGCAGGTAAGCTAGACGAAGCTGCAGAGTTCATAGAGAACATGGCTATTCAACCAGATATGAGTGTACTTGGAGCATTTGTCCATGGATGTATTCTACATTCCCGGTTGGAGTTGGGAGAAAGGGCTGCAAGGAAAATGTTAGATATGCATCCTAATGAAGCATGCTACTATGTGATGTTGTGCAAGTTATATGCTTTGGAGGGTAGATGGGAGAAGGAAAATGAGATAAGAAATTTGATGAAGGAAAGGGGGCTGAGTAAGTCACCTGGTTGGAGTTTTTCAGAGACTGATACTTGCAAGCACCTTCCTTTTCATAACATAGAAAAAATCAAGTATTGAATCAATCGATAAATATTTATTTTTATAAATATTAAATAATATATTTTTCATGATAAGCGGATATATTCATTATTATCATAACATAATCAATAATCGTACTTGGTATATTCCGCTGAATAGCAGGATTAGACAAATATGTCATACCCTTATCCTCTTCAAAGAGAGGATAGGAGGAATGTGTTCAAAGACACTCTAAAATAAGTGAGCCTTGCACAGAAAGTGGTAAGTGGTGTCGAGCACGCAATGAAAAAAAATGTAGAAACTAACAAAAACTAGGTACAATATAGATAAAAATATAAGGGAAAATTACATTAAAAACTCTTAACCATGAGCGGTGTAAATATAAAACTCCTAACAATTGATTAATATTTAAAACTCCCAACTTTAGTCCCATTTTAAATTTAAAGTTCAAGATGACTTATAACCGGATAAATTGATTTTAGTAGAGAAGTAGTAGGATCCAATTGTATTATTCATCACCTCCCCTTTGACCTTACACGACCCTTCACATACCCTCTTATAAATTTGTAATCCATGTACATACGCGAAGGATCAAAGATATTGTTTTATGGATGGATATATCCACTTAAATTGTTGGTCTAATTATCAAAAACATAAAATGCTATTTTCTTTAACGGAAAACCATTTTTTAAAAAATATCCACATGAGTTAAATTAATTAAGTTAGAGGAAGGAGAATGATAAGTTATCATCTTAACATTGGGTATTTTCAAATAATATAAAACCTCTAACAACGTCTTTTTATGAAACTACTCGTATTATGAGCAATTCTTTTTAGTCCCTAAAAATTGTCTTACCTTGAGAATGATAAGTTTTAGTTAAAAATTAAAATCTATAAAAAAGTAAATCAAAATTTAAACCTTTAAAAAAAATTCATACCTTTAGAGTCAAAATTTTCTTATATTTATTTAGCATTATTTAATGAAATAAAGTTAAAAAATTTAAACAACCAATCAGAATAGAGACATGAAAAGCTTATGCTATGATATGAGTCAAATAACTATCAAGTAAGATTTTGAGTATATAAACGTAAAAAAATAGGTCTTGTTAAATGCATGTGATTGTTATTAATGGTTTGTTTGGACAAGGCTTATAGAAAGATCAACCATACATGGAGGGTTTGGAGGTTAGGTAGATTTATTGATCGGATAAACTACTCACTATTAATAGATATCAAGAAGTAGTGAGATTCAACTCACTAACAACAAATATATTTTTATTTGTAATTCTGGAAGAAGCAACCTCTGTCGTCTAGGACTTTGGCAGATTTGAACGAGCCTGTAATTCTGGAAGAAGTTGATGGTACAAAACAATGGTGAATACCATTACTAACAAACTGGTCGATTATGTTGAATTATAAGAACAAACTGAAAAGACAAAACTGAACAATACCTGATTCCATAGCACGGTAGATAATCTTGAATATGAGAGCATAATGGAGCGTATGGATCTTCTAGATTAACACGTATTCCCTAAAGTGATGACCCTTAATGTTATTACTCTTAATTCTCTCTGATAATGGGATAGCAGAAGAAAAGGAATATGTACAACATATGGACCATAACTGCTATATATATATATAATAAGTTGTGACTATTATTCGAACCATCATAGAATTTAGTCATATAATGAGTCTCTACACATTTAAAGCCCACAACCTATTGATACATTTAAGCCCAAACCTTTTAACATAAATTAGATCACTTTAAGTAGGGCCTAAAGACAGTTTTAATTAATTATACATATATAAATATTTACATATAAGCCCAACGTTGGACTTTGGTCCAACAGAAGCAACCTCTGTCACCTCTGTTTAATTCATACATCCGGGTGGCAGTAACTCTGATGCTCAGTACCGGGATTTTTCTTCTAGATTTTTGAGCCCGTCTAAGGATGTTATCCCGAACCTCAACAATGGCAGTATGATTTGATAATGCGTTGCGTCCTTGTTTTTGCACTATACTTTACACTGTTAATATTCTCGATAGGCTAGTTCTCTTAGATTCTTGTTTGACATATGAGCAATATATTAAGAGATTTCTATGTGTTTATATTATAGAAATCAAAGGCAGTACGAGGTCCATTTATCAAGATATTAGTCCAGAAAAGGTGTCTGCACCATCTCACCCGGTACATAGTTTGCTTGATCAATCCACGCAACGTCCAGCTTTTCTGGCCAGTGATCACGTCAAAGGAGATTCTTGGAAAGCAAAATCTTGTGCCAACATAGAAAAATCTGAGACGGGTTATTCTTTGTCCAATGTTCTTGGATTAGTTTCTCATCTTCCTAATCAACCTGGATTTTTTCACCCCTTTGATTTCAGTAAATCATGGGATCAAAGTGCCTCCTCTTGGGGCAAACCCGGTAATTTTTTGGGCCAGAAGCCTATACCAGTCCAAAATAGTCCTTATCTAACTTCCGCTCAAAGCAACGACTTTTTTGGCAATAATAAGTGGATTCTGAATAGCAGCCCGTCATCTTTAGGGACTGAAATGCCCGTGAGAAATGGGTTTTATGAAGGTTCCTCGTCTGCGTTTAAAGGCTGTGATTATGTAAATAGCAATTACACCGATAGAAAGGGGCCTTGTTCGAGTATAAACTATTTCAAGGCTACAGGTTACACTGATGTGACTCGTGAAAGATATGAACTTGGATGTAGCACTTCCGAATGGTTTGTCCAATGATCATATTAGCCAGCAATGTGTTATAGTCCTCGACAAGGACTGTAAGTCGGAAAATCCTGTAGCTGCTTTGCCATGGCTTAGACGGAAGGGAAGTTGCACCAAGGAGGCAGAGAATTCAAGAAAAGATTTCAACTCATTGGAATCAGCTCTTTCACGATTGGATTCCTCGAATGCATCAAATTCGTGTGAGGTCGATGTTAAAGCCAAGTTGCCCGATTGCAGCCGAAAAATTCTAGGTCTACCCATATTTGAAAACCCTCCAACACCAAAGAAAGAAGTTTCGAACCCTGTGATTATTCACAATTGTTCAGGAATCAAGGAAAGTGGAAGTAGTGGGAGAAAAGGTGGTTTTGATATTAATTTACCTTGTGACCCCACAGAAGAGGATGTTGTGATTCTAGAAGAGAAATCTCAAACTACTCCAAGACATCTTTTTGACCTCAATTCATGTGTAACCGACGAGGAAATTCCATGTGCAACCTCGGTTCAAGTTACCGAAAAAGAAACCTGCATGAGGTTGGCACCGGTATAGATTTGGAAGCCCCGATAATAATTGAAAACGATGAGATTATTGCCGTTCATCCGGATGAAGATTCTTTAATAAAAGAACCAGAGAAGGAGACAGAGGTTCCCCAACATAATGTTGGTGAAGAAACCGAAGTTGCCAAGTTAGCCGCAGCAGCGATTGTTGCCATTTCATCACATGTTGACTTAAATCAATCCAAGGAAGCAACTTGTGTTGAAGAGGAAACTGGCTTGGATGATCCACTTCACTGGTTTGTTGATATTGCTTATGTCAAAACTGGGGATTATTGGTTATCTGAAGGTTTAGATGATTTTGAATTGATAACTTTGAGACAAAAAGAGTGCAGTGAAGAGGAGTACTTTCCTCAACCGAGCTTTCCGGAAGTCCCAATTGTTAATGAAAAGGGTGCGTGTGTCGTAACTGCAACTAGAACACGAAAAGGGCATGGTCGTAGAGGACGACAAAGAAGGGATTTTCAGAGAGACATTTTCCCCGGCCTTACATCGCTTTCTAGGAATGAAGTAACCGAGGACCTTCAGATGTTTGGAGGCCTAATCAGAGCTACTGGCCATCCTTGGCATTCTGGGCCAAATCGGAGGAACGCTACTAGAAACGGATGTGCTAAAGGCAAGCGACGGTCGGTTCCAGCCCCAGCAGCAACCCCAGCCCCAGGCCCGGCAGTATGTGCCCTTTCACTGAAACAGCAGCCGCAACAGCTGCAGAGTAACAATACGCAAGTTTTTAACCACATATTTTTTTATTACATGATAAACTGAGAAAGGGCAGGTTCAGGTGAGAATCGATCTCACCTTAAAAGTGAAACTATCAAAACTAAGATAAAATTCGTTTTTTAAAAGTTATTGATAAGGATGCAACTCTTATTACAGTTAATGAAGACAACTAGCTCATGCTTCAGGCTTCTTATAACTGCTTTCTTTGAGTCTCTTGGTTTTCCTTTTCTTGTTTCTTGGGTTTAATTGCCACATAACCAAGTTTGTTAGAAGGTTTCTTATGCTTTTCTTGTATATATATATATTAGTTCTCATTGCTATAAACATATTCTTTCAATTCATTTAGATCAATACAAATATTTTAGTATTTCCATATTTTCCTTCTTGTTTTCTTCTGTATCACTCTAACCTACCAAAATTATCAGTAATAGGTTAGCGTAGTAATTGAGGACTTTTCTTTTTCTTTTCTTTTTTGAAATTATACGATCAAAAAAAGTAATCTCACAATTAAAGGATATTCGTACAATGAACACACAAATTCACATGAGATCCGATGATAAATTATGGTGACCACCCACATCAATGTTTAGAGTATGCATTTATTAGACACCAAAATCTAAAGGAGGGTTAGTTAGTACTTAGTAGGGTCCAAGGCATGAAATCCCACTGCACAGTGCAGATGCGGAACTCAAGCACATGGCCACATTCAAAATCATGCTTAATGCTTTAGACTCACTCATAGGAATATAGCTAATAAAGTCACATTTATTAAGGTTTCCATTCTGAATGAGATTTAAGGGGTTAGATGTACGTAAATAACTAATTTTATTCTTGTTGAATATCTGTTAGTGATAATAAAGATGTTTTTTTTATTGATTTGTAGTAAAAAATCTAAAACTTTACAAAGATAAGAAATGCAAATGATTTAATGAGTCATTTTTCTATAGTCCATTATAATCCAAAATCAAAGAATTATTTCCTCTGTTATGTATTATTTGCACCAACCAATTTTGCATTATTCATTATTCTATAGTAATTTATATATTTCGGCTATTATACAAGAAAAAGCATAGTCATGTGGGATCTTGTTCTATTCGTCTCGTTGCATATTTTCGTAACACCAAATTTTTTATAATTTTTAGTTATGTATAACTCTAGATATAAATGATACGAAAAACGCATTGAATTGTGCAAAAATCTCATCGTCATCATCATCATCATATCCAATGTATCCCACGCATTGAATTGTGCAAAAATCAATGATCAGGGTTAGGGGAGGGAAGAACGACAGCAACTCATACCCATAGAGGAGAGTGCGACTGCGATAAAAGAATCCCCGGCTCGCGAAAGATCTTCAGGAGAGAGAAACCTGCAACGACAAATAGAATAAAAAAGCATATGCACAAATACAAAGATAAGAGCTAGAAAAAGTAAAGAGCAACAAAAACGGACAAAGAACAATAACAAACAAAAGGTAAAAGGGACGGGTCTAGTAATCTAGGACATGGATAAGGCGTCGCCAACTACCCCTATCCCTGGTCAGGTCCCTGAAGAGGTGGAGTTCATGCAAGTCACTTTTAATTTAGTGCAAATATGTGTTGGGTGTAAATATTTTAGAATGGAGGAAGTACTAGTATTTATTTTAAGTATTTACAAATGATATGTCTATTGTTTGTTTGCTTATCGGTAATGAATACATCTAAAGCTCATTTGGTAGACATAGAAATTAAATTCCAATGAAAATATTATTTTATTTTTTTGAAAATTAATTTCATGGTCAAATTCCCACGAATTGGCCGAATGTAGAAAATTATATTTGACAGTTGACTCTAGAATTTAGATTTACATACCCTCCTCTTGGTAAATGAATTTAGACTTCTAATGGAATCTCCATTTTCTATGCTTGGCCAAATTAAGTCAACCAAACAACTATTCAAAAAAAAAGTAATTCCTATAATTTAGAAATTTCAAGGAAATAAACTTGCAACGAAAACAAAAGCGATATTAGATGATGATAAAAAAATTCTGAAAAAAAGTCACCTATTTATAATGATGAAAGCTTTGGTACCGTAGAAATGACAAAACATTTCATAAAAAATTACTATAAAAACTCATTTTTATTAGGAAAAATTGACATTAATAATCCAACCTTTTACTTATCCGCTGTGAATAATCCAACCTTTTGATTATTTTCTAATAATCCAACGTTTGTCTTTAATTCGCTGTGAATAATCCAACTTTGATTTTTGTTTGCTAGCACCATACCCTATTATTAGTAATATGGTATGTTGTGGGCAAATTAATCGCAAAGATTGGATTATTAGAAAATAATCCAAAGGTAGGATTATTCATAACGTATGAGTGAAAGGTTGGATTATTAATGTCAATTTTTCCTTTTTATTATCACCATTAATACTAACAAGCACGTTTACAATCAAAGCTTCTCAATTTCATTCAATATCTTACCAAAATAATTCAGGTCTAAAAATTTCAACATAATCATCAATTGTAAAGCTCCATGGAAGAAGTATAAACCCTCTTTAATGATGATTATCATAAATCTGAATCTATGGCCTTCTATGATTATCATACATGTTGCTAACCATAAACCAAAACTTAGCTTGAAAAATGCTTACATTTAAGCACATCAAAGAGAAGACAAGACAAGAAATCAGAATCTATGGCCTTGTATGATCTGCTTTATAATACTCTTTGTTATGCAACTGTCTTAACTACATCTGGGATTCTGTCTAAGGAGTAAGGAGGGAATAAACAGCATAAATCTGCCTAAACATTCCAAGACAAGCAAATATGATGATACATAAGCTAGGACAAGAAACCCATGCAACATTATTCATCAAACAATACAGGGTTGCAAAGACCGATAGCGATAATTTAGGGGACTCAAATTTTGAGCTACGGAACATGTACAAAGGCAATCCCCTTTTCACTAAAAAATTAAAAGGAAAAAGGAAACGCTCGGTTCCAAATGCCTTAAAGAACAACTCTATTAGGGTTTTTTTTGTCTCTATAGATTTTCTCGATTCATACAATCGGAGCCTCTCAACAATGAATTAGGTCAAAGGTACTGGAGAAGGTGCAGGGTTACCTGCTGGGTACCTTTGTCTTCGGGGACGTCTTGTTGTTTTTCCCCATCCTGTCAGGCTTCTATCCTCCAAAACCACTTCCGTATTGTTACTCTGCAGCAGTTGCGGCTGCTGTTTCAATGAAAGAGCACATACTGCCGGGCCTGGGGCTGAGGCTGGAGTCGGGGCTGGGGCTGGGGTCGCAGCAGCAACCGACCGTCGCCTGCCTCTAGCACATCCGTTTCTAGTAGCGTTCCTCCGATTTGGCCCAGAATGCCAAGGATGGCCAGTAGCTCTCATTAGGCCTCCAAACATCTGAAGGTCCTCGGTGACTTCGTTCCTAGAAAGCGATGTAAGGCCGGGGAGAATGTCTCTCTGAAAATCCCTTCTTTGTCGTCCTCTACGACCATGCCCTTTTCGTGTTCTAGTTGCAGTTACGACACACGCACCCTTTTCTTCAACAATTGGGACTTCCGGAAAGCTCGGTTGAGGAAAGTACTCCTCTTTACTGCACTCTTTTTGTCTCAAAGTCATCAATTCAAAATCATCTAAACCTTCAGATAACCAATAATCCCCAGTTTTGACATCTTTTCCATTATTAGAACAAGCAATATCAACAAACCAGTGAAGTGGATCATCCAAGCCAGTTTCCACTTCAACACAAGTTGCTTCCTTGGATTGATTTAAGTCAACATGTGATGAAATGGCAACGATCGCTGCTGCGGCGGACTTGGCAACTTCGGTTTCTTCATCAACATTATGTTGGGGAACCTCTGTCTCCTTCTCTGGTTCTTTTATTAAAGATACTTCATCCGGATGAACGGCAATAATCTCATCGTTTTCAATTATTATCGGGGCTTCCAAATCTATACCGGTGCCAACCCTCGTGCAGGTTTCTTTTTCGGTAACTTGAACCGAGGCTTCACATGGAATTTCCTCGTCGGTTACACATGAATTGAGGTCAAAAAGATGTCTTGGAGTAGTTTGAGATTTCTCTTCTAGAATCACAACATCCTCTTCTGATGGGTCACAAGGTAAATTAATATCAAAACCACCTTTTCTCCCACTATTTCCACTTTCCTTGATTCCTGAACAATTGTGAATAATCACAGGGTTTGAAACTTCTTTCTTCGGTGTTGGAGGGTTTTCAAATATGGGTACACCTAGAATTTTTCGACTGCAATCGGGCAACTTGGCTTTAACATCGACCTCACACGAATTTGATGCATTCGAGGAACCCCATCGAGAAAGAGCTGATTCCAATGAGTTGAAATCTTTCCTTGAATTCTCTGCCTCCTTGGTGCAACTTCCCTTCCGTCTAAGCCATGGCAAAGCAGCTACAGGATTCTCCGACTTACAGTCCTTGTCGAGGACTATAACACGTTGCTGGCTAATATGATCATTGGACAAACCATTCGGAAGTGCTACATTCAAGTTCATATCTTTCACATGAGTCACATCAGTGTAACCTGTAGCCTTGAAATAGTTTATACTCGAACAAGGCCCCTTTCTATCGGTGTAATTGTTATTTACATAATCAAAGCCTTTGAACGCAGACGAGGAACCTTCATAAAACCCATTTCTCACGGGCGTTTCAGTCCCTAAAGCTGATGGGCTGCTATTCAGATTCCACTTATTATTGCCAAAAAAGTCGTTGCTCTGAGCGGAAGTTAGATAAGGACTATTTTGGACTGGTATAGGCTTCTGGCCAAAAAAATTACCAGGTTTTCCCCAAGAGGAGGCACTTTGATCCCATGATTTACTGAAATCAGAGGGATGAAAAAATCCAGGTTGATTAGGAAGATGAGAAGCAACTGATCCAGGAACATTGGACAAAGAATAACCCGTCTCAGATTTTTCTATGTTGGCACTAGATTTTGCTTTCCAAGAATCTACTTTGACGTAATCACTGGCCAGAAAAGCTGGATGTTGAGTGGATTGATCAAGCAGACTATGTATCGGGTGAGAAGGTGCAAGCACCTTTTCTGGACTAATACCTTGATAAATGGATCTCGTATTGCCTTTGATTTCTGAAATATAAACACATAGAAATCTCTTAATATATTGCTCATATTTCAAACATGAATCTAAGAGAACAAGCCAATCGAGAATATTAACAGTGGAAAGCATAGTACAAAAACAAGGACGCAACGCATTGTCAAATATAACAAAAAAACCGAACTGATGTTTTCCGCATAGTATGTAAATCTTGTGCTTTGGGTCGTTTTGAGGGATACGTCCTGCTTTTGCCAATATTTAGCGTTTTAATCACTTCATCAGTCTCGTTACTACGACCCTGACCATAACCACATTTTTGCACTATAGTGGAAATTGTCGATGACACCATTGTTTCCTTATTGAGCGTAGCTGTATTACTTGTGCATCAAATGAAATGAAAGAAAATTTTACAAAATATATTCCATAATTACCTGATTCCAAAGCATAGCAAAGCCAGTCTGGACCATTAGCTCGATTTTCCATGCGTACATTGTTCAATGTGCCATTCGTACAGCCATTGTTGAGGTTCGGGGTAACATCCTTAGACGGGCTCAAAAATCTAGAAGAAAAGTCCCGGTACTGAGCATCAGAGTTACTGCCACCCGGATGTATGAATTCAACGGAGGCGACAGAGGTCGCTTCTTCCATAATTACAGGCTCGTTCAAATCTGCCAAAGTCCTAGGTTTACTAACATGCAACTCAGATTTCGATGCATCTCCCTGAAGCATAAATAGCTTTCCATTTCCGACTACCGGTTTTCTGTTTTTATCCGGGGACGGACTCGTATAATCGGAATCATTTACTTCATTGACCTGTGTTACTTCATCTGTGTCGATATACTCATCAGCGGGAAGTTGCAGATCGAGCATTCGTCTTCTATGTTTTGAGGGTCTAGACTCTGACTCCGAGTTCTTCGGGCTATAACATTTCGGAAATGAACTCGGAACACCTTGTACGTTCTTTCCTTTGGCAGAATATGGCGACGACTGAACAGTATCGGGAGTTGATATTGGCGGTCTACCACAAGCCGAATTTGGCATTGGAATATTCAGATTATTCCATCTTTGCATTTCATCGTATGGCACGGGGCTTGAAGAAGAAGAAGTCTCGTTAGGTATTCGCCTTTTGAATTGTTCTTTCCTCCTAACCTCATCCATCATATCTCTTTGTACTCTATACAGTCGATGCAATTCATAAACCTGAACGAAATAGATGTCTAAGATAGATATAACAATCTTGATTAGATCAAGCTCGGATGACTGAAATTTATAGGCATACGCACCTGATTTTTGAATATGGCTTCATGCTGAAGCATTGTCTGCTTTACGACATCCTTGTCGTATCCTGGATGTGAATCAGCAACAGTCCTCGGAAGAAAACTATAATAACATTGCCCGTTGGATAAATTGCTCTCGCCAAAACACGAAGGCCAACTCCCACCATTAACGTCACGATTAAGATCCTTCATTGAGTAATGTGCAGGCAAGCAATTCTCAATCTGCACTTTTGTTCCCATTCCTGCTAATTCAAGATAAAATATGTCAAACGAGAAATATTCGTCAGATTACACTTCTAAAACGCAAAGATCAAGTCTAGCAAAAACGGCGTATCGTGAAACCAATTAACAGAGGGTAGGATCCGTGTCAAAAATGAAGCCTATACACCCACCAGAAAATACTACCCTCGTGCCATAAGACGCAGCATGTAAACTCGATACACCAACAAAATATTACACAGATCAACAGCTAGTTACCCAACAGTATATAGAAACTTGCACATGGCAGCATAATTCGGCAAGGTAACCTCAATATAGGATTTGAATTAAGAACCTTCCACGTTAAAAGGAGTATTTCTATATACATTAAACCATATCATGCATCTTCTCATTGACACGGATTGCATATCATTTTGGTCCTAAGCCTTCACGAAATGATCCTATAGACCCCGCTTATATACTTCTATAACTCAACCGATGGTTTGGCTTACCAATGCGGATCATGAATATTAATTCTTCAATGCCCAAGTCCATCAAAAAAAAGGAACTCTGAGCAGTCTGCGGGTGGCAGGGTCTATATTGTACGATGTTTCATTACAAAGAAATAAATATGGACACTATATACTTAATTACGATATTTCTATATTTATGGCAATTTACTAACTGATAAAACAATTACCAAAAAAAGACTCAACTCACAATCATTACACTACAAACACGACTATCTTGGAACACGTAAACGTTTCAATTGCATACGAAACACATCAAACACAATGTTCACGTTTTCCCATCAAAGCAAAATCGGATGGTCATTCCTGAACCCAAAAAAAAGAACAACCTGTTGCCATGGATATTTCGAGAATTCCTCATTGCACATACACAAGCATAAGCCATAATTTGACGGCTGCAATCAGGGATGCCAATGGCAATAACCCACATGAGCCACACGTATTCAATCAGTTATCATTTGTTTTAGTACTGTACTCAAAATAACAACACCACCCGAATCCCACACAATTCGAAAAAATTCCGCCCTTTGAAGGCGTGATGACAAGTTGTCGTAAAACATCATCAAATAACAGAAAATGACAGGAATCTAAAATGCAACCTTCAATAAGTTATAAAATTAGAAAAGATGAAAAAAAAACAGGCAAAGAATCATCAAGGAACCAGTCAAAACCCCAGAATGTCAACAAAAACAATGCAACGATGCCAAAGGTTTAATCCCAAAACGTCGCTCAAGCTAACCTAACTCTACCCTAGTTAACCACTTTCATGTATATACAAGATAACCCAAGAATGAATCAAGAATCACAATCTTTAAAATCAACCAATGGAGATTGCAACATATATTAATCACACTACCAAAGAATGTCAAGAAGATTACAGAACATAAACCAAAACAATAATCAAAATCCAAATTTCCAATAATATCTTATACACAAAAGAGATTGCAACATATTAATATTATATAATCCTAGGTTTTGATAAAAGAAAAATTCAAAAAAAGACTGAATTGTCAAAACCCTACAATTCTGACAATAAAAGCAGAAAACTATGAATTAATTATTGACAACAAGATATCAATTAAAACAATGATGCGACAACAGATCCCCAATAGATATAGTACTCAAACCCAATTGAAATTAAATGCAATTTTCAATCTCAAATCCAAGAACATACGAAACAAAATAATTAGGGATTTCCAATACTGAATTACACAAACAGAAAACATCTAAACAATCAATCATAAAACTAATATAATAGCAAAAAGAAGCAAGAATCAAATGATCAGAAGAATACCCAGAAACCCATAAATCTAAAATTTAGCAAATAGTAGAAGAGAATAAAAAGATTTACCTTTAAACCCACATCCTCCAATCACTCCCTTAAACTCTTAATTTGTTTATTTTCTATAAACAAAATTGTTTCTCTCTCTAAGGGATTCAATCATTCAAGAACAAGGTTTCTCTCTCTTGATAGATGATAAATAAAAGTCCCCCAAAGTCCCATCATGAAAATTCAGTCTTCAGAGACTGAAAAAGGAATGAACTTTACAAATGAGTTATAAAAAATATAAAATAAAACAAAATAAGATAAAATACCCTTTATATTAATTTGAAAAGGGGAATAAAATAAATTAAAAAATAAAAAGTTGGTGAATTTGTAACACCATTGAAGAAAGAGCTTAATTAGATCGTCATCATCCAAACAACAAGAAAAAGATGAAGATTTCGATCTGCTGGGCCAGTATCTCAAACTAAGAAGAGAGAGAAAGAGATAATTTTTTTTTTCTTTTTAGAGAGAGACTTAGAGAGATCCCAGATAAGAAATCTTCACACAAACAAACGACCTTCTAAGAACAGTGACATATAATTTGTCAACATCCGGTCTCCTTTTTTATTCTCTGCTTCTTCCTATTAATCTCCTTCTCTCTACTCTCCTTTCTTTAAATTTACTTTTCGGATTTTTTTTGGAAATTAAAAAATATATATAAGCATTTCTAGATTCTCTCCCCTTCTCTGCTTTAGTATTGTATCTCAAATTCTGTCTTGCGTTTCAAGTTTTGAGTTTGGCCCAATTGATAAATTAAAAAAAAAACTAATTGGTAGTTATATAAGTTAAAAGGGAGATATGGGTTGGGCTCTTGAGAGACGTTTATAGTATAAACGGTCTCTCAAGAGAGGGTCTGTGTTGTATTTGTTCGGGTTCAAATGCTCGTTATATTAGACTTATTAGTAATATTAATTAATTCTTCGGGTTTGAAATGTTCGCTATATTAAACTTAGTAATATTATTAATTCTTCGGGTTTGAAATGCTCGCTATATTAGACTTAGTAATATTATTAATGCTTTTAGCTTATCATACAATTAATTAAAAGGATTAGAAAATCCCATGTGGAACTCTAATAAAAATTTGTTACATGTAATAATCAGATTGTTTAATTGTTATATTTATTAAACCAAATAAGATAAAGTTGATTTATTACACACTATTACTATATTTTATATTTTATTATATTTTTACTATTGATTGTTTATATATATATCTTAATGAAAAATATTATTCTGTGTGTTCTTTAAAGAAGTTTTCACTTTTCATTTTGACTTCATTTGTTGTTCCCATAACATATCTTTTTATTATATATCACAAATTTTAGACAAAAAATAATCTTGCTTATTCTCATTTTAATATTTTAATAATGCTTACGTTCCTCACATATTTTCTACTAACTTTATTTTAACATTTTTATATTTTTTATAGCCCAACATGTTTTTCACTAACTTTATAAAAACATTATTTTATTAATGAGGTCCATATATTTTTTCCGCTAATTTTCTATTAATATTTTTTTAATATTTGTGATCCTCACTTTTCCTCCATCAAATCTATTATTCAAAAAAAAATATTTCTACAACCTAAAAGATTTCTATTTTTCTTAATTTTCGTGAACATTCCTTATAGGCGAGTTCATTACGGAACGAAGCGAAGTACAAAGACATTAAAAAGAAGTAATAGATTGTTTGTACATACGTCTTAATATAAAACTTAAAAAATAAGACATTAAAAATTGTAAAAAAATATTGATCAGACAGAGATAAATTGTGGGTTGTATATTAACATTAATATTTGTATACTTTTAATTATCTATTTTTTGTGTTTTTAATAGTGTGTTATAAAGCATTCAATAGCTTACAAAATTAGTTTCAAGAATATATGTTGTGCAAATCAACAAAAGGGAGCGAGAATGGTTAAAAAAATACTCTTATTTTGATTTAGAATCTAATTTTTAAAATTATTAATTTATTTTTAGTTTAAAATATGCATATATATATATATATATATATATATATATATATATATATATATATATATATATATATATATATATATATATATATATATATATATATATATATATATATATATATATATATATATATATATATATATATATATATATATTTGATAATATACTAATAAATTCGTACATTGCACAAATTTCTATACTAGTTTTTTTTAAATGAATTTTCTATACTAGTTTGCTATAACTATATTGATTATATATATTTAGCGTGTAAATTTCAACATGATAAAGGTAATGTATAGTTATATCATGATTAAAAATCGTAATATTTTCATATCTATTAAGTTTAATAATTGTGCATTGCACGGATGCCTATATTAGTTTTAAATATTGCAGCTAATATGCACGAAAAAATATAGTCATATGAGATTTTGTTTGAATCATCTAATAGCATATTTTTATTATATTAAATTTTATATTTTTTTAGTTAAGAATACTTTAAGATATAAATCTCAAACATATATACTTAAAGGTTATGGAATTGATCTATTAATATTTATTTAGAGGTTATGGAGAAAAAATAAGTTGATGATAAAATCCTCAAATATATAGATTGAATGAAGAAACATAATCAACTTTTTCGTAAATAAAATTACAAGAAAAATTATGGAGCCACTAACTATAATAAAAATGTAAATAAAATCACAATCAAAGAACAATACGAGTACTAAACATTATTTTATTTTTTCAATTTTGTAGTAAATAAAATTACAAGAAAAATTAAGGAGCCACTAACTATAATAAAAATGTAAATAAAATAACAATCAAATTATGGAGTATTTAAATATAGGAAAATTTACCTAGAATAATCCAACCTATTCGTGATTTTCCTACAATAATCCTAACTTTAAGGGGCATTTGCCTAGAGTAAACTTGGGTAACCCGATGACCTGTAGTAGGTAATTCACGGAAAAAGTAATTTGAAAATTAATTTAAAATTAGAGAAAAATTTTAAAATTTTACGTAAAAATTCCTAAATAATAAATCATAATTTTTTTTAACATTCTTTTAATATTTTTTTGACATTTTTTAGATTTATATTTTTTAAAAAAAAAAATTGTTATAGCAAGTCATTCGGTCACCGGGTTTACTCTAGGAAAATACCTCTCAAAGTTGGGATTATTCATTGTTAATCAATAGATGTGATTATTCCAGGGAAGTCACAAATAATTGAATTATTCTTGGTAATTTTTTTTCATAAATATATTATTATTTTTATTAACGTACGGTGCGGTAGATAACATTTGCCATTTTAAATGGAAAAAAAGCAGAGATAGCAATTGTCAACTTAATTATTAAAATGATTTTATTCTAACTCCTTGCAGTGCTGCAACAAATACAATACAACAAACTGGACAAATTACAGCTATTGTTCATTAACATTGTTTGTACAATTGTACTAATTTTGGTAATATACTCCAATCAATTAAATTTATCAATTAACTTATATTTCTACCTTTCCCATTTCAAAAAAACAAAAAAATTTACCTTTCCCAATTGCGTGAGCGTGAGTAACATTAATTTAATTCCATTTTGTTTTTTATTTTTATTACATGTTAGACTAACGATGAAAATCAAACCCAAAATCTTACTTGCAAAATGATAATTATTCCAACCGAGACCGAGCTTGAATTCCAACTACATTTTGATGTTGACTAAATTATAGATTGTTATAATAACTCATTCTCTAACAATAATCAAGTTTTTGCCCGAGGGCTAATTTAAGGTTTTTCTCTTATCGTTGTGACAGATAGGGATTTTATTATCATAACATAATTCGTTTATCTTGCCTATATGGCTTCTCTAGCTAAAAAGTGTTATAATTGAAATGAGGAGGTGTTAGTAAATAACCATTACTTGTGAAGTTAACAACTCATTTCTATGTGGCAGAATTTATAGAATGAGAGATTTGTGATTTAAATTTACCTTTTTTGATTGTTTAATTTACTATTGTTTTTTTTTCTTTTGTGCAATAATTTACGAAACACATTGATTGATTAAATTTTATTGAATTGAAATATACGTTGTTATTATAATAGGAGTAATGTTTTTAAAATTTGTAACTCTTATTGAATACAAAACACAAATTCTTGTGAGAGATTGTCTCTTTGAGAAACCATCTTTAATTGGGCTGACCCATCATATATTTTTAAAATATTGTAAGTAGGCATTAAAAATGATGTAAGTAGACATTTAAGATGTTGAAAGTAAGCATTAAGGATACAAGTAAACATCAAGGATATTATAAGTAGACATTAAGAATACGATAAACAAACGATCTTGAGAGAGACCGTCTTAGAATAAGACGGCTCAATATTCCAGCCCATCGCGATCCTTACATGCTTTCTCTCTTCTTTTTCATTTTCTAGGCATTTTTCAATTTTAATCTTAAAGGTATCAATTTTGACCTTAAAGATATCAATTTTAATTTAGGTAGAATTTGACCAGTTTAACGTCACCATTGATCTCTTATAGGTTCAAATTGAAATTTTTACTTTAATTGGCATGTTTAAGTACTACTTTACGTTGAAATTGATATCTTTAAAGTCAAAATTGATACTTTTATGGTCCAAATTGAAAAATGCCCCAAAAATGGAAAAAACAAAATATGGAATTTTGGAGGGAAATAGGCACTCACGTGTAGCACATGCACCTGCAATGGGCCAACCCAGTTGTGGTATTAGAATAGCACGGTCTTATGCAAGTTTTTGTCTACGATAAATAGGCATTAATTTATATGGGTTGGGCTTAAAATACGTCTCTCAAAGAGACGTTCACTCAAGAGACTAGCCGGGGGTGTTTGGCATAAGGGAATAAGATTTGTAAGACTTTACGATGAGACATTTAAGATGAGACTTTGAAGATAAAAAAATTTTATTCCTTGTTTGACATGTTGGGACTTGGAACTAAGAAATTGATAAAAATAAAAGTCTCAACTCAAACGCCACATTTCCCCGAGACATTTTTCTTGGGGATTTTCATGATTTGTAGTTCTAACCCCTATTCCCATTCCTTTTAAACAAACAAAAAACGTGAGCACAAATTCTTACTTGAGACCGTCTTTTGTAAAGACGACTCTCAAAAGTCTAGTCCAATTCTAAAAATATATTGTTACAACTCTAAATATAGATTTGGACTGGACTTTAGAGAGTCGTCTTTACAAAAGAAGGTCTTTCAAGAAAGCACCTGAAACTTGAGACTTTTTTATCCCAAAGTCTCATTCCCTCCTTAAAATCCGTTGTGCTAAACACCCTCTAAAAATAATTATTAATTATTTCAAGTAATTCTTATTTTTCTTTGAAATCATAGAAAATAAAACAATTTATAGTAAAAAGAGAAAAATGTTATAGTGAAGAGATAAGAATGTAATGTCATTCTTAAAATAAGAATAAATGAAGTGGTTTTGTCAATATTAATTTATCTTTATTTGTTGTTTTAATACTATAATTTTAATTTACTTTTGAATTTCAAAATCTAAGCATAATGGTAAGAATATTGACAGGCAGAACATAAATAGTGAATTTGTAGTTCTAGTCAGATAAATAAATAAATAAATAACTCTTAAATCAATTAATTAATGAGCTTATTTACAAGTGTGAATTCCTGATCCACTTATTAAAAGTTAAAACCCACATCCAAAAATTTAAATAAAAAAATGAAAGTATAAGTGGCTTCGATTTTTCTATTTTAAGCTGAAGTACATTTATTTCCCTTTATTTAATTGGCTAACTCAATAGGAAGACAACAATTGGGTCCCACCAAGATCAGATGAGGTAGTATTTTAAAGGTGTTTTTAAATTTCTTTTTCTGGGTTGGTTGGTTTAACAAATTCTTTTTTTAATCTGAACCGAGCAAATTGACCGTTTCATGAAAATTTATTTACAATATTTTGCATTAATTATTATTTCAGGGGCTCTTGAAAGACTTTTTTTTTTTTTATAAAGACGGCTTTTAAAAGCCCAATTCAATTTTAAATATAGAGTTGTAACAATATATATTTAGAATTAGATTGGGCTTTTGAGAGCCGTCTTTACAAAAGACGGTCTCAAGTAAGAATTTGTGTTATTATTTTAGTTCATTTCATTTATTTTGCATTAATTTTTTTGACAATAATCTATCACTTTATTTTTTTGAATTAACACTAATCTATCACTTACTTTAAATTAAATTTATTAGTTTTAACTTTCTAATTTCATTCAGACAAATTAACAATTTATTCTCTTTTTATTTAGTATCATTTACCAATATTCATTTTTTTTAATAGAATCTCACATTTTCTCTTTGTTTTAAATCCATCCAAACAGAGAGTATTTTAAAATTTACAAATATGATATAAGGTTTAATTATTGCTCTTTCTTTATTTTCTCAATATCTGTACTATAAAAAAGTGATGATCATGGAAAGAAAATTGCTACTCCTATTGGATATTGTTTATTTTGTTATATTTTTTTTATATGCAAGAGATTTGTGGAATATATAATTATGTAACAAAATAATTGGACTTGATGGAAAATATATCACTAAGTTTGTCATTCTTCTAAAAAAATCAAATCAATAATAATTAATGTAGTCGTCTCAATTAAAGCATATATCATTTTACTTTGATTATGTCCAGTTTCGACACTTTTTGTTCTCTTTCGATCTTTAGCCTACCATATCATTTTTACTTTTGATCATTACTTATATTTTTTTCTTTAATTTTTATATATATTTTACTTGTCTTCTCATTTTATTCACACAATCCTCTCACTTTTATATAATACTTTCCTTTAACTCTAAGCGTCCTATTTGAAAATATATAATTATTAGGAGTATTAATCTATAAGTTAAAGTTTAGTCATGTGGAATTTATTTAATTCATTTTAATATAAAGTTTCAAATATTAACTTTATAATTAAATTTATTAAAAATTGAATAACACATTACATAGAACACATAAAGTAAATTAAACAGTTAAGATGAATAAGAAATAGAATATACTTCTACTTTTTATTTACTTTTGTATATTGTCATTATATTTGTACTTAAGATTATTTCTTTCAAACAAACAACGAACAAGTGTTTGTTTTAAAGCATAATTTGTGTGAGGATTGTACTTAATTAATATAGCAGAATTTTTGAAAAGCTTCCACGTGGTAAACTTTCAAAATCATCAAAGCCACACATTTGTAGGGACTTGAATTCACTTCAATATCAATATCAATATCAATGAAATGTCACATTTCTCATCTCAACATGTGTGACGAATCCCCTTTTCTTAATAAAAATGCGTGATATACTATACTTTTACTCATATTTCTATTTTATTGATTTATAAGTAATATTTAAATCAATAATTACAAAAAATTAAGAGAGTACCCTCCCTTCTCTAATATTCTTCCCATTACTCACATAATTAAATATTCTTAATTACTCCAACATTAAAATCAATAATTACAAAAACTAAATATCAATAATTACTCAAATATTCATAATTATACTAAAATCAATAATTACTCAAATATGCTTAATTATACATAACTAAATATTTTTTATTTAATGCTATAAAGTATTAACTATTATAAAGTATTAATAATTATTATAAAATACGCAATACGATGAATCAAATTATATTTTGTTTAACTACCATAAATGTTAGTATTTACGAAATTTGTGGATAGATTTTTTAATTCTGAATCGTATTAAAAACAGAGATGAAATTTGTGGATAGTTTATTTAGTAGTAGTGAGAATTAGGGAGGGAAGAACAATTCTACAACATAAAATGTATAAATTAAGTAGGGTAAAAAAATTGAAAAATCTAGCAAACTCAATGAACATGAAAGTTAATCTAGTTTTTCTTTTGGATTTTCATAAATAAACTTTAAAAATGTGTATATGTAAGATAGTGTTTATGTAAGATAAGATAAGATGAACGACTGAGGAGAGAAAATAATAATCCATCCATATTACTGTATGTGTATTGGTTTGGACATCTATTTTTATTAAATATATAAATTTTGTTAGAAAAGGATTAATCATTATTTCAATATTCTGCTTGAAAATAGGGTCTGGGTAAGGAAATGTGATGGACAATCTATATACTTATGGAGAACTATAGAAAATTGGTAAATTTTACCTCAAAAGGTGAGAACCCTGTACAGAAAGAAATATGATTAACATTGTTACCTCAAGATCAAAACTACCTGTAGAAAAACAAAATCAGCTAAAAGAAAGGTTGAATTAATGTAATAGACTCGTTGAGTAAAAAAGTACCAAAAGACATATAGTAAACAACTAGACATCATTATAAGAAAGGCAACTAAAAAAACTATTAATAATCTAGTTAAAAAAGGATTATATAAATAAAAGGAAGAATTTAAAATAATTAAATGATGTGAAAATGAGAATTTTGATGCTAGAATTTGCTCTCATAACTATTGAAAACATTATCTCTTTAACCAAGTGACTAAAATTTTTAAGGCACGATTTTAAGACTTTTTTTTAATTCCAATTAGTAAAATAGATCACTCTTACTCCTATATTTTCACAATTGTTTTACTTTAATTCAATTTTATTTTGTTTTAATTTATTTGGTAACTAGATTATCCCCGTGTGATGCACGACTTTATTAAATTTACTGACATATCATTTAAGAAATTAAAATTTTAAGATAAAGTTTACATTATAGTTGTATCTTATTCAGCTCTGAATAGTTGTATATATAGTTGTATCTCATTTTGCTCTGAATAGTTGTATATATTACATACATTGTTTGATTTGTACTATACTTTGCATTGTACGTAGATGATTGTGAAAATTTAGTTATAGATTTAACATAAATATTTATGTAAAATTATTTTATAAAATTTTTTTAAAAAATTGTTTGTTATAAAAAATATAAGTGACTTGCATAAGGGTAGTCACAACCTAAATCATATTATACTTATGCATTGCATTTAACTCTTTAAGTAACCAATTTTATTACACTAGTGGAAAAAAAGCTATTGGCTGCGGTTACTAATAAACGCAGCAGATAATAGAAGAAAAATAAGGCCAAAAAAAATAGCACATAGGCTGCAGTCATTGACAAAACCGCAGCCAATAATAAAAAAAAAAAAAATTTAACCCTCAAAGGCTGCGGTTCTTGCAATGACCGCAGCCAATAACATAAAAAAAAAATTTAACCCTTATCCCTTAATATATAGATCTGAACAGTTAGAAAAACCCTAAGCCACATGCGGTTCTTGGAGTCCATTAAATTCCGCCTCCTTCAACCTTCTCTTTTTTTTTCCTTCACTGTTCTGAATTGTCAACCTTCTCTTTTTCCTTCAACCTTCTCCTTCAATCTCAACCTTAGCTTCAATCTCAACCGTCACTCCTCTTTCTCTCTCCTTCAACCTCCCTCTTTTCTTTTTATTGAAGTAACTGGTGAAGATTCACAGATGAAGGTGAAGAAGCTTCTAGACTTCAAAGTGATCTCGATTCAAGATGAAGGTGAAGGTGAAGAAGCTTCTAGATTTCGATTTTTATTGATTTATGTTTGCAGAGATTTCGATCTAGATTTATTGATGTATGTTTGCAAAGATTTCGATCTATGTTTGTAGAGATTTCGATCTAGATTAATTTCGATCTAGATTTATGTTTGCAGAGATTTCGTTTTGTATTTATGTATTTTGTTTATTACTGTATTTCGTTTGAAACAAAAAGAAAAAGGAAAAGCTTTTGTTTGCAGAGATTTATTACTGTATTTCGTTTTTTATTGATCTAAATTTATTGATTTATGTTTCGTTTTTTATAGAGCTTTTTTCTGTGATTCGAAAGCGCAATTGTTTCTTTTTGTTCTTTCATTCTTCATTCTTCAATTGCTGCCATATCTGCTTTGTTTTGTATCTTCTATATTTCCTTATATGATATTGCAGAGATTTGTGTTTCATTCTTCAATTGGAGTTGATGACTTTGCAATCAAACAAGTAGTTCAATGTATTAAATGAAAAAAAAATGAAAAAAAAAGCCCACAAAGGCTGCGGTTCTTGCAATGACCGCAGCCAATAATCAAGTTTTTTTTTTGTTCTGAAAATGGGGTATAGGCTGCGGTTTTTAGGACCGCAGCCAATAATATTTTCTCATCTGATGCTATTCCTAATGCTGCGAGTCAAAACCGAAGCCTATATTGGCAAAAAAAACCGCAGCCAATAGCATTTATTCCACTAGTGTTAGTATAAATAAACAAATCCTCATAAAAGTATATTATCTTTTAACCAACTTAGAATATCCAATACACTTAAATAATACTACACTCATTTAATAAATAAAATTGATAAGATTTTATAAATAATTGAAAAAATAAAATAAAATATATAGATTTCTAATATATTAAATGATGTAACCTAAAAAGTATAACATCAACATGGATAACATTATAGTCATAGTTAGAAAGTAATTAAGTCAAAGATATTAATTAGTGATGATGTCATCATTGAGTTTTGGAAGGAATTTTTTTGTTGAGGTTGTGACACGTAAGCAATATTAATTAGTGATGATGTTAGCGTGTTTTGTTTTAGTAATAGTTATAGTTATAGATTACAAGCATTAGTAATACTAAGCATAATGACTTGAAATTTTTTTACTTGTTTTTCTTTTCATTTTTAATGGTGGTAGGTTAAAAACAATCTTGTAAAGGCTTGAAAGGAAGTCCATTTTAAATGATTCGTCTCAATTTCCATATGATTTTGTATTTTGTTTCTTTTTTAATTGGGTTTGAACAAAGGTCCATTTTGGATGATTTTTCCTCCTCTTGATGATTTTTAATAGTTAATTTTTTTATCTAAGAAATTGAATTTGTTGTATCCAAGTGAAAAATACTACAACATGATAAATTAAGACATTAAATTGGATTTGATTCTAAGGTAACTCTAATAAAGATTGAATCAATGTTCATTTATTGTAGTATTCTACTTATTATTTTGATTTCAAATATTCTTAATTATACATAACTAAATATTTTTTAATTAATATTATAAAGTATTGACTATTATAAAAGTACGCAATACGATGAATCAAATTATATTTTATTTAACTACCATATTTATTATACATGTGACCATGTGACCAGATTACGTAACAAAATATATACATGAAAACTACATTACGACGAGATAAATTAACAAGATTCATACATTTTCTTACACAAATCTGTAAGAAAAATTGAAGTAAAATTAACCAAAAACAGCTAGTCTTCTAAGAGAGCGTCTCTCAAGCCCACTATTTGGCATACTGGCATTTAATTTGAATCAGGCGTGGAACCATTAATTACTATACAAACGTAACAAAAACATAAAAATAGTGATAGTTTTGACGAGAGATTAGTCTCAGTCTTCTCAGATGACTTATTGTGAGTCTGCTAGCAGATAACTAAACCAAAACAGAGTTTGATCTTGTTTCAGTTAGAGAGTAAGGTCTCAAATTTAATTTTCGCCTAAATCTTTCATTCCCTTAGCTAATCTTATCGCTCTTAATTTGTATAAAATATTTATGTGGGACCTTGTTTGATTTATGTTAATACAAGAATTATTAATATCAATTTTTTATAAAATAATTAGAGATATTAAGGGTTAAAATGTTATTTTGGCAAAATAAGAAAAACTAAATAGGATTATAATGGGTTGACATTGAATATGAGATAGCAATAAAAAGCTTCATAAATACTACAAAACTTGTTGTGAGAGACGGTATTTCCAAAAGACGCATAAGATATATAGGCTAAATTGCCCAATTAATATAAATTAAGGAGAAAATAATTATGTGAGCAGGTCGTCTCTTTGAGAGATGGTCTCTACAAGAATAGCTCACTACAACATAATTTACTTTTAGTGGGATATATTTAGCGACATATAATTAAATGTCGCTATTTCAAATTTCTTATAATGTATGTAGAGGATTTAGTGACATCTATTAGATTATTTAGTAGCATAATAAAAAGTCACACGTAAGCTTTTTGCGACATAGGATTTAATGACATTTTTCCCAAATGTCACTATAGACTATGGTAATAATTACATATGTCACTAAAGACCAAATAAAATGTCGCTAAATCACTTTTTAATGGAACTTAAAATAAAAACCAATAATTATTACACTAACAATATGAATCAATGACATTTTTTAATGCCACTAAATCCAATGTCGCAAAAAATTAAATTTGTTGTAGTGGCACTAAATATTACTCCTTCCGTTTTTATATGTTCTTCTCAAATAGAAGTAGAATTTATGAATTTTAGTGTCAAACTTTGACTATAATTTCTCATCAATCTATATAAAAAACATATTTATGTGGGATCTTATTAGATTCATCGCAATATATATTTTTTAAATATCACCTTTTAGAATTTTGGAAAACTCACAATTAAAATTATTTAACTTTTAAATTTATATTGAAATATGCGTAAAAAAAATAAATAAATAAGAAGCTTATTCTTGCAAAGATTTTAACAATTTTTTTAAATAATCCGAATATGGAGTAATAGAATAACGGCTTGTGGTAAGAGAATATGACAGATAGTACCCCCCCACGATATCTAATAAGGGTAGACATAAAAAAAATGCTTTAGAAATTGGGCAAACAGCCAAACATGACATGTACTCATATGTTTTATTAAAATTAAATCAAAGACAATGAAAATTTTTTTTTTAGAAAAAAATAAATAACAGTAATAAATAAAGAGGAAATGAATTGTATGAATGAAAAAAATAAGAATTAAAATGTATGAACTAGATTAAAAAAAGAGTTGAATTATTGTCTAAAAATAGATATAATGCAAATTAAATAAGATGAATGAAGATAGCAAATAATGCAAATTGAGTATGACGGATCTGAGTACCAAAAACAAAGGCGTAGTGTTTGGGATATAAGTCTATAACTTTAACTTTAATGTCCAAAAACTGAAAAATAAAAGTAGACTAGATATCAAATCTCTTCAAAATTTCTCAAAATAGTAATGGAAACTAGCCATTTAAGTTTGTAAAAAATTGTAGATGTGATTGAATCTCATCTACATTTAATACTCCATCCCTTTCTTTCTTATTGTCCACTTTCCTTATTTGGTCAGTTCACTCTAATTATCCACATTCTATTTTTGACAAAGATTTTTTACCTAAATACCCCCAACTACCCCAACTTATATTATTTAAAATATCTTACCTACCACCTTTTCAATTATTATAATCATTTAAATACCCCAACTACCAACTTTACAATTATTATAATCACTTAAAAAACCCAACTACCATTTTTCTTAATTTGTGTGCCCACTAGAAAGTGGACAATAAGAAAGGGGTGGAGGGAGTATTATGTACCAAAATAATTTTTATCAAAATATACTTTTATTATATGATTCAAATAGAGTTGGACGAATATATGATTAAGGGTGTCTAAAACTATCCGGTTTGGGAAATCCGATCCGAATCATTTGGTATTTGCTTCTTAAAACCGGGTATTTTACCCGATTAGTAAAAAGCGGATAATTCGGACTGGGTAACTGGTATCCCATTTGTATTTATTTTTTTTAAACACAAAAAAATGGTAGTGCAATGACTCTTCATTTCTCATACAGTTTAGCGCCTCTTTTATTCATTCCATTATAATCGGGTATCCAGATCCGACCCGGATTAATTCAATTACTTCATTTTCTTCTCTACTTACCTTTATTATATTAGTTTGACTTTTCTATCTCTTAATATTTATACTCAATTCAAACAGGCCTTATAAAAAGTAAATCAGACAGAGTTGCCATTCTCATTGTGTGTTTTTTGTTCTTTGCGAGTAAAGCAAGGAAAAGTACACATCATTTCACCAAGATTAAAGGTGTGAACCTTGATTGACATTGTGAGGAAGAGCTTATTGGTGAGTGAAGCCAAGGTGTTTCTATCCAATAGAAAGAACACACCAGGTACCATTGATCATAACAGATAAAACTTTTCATACTCATATTCATATATTTATTATCCATCAAAATCATATTTATACGGCCATACCCACCCAACTAAGACTAATGCGGCCCAAAACTAGTATACTTTTACCGCCTACCTAGGCTTGTTAAACATATCAGGTTGGGTCATGTTCGGGTTCGGGTCATATATAAACAGGTCAGAAAACTCTTGACCCAAACCCAACCCATTTAGTTAATTGGGTCGAAAATCACAAACTTGACCCGACCTGCAACAAATCAAATTGACCTGATTTCGACCCACTTAACCCGTTTATAATTTTTTTTTGTTTTTGTTTTAAGGTTTTTAACATTGATTAAATCTAATTTTATAGGGTTTAATTTTAACTTTGTGTTTTTTTGTTGTTTATTTTGTATTTACTATGAAAAATAAGAAAATATTAAATGAACTAAGTTTAGCTTATACGTATTGATTTAACTCGAAATTAACACATTTAATTAAATGGGTTACACATGCATTTTTCAGGTTTAAAATTTTGACCTGAACCTAACCTATTTAATAAAAAGATCAGGTCGGGTCGACTCATTTAATTAATTGGGTTAAAAGTCTCAACCCAAAGCCACTTATTTCGGATTAGGTTCAGATCGGATTAAGAGGTCGAATCAATTTTTGCCAGCCCTACCCCTACCATCCTTAATGGTTACCATTTAATTCAATGTCAAAACCCCCTATTCTTATCCCTCTCCTCTAATGGTAAAATCTAATTTCAAAAATCATCTATTATCTTTATTATTCTGACAATAAATAATTATAAAATAGAAAAATATTTCATCTTTTTGGTAACGTCCTTGATTCCTTCTCATATTTCAAATGGAAAGAACAAACAAAAATAAAGAGAGTATCTATTTGACGATGATGTATATGTTTATTGACAAACAATCTTGAATAGAAGTAGTATTTAATTTATGTAATTGAATACTAATATTTTTGTTTTAAAAACATTAGAATTTAACTATATTTAATTAGTTTATCATTTATTTTTTCTTGAAAAGCTAAAATAATTATAAAAAATATTAGATGTTTTTCAATTTTTAGGTTTATTTCCCTTAAAAAGTTAAAATTATAAAATACAAAGAGAATTTATTAATGTTTTTACAGTCCTAAGGATTGTAAATATCATTATTTTTATTATTATTAATTACATAATAAGTCAAACTAAAATAAAAGAAGTCAAATAGGTCTAAATTAAAATTAAGATCTTTAAAATATTAAGTTTAATAGATGGAGTATTATTTCAATAAAATGAGGAAAATGGTAATGGTAAATATATTTAAAGGAGAATATGGTAATTTGGAGAGAATGAAAAAATAGAAATGGTAGTTGAAATTTAGGGTCCGTACAAGAAGTTAAAATGGCAAACAAAAACTATAGCCTCGCGAATCCGAGACTTATAAAGAAATGGGACAAACAATTGGGCATTGGCACATAAATTTACATGAAAATAACAAAAATACCCTTCTCCTATGAAGTGGGCCTACTTGTTTATTTAGGATCACTTTGATAGTTTGATTCTTCATCATTAATTAGTCTCAACTTCTATCTTATCGCTCTTCCACGTGTCTCTTTTCATGATCATAGGAGCAACTCGTTAGTCATTAATAAAGTATATACACAATCTAATCTATCTACCTTTTCTTTTGTTTTTGTTTCCTGATCCAGTGGCGGATCTAGGGTTTAGAGTTCTCTGAGGCATCAATGAATAGATGAAATTAGCTAATGAGAGCGACATATAGTATTTTTATGAAATAATCTCTTAAACCAGGAAAGAGATTTAATAGCAAGCAATTTCCTAATAAAATAGAGAAGAGGGAGCTGGGAAGATAGTCAACCAATCACTTGAGATTCATATTGACCAATTGAAAAGGTCAACCATGGTGTTTTGTTATTCAGTCAACTTGAATCTTGACTTCACCTAAAACATAGCATTTATAAAATGAATTAACTAAGATTCGTGACTTTAAATTTTCATTCTAACTTCATAGTAATTCACGAAAGATTTTAACCAAATACCTAAAAACATAATCTGCAACTCCCATTTCTAACTTCTAAAGAATCCATTCTCTTATGTGAATATGTGTATTTGGTGTATTATCAGATATCAAAAAACACTTATATGCAATAAGAATCAAGACTAAGAGTAAAGATTAAAACAACAAGATTAAGAATTTAAGACTATGAATAAAGATTTGAACATAAAAATTAAGATTAAGAGTGAAAACACTTAAAAAAATCAAAATTTTAAATATAAAGATAAAGATTAAGATTAGAACAAAAAAATGTCAGAAAAATTTCTCCCAGGGCACGTGCCCCGGAGGACCCGTACATGAATCCGCCCTTTCCCCCTTTTCTTTCCTTTGTTGTTGAGTTAGTCTTCTCTCTTCTTAATGCACATAAATTTAAAAAATATTTTATGTCAAGCTTATTTTATATTCGCTCCAATTCATTTCAGTTGTTACATTTGATTCTTCACACTATTTATCAATCTCTTTTAATTTGTATTTTATTCTTAATCTATAAGTTAAAACATAGTCATGTGCAGAAGTGTTCATTCGGGTCATCGGGTTGATTTCGGGTCAAGTGTTTCGGGTCGGTTTAAAATCGGATTTTGTGTTCACATTGGTTTTTACATAATTGTAGATCTATTTTTAAGTCGGGTCAAATCGGGTTCGGTTGGGGTCATCGGGTCTGTTTTGAACACCTCTAGTCATGTGAGATTTTGTTTGATTCGTCTCAATGCAAGAATTATTCATATCAACTTTTCATAATTCTTATTTAATCATAATTAGAGATATTAAGAGTCAAAATGTTACCTCGACAAGTGTGTAAAAGCAAATGAGACTATTGAAATGAATTAGAGGGAGTATATATATTATGACTGAGAAGGTCCTTTACCTTTACCTTTTATATATTATGACTGATGAGTAAGAAAAAATATAATCAGGTGAAATTTTAATTTATATCAACTAATCGCATACTATTATATAGTAATCTTTTATAATTTTTAAATGTGCATCGTTGAATATATAAAATCATAAAAAAAATTTAAATTACATAAATAGTCAAATATAAAAACTACAATGAAACAATGAAAATATCAATTAGAAAGTCTTAGATTTGTGAAGTAAAGAGTGTAAAATATAAAAACTACAATGAAACAATGAAAATATCAATTAGAAAGTCTTAGATTTGTGAAGTAAAGAGTGAAAAATAATGGGCTAGTAAAACGGTTAGTGTAAAATGGTGCACAATCTAAAAGTAGGAAAATCACATGTAACATGTTGGGAAAATTTGAAATAGATAAGAAAATTTGAAAGATAAGAAAATTTGAAATAGATAAGAGTATAAGTCTCTTAATAAAAAAAAGTATGCAATAAAATTCAAATCAAACTTATTTCAAATATAAGCGTCTGATACCTTAGAGTCAAACAAAGTCAACATACTGATTTTAAGACAAGAGCTGTTCACACTTACTAAGTGCGAACAACCCGAACCTAAGGTTTGCGGATTACACACTTAGTTTTGGAATAAGTTTGATTATGATCTTATTGTATACTTTTTTTGATAAATAATCTTATGTATTTCAAATTTTCTAACATGTTGACAGTTGAATTTTCCCAAAAATAGTAGTTTGTTAGGTCGACCTTCAAGTATTGTATATTCGTTGGAACGAATTTTAAACTTAGTTTCATCAAATAGACTTTTACTTATTAGTGACTTGAATATCCGGTTATTTGCTGATGTAATTGTATAAGTAGTTCTCTTTTCTGGTTTGGTTGTGTACAGTTGGGAATAAACTTGGCAACACATGTGGCTGCTACGTCACATGTGACCCGATGTTCAGATTACTAATAGATAAAAGGCTATTGGACAAACACTAGTTTAAAATTCAATCTAGCGTACACAATACTTGAAGTTTGACCTGAATGACTATTTTGGTCAAAGTTCGGCTTGTTACATGTAATTTTTCCTTAGCATGAAGTCTATATTAAATCAACAAGTCTTGTTTTAGACTGTATCACCATAAGATGGGCCCATACAATCAACCCATTTCTCTAATTGATTACTTTAATATTATAAATAACCAATTTAAGTTGTATAAGTGATTACTTTAAGATTATAAAAAATTATCACTTTTAAAACTATAAGTGATAACTTTAAGGTTATAAAAATTTTTCACTTTAAAAACAATAAGTATCACTCTAAGGCTAATTGGCCACTTTACGATTGTTTTTATCACTTTCAACACTAAAAAAAATAAACACTTCAAAACTGTAAGTGATGGATGTGAAATTATAATTAGTTACTTTAATATATTAAATGATAATTTTGGAAGTGTATATTAAATTTGTGATATTAAATTCATTATACTTACTTTGTTTGGGTTTCAGGTTTCTATGTGGACCATGTCTTGGTTTTCCTTGCCCATTCTGATTCATTACCATTTATTCCTATATTATCGGCCCATTTTAGCCCATTTTAACCGGAAATATAACTCTCGTTTCTTTGATAAATTTTCTTTATTAAAACACAAATTCTTGTGAGAGACGGTCTTTTGAGATACCAACTCTAATTGGGTTGGCCCATAAAAGAAAAAATGAAATAAGAGTAAGAATTAAACTCTAATAGACTGGACTTAAGAGGCGTTGAGTCAATTTTAGGTTGATTGAGTTTAACTTAAATGGTGTAACATCCCATAATTTAGTCTAAGTTTTAGAACATTTATAAAGAAAAAATATGAATAAAGTCAAAATTAAAAAAACGTTACGCCCACATCTATTTTCAAAAAAATAAAAACAAGGCTAAATAAACTTATAAAATACTAGGTTAAGAATTTAAACCAAATTAAATAAGTTTTACAAGAAAAGTGTCAAATCAAAATTTAATCCATATGAAACTTTAAAACAACTTCAACTGAAATGTTTATATTAAAACCTATTTTTGCATCTAAAATTGATTTCGAGGTGAACCTAACTCTATATTTTCATACGATTATTAACACGTAAATAATAATGCAAGAAAGCAAGAGATAAAACTTCTAAAATAGAAATTTGAGTATTTTTACACATAATAAAGTAATAGCACATAAATTAAATTTATTTAAACTTTAATATTGAGTAACCACATTTTTCCAATTATGAACCCATCGCCAAATTAATTTGCACTTGAGTCTATGCCCTCTCCTCAACTCGACAACTCCTCAGCCTTTGCTCCTCTTTCTCCCTTTTCTTCCGCTTCCCAAAACATTCCCAAAACATTATCAATTAATCTCTTGAGAGACCGCCCATTCCCAAAATATTATCAACTAGTCTCTTTGAGAGACGTATCTCAAGTCCAACCTATCAAAGATTAATGACAACTTATATTATTTTAATGCTTACTTATTGTGTCCTTAATGCCTATTTTCAATATCTTAAATATATACTTACATCATTCTTAATGTCTGCTTATAATATACTCATATAGTCATATTAAAGAATATATAATCAACCGGCCCAATTTGAGATGGTCTCTTAAAGAGACTGTATCTCACAAGGATTTGTGAAACATTAATGAATATTTTTCCAAACGTGCTAATAGGTTTCTTAACACAAATTCTTGTGAGAGACGGTCTTTTTAAGAGACCAACTCTAATTGGATGACCCATAAAGGAAAATATAGAATAAGAGTAATAATTAAACTCTAATGGATTGGGTTTGAGAGGCGTCTCTCAAAAAATAAAGATGTGCAAGGTGATCAAACATATAGGCCACCCTCTTTCTCCTATATATAAAAAGTTAATAAAAAAATATGTAAAATTTATTAATAAAATAAATGTATTCAAAACCATAGTTGAGCTAATCTTGGTGACAAATCTTCTTGGGAACATGGATTAAAACGTACTACTAAATCTGTTATTTATTGTGACAATGTTGGCATGGTTGGTCTTAGAGGCATTCCTGTTTTTTAGTCTAGAAATGAAGCATCTTGGGATCTGACTACCACTTCATTCGTGAATAAGTCCAAGTATTTGTTTAATGGGTGAACCATTTTGGTCTAGACCTTGCCACGGAGAATTGGTTCACCTTTTTAGATAGGCAACCTATGCATACACAACACTTGAATGGTTTCACCATTCTATGTACAACAACTCTTGTGAAAAACCGTTTTTAATGAAACAACCTCAAAATAAGAAATCTATATTCTTATAGTTTATAATACTTGGGCTATTTAATTCATTCATGAAGTACGCCTCACGATAAGATCACCTTATGCTACAATTAGTATATAGGTGATGATGGAGGGTGAACTAGGTAATCTCCATCTAGAGGTGCTCAAAACAGGTCCGATGACCCGATAGACACCCGACTTTATAACCGAACCCGACTTAAAAATGGATCTACAATTATGTAAAAATCAATGTGAACACAAAATCCGATTTAAAACCGATCCGAAACACCTGATCCGAAATCAACCCGATGACCCAAATGAACACCTTATCTCCATCTATGGCAATATGGATATTTTAGGTCATAGAAGAGTACTTTAGATGTTGACTATATTTATAAAGTGAGGTTTAGCCTTTTTAGCTTAACTTTGTTGTTAGAAGGCTCTCAAGATCTTGCTTTCTTCCTTCCTTTACTTCCTTTTTCTCCAATCCTTCATCCAAACAATGTATTAGTAAAGATGGATGGCAATCAACAAGGAAGCCACAGATATATACATTATATATACCGATTATTTCAAAAATACATTCGACAAACAGGGAGAAACGTTAGATAAAATCATTTATTTGCATTTGAGTTCGTAATGATTTTCACTTCCTGGTGAAGGAAACACCCTTTTCGATGCTCATTGCCAGCTCTTTTTTCGCCTTTTCCAGGCCAATCCTATTAAAATACAATCATGAAGTTGAATTAGAAAGATATTTTTCATTAAAGGTTCAAAAAAAGCTTAAGAAAAGTTGAATTACTGATCATGTAAATGTACCTCTCATACTCATTTAGAGGGCCTAGCGGGAAAATCTCCTCCACTCCACTACGGCCAAGCCTTACTTTTGTCGCAAAGAACGGTAATTCAGTCACCTACAAGAGGGAAACAAGCTCTTATTCATCACATATACAAGTAGAGTTAATGTACTGTCTCCGTGATACTCGAGAGGTCAGCGTCCCGAATGTCATCACCCTCAACTTCTAGGTTAAAGTTTTTACAGTTTCATAGGTTCTTTTGGGCGGGTAAATTTCCGCAAAAAGTCAAAAAAGATAGGCTCTTCATTCTTAGATAATAGGCTGTTCATAACGGTGATTGTCAATTCTAAAATTCATCCTCTCGGGTATCATTTCCGAAGTAGGGAAGCTATAAGAAAAGATGAAACATTATTGCGATTGTCTAAAACGGATATAAAAGCGGAAGTATTATGTGTTAATGCAAATCGATATCAAACATGCCTGAGATTCCACAAAAGCACACTCAATAACACCAGCTTCTCCCTTTAAACCTCTAAGGCAAGCATCCGCAAATTTAACAGCAGCATATGCCTGCAATTACGAGAATAGTCTTCAATACAGTTTTATTTCAGCATAGTTGCCGGAAAAAATGGTGACAGTAACTACAAGCTAAAAGATCCGAAATCATCGAAGGCATTAAAAATGATTGTAAACCTTCTCGCTCTTTAGATTTTATTTTTATAAAAAAAGAGGGAAAAACAAAGATTTTCCCTTAAACAACACCAGCTAGTCACATGAAAAATCAAACCATAGCCAGATTTACAACATACCATTGAGAGAGTTGCAGATCCCGCTCCAGCTTTCGCCTGCCAACAATAGATATATATTCAGAGCTCCAAAGATGATCATTTATAAAACTTTTACAGAAAATTCAATCTTTGGTTCGATCTAGGCCACCTCAGACAAGTTTCAACAACTCAATTCTCTGTCCGCCACAAAACAAGATCTAGTGGAATCTTCCATTTGTTTATCTACATAAATATCTTAGACTGGCAATCGACATAAACAAGTAATCCTAGTGAACAATAGAAAATAGGGAAGGCCAACCATAGGGGAACATGTTCATGTCCTATCAGACTTAAATTACCACTAATGGTTGAGACTATATCCACGCATTAAGGGCCGAAATGGATAGTAAAATTGACTAAAATAGTTGGGGAGTAGAGCCAATTGATCTCAATCTTTTGTCAGAAATTTCGGAAGAAGTTGGTTAAGCCCACGAGTGTTGGGTAATTAATAATCATTGTGATAAATGAAGCATCCAAATATTTGAAAAATGCTTGTCAAGAAACATGTCTCAGGCAATAAGAATATCAGGTTCAGTGTTACATAATTCGCTAATCTCCTCGCAATTCGCGAATCGAAAAATGCGAATATAGTCGGTTTTGGGCTATCCTTGAACAAATTTGAGCGAATCTCGAATTCAAAAAGAAATTAGCTAGCAAATCATGTTACACCGTCGGATTAAGGCACAAATGTCGTCGGTTATACTCAAAACGAATCCAGAATAGAAGAAACAAGAGAAACCTCAACAACTTCCGTTCCACCATTTTGGATGCGATCAGTCAGATAATTAGTTTCTTCAGGAGTAAAACTGCATGGAGGCTTAACCTGCATCGGAGACAAAACCATAAGTTGACTTGACACTACTCGGTAAAAGCGCAGACCCATAAGACACATGCATTCACAGTTCGCATTTGCAAACCTGGGACAACAGGGGGAGAATTGTAACACCAGCATGACCTCCTACCACAGGAACATCAACATCTCTAGGATCAACTCCCAGAGCTTCTGCCTGAATAAACATATATACATATATGAGGCCTCACTAAGCATATCGTGCCATAACTATCCATATACATTGTTTATTTTTAACAGACAATGGGAAAGAACAATAAGAAACAACAACAAAAATAACTCCATAAATATCACAATAGCAAAGCATAAGAAGAATAAGATAACTCGGCTATCGGCAAGAGTGCAAATATAGGTACCGGTTTATACAACAACATATATGGAAATAAGGAAAAGATAAAGAAGCATACCACAAAAGTATTGGCCCTGACAACATCAAGCATTGTAACACCTAGCAAGTGTTTTGGATCATATGTACCGGCCTTCTTGAAAACCTCGGCAGCAATAGGAACTGTAGAATTTACAGGATTACTGATCAAGTTGACAATTGCTCTGGGGCAGCACCTTGCAATTCCTTCACAGAGTGTCTTGACGATTCCAGCATTGATGTTGAATAAATCATCCCTTGTCATCCCTGGTTTTCTTGGAACCCCAGCTGGAATGATGACAAGATCCATGCCTGTTAAGGCCTCATCCAACTTGTCTTTGCCCACAAAACCACGCACCTGCCAAGTGAAACATAATTATCAGCTTCAAAAACCATAAGACATCTCAATTTAGATATAATTGATCCAGAGAACCAGTGAGATTGAGGGAAGAAGAGCAAGAAAAAGAGGCAAAGCAATCACGGCCAGTTTGGTAGGTGGTAATAAATGGTGGTAATGGGAATGAAAAATTAGTGTAATTTTGGTTGAAAATCGTGTCATTTTCTTCATAAAATTTATTCCAATGCATTACCATTGAGAGAGGTGGTATTGAAAATTTGTAAACAAAAACTTGTGATCAAAGTTTCATTACCATGAAAATGATATGAAGCTTTTGATAAAATTTTACACTATAAATCATTCCCATTACCATCATTGAGTACTATTAACCAAACGGGCCGTTAATGTTCAAATCTCTCAAGGGGCAAATCCAAGGTACTAGTATAGTGTGGGTCAAACACCTGCCTCTATATGCGTGCCGAAGCAACTCAGCTACTATTCTTCTGTGTTATATGTTACACAATTCAATAAATGACTCGGGTATTGGCCTAGGCTAATCTCTCAGCATTGAAGGAATTTTGAACTTAGACGAGAATCTAAAATCCACCACTCATCTAAAATCCACATATCATATGATTCACTATTTCCTCTAAGCAGCATGACTCCTCTATGCCATACCTGCCTAGCCACCACTCATCAACCAAATAGTTGATCTTATCCCTTTCTGCTATTATTTGTTATGAACTGACTCATCAATTCAAACTATTGTAAAAATTTGCAGAAAGTTCAAAATCAAATAGCCAACTTTAAGGCTATAAATGCTCCTAATTAGTAATACAGTCTCAACATACATTAATAACCTCTAAAGGTATAATAACTCTACAATCTTTGCTTTAGTAATACTACTAATTACTCAATCCAACAGTAACCTGTTAAGTTGAACTGGACTGATTGTGAATTCTAACAAATAATCGGGGAAGCACGAGGTGCACAGTCAATGAGATACCATCCCTAAACCATATAACAATGGGAGGAAGGAAAGTATGCACACCATCTTTAATTCATCGACCAGAATAAACCATCCCAACATAACCCATCAAAAGTTCAGCTCCAAAACCCAACCAAAAGGTGATTTTCATCCCCCCCATTAAACCCTTTTCTAAGGCTTAATACCAGGTGATTAACAAATAGTATTAACAAAAAATATCAAATGCTTCAATATACAAGTAGAAAATTGAAATGCAAAAAGAAATGAACAAAAACAAAGAACATACCACAGCACCAGTATCCATATGACTGATATCAGCAGTAACACCAGGAGTATTAACAACATCATATAAGTGAAGAACAGAAACATGTGGGTTCATCTTCATTAACATAGAAAGGGGTTGACCAATTCCTCCAGCTGCACCAAGAATTGCCACTTTGAACCCAAGTGCTGCCCCTTTTGCTCTGCAATTCATCCTCCCAAAACTCGAATTTCCCTCCATCTATTTCAATCACAACAACAATTCTTATCATTAAATTTTCATATAATCACACAGATCACTACAAAAAAGAGAAAAAAACCCATAAAACCTGGAAATTCGGAGGATTTAGATGAGCTGCAATTCTTGCAATTCGTTGATTAGCTTCTGAAGTGTTCTGCATCTTCTGGGTCAAACAAAGAGAAAGACAAAAAAAGAAGTAAAGATATGAACTTTGAAGGTTGGGGAAATGAATAAATTAGTGGTGATTTGTAGTTTCCATTTCAATTTTCCTATCCAAGATTGTAAATCTTCAAAATTGGTTGTGGCCTTTCGTTTAGAGCACTCTCAACGGTGGTGATGAAAAAATAATTCCTCACCAATCTCTAGTACACTTTTTCTCTCATCATCATCAAATTTTTTTATGTGATAGAGGTAAAAGTAAAGGCAAAGGCCCTCTCATTCCCCCGCATAAGGTAGAGTTTGGGTGAAATTTCTTTTGCTAAAAGATACGGACAAATTATACCCGTTCTCTTAAATAGGGAACAAAAAGTGATGTGCGCAGTCAAGAAACCCCCAATTGATATCTTATATATTATGTGTTAGATTTTACTATTCAAGCATATCCCATTCACGACGAAAAAAAGTTTCCTCACTACTCTCTCATACTTTATATTTTATACCACCTTATTTTATCACTCTATTCTAAAATTTTATCAAGACATAAAAATTATTCATAAAATATTATTAAGATAAGATATTAATACCCAAAAAAATTACAAATATAAAGATAAAACTAATAATACACATTTCAAAAGAATAAATAAATAATAATGTAAACATCAAGCCACTTGAATACTAATTTTATGAAATTGGAGAGAAGAAAAATTTTCATGCGTGTCAAAAAAATAGAAAAATGGGTGTATATTTACATAGAGTTTTTAGCATGAATGTTGATATGTATTTATTTTTTTAAAAAAAAATCTTTAAAAATTAGAAATTGTGTGTCAAAAAAAGGAAAATGGGGAGTATTTTTTAATATTGGTGGTGAGGCCTACTATGAGGAAACCCCAAAATTTTCCTCCCATTGAAAAGTTTTTTAGATACATTTGAGAGTTGTTTTGTGAAAACAACTTTAGTCGTGAAAACTGAAAATCAGACTTAAATATATATGTTGTGGAAAAAAGTGTACATAATATGTATAGGTGTAGTGTATTTACTTTTTTCACATGCTGAGACGACATTTTAACCTTTAATATCTTTAATTGTGTATAATTAAAAATTATAAAAATTTGATATTAATAATCTTTGCATTGAGACGAATAAAATAAGATCCTACTTGACAATAATTTAAGTTATGAATTTAGAAAAAAATACAAATTAGGAGTGATAAGGGAATAGTAACCAAAAAGTATATGGGACAACCGGACAAGTAGGAAGAATAGAAGGGAGTATTATTTACAAAAATATTCTCTGGATATGTACTCTTTTTAAGCATGTATGTACAGCTTTTAAAAAATGTGCAATTATTTACAAAACAACCACCAAAATATGTATACCGTTTAAGCTTTGTTGTACCCATATTTTTAGTTTTCACCACTTTAACTGATTTTCACATAATCTTTTATATATATATATATGATGCTATTATTTAATAACGTTGTGGGACAATGTAGGTCGTGACGTAAAAATAATCTGCTCAGTTATGTAGTTATGGACTTATGGGCCATTTACTGAACGATGACATATGCCATATTTGTAATGGATATCTTACTGTGGACATGGGCGGATATTACGAATTCTTATGATCGAGATCTTTAAGCGATCATTTTTAATTGGGTCGGCTAATTATATATTTTTTTAGAATATTTTAACTAGATATTAAGATATTGAAAGTAGGCATTATTAATACGGTAAGTAAACATCAAAGTAAATATAAGTAGACATTAAGTATATGATAAGTAGATATTAATCATTAATGAGTTGGACTGAAATTACGTCTCTCAAAGAGACAGTCTCACGAGCGGTAAAGAATTTCAGTTTTTAGTAAGCTTTTACAGGATTCAAAGTCCTCTTGAAGTGTAATAAGGCTAAGTAACTGTTAACCTAACAACACCTAAGCTTCACCAATAACACAAATTCTCCACTTTTATGCAACGCTCTAAAAATTTGTGTAAGAAAATCTGCACCCGCACATTTTGATTACTGATCTAATTTTAGGTAGCATACTCCAATGAACCGTCCATATACTCCATCTATTTGTTCCATTTAATTTGGCACGTTTAATTGAAAATTATAAAAGGTTGATATTAATAATCATAGTATTAAAACGAATTAATTAAGATTCCACCTGATTGTATTTTAACATATAAACATAAAATAAAACTCAAATTAACAGTAAAATGTGAATAGTGTAAAAAATCAAATGAGACAAAATCACCGAAATGGAATAAGTATTATATATTGCACCTAGAAAGAGTTCCATTGTTATGCACCCATATTGTTGGTTGCTTAACTACCTCTTGAATATAATATATTATAACCCCTTCTTATAAATACATATAAATATATATATCATATTAATTTTTATGTATTCTTATTCTCAAACCATTTTTGCTACTTTAAACTTAAGTCAAACCAATATTAGAAATTTGCTTAAATTTACAAGTTTTCATCATCTTCGTTTTGAATATAAAGTGAAGTATATAGGATTTTGTTATTCTTGCTATTGTCATTTTTCTTTTAGTACAATCTTTTAAATAAAGTTTAAACTAAATTGGTGATGGCATTTTTTGATTGTGATAATTTTCGAGGGTTGAATATGATTTTAAGTTTAATAATAATAGTGATTATTAGTATGGTGAGAACGAGTACAGCGGATGATAATTTATTGGGAGCGTCTTTTATATTTGGTGATTCTTTAGTGGATGCGGGTAATAATAACTATTTGAATACTTTATCTAAAGCCGACATGACTCCAAATGGGATTGATTTTAAGGCTTCTGGTGGTAATCCAACGGGTCGTTTTACTAATGGTAGAACTATCGGAGATATTGTAGGTAAATTTCTTAGCTTACAATTCCATTAGCTTATCCAAATTTGTATATCATTTTTTTTGAATATAATTTGTATATCATTTTAATATCCCTAATTTTTGCAAGTTTAATTAGTAGAATTTTAATAATTTAATTTGGTTTTTGCAGGAGAATTATTGGGAATACCAAATTATGCAGTTCCATTTCTGGCCCCAAATGCCACAGGAAAAGCCATACTTTATGGAGTGAATTATGCATCTGGAGGTGGTGGGATTCTGAATGCCACCGGAAGAATATTTGTAAGCTCATTAAATCCTAGATTTAAATTCGAAAAAATTACCTTGTATAATTTAATTTATTGGTGATTTTTTAAAAATAATTTCATCTATTGATTAACCATGAATAATTTCAATTTTGAGGATTATTTTACTAGAGTAAACCCGGTGACCGAATGACTTGCTATAATAAATTTTGTTTTTTTAAAAGATAAAATAAAAAATTGTCGAAATTATTATTTTTTAATTAATTAGAATTTTTTATGTAAAATTTTAAAATTTTTCTCTAATTTCAGATTAATTTTCAGCTTACTTTTTTGGTGAATTACCTACTATAGTAGGTCATCGGGTTATCCAAGTTTACTATAGGCAAAAACCCTTAAAGTTGGGATTATTCATGGTTAATCAATAGGTAGGATTATTGTAGTAAAATCACGAATAAGTTGGATTATTCTTTCTAATTATAATGTTAGTAATAAAGAAGAATAAATAATTAATATAAATTAAATAGATGAAAAATATTGTGTTTTGGTAGGTAAACAGACTTGGAATGGACATTCAAGTAGATTACTTCAACATAACAAGGAAAGAGTTTGATAAATTATTAGGAGCATCAAAAGCAAGAGAATACATACAGAAAAAATCAATATTCTCAATAACAGTGGGATCTAATGATTTTCTTAACAATTATTTACTTCCTTTCCTATCAATTGGAGCTAGAATCACTTCTAATCCTGATACTTTCACTGATGACATGATTTCTCATCTCCGTAACCAACTTACGGTAATTTTTTCTCTTTTTCTTTTTCTTATTCTAATTATCTACCAATCTAGTGCCACGTTGAAGTGCCCATGTGTTGCCCACATCTGAATTGTCTTACATCGGAGAAAGAGAAGAGTATCCTTTATATACTTAAGGAGTAATCCCTACTATGACCAATTGATTTTAGTAGTGAACCTTCTTTGGGTTTATGAGTGGACTACTTCTTCTCCTCCTTATTTGTGTTGCCCAGGTCCATTTTCTAAATTCTATGATGCCATAAATTATTATTTCTATTTTTTGTTCTTAAAAAAATCTATTTAAAGGTATAAATTTTCACTCTGAGATTTTAATCGTTTAAAGGTTCCAACTGTTAACTTAATTTGGTTTTAAAATTTTTGACGGGTAACTTAATTGGTAAACAAGTCATCTTTAACTTTTTGAATTTTTTAAATTATATTTATTTTATAATTGAAATATCAATAGAAAAATTATTTTTCTTTCATTTTCTACTCCCTCCGTTCCTTTTTATTTGTCTACTTTACCTTTTGCATGTATTTTTTAGCAAATTTTAAGCCTTAATATCGCTAAGTACGCATAATAAAAATATTATAAAAATTACATATTAAAAAACTTTACATCAAGACAAATCTAACAAGATCTCACATGAATATATTTTATCATCAATATATACCTCAAAAATCTAATTTAAATTTCTCTCTTTAAAAGTGGACAAACAAAAAGGAACGGCCTTTCACTTTTCTCTCCATATTTATCAAGTTCTATATTAATGGAGTATTTTTTTATTAGCATTTCTAAATACCATCACATTTTCTTAACAATTTCTAATAAGTGTTACTTTAAGAAAAAAATTCTGAAAAAAAACTCATGAAAAAGTGTTACTTTTTACCTAAAAAGGTATTACTTTTCGAAATAAACGTGTTACTTTATATTTATATTTTTTTTTCTGAAATTAATACTTTTTTTGCTAAAAAGTACCAATTTTTTTAAAAAAACAAAAGTAACATTTTTTTGTGCAAAAGTAACACATTTTTATCAGAGAGATTGGTTGTCACAGTTCTCACGGTATATTGAACACCTTCTTAACATAGAATAATCTAACAAGTTAAAAGATTAAATTGTCTTACTTTACACTATAATTATGTTGCAGAGGATGTATGAATTGGATGCTAGAAAATTTGTTGTGGGAGGAGTGGGTCTAATAGGGTGCATTCCTTATCAAAAAACAATCAATCAATTGAATGAAAATGAATGTGTGGATTTGGCCGATAAACTAGCTCGTCAATATAATGCCAAACTGAAGGATCTTCTTACACAATTAGGAGAAAATCTTCCTGGATCTACCTTTATCTATGCTAATGTCTACGATCTTGTTATGGAACTTATCACTAATCACAAAAATTATGGTAAGTCTTACTTTTCTTTTTCCACTAATTAATATCAATTTTGACGTATAAATATGTTAATGACTACACAACATGACTCGCATAAGAGCAGAGTTGGCTGTGTATAAACTCGATGAGGTTCCATCCTAAAATCAATTGGTAATAGGAGGAGAACCTCTTATATATTAGTCAAACACTCTCTAATTCTTGTATAAATATGTTAACGACTTGTACACAACATGTCCCGTTCATTTTTGGGCCTCTGAGCAAAAGATAAAAAAGGGCCCCTTAAAACCTGAGGATTAACGCATAATATAATACACCTTTTGTTTTTTATTGTTAATATTTAAACTACTGTATAAAAAAGTACTAAAAACTCATACGCAGTCTAAGTGTCCCATTTAGTTTTTTCCCTTGCCGAAGCAATATTGTAACCCTTAATATCTCAAATTATTCTTAATTAAAAATTATAAAAATTTGATATTAATAATCCTTGTATTGAGACGAACCAAACAAAATCCCACATGACTATGTTTTAACTTATAGATTAAGGGTAAAATGCAAATTAAGATTGATGAGTGAATAGTGCCAAAAAACTAAATGAAACATTTAGGCGGAATATAAGGTAGTATTATTTAGCAAAAAATATAAGTTATATATAAATTTAATTCAAATTAATATCACTTATATACATAAAAATAGGTTTTTTGAGTCCTAAAAAATACGGACCCCAGAGAGATAGCCCGTTTACCGTTGCTAATCGACCGTCTTGCAAGAATGTATAACTCAAATTTATTTGATTAATGCATAGGATTTGACACCGCGAGTAAGGCATGTTGTGGAAATGGAGGACAATATGCAGGAATAATTCCTTGTGGACCGACCTCAAGCCTGTGCGAAGACCGCGAGAAACATGTTTTTTGGGATCCTTACCACCCAAGTGAGGCGGCTAATGTATTGATAGCCAAGCAACTAGTTGATGGAGATACAAAGTATATTTCTCCTATGAATCTTCGGCAACTTAAGACTCTTTGATCATGAATGTAATCTTATGTATCATGTAGATTTCTGTACTTTGTTGAGTTTGTTTATCCCTTAAGTTACACGTTTGAAATTCATAATGCTATTTTATATACTTTTATTAACAATAATACGAATGAAAATAATGGAATGTCACTGTATTGCAAATGTGTAAAAGATGCAATGATAGAAGATGTATATGTAGTAATTGGTATCAACAACAAACTAAGGGATGAAAAAGTATTAAAGGCTTTATATGTTCAGTCATTGTGTGTAGATATGTAAATGCTATGATACTATTGTCAATCAGTTTCTTGTTTAATGAAAAAAGTAATGATATATGCATTTTAACAACAACAATGATCATCTTTTAAAGTAGGGACAAAATGGACCTATGCTATCAAATCTTTAACCAAATTTAAGTACAAAATCAGTTCAACATCATTGAATACATTTATTAAAATCACAAACCAAGCTTTTACTGATTTTATGGAACAAAATCGTTTTTAGATATATAATCATTCATCAACAACACCCTCACTGATTACATTTATTATAAGTTGCCAACAATCCAGAAGGATTAAATCAAATTGAAAGACTTTAAAAACCAATCCAGGTGTTTGATTGTCGATTCGTTTTTGAGATGTTCCAGTGTTGTAACATCTTATACGGAATGTAAGTACAAAATTGATATTAGATATATCATCATTGATCTAATACTATAAGTCACGGATAACAAATCAGCTAGTAATCAACTATGTCCATTCCAAAATCGTGAATACAATGCAAGCTAAATAAATTTAATGCAATCTAGTTATAAGGGAAGGAAAACTAAGAGAAACAAAGCCATCGACACATTGCTTTAAGTGTACTCCTAAGCCTTATCATTCCATATATATCATCTTATCATACCTTTATACTTCTCTATTTTTTTGCCCTTCCATGCTACATACTAGCGAATTTGTTCTTGAGTTTCTTGTTTTTATAATGTTGTTCACATTTCAGTCTTGACTCTTATTAATCATGATTTCCAATTTATCATATATGAAAAAGCCTTTTTGACTGTATTACTCCCTCCTATTCATAGAGAATGAGACATTTGAGTTTTACACCAAAACCAAGAGTGAGAGACCACTTAAAAGTGAGTGGAAAACTCTGTTTTTACATAAAGGTATTGATATTTATGTGTTGTTGTGTTGTTATAGTAAGGGTAAAAGGGTAAAAAAGAATGACAAAAATAAATGGGACATTTTCAGTAATTTGTACAAATAAGATAATGTCTCATTCTCTATGAATAGAAGAGAGTATAAAATAAAATGCGGAGCAAGTTTGTTAATTATATACTTTTTTATAAGACATTAATGTAAAAATTTTACCTATGACCTAAAAAATATTCAAGATAGCTCTATTAATAGCGATCGTTATGGAATAGAACCTAATTATTCACTTTCATAACTATTTAACACTAATAAGATGTGCCCAGTCCATCAAAACTTACTTTTTATTCTTACTTCACATTTTTTTATAGGTCAACCAAATAAAAAATGGTCTTTCAAAGAGACCGTCTCTCACTTAAAAGAATTTGTGTTTAATAATTCTATATGGGAACACATTTTAGTGATTGATAGAGGTGTTCATTCGGGTGATCGGGTCGGTTTCGGACGAGTGTCTTTCGGTTCGGTTGTATTCCGGATCGGCTATTTTTCGGTTGCGTGTTACGACGGGTTGCACTCGGGTCGAGTCGGTTAGTCGCGGTTCGGTTGAAGATCGGTTATTCGAGCTATCGGGTTAGCATCGGTTCGGTGTCTGTTGAAGTTCGTGTCGAGTGTTAATCGGTGTCGGGTTGTCATCGATTAATAATTGGTTCGGTTTTTTCGAATACAGATCGGGTTCGGGTTTTAATTACTATCGGCTACGTACTAATAATTACTATCGATCGAGTCAATATTAAATTAAGTTGTTAGTCATTTTTTAATTGATGACAAGATTTCCGTTACTTAAAGCAAAAATAGTTAAAATGTAAATCAACTAGTGATCATTATTACTTTGTTACTTTTACTTGTTTAACCGGAAATTAAAATTATAAAGTTCTATCAATTTTCATCTAATACGGTTATATACATTAACCATTGATTATTAACTCTAAATATATGAAACTATGTATTTATAAAATTTAATTTTTTAAAATATCTATCACTTTATTAGATTAAATAATAAGATGATTGAATATGAGTCTATCATACTTCTATGTTAAAATTTGGTTCAGGTTTAAAGCAATTCGATCTAAAATTTATTCGGTTTTTGCCGGATCGAGTTCGGTTTCGAGCATGATTCGGGCCGGATATGACTCGGGTCGGTCATTTTTGGTTCGGGTAATCTCGGTTAACGGTTATGTGTCGGTTACAAAAATCGGTTACAGTTCGGGTTCAGCTTTCTCAGTTTCGGTTGTCAATCGGTTCGGGTACAACTTCAATTCGGGTATTGTCGGTTCGATAAACCTTAAAAAGGAACACTTTTTCGGGTCGGTTTACTTTCGATTTCAGATCGGATTTTCGGATCGGGTCACTTTTGAACCGCTCTAGTGATTGATATTAATATTTTTTTCCCTTTGGGTCTGATCCTTGTAGCATTAAATATTTGTGATTGAGTGCTGTCGAACATTATTGTCTAGTGATATAGTATTTTATTCTGAGGACAATTATAGTTGGATTATGTGATACTTTTTGTTGTTTTTTTCTCATTTCATTTATAGTAGTTTTTCCAATTTTCAAACTAACTTTTTGAGATTTAATGTCTCTGAATATATATTATAAAATATTATATAAAGTCATTATTATCCACTCAATATTGAGCTTGAAAAATAGGTTTTGATAAGAAAAGGCGATAGATAATCTATATCCGTACCCCCTTAAAAGGGAGTGCTAGAGGAAAGCAGTCAATATTATACAAAGTGTATGGTGAAAAACTAACATTAGGACATATTTTTTTAAATCATTAATTTATTTTTTTAAATCATTAATTCTTTTAATTATGTACATATAAAATTATAAAAAATTAATATTTGAATATTACATTTTGACACGATTAACAAGATCCAACTTGATTATACTTTCTTACAAAAAAAAAAAAAGAAAATTTGAGATAAAGTTAAGCGATAAATAGTGTAAAAAATACAATTATTACGTTGAACTAGAACTGAAGGAAGGGTATTTTATTTTCTATATATCTTTCAAAAATCTTATTTAAATTTTCTCTTCTTAAATAGAATATTCTAAGGTAGCGTTTGACAACATAGAATTAATTTGAAAATAGAGAATTTTAATTTTGGCTTTCAAATTCAAGAATTGTAAATGACACATATATACTTGAAATTCGTAACTTTTGATACTTGACTAAATTTTCATTGTTATTGGAAATCTATGAAATTGACTCAATTCCACTTTCTCAAATTTAAGATTTGCCAAATATTGAATTGACCCCCAAATATTGTATTTGGGTCATTCAATATTTGAAAATGAATTTCAAGTTGTCAAACATACCATAAATGAAAAGAATGTCAAAGAACGAATATATTAGTATATAAGAGATTATGAGGCTACAATTAGTTAAACACTAATTCTTAAATGAGACGGTCTCATGGTGAGACACTAATTCTTGAATGAGACGGTCTCATGGTGAGACCATTATTATTGGGCTAGCCCAATACACACTTTCTGTCTTAAAGTAATCACTTATATTATTAAAGTGATCACTTATAATTTTAAGAATTTTTTTTTTATAATGCTAGAGTAATTACTTATAGCCCTAAAACGATCACTTATGATCTTAAAGTCATCAAATAAAGAAGTATATGCCATTTACGGAACGATGACATTATTGTGGACACATGGGCGGATCCAAGGTAAATGGAGTTGGGCTTAAGCCCTACCATTTTAATAAAAAATTATTTTTTAGTTGTTAACTTTTTTGAAAATTAATAGGAGTAATTATTAATACACAAATTTTTATGAGAGACGGTCTCTTTGATAGACCATCTCTTATTGGGTTAGCCTATAAAAATAATGTGAAATAAGAGTAGAAAATAAACTTTAATGGATTGGGCCTGAGAGACGTCTTTCGGGAGACAAGCTGTTATTAATATTAGTAGTGCTGTCCTACCAATAGTTTTGGTCTTAGTCCGCTTGTAGTGACTAGTGACTACTGCATTAGAACAATATTAGGTCTGGTTTTGTATTCTCTGTACTAGTTGTGGCATCATTTATGAATAAAAATATCATATTTAAACTTATTCACGTGAATCATATCATATAATAAAGAATAAATTATCTAGAATAATTCAACCTATTTGTGATTGTCTTACAATAATTCTATCTATTGATTAACCATGAATAATTCCAACTTTGAGAGGTATTTTCCTAGAGTAAACCCGGTGACCGGATGACTTACTATAATAAGTTTTATTTTTTTAAAAAAAAGATAAACAAGAAAAAATGTCCAAAAAAATATTTTAAATTTTTTTTAAAAAAATTTATGAGTTTTTTTATTGTTTACGATTTTTATGTAAAATTTCAAAATTTTTCTCGAATTTTAAATTAATTTTTAGTTTACTTTTTTTTGGTGAATTACCTACTATAGCAGGTCATCGGGTTACTCAAGTTCACTCTAGGCAAAAACCCCTTAAGTTGGGATTATTCATGGTTAATCAATAGGTGGGATTATTGTAGGAAAATCATGAATAAGTTGGATTATTCTAAGTAAATTTTCCTATAATAAAATAAAAATAGATGGAATCTGTTGCGACTTTATAAGGATATTTGTAGCTCAAACAACTGATAACTAATAGCTAATTAGAGGGGTTGATTAGACTTATATCTGTTTTTATCAGTTAATTTGGCTAGATATTGAACACACTAGAGGGAGCATCTTTTTGTAAATTAGTTAATTCATAACAATAAGTTGTTTCAACCAAATACTTTACTAAACGCTAACATCAGTTGGTTTTACCAATTGTTTTATTTAATTTTATCTATTTGTACTAGAGGTGTGTTCAACGAGCAGGGTCGGGGCGGGGTGTTTCACGTCAAATGGTTAATTTATTTCCGCCCACTCTTAGTCTCAATTTGAGACGGTCTCGGCCAAGACCAGCTGATAAAAATATTTAAAAAAAGTAGTAAATTTATTTTCGTTACCAATTTCTATAATTATCCGACCGACCCGGTCCGACCATTTACATCAAAGCCAGTTAATGACCCGACCCGTAATCAACACGACCCGCTAATGACCCATTAAAATGTGACCCGAACCTTAACACATTGGGTCGATCCGCCCTATTGAACACCTCTGATGTGTACCAAACTAAGCTAGCTCAATTACATAAAAAAAACCTACAATTATTGTCTAATGTGCATTTATTGTAGTATAAATTCATACACCATAGTGGTAACTAATAAGTGGGCAAAGAAAATGGATCCAAACACAATTCCAAATGAAAATTCAAAAGAATTACTAGATGCACTAACACATATTTGGAACCATACCTTTTCTTTCCTAAATTCCATGGCCTTAAAATGTGCAATTCAACTTGAAATTCCTGATGCAATTCACAAACATGGCAAACCCATTACACTTAATGAGTTAGCTAATTCACTTTCAATACATCCTAACAAAACCCATTCATTACATCAATTAATGCGCCTTCTCGTTCATTCGAACTTTTTCATCATACAAAAATCAACCCCTAATCAAGAAGAAACATATGATCTAACCCTAAACTCCCAACTTCTACTAAAAAATCACCCATTTACCCAATCCCCATTTGCAATTCTAGAAATGGATCCAATCATAACAGAATCAGCCCATCATCTTGATGAATGGTTTAAGAATGAGAATGATGAGGATGAGTCTCCTTTTCATATGATTCAAGGAAAGAAAATATATGAACATGTTTCAAGTGAGTTGAAATTTAATGATTTGTTTAATGAAGCTATGTCATGTGATTCTAGAATAATCTCGAAGATTCTAGTGAATAGTTGTGAGTTTAAAGGCTTACTTGAAGGTGTTGAATCATTGGTGGATGTTGGTGGGGGAGATGGGACAATGGGTAAGGCTATTGCTGAGGCTTATCCTGAGATGCAATGTATTGTGTTTGATTTACCACATGTTGTTAATGGGTTACAAGGTAATGGTAGGAACTTGACTTATGTTGGTGGTAGTATGTTTGAAGCTATTCCTCATGCTCAAGCCATCTTAATCAAGGTTAGTTCCCTGTCAGAGTATATAACATATATATTTCTCGAGACTTCAACCACAAACTTAAGCTTTTGATTGAATTGATTCTTTGATATCGTATCAGAAGCTGGTCTAATAAGAAGTCACATATTTGAATATCAACAAACTCTCATTTAAAGTGAAATATTTAGTGTCATGTATGTGGAGGGCGGCATGTGTGGCGCATGCTTCCACACTTTCACCCCAAAGGCTCTCATGTAAGGGACATGTTAAAGTATATAACATATCTTGTAACCTCAACCATAAGCTTTAAGTTTTTGGTTGACTTGGTTCCTTGATATTGTATTAGAAGCAAACCTAACAAGAGGTCACAAGTTTGAATCTGTATCCACGTTCTCAACCATAAGCGTCATGTATGAGAACGTGTGTTGTATCCACGTTCTCAACCAAAGGCTCTCATGTAAGAAGGTGCGTTATCTTGGGACCTCAAACATAAGCTTAAGCTTTTAATTGAGTTGGTTCTTTGATAAAATAAGTTTATATTATGATTGAGGTACTTATTATGTACTATATCTCAATATGAGTTATACTCTTGAGATGCAGCTTAATTAGAAACACAAGAGGCTTTGCACCAATTTTAATCTAAAGAGTATGAATTAGAAAGCGTGAATTAGCAGAGTAGAAATGAGGAGCCTGAGTTAGTGAATAAGTGATTGAGGGTGAGGAGTAGTGCACAATACAAATATTTTGTACTCCCTCCTATTGAGCTTAAATGTCCCATTTAGTTTTTTCACACTTGTCTAGGTAACATTTTAAACCTTAATATCTCAAATTATTCTTTATTAAAAATTATAAAAAATTGATGTTAATAATCCTTGTATTAAGACAAATCAAACAAGATCTCATATGACTTTTGTTTTAACTTATAGATTAAGAGTAAAATACAAATTAAAAATGATGAGTGAATAGTGCCAAAAAACTAAATGGGACATTTTGGCTGAATACGAGGTAGTACTAATTATTAGGGGTGTCAAACAGATCAGGTTGGATCGTGTTCGGGTTCAGGTCATATATAAACAGGTCAGAAAACCCTTGACCCAAACCCAACCCATTTAGTTAATTAGGTCGAAAATCACAACCTTGACCCAACCTGCAACATATCAGGTTGACCTTAAGTCCTATAATTAAGAAGTATATGACACATCTATATTTATAATGATAAGATAATATAAAGTCAATTTATATTATTTTTCTTAATACCCGTTAAAGTTCAAAATCGACTATTCATAACGAGGGATCACTTCTTTTAATTTGTGGAAGAGAAACGACATTGATTAGTATGGGAAGGACTAAACCAGATTTTTTGCCTAGAAGGGAGTGTCGGTAAAGGATGGTTAACTTATAACCTTAATCAATATACATGCATGCATGGCAGCACTTGGTTGAGAGGGGTTTTCAAGACCACTCCAAAATAAAGAGAATATATGGTCAAATTTTTGTTAAAAATATGTTTTCAAGTCGCTACAAAAAACTGCAAAAGTTCCGACTAAAACTCACCGACCACCCCATATAGCCGACTAATTGTGGGTGGTCGGTGTTTAGTTTGTATAGCCGTATATCGACTAAACAGCGTAGTCGGAATTTTGCGTTTTTTTGTAGTGACCTTTCCTTCAACGTAGAGCTAATTTAAATACCTATGTGGCCTGTTAATTTAAAATTATTAGTGTCTTAAGTATGTTTAAGTAATCCAAAATTTAATGCTTTGTATGTGATTTAATGGGATCTAATTAATTAATATTAAGCTAAAGATTATAATTCCTTGCAAACTATAGTTATGTTCTAAATACTAAATAAAAGTAAAGTCATGATATTTTTTTAAGGCCGTTTTGATATTAGTTTCATTTCTAAATAACTTGTTATATCATACACTTGATTTTAGGACATTGTCGAGAGTTATTTTTATTATTCTCAAGGTTATGACGATTGACAAAAAAACCTGTCATCTTATTTATTTTTTATTTTACTTCTGGCTACAATTTTTTTCTTGTTTTCCAATAATTGACTTAACAAAAAAAAAATAGTGAAAATATATATCATTAAAAAATTTTAAATTACTAAGAAAAATCAACACTAAATTAAAATTTTATAATAGAAAAACAATATTTTATAGTATGATGGTTTGCTTTGAAATTCAATCACTATAAAATTAGCATAAAAATAACATATATACTTATTATGGAATATGGATAATTAAAATGTCCAATAAAATAAGTTTAACAAATGAAATGAAAAAAGAACACCCAAGAAAAAAATTGAGTGGGTGGAGTAGTTAGATTCTCAATTATAATGAGATTAATAAGCTAAGATTACTTTATGTTTATTTTGGAAGAAAAGATGAATTATTTTGTCGCGAATGATTGTATGTTCGTTTTCTATTCATTTTATTATTTGTCGTTATTGGGAATTATGTATTATGCTTTTGGAAAAAGTTTTGATTAGGGATTAAATAATGATTTTTCAAAAACAATATATGTGATAATTTTTAAATGAGATATTAGAAAAATTTTGGAGTGATAATATTGCAACTTTAATTTATTTGTCATGGCTCATATACATAAAATTTCATCTTTAAATTAAGTTGTTAGGACATTTTATGACTAAGTAACATATATTCAAATAATTAACTTAAATAAATTTATTAACTTTTGTTTTATTTATGATGTTTTATTTTAGTAGCATAATAAGAATAAGTAAAAGACGTTATTGAAAAAAAGTGATATATGCTCAAACTGAGACAAGATCCACTTTCAAGATGACATAGAAAGTAATAATAAGTTAAAAACCTTAACGGCTTGTTTGGTAAGTGATAATAAATAGTGGTAATGGGAATGAAATACTAGTTTAATTTTGGTTGAAAAATCTTTTGGTTACCTTTAGAGCTGTTCAAAAGTAACCCGACCCGAAAACCCGAACCGAAACCGAAAGTAAACCGACCCGAAAATGTGTTTTATTTTTAGGTTTATCGAACCGACATTACCCAACCTGAAGTTATATCCGAACCGATTGACAACCGAAAATGGGAAAACTGAACCCGAGTTGTAACCGATTTTTTTAATCGACACATAATTGTTAACCGAGATTACCCAAACCTAATAATGACTGACCCGAGTCATATCCTACCCGAGTCATGCTCGAAACCGAACTCGATCCGGCTAAAACCGACTTTACCCGAAGGAGTTTAGATCGAACTTGTGTAAACCTGAACAAATTTTTAACATAGAAGTATGATCGACTCATATTTAATCATCTTATTATTTATTCTAATAAAGTGATAAATATTTGATAAATATTTTAATAAAATAAATTTTATATAAATACATGGTTTTATATATTTAATTTTTGATCAAACAAGTAAAAGTAACAATGTAATAATGATCACTAATTGATTTGTATTTAAACTATTATTTTGCTTTAAGTAAAGGAAACCTTATCATCAATAAAAAAAATGACTAACAACTTAATTTGATACTGACTCGATCGATAGTAATTAGTAATTCGTAGCCAAATTCTACTTGAAAAAATACCCGAATTCGATCTGTACCTGGTAAAACCGAACTAATTATTAACCGATGACAACCCGAGACCGATTGAATCTCGACACGAACTTCAACTGACACCGATCTGATGCTAACCCGACAGCTCGAATAACCGATCTTCAACCGAACCGTGACCAACCGACCTGACCCAAGCGTGACCCGTCAGAACATGCATCTGAAAAATAACCGATCCGAAAAATAACCGAACCGAATTACGCCCGTTCGAAACCGACCTGATCACCCGAGTGAACACCTCTAGTTACCTTAATGGTCATGATTGTCTAACTTCAATCATCTCATTTTCTTCATAAAATTCATTCGAATGCATTACCATTGGGAGATGTGGTATTAGGTGGTAATGGAAATTTGTAACAATTTTTTTTTCTGATCAAAGTTTCTTTACCATGGGAATAATATGTAACTTTTGATGAAATTCTACATTATAAATCATTCTCATTACCACTATTTATTACCATTAAACAAACGGGCCATAAGACCTAATCTAAAAAGTGATAATTGCTCGAATTAAGACAAAATCCGATTCTCTGACATATGATGTGTTTTAATGCAGTGGGCATTCCACAATTGGAGTGATGAAAATGTGATAAAAGCACTTAAAAGATGTAAAGAAGCAATACCAAGCAAAGAAGAGGGAGGCAAATTACTAATAGTAGAAATGGTAATGGGAATCCCAAGTGACAATATAAATTACTCAAATTCCCAACTTTTAATGGATATGCAAATGCTGTCTGTTTCAAGGGGAAAAGAAAGAACCGAACAACAATGGAAATCTTTGTTTCTTGAGGCTGGCTTTTGTGACTATAACATCTTACCTATTCTAGGCCCAAGGTCTATTATTCAGGTTTTTCCTGCTTAATAGACTATAAGCTGGTGTTTGACGAGACGACCTTATAATGAGATTGTCAATTTGGGCCGGTTCAATTCGCGCGTGTATAAACCTGGGTATATTTTTCATTTTCTGAGCATTTTCAACTTTGAACTTAAAAGGTATCAATTTTAACTTAAAAGGTATCAGTTTTCAAAATTGATATCCCATAAGGTCAAAATTGATAAATGCTAAAAAAATTAAAATGTTATTACACGCTTAAATTGGCCGGTTCAAATTGACAGTTTCATAATGAGACTGTCTCGTCCATGATTATTATCTTATTATATCGGATTATTGTTGAATTTTATTAATGTCTCTAAATTATTGTTGTATTTACGTCTCATCGGACTATTGTTGTATTAATATCTAAAATATTAAGTTTTGTATTAATTCTGTATGAACATTACCCATGTTGAGTATTAATTTTATATCCACAATCATAAAATGTCAACAGTTGGTTATTTCAGTAGAAAATTTGCGCCTTTTATATTTTTTTTATCAAATAGAAAAGAATAAAATGAATATAAAAGTATATACTCTCTACAATTCAACGTAGTTGTCTTATTTTATTCGGGCATGTTTGCCAAGATATATATTAAAGTTTTAATATTTTTAATGATGCATAACTAAAAATTAATAATTCTTTCATTGACACGAATCAAATAAAAGTTCATTTGACTATGTTTTAACTTATAGATTAAAAATAAATAAAAATTCAAGAGTTGTTTGATATGAGAACATAATATATAATGAAAATGAAAACGATAAAGAATTAAGAGTATGAATAAAGATAATGGTTATAATTATATGTTGTTTGCTCCTTCCTCCGTTCCATCTACATTTCACTTTTTTACGCAATCCAATGCACAATTTTGATCATTAATATCTTAAACTACACTTATCTAAAAATTATAAAAATTTAATATTATGAAAGTATGCGATTAGACGATTCAAACAAGATCCCACTTGACTATATTTTTATTTACACATTAGTCGCAATATGTAAAATAAGCTTGAACGATGAATAGTGCACAAAATCGAAATGTAGCGAGTATTTCGGAACGAAGGAAGTATAACAATATAATGTTATAAGGAAAACATTTAACACAACTACCTAAAAAATGTAAATTTGTTACTTGATTTAAATGAGCAGTACTCCCCAGTTCCTTGAAAAAGTTCCTATTTTTCTTTTGGGGGTGTTTTGTTGTTCTATAAGGAATCTTTCCATTTATGTCACAAATTTTAGACAAAAAAACTTCATACATCCTCATTTTATTATTTTAATAATGATTATGGTCTCTCATATCTTCCACTAACTCCATTTTAATGTTTTTATATTTCTTAAGGTGCCCACATGTTTTCCACTAATTTCATAAAAACATTCTTTAATTAGTTGTGGTCCCCATATTTTTTCCACTAACTTTCTTTTAATATTTTTTTAATATTTGTGGTCTCCACTTTTGCTTCATCAAATATATCATTCAATAAAATAATATCTCCACTATCTTAAATATTCTATTTTTCTTTAATCCCGGGAACATTTATAATGGGAAAAATAGATTGAGTGAACCAAATATTATAGCAAACAAAAAATAAAAAATAATATAATAATAATTAAATTTCTTACTTGACATTAATTAAAATGTTCATACCAAACACCCTTTAAGAGTTAACTATAGTAACAATGTCAATATCAAATAGGTCTAAATAATAACTTACTATAAAAAAGTGAAATTTCCACCTTTAATTTCTCAATGAGGCAAGAGTGTGTGCATGAGTCTCAATGATGAGTTTCAATCATTTAATGAATGGATTAAATAAAACCGAATATCATGAAATTGAGAAATGATTAGATATTAAAAAAGCTGTTAACATTATTGTCTTTTCTCCTTATTTCAATATTATATTTCCCTCCTTCCATAATATTTGTTACATTTAACTTTTTTTACGCAATTCAATGTACTATTTTGTTCATTTATATGTCGAATTATACACATTTAAAAATTATAAAAAGTTTATATTATGAAACTATGCGATTAGACAATTCAAACAAGATCCCACTTCACTATATAATTATTACTTACATATTAGCCGCAATATATAAAATAAGCTAAAACGATGAATAGTGCCCAAAAACAAAATGTAGCAAGTATTTTGGAACGGAGGAATTAATAAGTACTTCATAATCAATAATAAAACAATAAAAAAATTAATAAATATTGTCTAATGCTGTTATTACATTGAAGCTATAAATTTGATAATGCTGTTATTACGCTTATTGTCTAATTATAAATATTGTTAAAGTGAGATCTTTAAATTATCGAATTATATGTTATTATAATATTAACCTTTTACTATATAAAAAATGACAACTTACCAACTAAAATCTACCAACTAACCTCAAATAGTTGGAAATTTCTGACTATTTTTCTGATTGACGACTTTAGTCGGAATTCGACTATATTGCTACAAAATTAGTTGTTGGTCGGAATTTTTAATTAGAAAAAAAAAATTTACCATTAATTAATTTGCAACTAAATTCCGACTGAAATTTAGTCGGACTAAATTCCGACTAAACTTCAGTTCGAAAATTTTTTCCACAATTTTGTGGTTTGTCTGCAGGCTTAACTTTTACTTTTACTTTATTACTACCTCCTATTCAGTCTAAATGTCTCATATTTTTTTGGCATTATTCACTCATTAATTTGTATTTTACTCTTAATCTATAAGTCAAAACATAGTCATGTGGGATTTTGTTTGATTTGTCTCAATACAAAGATTATTAATATCAAACTTTTATAATTATTAACTAAAAATAATTTGAGATATTAAAGATTAAAATGTTGCCTCGACAAGTGTTAAAAACTAAATGGGACATTTAGGCTGAATAGGAGGGAGTATTACTTTAGTATATGTATTATGACTTTAGTATTATTATTATAAATACTTTAGTATTATTATAGTAATTAATAATTAATTTTTTTGCCTAACTTATTCTAACTTGCTTTAATAACTTAAGTAGCATTATTATTAATTTGTGTTATTATTAATTTTTTACTTTAGTAGTTTATTAATGATTTGTATTTGTAAATTTTTTGTCTAACAAGACAATTTGTTTAATTACTTCGTTTACATTTTTGTTTGCAAATTTTTTTTTAGAAATTTAAGGCCGATGAATAAATAGTTTAAAAATCCTAATGTTGCAACTTGCAAGTAATTTGGAACAGAGGAATTAAGTATACTCTAACATAGAAGTTGAAATATAGTCAAATAATATCTTGCTCGATTTGTCTAAATATAAATGCTATATATTAATAGTAAGTTTTTATTAATTTTAGTATGTATCGATCGCTCTTAATTTGTATTTATTAATTTATAACTTAAAATATAGTCAAGTGAGATCTTATTTAATTCGTTTCGATGTGAATTTTTTTAAATTAACATCTTATAATTTTTAGTCAAACACAATTTGCAATATTTACATTTGAAAATATCAATTAACAAACATGTAAAAAGCTAAATTAAGACAATAGTAGTAAATATGAGAAACTAATTTTCAATTATACAATTAGAGCTATTTAAAAGTAAATATATATAATAATATAAAAATAAATGTAAAAATAAATACTCCCTCATTCTAGCTAGTAATTTTGTGTTATTTATTTATTTTGTCTTTATTTTATTAGGTCAGTTGATTTATTTTGTTATTTTTTTGTGGTATGTCGTATTTAAAATTTTAGCATGTAAGGGTAAAAACTAATGTTAACTTTACAAATGAAACTCTGATGAAATATTGTCCATTAGTTGGTGCCCCTAGGACTTCAAACTCTAGATCCGCCACTGATTGTATGGTTAAAATTAAAAAGATTTAAAATGTATGAATGAAATTAAAAGAAAGTGATAAGTCATCGTCTAAAAATAAAAATGATGCAAATTAAATAAGACATGATACAAATTCAATAGCACGAGGAGATAGAGATTAAAGTTGATAATATTGATGAGTGATGACCTTGTAAGTCCAAGAAAGAAGTAGTCAATTGTGAAAGTATTTCATACTTCAACTCCCTATCCTATTCAACAGTTTTATTTTATTTTGAACATTATTTATTAATTATTTTAATTTATGAATTATTCAAAAAAAGAGTCAAATCATGCCATGTACAACTCGACCCAACTGATGAAGAATTTTTTTAAAAAATATTATATCATTACCTTTTTTAAAAACTTATAAAATATTTTTAAATAAATTAAATATTTTTTAATAAAATATTTTAATGAAATATGTCAATTTTAAAGTTACAACAAAAAATGCACGCAGTACATGAAAGTGACTAAAATACAGTGGTTATAACCTTAAATTGATCATTTACAATTTTAAAATTAAAAATATAAACAAATTATATTGATCTTTACTATGGTGAAACGATCTTATAGAAGACGAGCTATAGCCTATACATAAAAGGGATAATTGAGGCGTGATTTGTTGAAAATGATATTGTCCGGTATGCGCAGTTAGACTTTTTGGACCTCTGAAAATTCTAAAAAAAGTTACGTGGTAATAACAGATCTTAGTTGTAACTTAGTAAATACTACCTCCTATTCAGTCTAAATGTCCCAATTTTTTTTTTGCACTATTCACTCATCACTCTTAATTTGTATATTACTCTTAATTTATAAATTAAAACAGTCATGTGGGATCTTGTTTGATTCGTCTAAGTACAAGGATTATTAATATCAAATTTTTATAATTTTTAATTAAGAATAATTTGAGATATTAAGGGTTAAAATGTTGCCTCGACAAGTGTGAAAAACTAAATGAGACATTTAGGCTGAATAGAAGGGAATATGATGTAACACTGGGTCGGATGTCTCTTTGAATATTTTGATTTAGGACAAAATTTAATAATAAAAATTTTTGTCATTATTTTTTAAAATAAATAAGGCATAGTTATTGTAAATCTAATTATTGTTTATTACTAATTGCTTTCACATGAATAACATGGTTATAAAAATAGATAGATTTATTTTTGTAAATATATTTAATAGGTGAGTATATAATTAATTAAGAATAAACAATGTCAGAGTTTATTTTCAGCATATCAAACAACTATTGAAATTTACTATATAATTTCTCAATAATTTATTGGGTATTTGCCAACTTATTTTTTTTACATTTAATGGTCTTTATTCGACTTTATTTATGTAGCTCACATGTTTTTCTACATTTTGATCTTTGCAAAAAATCCACTTTTGCTTTTCAAATTGTTTGAAAATTGAATTTTTTTGGCTTAAAATGGGTCCGAGTTCCAGCTAGGTTCACACTCTACTAGTTCCATACGTGGATGGACATGTTTAACTTTCAGACTTGTACTTTGATAAACTTAAAAGATATTTTCCCAACCACATTTTCGGGTTGAAGTAAGCTTAACTTTCATGCTAATTAATTAAGTAAAAGCTCGAAATTTAAAAAACAAAACAATTCCCCCCCCCCAAAATCTCATGTTAGGGCTTAACTAGGTTCAAGCTAGATGAAAGCTCAGACCTTCAAAACTGAGTAAATTTTATATCCGTTATGTATTGAGTTTTAGGCATTTAATTTATTTGCACAACCTCGTCTTTTAAATACTTGGTCCAGTCCCTATTATGTTTTAAGTCTTTTAACTGAATTCTTTTATGTTCATATTTTTATATATAATTATACATAATTTATCTATTTTGTTAAAACAAACACAAGAAAGAAAAACACAAAACAAAAAGTTAGGGATATAGATGATATACATACCATATCCGTATGGGCCATACTCCTTCATAAGATCAGAGGGCAAGAAGAATGTGGTCAATAACAAGCAAAAAGAAAATAAAGTGCAACTTACAATCAGGGTCGTTCCTGAATCCTAACTATAGGCAAAATAGACATAATTTGCCTAAAGCTCAGAGTTAAAAAGGGTCCTAATATCTTAAAATTTTGGTTAATAAAATAGACACTTAACAATTTTCAATTTATGATTCTCTTTCAACAATTAAGAAATACTTGATAGGCTACATTTATAATGATGATTTTAATTTATAGGGTCCGTCTTTATTATTTTGTTCAAAACACCCGTTAAAGTTCATAATTGATCCTCCATATAGAAAAGATTTATGTTTTTCAATTTACATAAAACCCATAAAATACCATAAACGGCACAGCTTACAACAACAATCTCCCCAAGTTTATTAGTTTGGGAGGAAATTTCTTTGTTTCATTCATGTTAGGATTTGGGAGAAATGACTTTCATGAAATTGCGATGCAACTATGTCAAGGAAATGAGACAATTGAAATGAGTGGAAATGAGACAATTGAAATGAGTTGAAGGGAGTATACAGTATACTCTAACATACTACCACTTTTTTTTTTTTTTTTTTTTTTTTTGTGAATAACGATGCAACTACCATTAAGTTACAAATAGATGAATAATATTTACTTAGTCAAGGTTAAAAACAAATAAAAATTAAGTTTATAAAACTTAATGAGACGTAGGAGGATCGAGACTCCATAGTGAAGACTCTTTGATAAAAGAAAGAATCAGAATATGGATACTTTTATAATTCATCCGTTTCATAATACTTGCTATCGAGTGTGACATTTTGTGTGGGAAAATGTCACTATCAATAGCAAATATTATAAAACGGAGGAAGTATGACCGTGTGTAGACTGAGATGGTTGGTTGATCGGCTTCTTGATAACACATCATGTAGAACACGTGTTCAGGACGTAGGATTACAGGTTATGTACGTAACATTATATTCACCAACCTAATCTTTCATTCTTAGAGTTATTACTTTTTCATTGTTTTTTCTGGGTGACTTTTTTTGAGTAAGCTAAATTACTATAGAAAAAAAATTAATTAATACAGGTGGTTGAATTGAATTTGTCACAGAGAATAAAAAAAATATTAAAAACTAGATTAATTTATAATTTTTATTTTTTTTAGGTGTATAGGATATTATAGAATTAAGTTTATAAAATGAGATTATATATTTGATCATTTATCAAAAAATTTTGAAACTTTTTTAAAACTTATGGGTTTTCTTATAAAATTATGCTCACAATTTAGTGTTATGTTTATTATGAGGCCATCTCATTTAAAAATTTGTGTAATGATGATCATTTATCAATACGTTAGCTACCTATTTTAGTATTGATATTACTGAAGCGTTGAAATAATATTAAAAATTGAATATTTAATTTATAATTTAACTAGAAGAATAAACTACTTGAAAGGTTTATGATCAAGGTTTTAATCCTCTACCATTTTTTTTTCATAAAATTTAATCCTATTTATTTTCACATGAAAGGTGGCAGTCTTTGGTAATATAATATAATTAAGAAAAATACATATTTAATGGTGAGAGCTCTTCTACCATGACAATAACATAACAAATTTTGTAAATTTTTAAACTAAAATTAATTTTCATCACCATTATTATATTTAATAATACCCAAAAACCATATTCATTTGGAAATTTTGCAATCTACTTCGACGTATGTATGAGTCTATTAGGATCGGACATGATGCATGCATATATCTTCTCTATCCGTCTCTCAATTAGCACCAATTGCTTTTAAAAATAAATTAGTATATTAATTATTAAATTGAACGTGAGAATAAGACAAAAAAACAAACAGGCTGACGGTGTGGCAGATAAGTCAACAAATCAAAGTCCTTACATAATTAAAAAGCAAAGAAAAATCACGGAAAGTGAATTTGTTTTAATAAATAGGACTTCTTTATTATATATTTAGTCAAAAAATGAAGCTTGAAAAACACATTCTTGTAATTTAATTACATACAATTTCGGTGCAATTGCATTTACATTTCTCTCTTAGCTTGGGCGTATATAAATACCATGCCCATTTCATAAATGACCATTTAAAAAAAACTTGTCACACCCATGTCTACGATGGCCGTTGAATACCACGATCAATTCCCTTTTGAAATAATCACATCCACCGGCAAAACCCTAATGCCACGAACAATAATCACCAACATATTTGTTTATCGTCCCATCAGATTAAATGATGTCCACATCGATTTAAAAAGGCGATGTTCTAATAATATTATCCGACAAGCGAGTAGTTGTGAACATCACGACGACATGGAGCTCCATAATGCAGCAAGTAACGGAAATCTTATAAGAGCTCAGGAGGCGGTTTGTCGAAATAGGGAGTTATTGTGGAAAATGGACTCCTTAACAGGAAATATACCATTACATGTTGCCGTAATTAATGGGCAGAAAGAGGTTGCTTCTTACTTGGTTAAGGAATACCCGCAAGGGTGTTGCACCATAAATTACTCTAAAGTTTCTCCACTTTATTTGGCTGTTAGGCACTTTCCGCAGCAGTATTACTTGGAATTGATCGAGAGTATGCTTCATAAGTTGGGTAGGGATGATGGTTTAGTTCGTTACTTGCAACAAGGAAAATCAATTATACGTGCGGCCATTCAAAACAACAATCAAGGTATTAGTTATAATTTTTTCATTAAGATTTGAAGTTTACAAATATTAGAAAAAATAACCCACTTGTAGAGGTGTTTAATGGGGAGGGAATCTAACGAGTTTAAAGTCGGGTCATAGTTTAACGGGTTATTAGCGGATCGGGCTTTAACGAGCCTTGGTGCGAAAGTTATGGCTAGACTGTTAGATAATTATAAGAATTGATTGCGAAAAATGTTTACCTTTTTTTTCAATGTTTTTATATGACGTGGGTCGATCAAACAGGTCATAAAGTAGAATAAAAAAATATTTTATGAACGTTTAAAAAATGGGTTACAGTGGGTCGGATTTAAACGGGTTTTGACCCGGCCCGGCCCATTTTTAAATTTGACATGACTCGTCCAGTTCCGACCCATTTAATTTTGACCCGACCCATTCAAAAAATAATCGAATTACCTTTAAATCAAAAGTTTAAAGATCCACAAGTGAAATGCTCAAACAATAGCCACAGAGAAATTGCCGGAAAAAATGTTAAAACAACCGGCCAAAAAAAGAGTTAGAAAAATGGTGGAAGTATGTAAGTAAAAATAATGAGAAGTTAAGAAAAATTAGGGTTGGTAGGGAGAGAATGAAGAGTAAGGTGTGGAAAATAAAATGAATGTTGGAGAAGATGGAAGAAGATGAAAAAAGATGGGAGAAGGCCGTATGGAGAGCATAAATTAAATGGAAGAAGATGAAAGAAGATGGGAGAAGGACGTATGGAAAGTATAAATAAATTGAATATGTTTATGTGACAAAAAAGTTTTGTCACCAATTTTGTAGCATAAAAGTTAGGCTACAAAACTCTTTGTAGCATAATAGTTTGGCAACAAAGAGTTTTGTAGCCTATTTTGTCGCATAACAGTTTCTAGACCAATTACTAAAAATTAAACCGTTTAAAAATTTTGAACAACAATTTTGGCGCCAAACTGAGGAGTAGAAGTTTTTTTTTTGTCGCCAAATCTAGATTTCAATCTCTATAATATGGCCCATGTATTTCCCTGATGACAGAATTGCTTAAAACCATAGTGAAGTATGAACCAAATCTAATGAAGTATTGTGATGAAGAAGACTTAACTCCTCTATCTTATGCTGCATCCAATGGGTTGGTCAACATGGTGGGCTTCATCCTTGAAAGGTATCCCACATCAATAAAGTACCAAAACAAAGATAAATCGTACCCAATTCACAAGGCATGTCTAGGAGGCCATCTTGAAATTTTAAAGATGTTTTATTCAAAATGCCCAAATTCATTGCTCTATGAAGATCAACGTGGAAGAACGGTCATGCACTTATCTACTAGACAACGATGTAACAAATTTAAAATGGTTGTTAATTATTTGTTGACCACTAAAGAGGGTATGTTCCTACTTAACAAGAAGGATGAAAATGGATGTACACCTTTGGATTTGGCCATAAGTAGCGGAAATAATGAGGTCCGAATTTTAATCAAAACCGCCTTCAACATGGCTTGATACAAGATCTTATCGAGAGAAAATGATATCTCTTTCTCCAACTGAGAAAGAACTAAAATCACTAGTAATGTAAATTATTACTATACGTATTCGGTGATCTTCATCGCATTCTAATTAGTAGAGCTCTAGCTTTTTGGGAGTCTGATTGACCACATTGCTCCTGAATGCCTCTCTTAAATATTATGTTTGTCATCTACTATCACTACAACAAATTTAATTTTTTGCGATATTGGATTTAGTGGCATTAAAAAAATGTCACTAATACATATTTTTAACGTAATAATTATTGGTTTTTATTTAAAGTTCCACCATAAAGTGATTTAGCTACACTTTATTTGGTCTTTAGTGGCATATGTAATTGTTATTATAGTCTATAGTGGCCTTTGTCAGATATGTCACTAGATCCTATGTTGCAAAAAGTGATGTGCAAATTTTATTTTAACCGCAAGCGCACGGTGTACGTGTAGTCGCGGGTCGAACACAAGGAAGCTAGGACAAGAAACTTGGTAATTTCGATTGATTATATTGCTTAGGGCGAAAAAAGATTGATTGATTGTTTTCTAACAAGCTAAAAATGCAATAAGAAATATGGAATTAAACTATATGATGAAAGCATCTAGGGTGTCGGGAATCCCCTAAAGTCTTATATGATTTAATTCTCATTAGTGTCTATGAAAAGTCGGACTAAATTCGTGGTTAAACATGGTCTTGTTAATCTCAAACTCTCGCTCTGTTGATTAACTATTAGATTTAGACCCTATTAATTCGATTCTCACACGCTAGTTTTATTGAACGAATTAATAAGAATTTAACTAAAATTTACCCTAAAGCAAAGTCGATCCCAATCTCACACGCTAGTTCTATTGATTAGTCCGACAAAGCACATTTAATTTAGGGTTAATTGGCACAATTGAACCACTTTAATCCTTAGTTTCATAGACACATCCAAGAATCAAATCATACTCAACTCATAGGTTCAAAACTCTAACCCTAGAATATGGATCTACTCATTAATCATGGTGAATGCAATTAAAATAAACCCTAAGATAATATTAGACATGACTAACAATGAATTAAATGACAAAGTAAGAAAATCAATGATTAAAAACCAAATGAAATCACAAATAATTCAAATAACAACAATGAAGAACAAACTAAACTTTTACTAAAGGAAGATTAATAACAATAACAAAGGTTCACTAACGGAAGATTAAAACTAGTACAAGGAATTAAAAACTAAAAAAATTAAATACTAAAAAAGACTTACAATGCTCAAAAGAAGATTAATGGTGGAATATTAATGAGAAACTAAATTAGAGGATGAAATTCAAAGTAAAACTAAGTCTAATGGAATGAAAAGTAAAGGAAAAGGAAAAGGAAGAGGAAGAAGGAGAAACCCTAATCAGAAATTTAGGGTCTATTTATACTAATGAGGACTTAATCCTTAAATTTATCAAAAGATTAAAATATCAAAATCCCATGCAAAAAGACAGCAGCAATAGCCGAGTCGGCTGCCCAACAACAGGACAGAACCGCTGACTCGACGGTTTGGACTGGAAAACTGCAGCAACTTCAAACGATCGCCATTTCTTGCTCGGTTGTCGAAATTGGACATATAATATACCGTTGGAAAGCTCTTGAAGTCTGTTTTCCAATTCTGTAAACTTTGCATTAATGTGATATTTCTATCAAAAGTTATGGCCAAAAGAGTAGACGTGTATCAAATTTCACCTCAAAACTTTTGCATTAACAACACTTTTCTACTCTTTTGCTCTTTTACTCTTCATGACTTAACAAAATTGATAGCTTGATACGTTCTTTGAGCACTGTAAACATGGTTAGCACCAAAAACCCACAAAACAACTCAAAATTGCATAATTCACCCAGTTTCCAACACTTTGACCATGGAACATCGAAATGGAGTGAAACTACATGAAATGATCCTAAATCGCCTCTAAACACCACAATGGAGCATAAAAATATAAGCGATTAGTGCAAATAATTGCACTTATAAAAAAGATTTAGTGTAATTTTTGAATATGCTGCTAAAAGGTCTAATAAATGTCACTAAATCCTCTATATATACTATTAGCAATTTAAAATAGCGATTTAATTTAAATGTCGTTAAATATATTCCACTAAAAGCAAATTATGTTGTAGTGTATCTAGACCATGGTTTTATAAGCGCAATTCGTTGAATATGATGGTATGGTATGATATGGTATGGTATGGTATGGTATGGAATTCTATTTCATTGGTTAAATTATTTTTAAAATTGATTGTATAGAGTAAATTGATTGGTTTAATTAAAGAAAATAATTATCTAATTTTTAAATATTAAGGGTATTCTAATTATATATTAATATATCCTTGAACAAGATTGATTAGCTCAAGAAAGTGAAGCATATATAATAGTGATCGCATACTTCATGTAGTCTAAATATAAGTTCACATAATTGAACTTAAATTGCCCATCAACATAAAACATGTTAGTCCAAACAATAATAATCCATTGCAATAAAGAAAATAATCATCTTAACTTAATACTTTGACAATAATAAACATTTTAAACAATTTGTCTAAAATCACTTAATTCAAAAGGTCAAGCTAATAGTTAGAAATACTTGTCTCTGAGCATATTCATTGCTTCATTAGCAGCAAATTCTCTTTATAATAAAGGAAAAATTATTGTAAATAATTCAACCTATTTTCAATTACCTACTAATAATCTTGCTTTATGAAATTTTTTTAATAATTCAACGTTTGCTTCCAGTTTGTTGCCAATGGACCCTTGAGAAAATGACCTGCTATATCAGGTTACCTCTCATCTTCTCCTTTTTTTATAATAATCCAATCTATTTTCCATTGTCTGTCAATAACCCAGTGTATCCCGCTCATAGAAAAATACGGTTAAAGTCTGGGGAAGTAATAGCAATTTCATTCAACTTCATAAGCTTGGGAAACAATAGCAATTTCATTTTGCTTCTTGAAGTGTCCATTAACAACAAACTGAAAGCAAATGTTGGATTATTAAAAAAATTCTAAAGGTGGGATTATTGGCAGATAATGGAATTAGATTGAATTATTATAAAGAAGGAAGAAGATGAGAGGTAGCCTGATATAGCAGGTCATTTTTTGAAGAGTCCATTGGCAACAAACTGAAAGCATATGTTGGATTATTAAAAAAATTCAAAATGTGAGATTATTGGCAGATAATTGAAAATAGGTTGGATTATTTACAACAATATAATAACACATCTTATGTAAGAGACAAATCAATTAAAAGTTTAAATTTGCCTAGGGGCTAGAGTTAGAAAAGGCCATAATATCTAAAAATTTTACTTCCTCCGTTCCAAATTAGTTGCAACATTAGAAAAACGACACTATTCATTCATCACTCTTAATTTGTGATTAGTTTATAATCTATCAGTTAAAACATAGTCAAATGAGATCTTGTTTGATTCGTTTCATTGCAAAGATTATTAATATCAAATTTTTATAATTTTTTATGATACATAATTAAAAATATTAAGAATTAAACTAGTGCATTGAACTGCGTGAAAAAATAAACGTTGCAAATAAATTTGAACGAAGGAAGTAGTTAATGAATTAAGTAAACTCTTAGAAATATGTAATTTATGATTAGTTCTTTTATCAATTAAGAAATATGTAACACATGTACATTTATAGTGATAATTAAAAAATATAGGATTCATTATGTTATTCTTCCAAACACCCGTATGTTTACGTTGATTTTCGACCCTTTATAGGAGGGCCCATTTCTTTTATCATTTCTAGGTCCAATAAAATAACAAAAATGATACTGAATTTATGGTTGAAGTCCCAGAAAAAACAATCACTAAGCACAAGTGAGTCTTCTTGAAATGAGGGAGTGTGAGGTATATAACGTGGCATTTAACTTACGGCCCGTTTGGTAGGTTGTATTAAACGGTTGTAATGAGAATAATTTATCGTGTAAAATGTCATCAAACATTATCATTCCCATGGTAATGAAGCTTTGATCAAAAAAAAGTTTTTTTGTTTACAAATTTCCATTACCAACTAATACCACCTCTCCCAATGGTAATGCATTAAAATGAATTTTATGAAGAAAATAAGATAATTAAGTTGAACAAGCATGGCCTTATCACACTGGCTCTGATACTATATCAAGAAACCAATTCACCAAAAGCTTAAACTAATGATTGAGACCCCAAGGTATATACTCTAACAGTAGTCAAAAGCTTAAACTGACGGTCCATATATTCCCACGTTTTAAGGTGCTATTATATTATTGTTTTCATATGAGTTTTGAATAAATACGTTTGGTATATAAAGTTTTGTTTGTTTCGCAAATGAATTCATATGTTTCATTTGCCGTATTTTGACTTTCGCTATTTACTTGTAAAGTAATAGCCTTATTTTGATTCGCTTTGAACTAAAGGTTCATACTCGTATTTATGTTGAAACCAAACGATCTTTTAAAAGAGTTTGGATTTGATAAATTAATGTTTTATAAGGAGTTACTAAATGAGCAAAAGATTAAATTGGAGATTTTTGTTAATGACTTGCATATAAATGTAATAGTTTGTTGGATTACTCAACAATTCAATTGTTGACAGTCTTTGATGGGGCCTATCCCTTACGGGGTAGATACATTTTCAGGTTAACTCTGCTGTGGAGATGATGCCTTCTTGTGTTATGTGTTAAGTGCGCGGCGAGGACTTCTTTTTGAAAATCATAATGTAAATTAGATATTTAAAAATAAATTGTAATATTTTATAACGTTTTGTAAATAGTATTCACTTATTTAATGTAAAAAGTTTTAAATACTCTGATATTAGTTTGTTGTGGCTATCGAGCCACAGGTTGGATTCAGCCCAGACTTTTATAAGTCTTCCGCTGTGCTTTGTAGACAGTATTATAATATTGTTTACGCCGGTTTGGGCTGTTTCAATAAACTAAAACATAGTCAAATGATCTTTTTTGAATCATCTCAACACAGGGGCGGATCTAGAAAAGAAAACAAGGGATGTCGATAATTTTTTAAATAAATTATATTTAAAATTTGATTGATGAACAAACCGAAAATTTAAAACAATGTACTAGGTGGAGGAGTATAGCAATATCAATTATAAATGATAGCGTATGGGGAAGGATAGAGCACGTCAAACCATACCTGTATGATATCATCAAAGGAGATAATGAGATGAGGCCAGTGAAAAAATACCACTGATCTAATCCGTGAAATGCCTAAAGTTATACCTTTCCGCTAGATTTTCCAGTAATATAACCTATGTTATTACTAAACACTGACTCGATCATAGTTGGTTTGAACTTTTATAAATGTCACGGAAACTAAGGAGTCAAATATATTGTGTTGAAGTAGTCGAGATATTTAGAATTAAAATAGATAATATAAAGAGTAAAAGTGATGAGTCATGTTTACAACTAAATAAATAAAAATAGAATAAATTCATTTGAAACGAATGAAGTAAAAACACATACAAAAAAAAAAGGAATCATTTTAAGGCTTAAGCTATCACTTTGAATGAAACACATGTAATGTTGAGATAAAAATATTTAGCCTCATTTATTTTTGACACTTTGATTAAATAAAAGGGTTAAATTAGTGAAATATTTAGACTTAAGAGAGAGAATACAAATTGTAAAAGTGATAATCAAATTTAAATTAAAAATTGAGCAAATTTATTGAAACATATTAAAATGTAAAATAGGATAAATTGAATGATAATAAGTAATTTTAAGAATAAAAAAACAAAAATATAAAAATCTAGAAGTCATTTTATAATTTCCAAAATTCAGAAAAAAAAGGTATTAAAGTATCAACCTTAATTTCCAATATTATAAATTAAAGTTAGCACTAACTTGCTGTATACCTTCTGCATTCCTTGTGCGTTTCCAGTTAAAAAAAAAAAAATACTTGTGTGTAGTGATAGAAGTTCAAACCCAAGATGTATACTATGGAGGTATGATGCTTCTGCCACCTGATCTATGCACACTTTCTATTATACTCCCTCCAACACAATCCTATTTGGGTTGGGCACAAATATTTAAAGTGGGATGGGGTCCACCAAAAAGGTGATAGTTGGGTATTTTAATTGATTAAATTAATCGTAAATGTGGTAGTTGGATATTGGGAATTGAAAAAGTGGGGGTATTTAGATAAAAAAAGATAGACAAAAAAAAAAAGGGATAATTGAAGTGAATTGTCCCAAAAAGGAAATGGGACAACACAATTGTGTTGGAGGGAGTATTTTGATTTTGTTTTTCATTTAACGGGTGTTAAGATTGACATTATTGACGCCCATTGCGCCCGCCCCTGTCTCAACATAAAGTGCATTAATATTTGTTGTTTATAATTTTTACTCATTCCTAATTAAAGACATTTGAAATTAAATTAGTGTACTAGCAAACTCGAAAAAAAAAAAAAAGTTGTACACAATAGCTTAGGATGGCCCCTACGTGATGGACAACTCCAAAAAAATATTACAATTGTTAATGTTGTCGTTATTGTGGTGGATTAATAGCGAAGGAGTACAAAGACTCGCCATAACATCATCAATTGTTATATTCCGAACAATTTTAGTTGGTCAAATAAAATAGCTTATTTATTTATTTATTTATTTATCGTAGAAGCTAATAAAATAGAAAATATTTCTTTTCAAAAAAACCTAACACTTCTAATTAGTCAAACATGTCTAATAAAATAATAATAATAATAATAATAATAATAATAATAATAATAAAATTTTGTGTCTACTTTAGCAATCAAAATTTTCAACTATTGGCCCCTTTCTAACGAACTTTAGTTCTATTTAAATCCATTACCAATTAATAATAATAATAATAATATCATAAGCAATCATAATAAATCCCTTTCTAACACTTCTATTTAAATCCATTTCCAATTATTATTATAAATAATAATAATAATGTTTCTGCTAAGAAACGGTCGAATTTGTAAACGGGGAACGCCTTGTGAAGTAATGTCAATCCTTCAAGAGTCTATTTAAATCCATTTCCAATTATAGTCGAATGTAAGGAGTATTCTAGAGTAAGATTGCGTACCTTCTTCATGTAGATAAATGAAGTATTTATAGAAATATTGTGGAGGTAGTTACCTCATTCATGGTAATTCATGATGATCATGCTTGTGTAGATGGGAGTAGCGGGTAGTTATTGGAAGTGGTAGTTTATGCGTTGACTTATATATTGACTTTGACCTTTGACTAGGGGTATTTTCGACAATGTAAGTATACGAGATATTTGACCCGTAACATTGGCCCCACGCATATAGAGGAAGAGATGACGACCAATTAGAGGAAACGATCTTGATCTATATGCGGAAGGAAATATTAGTCATACAAAGAAAATATCTTGGATGTTTCAACATTTGGATGTCTCGGAATTTGTGAGATCAGATGTCTCGGACATATGATAAAATTTTAGCTTGAATTTGGCCCCAACGCTTTGTAGGGTCAAGGAGGGGGTCCGACTTATAGAAGTCTTGGACCTAAAGAGTATACATAGGTATACTTAGTCAGATTACTTATAGAAGTCTCGGACCTAAAGAGTATACATAGGTATACTTAGTCTCTTGGACCTAAAGAGTATACATAGGTATACTTAGTCAGATTACTTATAGAAGTCTCGGACCTAAAGAGTATACATAGGTTGTATATTAGTCAGATTTGGCTTGATTTTGCTTTCTTCACAATTTGGCTTTCTTCTTATGGCCGAAATTTCTGCGCTTTGTCTCGTATAATCTCGATATGGGATCATATAACCAATAATATCAGCTCCACGCATAAAGGGTGATAAAGGATAGAGTTTAAAGAGGGAGGGTATCGACTTTTATGCGGAAAATAAACATACTTCGATGAGTCCATGCTTGGTTGAAGCCCCATGAATAATAAATACTTGGCCTTTGGGCTATTTTTGATGATTTGGCCTTGGAGCCTAATATGATGATTCGACTTTGAGCCTAATATGATGATATGGCCCAGTAGTCAACACCTGGGATTTAGATAAGGAGTCATACTAGATGAATCCTTCGACAACATTGATGAATATTCGGATCAGATGTAAGTCCGCATTTAATGAATATGGATAAGACATAGGTCTGCATTGATGAATATGGATCGGACATAGGTCCGCATAATTAATAAGTGATCGAGTTATTAAGCTACATGATACTCGCTATGATTACTTTGACAAATAACGCCCAAAATCACTCGTTTTGGGGCTAGAGAAGAGTCCGAGTTATCAAGCTAGGTGACACTCGCAAGGATCCCACTTTCAAACAAGGTGAAAGTTTTGATAATGAAGATGAATAATAAGAAAATATCGCCCAAAATCAATCATTTTGGGACTTAAATAATAATATGACTTTCAAACTAAGTGAAAGCTTTGATGATTCCATAATATGACAAATAAAGCCCACGTTTTGCGACTTTAATAATAAATATGACTTTCATATTGGGTGAAAGCTCAGATGACTTCATAATATTAAAATAACGCCCACGTTTTGGGACTTGAATAATAATATGACTTTCAAACCAGGTGAAAGCTCGGATGACTTTATACATTCGTTGTTGAAAACCACATATAAGTAAGACCCCTTATAAGTAATAATGGTGAAGTATTGAATTCCCACGTAGAAATAATATAATATTCTTACAATGTGTGTCGATATCATACTTGATCATTGACCCATGAATACAACTAAAGAATCACCCGATATGTGTCGATAAATAAAAGCAACAATAACCATATGATCACCATCAGATTATTACAATATATTCTTCACTTGGCAATTTTATTAGAAGGCGATGGTAATGATTTTTCTCCATGTATCAAGTCACCAAAGATTGATCTTTCACGGGTGGATGGTTCAAACTATCTACATCGAACAATGAGGGAGTCCAACTCTTAGGAGTCTTAGACAAGGATAAAGACTTGGCTTGATTTTGGCCCCATCACTCTGTAGGGCCAAAAGGGGGTCCGACTTATAGAAATCCCGGACTTTGTAAATGATCGACTTAGGTCATTTTGGGCTCTAAATCTCCAGTTTAGGCCAACGAGAGGGTCTGACTTATAGAAGTCTCGGACCTAGTAAGTGACATAGTTGAATACAAAACCCTTCAATTTTAATATCAAACAGACATCTCAGATTATATATGATTGTATCTGATAGCATTATTCGTTAATAAATATCAACGAAATATTTCATTAAAAAGCTAACTCACTTTTTTAGTTTGTTGTTTCACTCCAATCACCTCAAAAACAAAATCGCACATTGAATATTTGTAATTTAGTCATATTTTAATTCCATCACCAAATTAATTTCGCCCAGAACGAAATTTTCTGTTTTTACTCTTAGCAAGATAATGAATGATGACTTCAAATTAAGTTATCCAAGTGGCTGATCTTTTACAATAAATTCACTCAAGATATTGTTGATTTCTTTGATATGAATGTGAATTGATTGAAAGGGTAAAATTTGGCTCTACAATTTGCAGAGGAAAGAAATCCACCGTCATTATAGACTCTTAAGTCTTAACAGTTAACATACATTCTTAATGTTGAAGAGTATCCTTTGGCTAAACTTGAATATCAAGTACTTAATTAAGATGAAGCAAGATGAGGACAGTAAAGTGTACGAACCATATTAATATGCTGCCATAATAGTGAATATTGGATGACATTTGAGTCTTCATCACCGAATCAGACTCAGTCCATGTTTGAGTAGTACTGATGTTGATCAAAATTTGATGAAAATCATGGAGGATCGTGGCATAATGGTAATGAAGACAACTGATTATTCTCACACAAACCGAATGAGTCACGTCGTGCAATTAACTGGAGGCCTTCAAATAAAGTGGCCATTATTGCTATTGTAAGAAATTTTCCATAAAAGTTCTAATTTTTTTTTTTAATTTAATATAGGTGGATGGATATATATCATTTGTGAATGAATATCTGGATTGCACACGAATGTTGCAAGAAATTGGGACGCAATTGAATAAGGGAAATTGGGTTCTTGTCTTTTTCCTAGATAGACATGACTATTATGTTTGTATCCCCACAGACGGCGCCAAACTGTTTCTGCTAAGAAACGGTCGAATTTGTAAACGGGGAACGCCTTGTGAAGTAATGTCAATCCTTCGAAGAGATGACCTGACCGTCGCAAGCAGAATACCTGCAACCACAAGGAAAACTAACCGGGGGCTGATGTCCCGGAACAGCTCTCCGATGCTTAAGTCAGATTTTTGGAGAGTCAGAATGTAAGGAGTATTCTAGAGTAAGATTGCGTACCTTCTTCATGTAGATAAATGAAGTATTTATAGAAATATTGTGGAGGTAGTTACCTCATTCATGGTAATTTATGATGATCATACTTGTGTAGATGGGAGTAGCGGGTAGTTATTGGAAGTGGTAGTTTATGCGTTGACTTATATATTGACTTTGACCTTTGACTAGGGGTATTTTCGACAATGTAAGTATACGAGATATTTGACCCGTAACAAATAATAAATCCATTTAAATCCATTTCCACAGTAACAAAAGTGGTATGTGCAATCATTCAACAAGCAAAATATAACTAATTTCTAGTTCTATTTAAATCCATTTCCAATTATATCATAAGCAATCATCAACAAACACATGGATGGATATATAGGACTCATAGAACTCATTCTTGTTGCAGATTGTGTTATTCTTTTTGTATAATAATTAACCAGACTACTTTATCCCCTAATTTATAACAAAGTGCAAATGAGCTGTATACTTTAAAGGATAAATAAATAAATATTTGATAATAAATAAAGAAATATATTAAATCTATCAATTCAATAAAATTAAAAAATATAAAAAAATAACAATTTTTGAAAAGAATAAGATAACCTAAAGTTATATATTTGATACTTCTTCCATTCTAATTATGTATAATACTCCCTCCTATTCACAGAGAATGTGACATTTTGGGTTTTGCACCAAAACCGAGGAGGTGTGAGGGACCATTTAAAAGTGAGTGGAAAACTCTCTTTTCCATAAAGGGTATTCATATTTATGTGTTGTTGTTTTGTAGTAAGAGTAAAAGGGTAAAAAAGAATAATAAAAATAAAAATGAGACATTTTCCGTGAATTGACTCAATAAGGAAATGTCGCATTTTCTATGAATAGGAGGAAGTAAAATATTATAAAAATTTGATATTAATAATATTTGCAATGAAACGAATAAAACAAAATCTTACCTAGATTGATGAATAAATAATGTTATTTTAATTTTCTAATATTGCAACTAATAATTTAAAACGGAGGAAATATAAATTGAATGAGACGGAACTTTAAGCACGCTTATAAAATATCAAAAACCTTCTACTTTCCACCTCATATTTTTGTTTTGAGCCACTAATTAAAGCAACCCCACTTAAAACAAGACTCCACCATTCATGACTAACACCAATTACTTAAGACGACTACTGTACTAGTCTTTTTACTTCACAACTTACTCAAAAAAAACCACATCATATCATCCATGGAACACATCACAGACCGCGTGGGATCATCATCATCATCATCATCATCGTCGTCGTCGTCGAAGTCATTTAATAACACGAACACATCACAATCTCCAACTAATATTCCCATCAATGCTGGCCATATTTCCATGCTTATCAAAAATGATATTCAAGGGCTCAAATCCCAAATTCCAAATTTGTCTGATCTTTCGGAAACTGATCAAAAGAACTCAATCTTTCATTTAGCAGCGAGCATTGGGCAATCAGAGTTTATTAACGAGTTCGCCATTGATAATCCAATGCTTCTAACGTTACCGAACTCGAACCGTGATCTTCCAATTCATGTTGCAGCAAGGGCTTGCCAGTTTGGGGTTGTAAAAACATTGGTTAGGTGGGCTGAGCATTTTCACGAGCTTGGGTTGATGCTGATGCTGGAGGCCAAAAATGAGGAGGAGAATACGGCTCTTCATATTGCATTAGAGAATCAGCAACAGGATATGGCTAACTTTTTGTTTGGGAAATGCCCTAAAACATTTTATAGCATCAATACACACAAAATTTCTCCTCTTTATTTGGCTATTAAAGCTGAATTTTGGGATCTTGTAAAACATATGCTTTATCAAGGTAAAACTGACACTGAGGCTGAGACTCATTTAATGAATGGGTACTCTGTTATCCATGCTGCAATTGTTGCCAAAAATAGAGGTACGTTTTCCTTGTACACTCATTTAATTGTTCGTTTTAATATTATTTTTAGAATATTCTGACATTATTTTTAAGGTTTAAAAAGATAATTTTTAAGACTTTAAATTTTAATTTTAAGACCTAAAAAGTCAGTTTTTAAGTTTTAAATATCAACTTTTAAAGTTGGAATGAGAATTTTTAGTTTTAAAATTGGTTTTTTTAGGTATTGAAATTAACTTTTTAAGTTTTAAAGTTGTTAGATTCCTTGATTAAAATGTCTAAAATGTTAATTTTAAATCCTTAAAATTCATCTTTGAAGTCTTCAAATTGGTCTTTTAACTCTTGAAATTGACTGATTCTGATCCTATGCACCATTCTAGTCGCATTTGGATCGTACGATCCTATGATCCTGATTCTGATTTTGATAATCATGGTCTCGCCCAAATTTTTGTGTTATTATTATATTTGAGTAATTGTTTTTTTTTAATTTTCATTTAATAGATTTTAGTTCTTTTTCAAATATCCTTATTTTCTAAATAACACCTCATATTTTTGTTATTAATTCAACACTAATTCTTATATGAGACTATTTTATGGTGAGACCAATTTTATTGGGCTGACCCAATATACACTTTATGTCTTAAAGTGATCACTTATGACGTTAAAGTGATCACTTACAATTTGAAAATAATCATTTTTTTTATAGTTTTTGAGTGATTACTTATACCTTTAACACGATCATTTACGATTTAAAGTAATCAATTAAAGAAATAGACTAATTATATGAACTCGTTTCATAGTAAAACGGTCTCATACAAGATAAACTGTTAAATTAATGGGTTGGAGTAGAATTTATATCATCAAAATCAAACTAACTTTATTCCATGTTGTATACAAGTGTCAAAATGGTTGGACAATAGGGTTAAGAGTTAAGACACTAATTTCCAATCAGATTTCAGGTCAATTTCAAATTGGACTAAATTTTAATAGGTTAAGTGTATTGTTTTATTTTATGTCTTGAGTAACATGGACATGCTTTATGTTTATATGGTTAATGTATTTATTAATGGGATCATAAAAGTGACATTAGTAAGAAAGAGGGAAAAGTAATGTTTTTGTCCAAAAGAAAAGGTCAATTCAATTTTACTTAGGGTGAACCAAAAATCGAGTCAACATTATGTTCTTTCTCAACACTGAATTTGAGAGAAAATTTAAAGCAAGGCAGCTAATTTGGGTGGCCACCAGAAACACACCTTGGCTTTGTAGTTTGTAGTTGGTTGCATGTTTTTGGTTTCCTTAGTTTTGCTGTTGCGGTAATTATTTGATGCAAGTATTAGATTGTAAAATCTATAAATATACTAAATTACATGGTTTAGGTTGGTTAATTTTTAATTAACCATTGAGCTATTGTAATTTCTCTTTTTTTTTTACCTAAAAAAAGGCCAAACGGGTAACAAAGAAAGCAGTAGCTGAGGTAAAAAGTCTAATTTTTAAAGACTTTTAAAAAGTTAGATACAAAAGAGGGATAAAAAGACATCTTATGGCTAACAAACCTCTTCAATGTTATATGGAGGATAGATAAAATGTCCGAACAATAGAGGAGCAGTACACTAATGGGAATATCACCAAATTTTTAATTAGACTTTACTATATTTATATAACTACTTGCGACTTTTTTTTGATAAGGTCCATATTTTTGGTTTTATATTTATTCACTTTAAAAACCTTTCAAATATTTTATCATACTCCTATATTTTAAAAGATGTACGTTTCACCTATGCAACTTTTTTTTCTCCAAAAATCATGTGCATACTTTTCACCTATGCAACCTTGGCCCCGCTCAATGTCCCCGCTATCATTTATCCTCACGTTAGTTAGCTGTATTCATTTGTCCCATTAAGGTTATAATATTTTTTAATTTTTTTAATTTATATAAAAATTTAAGATAAATATTACTCTTTTCTATTCATAAAGAATGAAATATTTGTTTTTTGACACTATTTATTTATTACTCTTAATTTGTATTTTATTCTTAATCTTTAAATTAGAACATAATCAAGTGAGATCTTGTTTGATTCGTTTCAATGCAAAGATTATTAATATTCACTTTTTATAATATTTTGTTATGTATAGTAAGAGATATTTAGCATTAAATAAGTTCATTAGATAGTGTGAAAAAACAAATGTTAAGAGTATAATTTTACGAAACAAGAGTACTTTACAATGGGCCCATTTAAGTTCTTTTCTTCCAACTGACCCATTCAGCGTTGTGAATAGATAGGGATGGTTATGGATTTAGGATCTTGTTCGATTCGCTCTATACCCGCTTTTTTAAGGGTCTAGGTCTTTTTTTTGAGATTCAAATTCTCTACTCTCACTATTTTTAAAATAATTGTGAAATTTGATTTAAATTTGAACAAATTTTATTTGTCGAAGAATAAATTTAACTCAATTTCAAATTTCTAAATAAAATCGTCGTTTCAAAATATGACATTATTAATTTTGTAATGTCTTACACGTGTTCATTAACTCAATTTTACATTCTAATACTCATAAATCATAATTCATCAAAAAAAACTCTACCACTGATCTTGTTAACTATTGCAATTTGCTTCCGCAAATTCATCCAAAGAATTCAATTTGTTAAGTTGGATTTATTGGGTGTTAGAGTATATAAATATTTTTGAGCTTTTATCATCGGCTTAAGTATTCTACCACTGAACATGTGTGCTTGCTACTTGTCTGCTTATACTCATTTAAAAAAAATTGTTTTCTTCTATATTAGTCTGCTTCTTCTTTTTGTTTCTCATTTTTTTTAATTTTAAGTTCACATATGATATTTTGCCCAACTCTACATGCTCTGGTGTTTACCTTATTTACATTTGTTTGTCATTTTTCTTGTTATTAATATTAATATAAAAAATATTATTATAAAATATATGAACTTTATAAAACAAAAATAAGAGGGGATAATTGAGCTTGCTACAAACCCTTACCTTTTTTTTGATACATTATTATCATTAGTTAATGTCTAAAACACCATCACAATAGCAATACGAAGCAAAATTCAATCAAATTCGCGAAAATAAGTTTGGACCCGTTTTGAACCTGGATTCACACCCAATCCTAGATCCGTAGGATCCGTGGATTCGGATATGAGTCTTGACAAATTAGACCTACGGATCCGGATTTGGTCTGGATCCTCCCTTTAAAATTGGATCTGGATTCGATCCGTTCCAGATCTGACCCGTTACCATTCCTATCTGGGTCTCAGGCTATCAGTCATCAACTTAAGCTTTAAGTTGAGTTAGTTTCTTGACATTATCGTGAAAATACAAAGTGCTAACAATTTGATATAAGCCAAAGAGATAGCATCCAATGTTTATAAACTATGCACATGATTTTTTTAAATTGGTCGATATAGCTAGTATAAACCTTCCCAAATGTAAACACAATCTTAATCAAGAATCAAGATGTACTACAAAAAACTATTGAATTGGTGACCAAGACAAGCGACCAAAATACATTGGTCGCCATTCGCGACTAGAGCCGTTGGTCCCCATTTAGTCGTCAACTGGGGTTATACCAAATTCAGTGACATAATTTTTTATTGAATTAACAGATATCGTGGTAACGATACTCGAAAATTATTCGGAGTTAATGTACCTAGAAGATGAACAGAAAAGGTATCCAATCTCATATGCGGCTTACACAGGCTTTCTTGATGGCGTTGAATTTATCCTCCCAACCCCAACCTTTAAAAACCAAGCCTTTAAAATGGATGCTAATGGTTGGTACGCTATTCATTGGGCTTGTAGTGGAGGCTATCTAGCAATAGTAAAGTGTTTTTTCTCGATCTTACGTGAAAAGGCATGGTTACTTCTAACCAAAAACGGACAAAGTATTCTTCACGTAGCAGCAGCAAGCGGAAGAACAGAGATTGTTGAGTTTATTTTACGACAACCCGAATGTGCGACGATGATCAACATGAAAGATAAAGATGGAAATACTCCTTTGCATTTGGCTTCCATGGGAAAACATCCTTGTGTTGTTTATGCATTCACATGGGATGATAGGGTTTTGTTGAGACTTCAGAATAATAAAAAAGAAACTGCTCTTGATTTGGCTCAGAATTATGGGGACTATGCATCGTTTAATGAGGTACGGATTTTTTTTGGTGTCTGGCAATTGACTGTTAGCTATTGATTTTTTTTAGGTGGTTTGGTTGACTAGCTGGAATTAAGATATTGATTATTTTTGTTGGCTTTTAAGTTTGCTGAAAAAGTCATCTCTTTGTGGTGGAGATTTTGGTAAATTTGAGCATTAATTGTTGGTTGTTTATTAGAGAAAAAGTGGGCTAACAAGCCAAAAACCAAACAGAAAAGTTAGTTGGAGCAACTTTTCATTTTGGCTTAAAAACGATATGTTCAGCTTCTTTAAAAGCCACTTACCAAACTTGTTTTTTTTTGCCGTTTGACCACACAACAAGCCAAACAACCAAAAGTCAAAAGTCAATCAAAAAGCTAAGTAAAAAGTCATGAAGTAAACACTTCCTTTATGTTTTTATGAGGAATGTTCATACAAATTTTTTTATAAAATTGAATTTAGATAGTAGAGATATTATTTCATTAAAAATAAATTAAATTAATGGTGAAAAAATATTGATGAAAAAATGGACCATAAACATGAAAAAATGTTTTAAAAGTTAATGAGAACTATGTGAAAACTTTAAACACTAAATAATACTAAAATTAAGATCATAAGATGACTAAGACTAAATATTTTAAAAAATATGATATAAGTAGAATGATTTTTTAGGAAAATAACAAATGCTTTTTTCTAAAATAAAAAATGAGAAAATAAAATAAAAATGTAGATAATATTTCTTTTATTATTAAGGCCGGTGTACATAATTGATTCCTTTATGTATAGAATAATTAACGCACAAATTGACCAAGAAAAAAGAACAATAGTAAAGTCCTGTACCAGTCTTCTCCAATTATATTGACTATGAAAACATTACCATTTACGTTTACGTTGCCAACAAAGAAATATATAAAGGTTAGTGCTAAATTAGGTAATCATAATAATAAGTTAATAATTGTATGTCAATTAGTTCATCATGAAATTAAAGCCAATAGACTGAAGACGAGAATAAGTAAGGTTTTCATTGGGTCTATTATATGATGGCCCAAGTTTTCCATAGTTCATTTAGCCCATGCTAAATGATATATTTATGGTGAGACAATTTTTATTGGAGTGATTGAATGTATATCTAGGAGTAGTTTGGTTGACGTAGAAATTTAATTTATATGGGAAGTTGTAATTCATTAGAATTTACTTTCTTTGTCAATTTCCTAAGAATTACTTAATGTTGTTTGTTTGACAATATGTATTTTCATTTCCTTAGAAGTAATTCATGGGAATTGTTAATGACTAAGGGGGTATATGGTAACCTAATTCCTATGTCTCATAAAAATTAACTTCCCTTGGATTTTATAATTCCTAGGAATTTAAGATTTTTTTGGCAACGAAACAAATTAGAATAATACATTTCCTAGGAACTTAAAATTCCAAGGGTAATAAATCTAAAGTGATTAATTATAAATTTAAAGTAATCACTCACAATTTAAAGTTTGACACTTCACTTCCTAGAGGGTCTTTTTAGTAACAACAACAACATTGTCCATACTCATTATTTAAATAGTTTTATTCCGGGTTCGTCAGACCATATAGGTAAGGCTGCAAATACTGGTGAGGATCAGGGATCTACGGAATCTAGGACCAAGTCATTTCTTGAAAACAAGTCTGTGTAGACCATGAGGGATTCGAATCTAGGCCCGGTTTTGCCGCACATCCACTCACTTAATTGAAGCTTTCTGGTCACGAGCCTCTTTAGAGCCCAACTACCCAACTAACCGTTATGGAAGGGTTGAAGAGCATCCAATCAGCACCTTTCGTGTAAACTTCGTGCATCCATTTGATCCATAAGAACTCCTCGCATTGAACTGATATGTGGCAAGCTTGCCCACAGACACTAAATTCCATACATCAAGGTTTTGGATCCTTAGGTCACTACTCTTTGGTTAGCAGATCTTAGACCAACTGACGTTACCTCCAAAACTTTTGGTAAAATCATCGTGCCATAAAAAAGATCGACAAGATATTATTATTATTATTATTATTATTATTATTATTGTTATTTTTTTGGCAAGGTAAATTTTATATTTTATTATTATTATTATTATTATTATTATTATTATTATTATTATTATTATTATTATTATTATTATATAAATTTTATCGTAATAAAAACTAAAAAATTTTAAAAACCAAAAAAATTTAATCGAAAATTAATGGGATATTATAGAAGCAATAGAAGATTTGGACACATAAAAATTTTCTCTTCCAATTTTGATTAGAATGTTTTTTATTTTTTTATTTTTTTATTTTTTTATTTTATATTACCGAAAATTATACAATTTTTATAAACCAATAATTTTTTTTTTGAGTAACTATAAACCAATAATTTAAAATTCATATAATAATTAATTACGTATATAATATTAATAATTGTTTATTTAAATAATTAATAAACCGTGTTTATCACGGGAATCTATCTAGTACATATATGATTTGTATTGCCAATATCTATAATTTAAAATTCATATAATAATTAATTACATATGTACTTAAGAAGGGTAAATTATAAAAACAACAGTTTGAATGAAAATAAAATTGTTAGAATATTTGAGAGCTTTGATTAATTAAATCGTGAATTAAAAGTCAAAATGGTCAATTAAACATTTGAGAGCATAAAAATGATTTAGGAAAAATTATAAAGACCACAACCAACACTTAACAAAGGTAAAACTTCAAAATGGTGAATTTAACGGAAATTGACAAGTATTTAACGAAAAATGTTACGGCAGTTAGATAAGGGCTAAAGCATAAATTGGATGCTACCATAGAGAAAAATCTTACAAAAGTGCTACCACTAATGTTTCATAAAAGTACGATGACACCCCGTGGAATCTCCCTATTTTTTTTATGTCTAACAAAACCTAATTTTACAGCGGATGACATGGTTATCCTTAAGATACGCGGGAGTTCCAAGCGCCCCACAATATCACTACTTTAATGATGTACTTATAATGGAGCCGGCCATGGTGAGCACTACCCCTAGTAACGTACAACCATTATTTAACCACAATAACAACACGTCCACTACTTTCTGCGTAGTCGGAGACCAACAAGCCCACCCGCTAGTCAATACCAATTCCTACAAGAAAAAGACTAAATACAAGGAAAGAATCAACACACTCCTATTGGTTGCCACTCTCGTAGCCACCGTCACATTCGCTTGTGGATTCAGCGTCCCAGGTGGTTTTAATGATGATGATCCCGACCAATTAGGGATGGCTACCTTGGCTAGTAGACGTGCCTTTCAAGTGTTTGTAGTTACCGACACTCTCGCCATGTGTAGTGCCATTCTCTCGGTCATTTCACTAGTTTGGGCTCATTTGGATGATCTAAGTCTTGTACTCTTGTCGCTACGCTTTGCGCTGCCTTTGCTTGGATTCTCTCTTGCCATGATGTTGGTTGCATTCATATCAGGTTTTTATGTAACGGTTCACACGGTAGTTCCTTGGTTAGGAGTTGTGGTCTTAGTTATAGGAGGCTTATTTATGTTTGCACTTATGACTTTTTACATTCCTCTCTTTTTACCTTTGTCTCGTATTAGGAGTAAGTTTTTACGTTATGTATTTCATTATCCCTTTAGCCTTATGTTATTTGCTTGTGATAAGTGTAAGAATGGAGCACATTATTCACTTTAATTACATTTTTCCTAAGATCATATATTCTTGTTTTATTAAAATGGTAAATGAAAAATATGATTACCATTGTTAGATATTGTGGCTTATATTGTGATTTTTTTTTTTGGTATGCTTGGAAAATATGAATTAACTTTCTAAAAAATTGCCAAAACAAAAGTTGTTGCTAGCTAATTGAAGCACTCTTTGTTAACCACTCGAGCGCTCGAGCGAGATAACACGAGCATCAGTTCCTTTTGTCTATTTACTATATACCCTAGCCACATATATACTCCTTCATTACATCATTAGTGAGATTGAGCTATAGAAATTATTTAGGGTTTAGAGAGAGGTTTTATATTTCTCTTTAAATTAAATCTGTTGTATCAAAAGCCAATTCCCGTGGTGTCGATGACGGCTTTGAGCATTTTTTAGCTCACGCGATGTCTTGTTGAGAGTGGTGCGGAGTGTGCTACGGGTTATGAAGTGTTGAGATTTGGATCACTTGATGATGTGATCAAGGGTGATGAGTTGGAGTGTCTTAGTGAGGGCAAGACACGAAGGAGTGTAGCTGGGAATGGCTGCTCGACTACTCGAGCTTGATTGGCTCAGGCGAGCAGGGGGTCGAGCCCACGTTCAGCAGCAAGTTAGAAAGATCAGCACAGCCGCTTGGGTGGTCGAGCCATGCTAGTTCGGTCGAGCAGCATCCAACAGAAGCTTGCGGTTTTCTGTTTTTCATTCGTACCTTATGGGCTTTTAAAGCCACGTGGGTTATTGCTTCTAATATACTTTGGCGATTATATAAGGAGCTTTGAGGGACCATTAGGGTTTATATGAGTGCCAAATACTTAGATATTACTAGGATTTAAGCCATAAGAGTTCTCTCTATTGTATTAGGGTATTTTGTGGGTGATTAAAATAAAGCTTCAATCTTTGCTTTGAAGACTTTTTATAAGGCTTGTAAGGTGAGTCATTTATGTAATGTTGATTTCATTAATGAAAAGATACTTAGTTTGAGGGGGAGGTATCCATAGATACCTCATTATATTGTTGTGTGTTGTTACTTTTTTGCATACTCTGTTTTGGTTAGTTTCTTTGCACTTAGTTTTGTTCTTGTTTCTTCATCATTAGCTTAGCCCATTCACAACAAAATCTAATTAGAGAGTTCTCTTTATTGTTAAGATTTGTATTAGTGTGAGCAATCAAGAGCTCTAAATATAAATAAAAATGTATTCCGATGTTTTTGGGTGAGATTTTATAGTCTATTATCATGTTGATTTTATGATTTTCCCCATCTTTCAACTTTGTGATTTGAATTGTTTTATCATTATTTTGCAATTCTTTAGCAGGATCATCATAAGAGAGCAATTACTCTAACAACCAAGAATTTATCGTGAATGGGCTTAAACAATGGTGAAGAAACAACCAACAAACAAGTGCAAAGTAAACATCGAAAATAGTGCAAGCAAACAACAATGACAAACACAATAATATATGAGGTATCTAATGATACCTCCCCTCAAAATAAGTATCTTATCATTAATATAAACTCATTTACACTAATGACTTACCTTACAAAGCTTTTAGAACAATCTCCCAAAGCAAAGATTGAACCTTTACTTCAATCTCTCACAAATATGCAAATACAAAGAGGAAGAACTCTTTTGGTGTGAACCCTAGTTTTACTCTCTTGTATATGCCTCTCTAATACCCTAATTATGTTCTAAGACTCTTTATATAGCCTTAAAACATATTAGACAACCCTAATACAAAAGGCTTCCCACTAAAAACCCGCAATAAAACAGAAGCTATCTGATTTGCGTGTACTGCTTGCTGCTCGGGTCGAGCGGTCCTGCTCGCCTGGTCAAGCGAATGGATTGGGCTCACTGGACAACTGTTGTTCATTGGCTCGATCGAGCCACCCTTGCTCGGTTGGTCAAGCCACCTTCACAGTCCTCTGAACTTTGTGTCTTTGCTTCCTTGAGACACCCCAAATCATCAACATCAATCACTTCATTGATTGATCCAAAACATAAGCTCTCGTACTTCCTTGCACTCACCACTTTGCTCTCAAACGTGCAAGAAAAGGAGCACGCTACGAGGTGATTGAACTCACTTCCATCATGGTAAAATTTGAGACTTGACTTAGCAGATTAAAAAGATCTTCGAGTCCATGGATCCGGACTGAGTACCACATTCATAAAGTGGCATATTATTTGTCAAATCAATATGATAACAAACACACGTCAACACCATATGATAAAGTGATGTTTGTATTGGAAGGAGATATTTATAACGGAATTAAATGTAATTAAGAACATTAGGCAATTAAAGGATAAAAGTAAGAGAATACTAATTTGTCAAGGATAAAAGTTAATATTATTAATATTAAATTTTTATAATTTTTAATCATACATATTTAAAGATATCAAAAATTAAATTTGTATATTAGATTACGTGAAAAAACAAATATTACAAGTAAATTAGGGTCTAACAAGTATTAAAGATAATGCAACATTAAATTAAAAAATAATAATGCTATGAAAGATGCACGTGTGCGAAAATTTGGGTGTCGCTTTATGAATAATCAAAGCAGGCAAGTTCCGCAAAGCATTACTCCTACTCAGCCAGTTGGCGGTCCCTCTTTTAAGTTTAACCCCATTTTCTTAATTGAAAGCTGTAACCACACGTGTCTCTGCACGTGTTCCCAACTATATTGGATATTGCCATTTCCCACTTGTGTAGTTGTGCTTATCTCTTCACATTTGACATTGAACCTCACCATGTAGTTCATTTGTTATATTTAACCTTCTTTATGCAATTTAATATATTATTTTATTTACTTATATGTCGAATATATTATACACAATTACAAATTATAAAAAGTTTATATTATTAAAATATACGATTAGACGATTCAAACAAGATCTCACTTGACTATATTATTACTTACATGTTAGCCGCAATATATAAAATAAGTTTAAACGATGAATAGTGCCCAAAAACAAAATGTAGCAAGTATTTCGAAATGAAGAAATTATTTTATAGAACTAAGTTTTTGAGCTATAAAATAGAAAAATATACAAATAATACTCTTAAATATTTATTATTAAATATTATTTAAGATGTGTATAATATTCAAGGTTAAGTATCCTAATATTTAAGATGTACAACATTAGTATATATTAACCGAGAGTATTTTTTAAGTTAATAAGCATTACGCCAATAGTTAATGAGGATTATTTATAAATTTTCATAAAAATACTTTCCTATGTGGAGTATTACTATTAGAAAAGTTTGAGTTCTATTGTTTATTATAAATATGTGTATTTTAATACATACTAATTAATCAATATTTATTAATTAATTATTTATATATATATATATATATATATATATATATATATATATATATATATATATATATATATAATTAGCAGTGTAATTAATTTCATATTGAAATTTCATGAGTGAGGACGACAATGTAGTATTTTCAGGGCCGACCCTAGATATGTTGGGGCCCAGGGTGGAATAGCACATTGAGACCCTTTTCCATTGCAATTTATCATCTATATGGACACTTCTACAACTATTAATTTTGCTTTTTTAACATTAGGCCCTGGGCGACGACCCCTCTTGCCCACCCTTAGGGTCGACCCTGAGTATTTTACCAATTTGACAAGTTTTCAACTACATCTAGCTAGCTTGTATATTGCAGTATTATTGTTGTAAAGGAGAACATTCTGAACAGAGACGGAGGAGAAAATTAACAAATTCTCTAAAAGTGTGTGCAATTTCAAAAATCATAATATTTTTTTAACTTTGTATCTTTAAACACTTAACATATACAATGCAATTTACTATTAAGATCTTAATTTTTAAGGATTTTTATACGATTAAACATATCAAACATGCTCAGAACCTTTCATCGATAAGATATATAAGATTTTCTACTCCCAAACAAGCTCATAAGCAAGTGAAAGGATTATGTAGGACATATCTCTGAATCGGCAAGCACCTTCCAAATTCCAAGTAGAAAAGCACGAGTAGCTTAGGAGGATACTTGTCAACCAAAGGTAAAAGCCTAAAAGGGGGTCTTAATTGGAAAAGTTTCGCATCTAGAACAAAGCTTCTCTAGTCAATCAATGTAAACGTACAACTCATACGAAATAATTGCATATATTCTTATCGATTATTTTTTAATAAATTAAAAAAAGTTTTCTAAAAAATGTTAAGTCACCCACAAAATGTGCGATTGTACCAAGATTGTATATTTTGTGCCACATGAACATTTCAAAAAAATTATAACTTTTTAATTAAAAATTTGATATATTTAAGTATAATTAATTAAAAGTTCGATAAATTATTTGTTTATCGTGATATCAAATATTATAAAAAAATTTCAACTACTTTTTTTTACAATGATATAAGCTACTAACTAAAAGTTCGATAATATTTTTCGATGTTGAATTCACCTTTTGTGATTTCATGATACAAAAAAGAATTATGTGAGACTTAGGAAGCAATGCAATGAAAAAGGTAAGAACATTTAATAATGTCTATTATAATATGGACCCAATTTATTATTTTTTTTCTAAGTTCTGCCATGAATGGAAGCACTAACACTATGTTTGGATAGCAAATTAGGAGAGAAAAGAAATGAGTGAAGGGGGAGGAAAAGAAGGGAAAGGAAGGGGAGGGAAAAGACCATTGTTTGTATAGAAAGGAAAAGAAGGGAAAAGAAAGGAATTTTATTTTTCTTTTAAATCTTTCCTCTTATGGAGAGATTTGGATGTTGATAAAATGAAGGGATTTAACCCCTTCAAATCCCTTCCCTCCAAATCCTCTCCCTTCTTTTTGCTATCCAAACAAGGGAATCTTCATCCCTCTAAATTCATTTTTTTTTTCCTCCAAATCCCTCTATCCAAACAAGGCTTAAAACTAATTTGTGTTTTCATGAATATTCTATTTTTCCGTTGCATTCTATGCTTGGTTAGAGCTTTTAGTTTTGCACCTTCTTTAATTTGGATAATGATTCCCTCAATTTTATTTTATTCCTACCCACAAATTTATTAATGTTATGTTTGGGAACAATGATTTTATTTGGTAATTGGGTATTGACTAAAATTTATTGTTTGACAAATTAAAAATTTTCAGATTTAAATTTCGCTCAAATTTCACAATTGTTTTTAAATGAGTTAAAATTAAGAATTTGAGAATGACTACCCAAACCTTGACATTCTCAAATTCTACATTTATAATTTTATAATTTAAATCTATAATTTGACATAAAATACTGATTTCCAAACACTACATTACTCTTTAATCTAACATTACTCCTTAATCTAATTTACTAATTACTTGATCCAACTAGAAATATCAATTACAAATCAAATGGTACGGGGAGTAGAATCATTTTTCATTTTTGGGTGTTTGAATTAATCCTAAGTTTTCAAGAGTTTGTCTAATTTTTTCTAGTTATCTTATTAAATATGTTTTTTCCATAACTGACGCTGTTAATTTTTTATCTAGAATATTTAACTTAAGAATAATTTACGAATTACAACCTTAAAATTTAGCATTTTTGCGAATTACAAACTCAATATTTATTTTTACAAATTACAACCATCAATGTATTGCAAAATTTACAAGATTCAAGCCAAATCACAAATTTCGACCACTTTTCGTGGTTGGATATTTAGGTCAAGTGGTTGGAAATTTGTGATATGTCCTAAATGCTGTAGATTTTGATACTTTGATAGTTGTGATTCGCAAAAAATAAACATTAGGACTGTAATTTGCAAAAGTCCAAATTTTAAGACTATAATTCGTAAATTACTCTAAACTTAATTTTTATTTCATTTTCTTTTTAGAATAATTAATTTGTATTTCATCTTCACATTTCTTATCTTTTCATAAATTATACACTTTTAACTATTTTTCTCATTTGAACTTATTTATACTACCTTCATTCCAATTTATTTGCAACATTAGAGATTTTGCATTATCAATTTTAATATGTAATTAATTTTGAATCTATAAGTTGAAACATAATGAAGTGAAATTTTGTTTATGAATCCTCTCAATGTAAAGATTATTAATATCAATTTTTTATAATTTTTTATTATATATAATTTGAGATATTAATAATTAAATTAGTGCATTGAATTTTGTGGAAAAGCAAACGTTGTAAGTAATTTGAAATTAAGAAAGTATACTACTCCCTTCATTCCTTATTGAAGTTCCCATAAGAAATATATACTAGAATTAAGAAAAATAGAATCTTTTATAGTAGGGATATTATTTTATTAATAATAACTTTGGTAAAGGAAAAGTGAAGACTATAAATTTTTAAAAAATGTTAAAAGAAAGTTAGTGAAAAAAAGGGGACCACACTTAATAAAAAAAATACTCCCTTCTATTTAACTCAAATGTCCCATTTCTATTTTGGGTCAAGTCACCCAAAATGTCCCATTTTCATTTTTGGCATGAATTTTTTACCCTTATACCCTTATTCACCTTACCTATTTACTTTTTAACCTTATTAAAATTATCTAATTTTTTTCCCAAACATTTAATTAAACTTACCTAATTATACCTTACCCTTTCCCATTTCCCTCCATTTTATACGTGTCCCTACCCATTCCCATTTCCCATTTTCAGAAGCTTCATCTCACTTATAACCTCTCATCTTCATCCTCTCTCTCAAGAACACTCATTCATCTTCAAACCCAGATCTGGGTTTCTCTTCATCACTGTTCACAATTCTTCTTCATCCTCTCTCTTCTCTCTCTTCTCTTTCATGGAAAACCATAAAAGTCCCACTACTTCACCCATGAAGTACCCTAATTCCTCACCTGATGTTTCCCCTCTGAAAATTTGCAAGTCCCCTCTCTCAAACCCTAAGTATTATGACGATGGGTTTTATGATTCGTATGAAGATGATGACTCTTCAACTGAGACAGATCCTAAGTGGGGTAGAGAACTAGACTCTGAAGGAGAGTCCATCTACACTCCAGAGCAGATCTTAACCCAGATCGCGAGTATACTTCTGTTGATGCTATGTTCTCTAACACTGATTATGAGGATGAAGATTGGCTTGATAAGCTTGACCCATTTTCGAGTATGTTTTTGTTCTTGTGGGTGCGTTTTTGACTGATGATGTTTTGTGCTTGCTGTTTTGCTTAAATTATGTCGATGCATGTTGCTCAATGATCTTTTTTTTTGAGAGCACTTAAATTTGCCTCACAAAAAATTAGGGTTTAGAAAGTTTTCCCAAAACTAAAGCGCAATTTATGTTCGTTTTTTCTCAATGATTTGAAGTTGTTAAGTATTCTGAGAGTTTGAAATTAAACAACCACTTTTTCCATTCATCTAAACTTGAGTACAAACGTTTCATTGTAAACAACAACAAAATTTTTTACATTTGTTGTTTAGATCTAAAACGTCCCATTTTAAAGATCTCAAAAAGTTGTCCAAAAAATAATTTTCTGCCTTTGTTCTTCGACTGGTAAGTGGTTGTTGTTGTGACTACTTGTTTCATGCTCCTTAATCCTGCACATTTGTGGTAGTTGTTGTTGTGACTACTTGTTGTTGCTGGGTTTCTGTTGGTGCTTGTTGTTGTGGCAGTTGCTGTTAGTGTTGTTGGGTTTCAGTGATGTTCTGTTGTTGTTGTTGCTGGGTTGTTGTGGTGTTCTGTTGTTGTTGTTGTTGCTGGTTTCCTGTGGTGTTCTGTTCTTCTTGCTGGTTTAGCATGTTTTGTGCATCATCAATACCCCCTTGATACCCTATCATGTCAACCAATTGGTTCATTATTTGTGAACTTATTCTTGTGAATAAGTGTTGTAGGGAGTCCAACACTAATTGTTTTTCTACACTAAGGTAGTCTGGCAAAGTCCCTTCCCTTGCAGCTTTTATCTTGTTCATATGTGGGATATGATAATCAATACCCCCTTGCCTCTTCATTGTTTCAATCATACATGCTTGAAGTGTAATGAACACAAATCTCAAACACTTGTGACTTAAATTTTCAAATGCATTGTTCACAACACTTAGTAATTGTGGTACATTGTAGGCTGCTGTTTGATATTGCAAAGCCTGGATTGACCTAAAAAATCCTAGGTCGAGTACATTCATATCAGGTGATTGGTGGTTGTTGTACAAGTTGCATGAAAAAATCATCTTTCATTGCTTCCTCCATGAATTTCCTGTCATTGTGTGCAATGTGTGGCTTTGCATTATCTTGTTGAATGAAAATGTGCTTGGACATACCGTGTGGCCACTTGGCTCTTATTGTGGGTAAAATATTCGTGATAAGATATCTCTCATGTGCTCTTTAGTGATTAATTGCACTGGTTTGGTCTCCAATTCCCCCCTCTTTCTGTTCTTTGAGCTTCTTTTCGCAGGTTCTTGAGTAATAAAAGGCCATATTCCTATCTTACCATCAAAAAATACATCACCATTAGATTAATAAATAGGGTTTGCAACTGCACACATGAACATAATCTTTGGGATGAATCTTTTTGATTGACATCCCCGATGTGGTTCAACCTCACCTGGGACTAGGTAGTATGTCTGTGACTCTCGTGTTAAATAAAAGTGCTTCTCATCTATGTGAACAATGTTAGTGTGTGGTTTAAATTGAAATGAATCATTGTTTTCATCATATTGCAACTTAGATAATGCAAAGCTTAACCTGTGTAATTTGTTGTTGTCATTGAGAGTTGGTTTGATTGCGTTTGTGTGCTTTCTTATAATTCTATCCTTCTTCCACCTACACACAGTGGACTGTGACACCTCCATGTTTTGCTACTGAGTGTTGAGTACCTTTGAGCTCAAACTTGATTGCTTTGAATCTCTCCTCACCAAATTGGATTTTGTTAAATGCTTGTCTCCCAACCCTCTTGTTGTTCAAATTAATGGTTGTGTTGTTGTTCTCCATTTGTTTGTGAACCTCCTGCCACAATCTTGTGATGGTTTTCCTGCTAACATGATACTCATTTGCAATCTCATTAATTGTACCTAACATTGGTTTCCCTTTTTTGTTTAATTTGCTTAGTTATTTTTGCATTATTTGGGTTTTTTGTTGGCTGTCAAGGTTTTTGTTCCCACCATTTTTTGGGGGTTTTTTTGAGTTCATTGAATGCATTGTGACCTTCTGTATTTATTGCCTTTTGTTGGTTAGGTCATTTTGCCTTTATTGGCGCCATTTGATTTTGGGATTTTTGCCTTTCATTGGCGCCTGTTTACAATTTGGATTAACATTCATATTGCCTTCTGTTTCATTTTTGGCGCCTGTGTTTGATTTTTTGGACATTTGATTGATTTTCAATTTAAATGGGATTTGTACAATGATGATTTTTTGTTTACAAATAAATTGAAATTTTGGTTGTTTGAAATAACGTTGCATTTTTTGAGAATTTTAATGCATCGATTTTTTTCTTAACGTGCTAAATCTGAAGTCGCTGAAAGGCAAAAAATTCACACGCACATGATCAAGAACGATATGAATTACACCGAGGCCGTCGAAGAATTGAGAAGGCTTGGGGAGATAGAGTAATTTACTCAATGTAATTTTTCTTAAGGGTTAAGTATGTTATGTATTGGTAGGAACAATGTAATTTAGTAATTTAACCTGAACAATGTATATTCCGGCTATTATAAGAACGTTTATGTATTTTTTTGGGTGTAAAATATTTTACATTTAAATATTCCAACCAATATTTTCAAAAAAAGGGGGAATCATTAATTCCCTAATCAATTCATTAAAACCCATAATATCACTCTCTCTCCTACTCAAAGGGACTCATTTTGACTCACCTTAAAATCCGTAAAAAGTCAAATGTTTCATTTTAGTTGAATAGGAGGGAGTATTTATGTAAAGTTAGGGGGAAACATGTGAGAATCATAAAGAATGTTAAAATGTTAAAATGAAGTTATTCAAAGATATGTGGGGATCATAAATATTACTACCTCCCATTCAGCCTAAATGTCCCATATTTTTTTTTTGCACTATTCACTTAATACTCTTAATTTGTAGTTTACACTTCATCTATAAGTTAAAACATAGTCATGTGAGATCTTGTTTGATTCGTCTCAATACAAGGATTATTAATATCAAATTTTTATAATTTTTAATTAAGAATAATTTGAGATATTAAGGGTTAAAATGTTGTCTCGGCAAGTGTGAAAAACTAAATGGGACATTTAGGCTCAATATGAGAGAGTATTAAAATATTAAAATGAGGATGAATGAAGTTATTTTTGTCCAAAATTTGTGATATACTTCCTCCGTTCCAAATGGAGGAAGTAAATAGAAAAATTCATTATAAAAACAATAAATAAAACACCACTCATAACAGAAAGTGAGAACTTGTTTAAAGGACGTGACAGTAATTTGCTAGAGAGAAAAGCTTTATTTCACCAAATTCCAATAAAAGATGGTAGAGATTAAAAAAGAGGGGTGTGAAGTAGACTACTAAGGCAATATCCTCGTGAGCAGCCTCAGCCTGTCATGGTTGCCTAACTGCCTCTGCCTTCTACTACAAACCAAATCACACACACACTTTTTCTCTTTCTCTCTCCCTCTCTCTCTCTCTCCATTCTTTATTCTACTAAACTGAGGGCCAGAGGCAAGGGCAAGGCAGCATCACTTGGACAATCCACACGCTTTTCAGCACCTTCTACAGTAAACTCTATAATCTAGAGAGAGAAATTCTTCTACTTCGATCTGTTGCTTCTGTTTTTGTGTAGAGAAATCATCAAATCAAATCAAAAATGGGTGGAGCTACTGGAAGATTACCGACTTGGAAAGAAAGAGAGAATAACAAGAAGAGAGAAAGAAGAAGACGAGCTATTGCTGCTAAGATCTTTACTGGTCTTCGTGCGCAAGGTAATTATAAGCTTCCTAAACACTGCGATAATAACGAGGTTTTGAAAGCTCTTTGTAGAGAAGCTGGTTGGATTGTTGATGATGATGGTACTACTTATCGCAAGGTTCTCCCTCTCCATCTCCCTCTCTTTTTTCTTTTATTTTTTGTATTTTTATTGTTCTTTTTCTTAGATCTGCTTTTCAATCGGATTTGATTTGAGAATCGGAAATTGTTAATTAGGTTTTGGATTTATCTTAACAACCTCGAATCGTGATTTGCAGATTTGTTTTTGCGTTGAATTGGATTCATTGACCTACTTTTTTTGTTGTGATTGATTCTGACTTGATTTTTGCTCTTATTAGATTTATGTTTTTCGTTTTGATCTTTTAGATTCAGATTTTTGTACACTTGATCTAGTCAAATCTTTATGAAATTTGTTTCGATTTGTTCCCATTTATTGTTAATTTCCTTGATTTTCGCATTGATTTTTGTGTCGATACTTTATCCATCGACTTATTCTGCCATTTTCTGTAATCAACTGTAGCAAATCTATGTGTTTGTGATGAAGATGGTCATTTAATTTGGTACATTCATTGAAAATATTAATTATGGATGTAATGCAGTTTAGTTTGTACAACTAGCCTGTTCTAATTTTGGTAGTTTCCACAGGGTTGCAACCCACCTCCAGTTGAAATGGCGGGTACATCTGCCAACATTAGCGCCTGTTCTTCCCTTCAACCAAGTCCACAATCATCTGCCTATCCTAGTCCTATACCTTCATACCATGCCAGTCCAACATCATCTTCTTTTCCAAGCCCTTCGCGCTATGATTCAAACCCATCCACTTATTTACTCCCTTTCCTTCGGAATTTGGCTTCTATTCCTACAAATCTTCCAGCCATTCGTATATCGAACAGTGCCCCTGTAACTCCCCCGCTTTCTTCACCGACTTCTAAGGGCTCCAAGCGTAAAGCTGATTGGGAGTCCCTCTCAAATTCTAATGGCTCTGGCTCTAACTCTCAACAATCTGCTTGTCACCCTGCGTTTGCTGTTTCTGCACCGTCTAGTCCTACACGGCGTAACAACATTACCCCTCTTACCATACCAGAATGCGATGAGTCGGATGCTTCGACAGTTGATTCTGGTAGATGGTTCAGCTTCCAGAGTGGACCAACTTATGGAATTCCTACGTCTCCTACTTTTAATCTAGTGAAACAAGCTGCTGCTCAGACGAGCTCTATGCAAGGGGCACTCAATGGAAACGTTTCCCATGGCTGGGGAGGTGCTATAGAGAGAGGACGTGGCTCGGAATTTGAGTTTGGAAATGGTGCCGCTGTTATGGCTTGGGAAGGAGAGAGAATACATGAGGTGGGCGTAGATGATTTGGAGCTCACTCTTGGTAGTGCCAAAGCTAAATGCTAAGGGCTCACCTGCAACTCATGTTTGCCACAGCCAGTTGAATTGATTAAAACAGGTACACACTGCAATTGGTGTGTTTAGGTGATATCAAATGTACAGAGTTTATTTCAAAATGAAGCCGTTTTGGAGGCCTGATATTGCTAAATTGCGGTTGAGCAGACTGGGTTTTGCCGGTTTTGGGTACTTAAAATTGGAAATCTGGGTAAAGTAAATTTCTGACTCAAACTTGAAGAGGCATGCCATGTAAACTATAAATGTTGCTTCCGAGTGTGCTTTATTCATGAGTTTCTGCAGCATAATGGTTGTTAATGTAAAAGGTCTTATTCAATGTAGACAGTCAAAACTCAAAACTAGGTTGGTGTTAGTATCTTAGAATGAAGAAGTTTTTCTTTTTAAGTTTAAAGCTTGATCTAAGAAAAGAATAGTAATTAGACTAGTTATTTTGATCAGAAAAAGAAAAACATGCCGAAAAACAAGTTATTATTTTCGTTATCGATGTATTAGTACTTGTAGTAGCCAGAATCGATGATCATGATTCATGGCTTTGTATTCCTGAATTTTAGTTTGATGATTATTGCAATGTCTTGAGAGCTTTGATGATGGCATCTTAATCTCGATATGAGTTTATTGCATCTTAATGATCAATTCCAATTCACAATCATCTTCTCTCTTTAATTGGCATACAACAGAAAGATATGTCTATTTTCCATGTTAATTATTGTATCAGTAAATTAAGACATACCGAAGTGAGGGAGAATTCGTGGTTATAGACCAAGGACATTATGTTTTGATTTGGAAGAATACTGTTAGTGACAGCGATGCGTATAGCGTATTTTACTAGCTCACACATTTTAAGATTATCTACATTAGTACGCTTAACTGTAGAGTTATTAGCAAATAATTTTTTTAGTTCCGCTATAGTTGGTTACAAATCATGTATTTATCACATGACTTTTAGTAGAGTTTTCTCAGCCTTGCTTAGCCTTCATTCTTTAATAATATGTACAAACATAAGCATTTCCACATCCTTTGGTATTCATTTAAACTTATTGTAATAATAAGCGACCATTAAATTCAATTCTCTACCTAGTTTAACATAGTCGGAAGAATTATGGTGTTACTGCAGATTTCTTCAAGCAAACTTTTAATTATTCCCCGAAAATTCTGAAATACTCTCTCCGTTTCTTTTCAAACGTTTCATTTACTTTTTGAATATTATTCATCAACTACTTTTAAATTGTAATTTATACTCAATCTTTAAATTAAAACATAGTTAAAATGACATCTTGTTTGATTCATCTGAACATAATGTGTAACAATACTTCATCAATTTTTTTTTTTATAATTTTTGATTACGCACAAGGTAGAGATATTAAAGATTGAATCAGTGCATTGAGTATTAATTAAAATATTCATTTATGTAATTAGATTTTCCATTCCTTAATTTAGGTAATTTATAAATGTGTCCTTTCACTTGTATATTATTTTTGTTAAGTTTGATTTTGTAAAGATGTCGAAGGAGATTTGTTAGGCATAAATTATAATTGTTTATCAGGTCGAATTTCAAGTATTGTGTTTAATGGGACGAACTTTAACTTAGTTTTCATCCAACAAGATGGTGACCTAAACAGTATGTCACTTGTTGACGTGGCTGTACACATGCCCCCTATTTTGATAAGATTTACACGCAAAATCCTAATCTAATGTGGTTGTACATGAGACAACCACATCACCAAGTGACCTGACATTAAGGCCATCAACAGGTAAAAACCAGTTGAATGAAAATTAAGTTGAAAGTTCATCCCAACGAACACAATATTTAAAATTAAATTTTGGCTAAAATTCAACCTGCTACATGCAATATTTATATATCAAAAATATAATTTATTATTCCCATTTTCTTTCAATGGAAGATCATGTGTCCAAAATCAGGATGGATAACAATTAATTGACATATTGCCAAACACGTTCAATATTTATTGTTTTAATGATCATATATAATTTTCTTTTCCTTAAATTGTTGATACAAGAAATCATGACTAATTCATTAAAACCTTTTGAAATGGCGGAATACATTGTTCTAAAAAAAGGACTAAATACATTTGTATCCCTAATCCATCCTCTTTTCATACTTCTATATAAATATAGCCATTACCAATTGGCCTATCCACCCTTTTTAAGTGAAAAATTAAGCTCACTACTCAAAAAAACCCCATGATGATTCAAACAAAGCCCCATGTAGCTCTTCTTGCAAGCCCGGGTTTGGGCCATTTGATACCCATACTAGAACTAGCCAAATGCTTAGCCACCAAACATGGGCTCATTGTCACAATCATCGCGGTAACAAATGAAACACACCAAATAGAGGATGAACTCCTACACTCGGTCTCATCCTCGTGTCCCGATCAAATTCATACCATAATCCTGCCCATTGATAAACTAATTTTTTCGGGCAACGAAACAATTCTCACTCACTTGTCAATCATGATGCGTACCGCCTTGCCTTCTTTACATTCCTTAATCCACAACATGAAGCACAAACCAATGGCCATGATTGTTGATCAATTTGGTGTTGTTGCATTTGAGAAAATTGCTCAAGATTTTAACATGTTTAAGTACGTTTTTATTGCGTCTAATGCAAGATATTTGTCCTATGCTTTGTATTTTCCATACGTAGATTATAATGATCGAGGCGATTATTTTCGTATCCCCGGGTGTGAACCTATACCGTGGGAGGAATTAGACAACTTGTCCTCATCACCTGATGTACAAGACTACCGGGAGTTTGTTCGTATAGTGCATTTAATTGAATCGGTCGATGGAATATTGGTGAATACGTGGGAGGATATTGAGGCAAAGACACTTCTTGCATTTAGAGATGAAAAGGCATTGAAATCGGTGGTTAAGGCCCCAGTTTATGCCATCGGACCGGTGATAAGAAGGTAACTTAGGTGTAACGACAAACGAACTCTAATGATATATTTTCTGTTTTCTTAAATCGCTTTAATTTTGCATCATTGTTCTATGGAAATATTTTCGATTAATTTTTTAATCCTCTTCCACACGTTTTAATCCTCATCCACAGGCTTAGGCCCACAAACCAATGGGTAGTTAATGATCTTTGACTTGCATATAGACGTGATGAATTCACTCTTTTCCAAAACCGTATGATTGTATGCAAGTCTATAATCCACTATTAGTGATGTGAAATTTTCCTTAAATGAAATTTCCAACAGTTCTTTTTCTCATTTTTACTTTTTTAGTACCTATCCATACAATTTAATTTGAATGTTCCCACAACTTTTTAAATCTTTATGTCATTTACAGGCCGTGCAACAATTTAATGGAGACCGAGGGAGTAAAATTCAAATTGATCAAGTGGCTAGACGATCAACCAAATGAGTCTGTTGTTTATGTTTCATTCGGAAGTGGTGGGACTTTAACAACTCAACAAACTATAGAATTAGCCTTGGGTTTGGAATTGAGCAAGCAACGTTTTATTTGGGTGGTTCGACCTCCTATAGATAATAACAATGCAACATGTTTATTTGAGTCTGTGGGCAGTTCCGGTACACATGAGCTTAATAACTATCTACCCGATGGGTTTCTTGATCGAACTCGTGACTTGGGTTTTATTGTACCAATGTGGGCTCCACAATCGGAGATCTTATCCCACGCATCAATTGGGGTTTTTGTTAGTCATTGTGGTTGGAATTCGTCATTAGAAAGTATTACAAACGGAGTTCCTATCATTGCGTGGCCTCTTTATGCAGAACAAGACATGAATGCGACTATGCTTGTAAAAAACCTTGGTATTGCTGTCCGTTCGGACGTAAATCCTCAAAAGGAGTTAGTTAAAAGGAATGAAATAGCAAATATGGTTAGAAGGGTAATGGTGGATAAGGAGGGGATAGGAATAAAAACAAGGGTTAGTGGATTGAAAGCAAGCGCAAATATAGCCTTAAGGGAGGGTGGGTCTTCATACAATGCATTATCACAAGTGGTGAAAAAAATTGTTGAATGATATCAAAGACCAAAATTCAGAATCGGATCTTGTTTTAATCGTTGAGATAAGTATTATTTTTTTCAGGTAAGGTCTTGGATTTAAGTCATATAGTCTCTTGTTTCAATTTCAGTGTATAAAACATATAAAAAATCATTTAAAATTTATAATTATTAAAAAATAGTAGTACTTTGTACTCTTTATGTATGAATTTAATTCGTTATGTTGACATGAGAAACACAAACATCCTTAGTGAGCTTTCATTGTTCATGTAAGCAAAAAGATACGTTTGTGGATGTTAAACCAAAGCAAAATTAAATTACTTAGTAAATTTTTGAAAAGTAACATTTGCCAAACCATATGCATAAGGAGTTAGCTATCTATTACTCCCTCCATTTTTTTTATTGTCCACTTTTCTTATTTGGTCAGTTCATCTAAACTGTCCATTTTTTATTTTTCGCAAAGACTTTTTACCTAAATACTCTATGTTCACTAAAGTAAAGACCATAATACCCCCACTTATATTATTTAAAATACTCCGACCACCACCTTTACAATTATTATAATCACTTACATACCCCAACTACCACCATTACAATTATTATAATCATTTAAAATAACCCAACTACCACTTTCTTAATATACGTGTCCAATCCAAAGTGGACAATAATTTTAGGGTGGAAGGAGTATTTTGTAATAATTTGTGATATTTCTATTTGTAGTAGCTAATGATCTCACATTTAATCTTTAATTTAATCACAAAATTATTTCATAGGAATATCATTAATGTTGGCTCCTTCCTATGGAGAAAATCTATTTTAGAAGCCACATGTGCTTGTGTTTGATTTATGGGAAAGCCCAAAACACCCACTTTATATTAGCCTAACGGTTGGTTTTGGAAGCTTCTTTTAAACACCAATTTTAAAATGGGACCACCGTATCCGTACAACTTTTACGGTCTAACCCATAAGAAAAAAATTAATATATCAACTTTAAACCTTAAAGTATCGATTATAAGACTTAAAATGTTAATTTTATTTTTAATACTTATAACTTTTACCCTAAACCTTAACATTTCTCCAATGACTTAAATTTTATTTTTCAACTAATCAAACTATTCTAATGTCTATTTTAACTTTTTAAAACTTAAAATCCTTACTAGCCTCAATTTTCCTTCAACGCACAAGGCTTAAAAAGACTACTTCAACACTTAAAATGCACACTTTAAGGGTAATTTATTATTATTATTATAATAATAATAATAATAATAATAATAATATTATTATTATTATTATTATTGGGTTAGGCTCGAAAGGTCATACATGCGGCTCTCGCACAAGAGATCTACTTTCTTTTACACCTTAGGTTTATGAAGAGGGCTAGCCTTATTTTTCATAAACAAGTGGCCATTTTTTTAGTCGACAACGATAATAAAAATGTCTTTTATGGATTTTTAGATCGTTATAATTTTGTCGGTCCATCTGAGACACATAGGGTTTCATTTTAGATGATTAGATCACTCTTTAAAAAGAATTGCAAGATTTAGTGAATAATTCAAAAATATTGCTTACTCGGATATTTTCAAGGTTGAATTTATGATCCATTGCATGTTATTTATTTGGTGTTGAAACACTTAAAATATAATTTACTTTTAGGGGATATATTTAGCAAATATTTAATTAAAATGTCGCAATTTTAAATTTTCACTAGTATATATAGAGACTTTAATGATATTAATTAGACTTTTTAACAGTATAAGAAAAAATCACACTAATGCTTTTTCCGACATAGGATCCAGTGACGTTTCTCACAAATGTCACTATAAACTATAGTAACAATTACATATTCCACTAAAGACCAAACAAAGTGTTGTTAAATCACTTTATAAAGGAACTTAAAATAAAAACCAATGATTATTACACTGAAAATATAAATTAGTTGATTTTTTTAATGCCACTAAATCTAATGTCGCAAAAAATAAAATTTGTTGTAGTAAAATTAAACTGAATATATTTTTTTTAATGAGAAGATAAAGAGAAATAAGTTTGAAAAAATTTAGAAATTTTTAACGTAAAAAAGACGGCAGGAATAAATCGTCCAAGAAGACTGGAAATTTTTATCAAACTTGTGAATAATTAGTTTATTTTCGCCGGCTTGTCAACGCAACAGCTTACAAACAGTCGCCGGTCACCAAGTCATGTAGTAATTAAATTTAGACGTCAATAATGCATATTTTCCCCTTTCAAGACGCCAAGAGAAGGACCGACAACAATTATTGATGAGAATAATTATTTTATCATATTATTATTAGGAGAATATATAGAATGAAAAATTACCTAGAATAATCTAAATTATTTATAATTTTTCTACAATAATTTCACATATTAATTAACCATAAATAATTTCATGATAATTAATCTCTTATTTTTTTTGATCTCCTCCAATAACCCAAGGCCCAAAGGCCTTATATAGAGAAAACATTACATGAGGTGCCAGATAAGGCATCTCACTCCTCGACACGTGTCACGAAACCTACATGTCACGTGGCGCCTCGCATGCAAGCCACGTGATGCGTCTTTTTGTCCTATGTTATAAATTTTATCCACTTTACCGATTACATGTCTTTAGATAATGTGATCTCATAAGCGTATTATTTTTAGTCTAAATATCTGTGAGCTTATTTTATTTCCAAACACACTCAAAACGTATTGAGTTGCATTCTCATAAGGACGGACGCAGTATTATCCAAACATTATGGAACAACAATGCAACTTGTATTCACTTGTCAACCGGCCGCCTGGCCTACACGTACGACACGCTCACTTCCCAACCAGCTTCCTTAAAATCTCTTATCTCACACTTTCTATATAAACACTATACTTCACTTCACACTTCATTGCACTTTTCCACTTAATTCCCAATTCCAAAACTTATTCTAAAAACTACCGCCAGCCAATTAGCAGCAGCAAATACGTTTTTTGACCCTTCTTTTTATCTTCTTTTTTAAGTTTGTAAATTGTAATATCAATGGTGATACCAACAAAACCTCATGCTGCTTTGCTAGCAAGTCCGGGTCTGGGTCATCTCATACCCATGATCCAGCTAGCTAACCGCCTTACTACCCACCATTCTTTTCACGTTACCATTTTCGTAGTATCCATGGATCCTAACCTAAACATATCCACCCTCCTTCCTAACCAATCTAATTACACTAACTCTACTCTTTATGACCTTATTGTTCTTCCCTATGTTGATTCCTCCACACAAATGGGTCCCACAGACAAGATTATGACCCGTTTAGCCATCATGATGAGAGGCTATATTCCTAGCTTTAGATCCGAGCTTGGATCCATGGAGCACAACCCGACCCTTCTTGTTGTGAACCTTTTTGGGACTGAGTTTCTTAACCTTGCTAATGAGTTTAATATGGTTAAGTATGTTTATATTCCTTCCAATGCTTGGTTTTTAGCTGAGACTATATGTGTGCCCCATCTAGACAAACAAGTTAAGCATGTTGGGCCTTTGTATATACCGGGTTGTAAACGGGTCGAATATGATGATATACTAGACCCGGTTTTCGACCCGGAAAATAGAGACTATGATGAGTATGTTCGTATAGCTATTGATATAGGGACAGCTGATGGGGTGTTGGTCAATACTTGGGAAGAGTTAGAGCCTAAAACACTTTCTTCTTTGAGAAATAATAAAAAATTAAGGGAGATGTTTAATAAGCCGGTTTATTCGGTTGGACCGTTGGTCAGACCGGTTAGACCGGAATGTTTGGAGGGTGAATTGTTACAGTGGCTTAATGATCAACCTAAAGAATCAGTTCTTTATGTGTCGTTTGGAAGTGGGGGAACTTTGTCTAGCAAACAAACTATAGAGTTAGCTTGGGGTTTGGAAAAGAGTAAACAAAGATTTATTTGGGTGTTACGCCCTCCCATTGAGCATGATGGAGCTGGGGCCCTTTTCCATGCAATGGAAGGTCAAGATCAAGCCATCTCCCAATATTTGCCTGATGGGTTTTTGACCCGGACCCGTAATTCGGGTAAAGTGATCCCTATGTGGGCCCCACAAACCGAGCTACTAGCTCATCCTTCGATTGGGGGATTTATATCACACTGTGGATGGAACTCGACTTTAGAAAGTCTTTCAAACGGAGTACCTATCATTGCTTGGCCACTTTATGCCGAGCAGAACATGAATGCAGCACTAATGGACGAAGAGATCGGAGTTGCGATTCGGCCAAAAGTGTTGCCAACCAAAGGGTTAGTGAGTAGAGAAGAGATTAAGAACATGATAATAAAGATCATGGTAGATGTTGAAGGATTTGAGATAAGAAAAAGAGTGAAAGAAGTAAAGAAAAGTGCAAAAAAAGCATTGACTATAGAAGGGTCAACATGCAAGTGGTTTGCTCAATTGGCAAAGAATTGTGAGATAAAATTAAGTCAGAGTCAAAAAGCAGAGGAAGTGGCAGTGGGACATATTATTATTAGTATCATTAATTGAAGATGGGTTAATACTTGCAATTTGCATGATTTCGTCGAATTTATTGTGTTTGTCTATTAGTAGAAGCAGACTAAGGGATTGTGACTTGGAGTTGCAACTTGAATAGTTGATGTTATATTAGTTTACTATTAATAATAGTAATGAATGAATTATATCAAAGAGGAACGTATATTATGTTATATCATATTCATAATACATTATCTATATATTATTTTATAAGTAGAAAAATAATTGCATAAATTATATTTTTGTATTTGACTGAATTCTTGTCATATCTTCACAATCTAGTAGAACCTTTTTATCTCAAATATAATGTTTTTTTTTATTATATTTTGTTTAACTATTTAAAAAGAGATAATTATGCATCTGAAATGAGGAGATATAAACTTTTAATATACAACACCAAGATCAAGATTTAAGGTTGAGGCATAGTTGTCTATGAAGCTAGCAAAGAGCTAAACTAAACATGCAAGGAAATAATAAATGGCAAAATAAACAAAACAGTAAAAACAAGATTTAAGGTGATGTACCAAATAAAGGTTGCATCCACCATTCTAATTAGATTGTGTTGAATAATGTGTTTTAAGGACAATTAGATTGTGTTGAATAATGTGTTTTAAGGACAAAAGCAATGAAATTGAAGGAAATAAGACGAAGGTTTTGTGGGAAGAAAGGCTACTTATATCATATGGGAAATAAAATAGAGCAAGAAGGATGGGCTACAAATTGAGACTTTTGACTTACTAACAAGACATAGAAGTAGTGTATTTATAGGTAAATAAAAGCCAAAAAACGTGGCAAATGGATAGGAGTCATAGGACATAAGCACAAGGAGCAAAAACAAGGCAGAGAGCTATTAGAGTCTTGTGCTCGTTCGAGCACAATGGTGCTGCTAACTTATGGTTACATCTCGACTTTGTGCGTGCAATGTGTCCTATGGTCCCAATGCTCCTTTTACTCATCCAAGACTTGTCTTTAGTTGATTCCTAGTCTTTGTGCCCAAGTGTACTAGATTGATACTCCATCAACCAATCTCAAATGCAGGCCTTCTCTATCAATACTAACAACTATATTAATTAGCTTAATCAAATCCAAAATATTTAGTGAACATAAGTCACCAATATGACAATCAAAAAGCTTTTTTTTGCGTCTAAATCATAAAACACAATATCTTCATTTGATACTTCTTATGGATTATGTTCACGCTACACTTAAGTGTTACAGGTGAAGCATTTCGACTTCAAAAGACGACATTGAATTAAAATGCTCATCAGTCATCATCTAGATTCAAAAATATGATTAAACACTGCGAATTCAACTAGTTTTTTTTTAAAAAAAAAATATCTCAAAGAAACACAAAAGAAAGATTACAGTATCTTGAGAGTTGAACAATGAAAATGGAGTACATTAATCAGTAACAAAAGTAGAAATGAATCAATGTATCCAGTCACTGATTTCACATGGCAACATCAATAGCTTTGGTTGCTTTGATTAGCCATCCCATCTCGGTATTGTTCATATATGGGGCCAAAATTTCCCGACATTTTGAATGATACGAGTTTACCCAACGTATTTCTTCTGGAGTAAGAAGACTCAAGTCGATCAACTTGTGCTGATAAGGAGCCTGAGATGCAACAAATCAAGATTCAAAATGATATTCATACAAAAAAAAAAGATTCAAAATGATAGACCTTAAGTAAATTCAAAAAAAGTTGATAGACCTGTCATTAAGTCAACAGATGCACCATAAAATTAAAGATTGAAACTAAAAAGAAGCATGACTAATCTTAACATTTTGACAATATTCTTGGCAAAGGTCAAAAACATCATAGTTCTGCAAAAGTTGGCACAAGCTACTCAAAAACAAGGCTACTTTTCTGAGGCAGTTACGATTTCGAAAAACCTTTTCCAAGGTTCAGTAATGTGTATAAACAGTTTCCGATTCCCGCCATTTAGAAACGAATAAGTTTCAAAAGGAAGAAGAAAAAAAAACAAAATTAGAGACTTCATATGCTTACCCATGTTATGTGCTCAAATTCCAGGTATCCTCTGTCACCAAAATTGAATTCTGTATTTGCGTCCTTTACTATAAGCACATTCTCCAATCTTATACCAAAATTTCCGTCCTCATAGTAACCAGGCTCTGCAGAAATCAGCACAATGCAAATCGTCAAGAAAGTAGATGAAACATCGGGTCTAAGGGTAAGAAGCTATGATAAAAACAAATTATACTAGCAAGATGAAACATTGGGTCTAAGGGTAAGAACCTGTGATAAAAACAAATTATACTAGCAAGATGAAAAGGTTAGAAATAAATACTGATATTCCCGTGTATAGCTCAAAAACTTCTTTTAATGTAGCAATGTATGATGCTCATGCTCAAGCTCATGTTGCATGAAAAATGCATTGCCAAACACCCATATCTATGGAAACTGTTTTTTTAAAAAAATAATAATTGACTTCTGCAAATTCTGACTTGATGAGCATTTCTGTAGCATACATATCAGAGCAATCAATCTATGTATTTGCTACATAATAATTGCCAGCAAAATATATCAGAGCAATCATCATTCATCAGCAAACAAAATTTTAAAATTAAGTTCTGTATCGTACATATCAGAGTAACGAACGGCAAATAAAGAGTAAATACTCAGTAGTCAATAGATATACATAAATGCATTTGCTACATACTAACCATCAGTTACAGTCATTGTAGCCTGCAGAGGAACATTCTGAGCCTGGGGTCTGAAACTAATTAAGTGTGGACCTGCTCATGACAGAAGGGAAAAAAGAACAAAAGTTATAAAATCAAATACAAATGATAAGTGGAATAAGCAGTAACTTTGATGAAATGGTACAATCTTGATAAACAACACCACATTTTCACCAATAAAATAGGGTTTTACAAGCCAAGTCAGGGTCAAACAAAATGGTTTATATGGACAAGGAAAAGGTAATATTCTCAATATCAATAGCCATTATAGTATTATACTGTGTTTGTCCTTTTCGAGTACTGTAATATATAAATTCTATTCTTTTCTTGCATAAAAATACAGCTGAACCCTATTTTACTTGATAGTCGACCCACACATAAAAGCTATGAAAGCTAGTTTCATGTGTGGACCCTTTGGCTCACTTCAAAGCAGTATTCACGTCCACGTGTGCCACTAGACAAACTTCGTTGCTTGGAAGCTATACTTATGTTGGATAGAATATCTTGCTAGCTCACCCAAGTGACAGACTTCCCTAGTACTCCGTGTAACCAAACACCATGTGTTTGGCCTTTAGGTTTATGTCCCCTTTATGTAGGCAGATAGTGCACCAAGCCAGTCTCGTCAGTTTTTACTGTCCACTGATAAACCAAAGTGTGTCGCTTGCTTACACTCACTCTAGCCTTATGTTATGTTTGGATAGGAGGAACGGAAGCGAAGAAAGGGAAGGGCAGGGAAATGAAGTGAAGGGAGCTCATTTGGTTAGTACAAATGATCCTTACATTCACTCATTTGGTTACTATAAATGATCCTTGGTGCCTATTGCCTATTTATAGGCAATTATCCCTAGGGCCCTTTAACCTCCTTAACTTGCAGTTTACATATTGCTGCATGCTTTAGAATATTATATACAATGGTAGATCTTAGACTTTGTAAAGCTTCTAAAAAAATTCTAGAGACATTTCCCCTTGGAATATTTTAGACCCATTTCCATATTACAAGTATTTACAAGTGTTACATGCCTTCCTAGAACAATCTAGCGACTTCCAGAAAAGTTTTGAACATTTTGTAAGTTCTTGTAGTCATGCTTTAGCTCCATACTTTTCGTTGAGTCCCCAAAAACCTCCAAGAAAACTTTCGTAACCAGCAGAGCTCATTTAATGCCCCAAAATCCCCCGCATCAATTCAGTCATATGCATGTCCAATAGGGTTTTAAACTAAGGATAATGCAAAGCTCTATATAAAAATAAAAATAAAAATAAAAAGTGATGTCAAGGCATTGTTCTATGCAGCTTTATCTAGTTCATTGGGCTAAAAGCCTTCTCATGACATAGTGAAGTGATGTACAAAAGAAATAGAAACGACAAACTCATGACTAACCTTCATGCACATTCAGATAAGACCCTATACCGTGACCTGTACCATGTCGATAATCAAGCCCAAACTTCCACAAAGGAACCCGTGCAAGAATGTCAAGAGCATGACCTGATAAGTCATCAATCAGAGCAGCCACATGGATGAGGAATTTAAGCACATCAAACTGAATATAATGGGTTGTAAGAGCATCACAATATATAATTCTGTTGGAGCGTCTATCAGAAGCATATCAAATCAACAGCATAATAAACTTCCACAGCTGCTAAATCAAATTTCAAAATACAAAAGCTCGAGTTGAATTACCACTAGTTCCTTTTGGAAACCGAGCACTATCTAATGCAATGTGACCTTTAAGAACCTGCAAATATGATACACCATGTCATTCTAAGAAAAAAATTGTGAGTTGTTAATCACAAATATTTTCTATGGTTACTTCTCTGATTCTTTCTATGTCCACATCTATGATATATTTTCCCCCACAATTAGTGACGGGGAAATCCCACCACACCAATGAAGTCAAATCCTGATTCTTTTTAGCACTTATCCAATCCATAATTTGCTACCCAACATTTAATGTTTAATAGCGGACATGATTAATAGTTCATAATTCAAAATTCAGGTTTGCTTCTAGAATCTAGAGGAATCACAGGTCACATTAGTCCATCTCAATTTTCAGGTGAAACTGACTATTTTTATTTTATAAATTGGAGTTATTTCTCTATCAGGCCAAAAAAAGGTCCATTCAAATGAAAACTTGGATAGAAGACTAAGATGTCTTATGCTGAGAATTTTAGATGGTGTAAATTGTAAAAATGATGTACATTATGGCTATCAGTGAGTGTCTACATGGGGTACATCATCCGGAACAATGAATACATAGATCAAAATGTTTCACATATTATAAAGAAAAGAGTGCAGTGATCTGATAAGTAAAGAACAGATTTATAAATGTTATTAGCTAACTTTTCTTACTAAGCTAGTAAGCTAGCATAATTTTAGAATATCAAACAGGTAGATATGTATATTTAAAGGAGTATGTTTGATAATACTACTCCCTCCTATTCAAATCAAAAGTCCCTTTTGATTTTGCACACTTGCCGATGTACTATTTCGATCCTAATTATCTCTAGTTGTACTTGGTTAAAATTTATAAAAAGTTGATATCAATAAGATTTACACTGAGACAAATCAAACGGGATCTCACTTGACTATGTCTTAACTTATAAATTGAGAATAAAATACAACAAAGAGCTTTAATAATGTAAAAAAAATGGGACATTTGATTAGATTAGGAGGGAGTATGATATAGAACCAGCAGCACAATCATTTTTAAGGTAGGAGTTGAAGATAACAAAGATAAGATGAAAGAGAAACAATACTCCAAGCAAGAGGCTGGTCCAGAATGTAGATAAGGTATAAACAAAAATATAAGAAGCTCCACAACCCAAATGTGACGAGATTAAAGAAGGTTACAACTTACAAAAGTACACAAAGAAATTGGATCTTTGAAATCATAAATCGAATAAGACAAAAGTGAGTGGATAGAGAACAAAGAAGGACCAACAACCAGCTCATTGGAATATCATCTTCACACAAGTTGTTGGTGTATATGTATTTATATGAAATTAACACTATCATATTGTTGAAAAGAACATAATTGTATAAAAGGAATTGATTTTTCTATTAATTCATTGGTTGCTAGGAGGAAGATTAGACAAAAAAAAAGAATAAAAAAAGTGGTCAAATTTAGACATTACAAGGTTAGTTTGAACACTTGCATTCTAAATTTAATGCTTGTCTATATATCTATACATAGTGCAATATGTGTAAATCACAAAAATAAACTTATGGTTCTTGTTAGAAACAGCTAATGATGCACCAAATATTTCAAGCTGATTTCAGATTTTCTAAGAGTTAATGCTGCTATAGATCTCTTTGATAATTAAAAAATAATTTAAAATTCATCATCAAACAAAAATAGGACACTTGATCATATACATTCATTGTATTAATACGACGCCAATCAAAAGAGACAAATAGAGTATTCCAGAAAAAAAAAAAAGCAAAAAATTAAGTTATCATTTACATGAACATGACACATGATTTATTCCAAATGAAGCAAAACAAAGGGACATCAGCAAATTGCAATCAATACAACTATCATCTGTATCAAAAACACAGCAATGACCATTACTGCCCTATTGTAGACTATGGATTATATTTCTGCTCTGCGAAACATTTTGTTTTCTCTAAATCAAAACATCTCTTCGCCAAAATCCTTTACATTACATTTGTCATCACAATCTCTCTCCTTTGAGATTGATGCAACCAAAAGCATGAAAAATACAACATTTTTTCTTTTATCTTTCCCACTAGTTTGACTATATTGGTTATTTTATGATTCTGGAAGTAAACGATCAGCAGACAATTATTGAAAATTTACTTGTATCAGTGTATGTTCTACAGTTACTTGTATTGAAGCTTAGCATTAAACTGTGAAAAGAATGGTGTGACTGGTTATATGGAGGTTGGAGATGAGAGATATGATAGAATTAGACGTAAGAAGATGAGGCAACAAACCAAGGAAAACAATATGAAAATGATGACAGATGTGATAGAATTGATCATATAAAATGCTTGCCTTTCATGATTTCATCCAAAAAACACATACAGGATAGATCTTGTTTCTGTGTGATATAGGTACTGAAAATGATCATTTGTTTTTTTCCGTCGAACACAGTACTATTATCTGAAGAGAATTTTTGAATGCTACTCAAGGGCATAAAACAAATTGTTTGGTTTACAAATTAAATCAGATGAGTTGTTAGCAATTTTACACGAAAAAACTCTCTAACACATTGCAAAGCATTCTTTTGTTGAAACTGATAATGCTTATGGATTAAGAGAAATCCTAAAGAACATCAGATTAAAAGTGGGAGAGATTGTTTATAGAGAAACTATCTTTGGAGTAGCCTGTATATGTAAGGAAATTCAACAGCTGCTATTAGTTTATTGTTTCTTTAGCAAGCTTAGCACATGAAGATAGGCTTTTCCAATCCTTCCCTGATATGAAAGATTAAAAGTTAAACAACGATGATAATTTGAGCTAGCTTGTCACTTTCCTCATTTTTTGTATACTCTATCGAATAATAAAATTTTAAAGAGGCAAAAAAAGATACCTCCTCTGATCTTTCCTAATATCGTGGAAAAATAAAAAAGCAAACCTTTATACTCATTGAAGTAAATAACCAATTTACCACTTAACGCAGTTGAAATTAAACAGTAAGTACAATAATCTTAATAACAGAACATACCCCTGTATAGCATGCCTTTTCATGAGCAGAAGATCGCCCAAAATGCACTGTCCGAGTTATATCAGTAGTTCCATCTTGATACTTTTACAGGTCATCCAAACAGGTCAAAACAAAACATCATAAACAAGGAAGTTTAGAGTGATATACCAATAGCCAACATAAATACACACGCTGCTTGACTAAGATGTGATCTACCTGTGCTCCAGAATCAAACAGATAAATCCGATCGGGATCCATTTCCGCACAAGTTTGGGGATCAGGCCCATAATGAATAATGGCTGCATTTGAACCAACGGATGAAATGGTAGGAAAGCTCAGCCCCCTAAAATGCTGAAAGACGAATGTATTAGAATGTGTGGTATTTTAAAGGACTTACTGACAATGTGGTTCAAATCTGAATTCTGATGTAACTGAATCAAAGATCATCACACATTCACTAATCTTTACCACTACTTATGATGTTGCAGATCAATCAGTTCATATAACAAGGTTGACTAAAAAGTTTACTTTAAAATGGATGATAAAATTTGGAGAAAGAAACAGAAATAACATTATTAATAATCACAAAACAAAAAGAGGAGCAATGTTTTAGACATTACAAGTTTACAACCAATCAACTGCTTATGTGACAATATAACATACATAACTCTAGCATGCAAATTGGTTACCTCCTTTGATGCACGAAAACCTTCTAGCTTGTCACTCACGGACACTTCTGTCAGTTTTTGTCCTTCACTGAAACAACCCCCAAGAATGGGAAGGAAAATAGGTAAGTCATACGATCGAACCAACCTTTACAGCTAAAGAAAAAGACAAAATGCTTGTGAATTTTGGTGGAAAAATCTGTGTGAGGAACTGACACAAAGTTACAGGCATATACATCTACATCATCATGTTATGTTCATTAGCATTTGCAAACCCACCCAAAATAACGAGGGCGACTGATTATCAAACTATATATTTGTGAAATGCTACACTACAACCGATTTTGCATAATCTGTAGTTCAAAAAAGATTAATGAACTAAGTTGGATGAAGAATAAAGACTACTTACCTAGGGTTAATCCTTTCAGTCTGTGCCTCAGAGAAGTAGCCAGGAGCCCCATAGAGATCTTGCATCTGCAAAACTGGAATATTTAGCTCTTCAAATTGAAACAAGAACTCAAATTATGAAAAAATAGTACATGAATCATCAACGAAAGCATCCAAAGCTTTGCAGGCGAAGTTTGATCCATAGAATTGATCATTGATAGCCTTAACCTAGATAACTCAATGTCTAGAGTCTAGATTCCTCCGCCCCTAAAACGTTCTACCTCCTGAGCATTTTCCTTCGATGTCATAGTCACCAATCTTTCCCAGTGGACGAAACCAACAACTTGGACTTGTCAAACCAACTGAAAAAAGAAATTTTTTTACACAACAATGCAAAAGCCTAGATCCCAACAATATGGCGTTGGTGACACCGTTCTATTCCGCATGAGTTTATTCCCCATTTGGCCCTTTTTATTGTTCCTTTGTGTCCACTATCCCCGGATTTTATGCTTGGCTATAATATGGTGTTCTTACTTCTTATGGTTTAATTTAAGCCTCAAATCTCGTCCCATGAGTGAGCAGCGATGTGGGACTAAACAAAGGTTCAAAATGCTTAATCAAGGGTCCCTTGCTTTCCACTAATACTAATTATTTTAGGGCATGCTTGTATTGGGAGTAAATATTTATGGGAAATAAAAGTCAAACTAAGAAAACAAAGTTATTGGAGTAGAAATTTAGGAAAATATTTTTGTTGTCAAATTTAAAGTGATAGAGAGGAAGAAACAAAAGAATTAGTCTTCTCATTTTGGGGTAAATAGTTACCCTAGTGGGATGGAAGAAAAATATTTCCCTCTTATTACCCAAAATAAGGTTGATAATCTTCTTTTTCCTTCATCTTCCTCATATCACTACATATTTTATATATCATCTTTCCTTTCAAATTCATCTTTTCTTACCTTCATTTGTATAGTTTTAATTTTATTTCTCCCTTAAATATTTCCCCTCAATACAATCGATATTGTTTGCATAGAATGTCTTAGGGCTTGACGGCTTGTTTAATTGACACTAACTAGCATAAGAATTTGAACTTCCAAGCGATGACAAAATAGATTGTGTTTTGTTAGCAATTAACAAAGGATTTAAAATTCCTAGCAAACACAAAAAAAGAGAGGATAAAAGAAGACAAGGTCCAATAAGTGAGAAAAGAAATCCCAAGTTCCACAAAATAAATTGTCATGGTGGCCGGAAGTCTGAAGACATGGGAAGTCTTAGAGGTTTGACTACAATGTTTATGTTTGCTAAATTTACTAAAATATCTTATATTTATATGTAAAAGTGGCATGAGTTCAACCCTGATTTTCAAACTTTTAAGTTTACAAGTGTTTCGAAAAGAAAAGTGGTTTCAAAATCAAAGTGCAAACAATTGGCCCAATCATTGATACTAGATTGTTAAGGTTTTTTAGTTTAACAAGACCGCAATATAAGCAAACATATTCGTAAAACCATCCGAATTAACCATAGAAGTGCTTTGCGACGAATGCCACACTACATCTCAGATTTTACACAAGCTTGACATAAAACTTGAAGTAGCAAATTTATTCAACACTTTATAAACATCAGTCGTACGAAGACCAAGTATTTGCGTTGTAATTTCAGTGGGACATCACCGATAGGTGAGCCAGAGGTGTCCATTGGTGAAGAAGTTGTTAAAAGTACGACCAAGTACAAATATTTGGGATCGATCATTCAAAGATGGGGAGATTGACGGAGATGTAAATCATCATATTCATGCAGGTTGGCTCAAGTGGCGAGCAGCCACCGCGGTGCTATGCGATAGTAAGTTCCCAAGTAAGTTAAAGGGAAAATTTTACCGGGTGGCAATCAGACCTGTTTTGTTATATGGGACAGAATGTTGGCCTGTAAAGAAGATTTTTGAACATAAGATGAAACTTACAGAAATGCGTATGCTGAGGTGGATCTGTGGGCGCACATTGACGAATCGAATTAGGAACCAAGAGTTTAGACTTTAGAGACAAACTAGGGTTGCCCCTATTTCTTGAAAAATGCGCGAAAATAGATTGAGGTGGTATGGACATGTGCAGAGAAAGACTTTCGACGCCCCCGTGAGGAGGGTCGAAAGCATTATAGTAGAGGGCAAGAGAAGTCGAGGAAGACCCAGCAGAACTTGGGATGAGCAAATAAAAATTGACATGTATGAGTTAAACCTCTCTGAGGACCTGACTAGGGATAGGGGTAGTTGGAGGCGCCATATCCATGAGTTAGACTACTGATTTCCTCTTAGATTACTTATTGGTGTTCTTGTTATCTTGTTTTTGCGCGTTTCTATAATTATTATTGGTATTATTGTCTTCATGTTTTAGTTTTTTTAATTGTCTCTATTTTTATTTAATCTATATGCGTTTTATTTACCTCCCACGTTGCAGGAACATTTTAACCTTTCTTGAGCTGGGGGACTCCTTTGGCCGCGCTCTCGGTATGAGTTTCCGCCGTCCTTCCCTCCCCAGACCCTGTCCATAGTTTTCTATGAGCGAGATACACTGGGTAGGAATGTGGGATGTAGTTTAGTTATTCGTTTGAGTAACTGATGAAACATTCTCACCACTCACCCTCATAAAATTCTTTGATTTCCTAGTATCCTCTCTCATAAATTAACAATTAAAGCATGGATGTTAGGGTTCATGAAATAATAGAAGGTAGATTAACATAGAGTTGGATAGGTAATGTTAGGTTTCAGTAGGGTAAATCTCGACAAAAAAACGAGATAACTAAAATAGGACAACCTAAAATGAAACGTATCAACTTAAGTGGTATATTGGCAGTAAATAATCTCAATGTAGACTGTAGCTATTAACCATTGTATACAAAATGAAAATCAACCAATGAGTCCAAACATCATTATTCAAATAGCACATATAACCCACAAACCCTAATATTGTCGTTAGCTATGAATTGTTAATCCGCTGAATTGGAAGAAGGGCTAATAAACTATATAAACTTTTCCTCTTATTCAAAAATTCATGAGCCATAATTCTTATGAAATGGGATATCTTTTATTATAAACTAAGCTTAACAGAAAGAGTTGACAATTAGTTACCTGCTTATCGAGCCACACAAGGAACTGCACAACAGCTGCACCATCACGCATATGGGCATTCTTCAAGCCTTCCATTTCAATTGGATTCTGAAATTTTTTAATCATAAAATAACAGAAAAATGCTTTACATTTAGCAGAAACATGTATGAACAGGTTTTTGTTTTAAAACTTTATAGAACAAACATGATACCATATATTACCAGCAGATATCATTTCTTAAAATACGCATTCTGCATTGGATCTTAGTATAAGCTAGCCTAGCTTTGTTCACATCATACTAAATTTACCAAGAAAAACAAAAAACATCTTATCTATCCCCGGTAACTTTCAAGGGTCAGAAAGAAAGCAAACTAGGCCAAGATAGTTCATAGATAATAAAATCAAATTTAAATACCAGAATAGCATTACCATATAAATTTTCCTTTGAACATTATACAGAATAGTGAATTAGTGATATAAAAAATGACCTAAAATAATGAACTGATATCAACAAACGACATAATGTGGCTTTGCTATTCTGCAGTTTCGATTTTGTATCAAAAGGTCTGTTAAATAGCTTATTTTGGAATAGAGGAAGTAAATATATTTTGTACATGGCACCTAACCAACTTGGACCCCATCTACAGTCTACTGAGTCCTTTATAAGAAAATCCAGCATTGAAGCATACTTCAAACATAGATATCAGATTTTGTGTGTCCATTAGAGCAAGCTTATTAATTAAAGTGTGTATATTGCATACTTGACAGTAAAGTTACCTTCAAAGCTTTTGAAAGAGCTATTGGAGACTGCTGCAACAAAACCTGATCTGACTTGAGTTTGGAATACAAAGCATAGCAACATGAACGAGAGTCCATCCATATAAAGTTACAATCTGCTGTTTTATGTTCTGCAGTTGAACCAGATGCAACTTTATCTTCAGCAGCTATGAGTGGAAATGATGAAACAAGATGATTGGACGAAAGTAGGTTAACATCTGCACTAACTGAATTATAGTCCCGGACTTCAATATGATTTTCCTTCATGTGAGAAAGCACCTACAAAAACATATTTATGTAACTATGCAGAAGGGACACCAAAATAAAGAAATCAAAAAGGGGTATACATTAACAAAGAACCCAGGTTTTGAAATCAGCATACAGATGGAACAGACATTAACATTGATCTTAGGCCTATGAAAAATTTTCACTATTGTTGGATTATCTGACTGTAATTTTTCCGCTTTTTTGAGTGTGTTGTATGTAAAGTAGTGTATTGTAGTCTGAGTTACCATGATATTAGTGGTGCCTTATTTCTTTTTATTTATTTTTTGCTTCTTTTTCTTTTTAGATGCCTCGATTTCGCGGCACCGCTAGGAAGAGTGTTAGAAACTTCCATGATGCACCATACCCCCCCACCCCACCCCACCCCCATGAAAGCAGGCGAACCCATTTCTTCTTACACTCATCGTCTCCGAGTAAGCATGGAGAATTGTTACCTTGTCAAATATCATGGTAACTCATACTACAACACCACCTGAACAAGCTGATGTCCTTATTCGTAAATTAGGTATTAGGTCCCTAAGCTGACCTTAAGAAGGAGTATAATGACATAATCAAAAATACTTAATCTCCTTGTTTCAGGTATATCCATATTCCCCACTATTTAATTAAACCTCACACACAAGTAATCAGAAATACTTATTGCACAGGTTTCTATTCGGCACAAGGTATTAAGGTAAAGTTTAACATTATGTTTAGATAGGAAAAAATGGATGGAAAAGAAGGGGAGGGAAATGGAGGGATTGTTTATTTGGATACCAATAAAAGAGAGGGAAATGGAAGGAAGGAAATTAAAGGGAGAAACTCGCATTTTAAACAAAGCAAAACCTTCCAAAATGAAAAGGATTTGGAAGGAAAACACACCCATCTCCCTTGCCCTTCCCCTCCCCTCCGCTCTCCTCCCCTCCCCTTCCCTTCCCTTCCTTCCAAAACATTATCCAAACATAGTGTAAAGTTTTGACTAAAGAATAGTAGTTTTTATTATTTAGAGTTCGATCTAGATTCTTGATGATTGTTAACTTAAGAGTTCAAAAGCTAACAAAAGCAGTGTTTGCAGTTTGCAAGTAGAGTTTAAGGTTACTTTTTAAGTTCTTACCAATTCTTATTATCAATGTCGTTTTTATTATTGTTCAAAGATCCAATAGCTAGTTTAAGCAAACACCTTTTGTTTCAATATATAATCTATCTATTACATCTAGTGTCTGCTAAAATAATCTATAGATAACAACTAGCAAAAATCATAACATAGCTAATACAACAGCAAGTTCTTCCTAATAAACCTAAAGGCGCTAACTAATACTTCAGTTAATACTTGGAGACAAAATTACCTAAGCTATCCAAATTTTGATTCCCTAGTTGACCAAAAACTGATTCTTGCATCCAGAAGAGATATGCAACTGATAATCTAAAACTCATATTCATGCAAGAAACAATAATATAAGTGTCCAGTATTACTTAAAGAAAAAATTACCTTGTTCAAAGCATTTTGAACCAGGGGCTAAATTGCTAATAAAGCCTACGAACATGATGCAACCAAGAACCAAAGACTAACTATAAGGATATGCTTGGATTGAGGGTAAATATTTAAGAGGAGAATACAAGTCAAAGTTGAAAAACAAAGTTAATTAGATATGAAACTAATAGAATTTGATTGTTCGAGAGGTGGAAGAATTGGTCGCAATGTAATGAAAAATGGTTAAAATAGCAATTAGTTCTTCATCTTGGAGTAAAAAGTTACACTAGGGGAGGGTGGGGGAATAATTTTCTTTCATATGAGGGAAATCATTTCATTCTTTTTTCTTTTTTTTTTTGTATACTCTCATTCTACCTCTTTCACAACTATGTCAATTAGTTAATATACATCTTTATCAACCTATATTTCATTTGTTTGACTTTTTTTACTCCACTAAATATTTACACTCAATCCAAGCAAACCCTATGAGGAAAATATCAACTAACTATACTTTTCTTTACATAGGAAGTGTAGATCTTTGATTTTTCAACGTTTGACCTTTATCATCTTATTTGATCGTACACTCAAGTATCTGACGGAAAAGACCTAGTGACTAGCCTTATCCATGTAATAGAAATTTTACTTGAAATCTAGCGATCAAATGGTCCAAATAAGAGACTAACCTCAGGAGATACTTTTCTTTTGTCCACATAAAAGAATGATGCTGTTAATGTTACTACAGCAAAAGCATGAACAACTGGACAATATGAAACATCACTTCCACGAATATTAAACAGCCAAGCAACCTGAAAAAAATTCATCACAAAAAGTCATTAGACATGGGAAATGTATATTAACGGTAAACAGTCTCATGCTTAAAGTCGCTTCAATTGGCACCAATGATTCTAGGAACCTTGTTCTAAGTTCTGATTGGAATTATTATGTACAAAAGAGATACATACATCCAGTAACAAAAAATGTACTTAAGGAAACACATAAACATATATTTCCCCCATTTATTAAAGAAAAATATAGTCAAATGGAATTTCATTTGATTAGTCTCAATAAATATTTTCATAATATTAACTTTTTATAATTTTTTAAGGATCAATATAGTGCATTAGGTAGCATAAAAACAAGATGAATAACTACTGTAAAAGTGCAAGTTAAAAATGTTATGATAAAAGTACAAATAAGCAGTATATCAGGACACAAGGGAAACATTAAATCTTTCCCAAACTTGTCACCTCGTCAAGTGCACAGATAATAATACTGTGAGCTTTTTCTTGCATAAGTTTTTCCCTTAAATCATGTAATTTATCAGCAACTGTGCGTCCAGCAAACTCCAGAGCCTGCACCTTGACGGGATTCAGCTCAGCTTCTGGCCTATCCTTCCATATTTGGTCAACAAGATTATTTGAAGTGGAAACCAACTTTTGTTGCTTCTTCTCAAGTGCACGCTCCCATCTTTGGGCAGTATCTATCGATATACACCATGGATCAACACCAATAGATGCTTGTTCTGGCAAATTCTGGGTTACAACAAATAATACAAACAACTTTACTAAGAATTCACAAAGTATTGATTGGATCATTAAAAAAAATTCGCAAATGTCGTCGCAATTGTGATAACGGTCACGATGTCGCGGACACACCTCGCAGTGTTACAACTCGTTTCATGAACGTAGCAATGTGATTTAATAACTTGAAAACAACTTTAATTTTTCATGGTAAGTCAAAATTTCTACAACATATGTTTAAATTAAAGCTTATAATAACCTTTTACAATAGAATACACTTTAGGAATAGAATCATTTGATAAATTATAGTCGTGAGATTTAGGTCAATTATATATTATAACCGTAAAAGTAAAAATTTACAAGTTATAGCCACTATAAATCAAAAAACACATACATTGTAACCATCTCACCAGAGATGACTTGCTGATTTGAAATGACATTTGACTTCCCAAAATTACCTTTGACCTAACTAACATATCTTCTTACCAACCTTCCCACTTCCATTTCTTCTACAAACTTCAGGCTTAAACAATGGAAAATTAAGCCTCGCCTTCATATCTCTATTTACTCTAACCCATCTACTTCTCATTACTTTCTCATCATCTTCTCATCTCCATTTATTCTCCAACCCAACCTTTAAGCTTCAATCTAAACCAATCTCATACTATTGCGAAACAATTAGTTTAAGATTGTCTGTCTGCCTCTAGAAAGCAAAAATCCTACATGGTACTTTTGCAACTATGTACTAGGTAATAGGATTGAGTCCGGTAAAAGGGACTTTATATGAAAAGGATTGTTCAAGCACCCAACAAATTCGAACCAAATGGAGATTAACAAATTAACAAATTTCAATTTTCCCTTAACCTATTCATTTACGAGTTGAGGATTGCTCAATTACCCAATTTGCTTACTTTGAATGAATTTTTATTACAACGAATTTTGATAGATTTTGCAAATTAACTGATTACATATGTGTTATTAAGGCAATGCAAACCTATTAGTGTATTAGATTTGATTTACATATTATGGGTGGTAGTGATACCTTGATTTGGGTTTCGATTTGTGAGGAAAAAATGAGGAGAGAAATTGATGAGATTAAAGAGAGAATGAGGAGAGAGATGTATTAGATGTTGGGTTAGGTTGAAGATTAAAGGTTGGGTAGGAGAAAAAATAGAGATGAGAAGGTGATGGAAAAATTATGAGAAATGGGTTAGAAAAATATAGATGAGAAGGTGATTTGGCATTGTTGAAGCTTGAACACAGGAGAAAAAATGAAGGTGGAAAGGTGATGGAAAGAAGTTAGATTAGAGGTTAGTTAGGTCAAGTAATTTTAGGAAGTCAAAGCTCAATTTAAACTCTAGCGGGTTATCTTCACCAGAATCAAATGGCATGTTACAATGCTTGCAATTTTTGATTTATAGTGGCTACAACTCATAAATATTAAGCTTTGCGGCTATAATTTATAAATGACCAAAACTTCACGGGTATAGCTTATAAATGATTCTTAAAAATAAGAAAATAATGGCTAATATGTTAGAATAGCTTATAGTAGTTGTTACTCCATGATTTTAAATCATGGGTTACGTAACGGGATTTTGCGGTTTGGTAAGCACAAAATCCGTTATAAATTGGTCATTATGTATGGAATGGCCTTTTTATCTCGTGCTTTGGATAAATACAGTGCCTACATAAATTCTAAACCAAAAGATCAAACTATCAAAATAAATAAAAACCCTAATGGTGATTTATCTTGGCAAACGACAGAAAAGGGAAAACAGTCTTTACGTCAATTACATGAAAAGGGATATGGAACTTCCAAACCAACTCTCACTGCGAGGAAATTTTTGTTAAAAAACAAAAAAGGGAACCCCAAAAACTATCAAAGGAGGCATATCTCCTAATGAAAACTACTTTTTAAGTTTTGTTGGTGTCTTAGTTGCCTCATCATCACTAAAACCTATGACAAAATTGGTACGATGAAAAACAACACTCACATCTGCCATCCAGATGTCTATAGCAGGATCTTCTCCCATACGCATAAGCTTCCATTGATCACTTAGTTGCTTCTCTGCCTGTAAGAAATACCTTCCATCGGTCCAAAGTCGAGCATCATTTGTTGTTATGAGAGCCAAACCTATAGTAAGAATGAACTAACACTAAGAACTTCCAAGAAAATCCATTTAACTGAAAAGATAAAGCCCATGCAATTTAGGCACATAAACTCGTAATTTTTTATTTATCATCTACCAAAACAATGTAGTACCTATTTGCATCTCAAGAATTGCACTCTCACCCAAAGTAGACTATGCTTGCTCGCTTTAAAAACGAAAAATTACTATATATGATTCATAAATGTTAGTTAGAGGTCAATCTCATTTCATTAAATATGAAACATACTCCAAAACCCTAGCAATTGTTCAATCAACACAAAAAACTATGAATCCAAAATCACATAGATAATCCCATGGAGAGTTGCAACTACTACAAAAGATATTCTACAAGGCAAGACGAATTTAAAAAAAAAAAACGAGTGCCACGTCTGTAAAAGATTTAGCAAATCAAACACATATTGAGCTATACAAAATAAAACAAACTAGTTCACAGAAAAAAGGAAAAAATCAGGGAAATAAAGCATGACAAAGACTCAATGATTATAGAATATCCTACTAGTCCTAGAAACAGCAAGCCATTCGCCCATGTCTGATATTTAAATACAACATGGAAAACCGAAGGATCACCAGAAGCATAGAATAGCAACTATTTCTGCTACAATGCAAAAATTAACAATCAAAATTATCTGTTATTTCCTCTACAAAATATCTAGAATCTTCAAAATTTATAAACATCTAATATTGGACCTTGCCAAAGAATTTATACTTTAAATTTGGTTAGCTATCAAATAAAATTAGGATAACATAAAATCATGATCTTATTTCCTTTTGTTGTGGTTGGAGATGGCTTCACTATGGTTTATTGATGGGATCGTTTGTTGGATACGAGTCTCATCAAGGTGGAGATTGATGATGTTTAGGTGACTCGAACAAGAGCCTTGAACATGGGAGGATGAATCAACTAATGGACAAGTTCAGAAGGCAAATGTCGAGTGGGTGTTTGTGGGGGGAAGACTCAAGACGAGTCGGCGTTAGCTACTGGATTAGAGACGTTTTTCCAGTAACCAACGCCAAGTTGGCTTCCCTGACATTTGGGAAAAAGCCGACACCGCTTTATGTTCTGATCTTTGAGTATTTTTTTCCCGTATGTAATACCGAGTAGGTGTTTTCTTCCGTAAAGAAAAGTAGACTCAACTTTTGATGCGTGTAGCAGTATTCCCATTTTTCTGAACGGATATTCGTTAGACTAACCCTAATTTCTTTTCTGAGGGAGGCATTCTATATAAACCCCTCTCTAAATTGGGGTTAGGATTACCAGAAACACAAGAGAGAAAAAGTGAGAGATTTTCTTGATTCATCTTTGTGATCTTGCATTTTTATAGTGAAACTTTTGATTTTTCAACCACGTAATCTTGAGTTGCTTACTTATTGTTTGTATTGAAATATTGAATCTTTATTGTTTTGGGTTTATTACTTCTGCTGTCCGCACAACATGAATAGATAATGGTCATTCTGAATTCAATAAAACGGATGAAAAAGAAATTGCATTAGATATGCAACTAAATACTAATCTTACCAGCACTACCAGAAAATCCAGAAATAAATTGCCGCCTTTTGTCACGATCAGATACATACTCACTCTGAAAGATCAATTACAGATTAAACACTGAAAAACATCCAATAGAAGTAACTCGATTTCCATCAAATACAAAAGGAATACCAAGCAATTACAAGATTTTAATTGACGGAAAACAATCGAAATAAAAAATAGTGAAGTTAAGAGAGAAAGGGCAAAGACCTGATGATAATCTTCAGAAGGAACGATTAAAGCATGAAGTGGAGGAGAGTGAGAAGCCATTAAAGATCTCAAAGCTGAGAGTTTGTCCGCCATTACTGCTCTACTGCTTGTTTTGCAAGTTTGTGCAAGTTTCTGCGAATGAAAAATTGACTAATCCTAGTCCTGGAATGCAGCAGAGGTAGTTATATAGAATAGAAGTGCGTTGAGGAATGAAGAGTGGAGTTGCCGAACGGACTAACGGAGTGTGCTTATGGACTTGTTATGAATTATATTAATTTTTTGTTAGAGTAAATTTTAGAAAAAAAAATTGTCGGTAATAATAATCTCATCTGTTAACGAATAGCTGTGAATAATCTGAATTATTAATTATTTATGAATAATCTCACATTCCCACTTTCTTTGCTCGTGGCATCCTTTATCAATTCCTGACCGGTCACTGTAGGTAGCATTTGACATACCCTTTCTTCATCTCCTTTTATTTCATTTACAAATACATTTCAAAATCATCCATCTCTCACCATCTTCAATTACTGCTTCTTCCCTCCTCCATCTCCAATATCATCTCAATCCACCATTCCATCCATTTCGAAATCTTCCAGGCTGTAATAATCCTCACTCCAATTTCGAAAACTTCTGCATTCTTTTAAGGGGAACTAGAAAATACTTATAATAAATTTACTCCACCTTCACCATCATCAACAAATAGCAATTACAACCAATATCTCAAAATACTTGTACCAAAATTAAAGTCCCTTGTAGTTGCATTAGAAGCCATGAATTTAGCATACAAATTGCAATACATATATTGAAATAAAGCAGTTTAGAAAGAAAGAAAGTGGGGTCAGCTATTTATGCTCTGTTTCTGTTTGTTTGTTATACTATTATTTCTCCAACCTCTTATTATTGTAGAGGGTAAGTTTTTGCACCAAGTTGGACCCGAAAGATTAGGCCAAACTTGAGTTGTTTGTGGAATCAAGATTGGACCCTTCAAAAACTCTTAGACATGAACATCGATATGATCAGATTTGGACTGATCTTGGACAAGACTCTAAGCAAGCCTCACTCAGCTTCAAGCCAATGCCCTCCAACTCTCAAACCGAAAGAAAGATTCACTCACTTTGATCTTGGTGGATACTTGCCTATGATCTCTCTTTGCTTTCACTCACAAAGACAAGAAGATAGAATAGGAAATGCTCTTGCACTTTCCCTTTGAAAGAGAAACTCCCTCTCTTGAATTCTAATTTATTAGAAGTATTTGTTTATTAATCATCAAAGGCTAAATTTTACAATGAATAGTTGCCTTCTTATATAGGCAAACATAAGAAACTAATCACATGACTAGCACATGGCTTTTCAATATAATTAGCACATGTGACTAATAAATACTCCAACATTTGGAGTTTATTTTACAAACAAAAAAATAAACGACTATCAATTACAATATTATTTATATTACTATTGCGCCTTTGTTCTCTTGATCAGTAGCTGCAATGTTAGTTCACAACACCTTGAATCACGTCCCGAACCATACATGGTTCAATCGCTCCTTCTTAGAAAAGAATTGTCCTCAATTCTAAGTCCTTATGGTTTATTGGCTTTAGAACAATCAAGTCTTTGCCTTATGATCACAACACAACAACTCACTAAATGATAATAACAAAGCCACAACCTTTGAATCAAGATCGTGAAATAATGTTACCCATATTCACCCAGCATGTGTGGATGAATGCTCCAACACGAATTTGGATGAAGAATCAAACCCATATATTAAACAAGCTTACCAAGAAGATTAGCTTGCTTGCATCCAAGACTCTTTTCAACTTGTTTCAGTTTTAGAGGTTGGAACGCAGATATATAGTACAACCCAACCAGTAAGGAAATATATAAGAAATGTTATGATTAATCAGTATGTAGTATTACAACTTACAAGTAACCCAACATAGCACTATTGTGTCTGTAATTGTGTTCCTTCCCCTTCCTGCCTTTAAGCCTTCCTTTCATCCTCTATTCATAGTTTAATTTTCTCCCTTTTGGGTAAGAACTAAGAAGAGAGACAAACAAACCCTAAAGACATGGAAAGAAAGGAGAAAGAAGGAATAAAAATGGGCTGGAGAAAATACCTGCAACGACTATTTCATTACCTGTAGCAACCGGTTATTTTTCAGTAGGGGGTGGCACGAGCAAAGAAAGTGTAAAGGTAAGATTATTCATAAATAATAATCAATAGTTCGGATTATATTTTAATAACTTATATTTTATAAACAATCATATAATATTTCAAATGTTGCATGTATACTTTAATAACTTATATTTTAATTAAAATTCAAGAATAGTCCAAACACCCTTGCCCCTCACTTTATATTAGCCTTCACTTAATGTTGCATGGATTGATTCTATGAATGGATAAGCCTTTTATATAGAGGATATACAACATTCTAAAATATACACTTAACTCTACAATAAACCAATAATATTTCAATAATAATACATGGATTTACTATCTCCTAAAGTTATTAAATTCTTAAGTGAAGGCTAATAAAAAGTGAGGGGCTATGGTGTTTGGGGAAAAGATTGAAAGCTGAAACTAATGACATTTGAAATGGTGAGTCGTATAAATAGGCGTACAATAATCTTAAAGCTTCAAAATTAACGTTTGCTAATGTTTTGCTAACATTTTATGTGCAAAATGGTCATGCTGTAATAATTTAGTAAACCCTAGGGTTATCGCGTAGATTTTTTAAAAGTTTTGGTTACCACGTGAAAAATCCAAAACCTCAGAGTTACCACGTAGAATTTCCCTATAAATTTTTATAATGCGTATTTAGAGATGTTAAGATTCAAAATTTATTTAAAAAATTATGCAAAAGTAACTAGGAAGAACGTTTGAAAACAGAGAAAGTACAATATAATTTTTCCAAAATAAAAAAATCATACTCAAAGCTAAAGGTGTTCATTCGGGTTGATTTCGGGTCATGTGTTTCAGGTCGGTTCAAAATTGAATTTTGTGTTCACATTGGCTTTTACATAATTGTAGATCTATTTTTAAGTCGGATCAAATCGGATTCGGTTATAAAATCAAGTATCTATCAGATCATCGAATCTGCTTTGAACACCTCTACTCAAATCATGAAAAAATAAAAATAAAAAACTATCACCCGACCCACCCATCAACCTCAATAAAACTATAGGATAAGAGAGGTAATTCAAAAAGTTGATCTAACCAACCAAAAAAGGAAACCCACTACCAAGATTCAATAAGCATGATGGTGAAATAGATGAGGCATCCATTTCCACCTAATCTCTCACAAAATTTTAGTCATTTGACATCCTTAATTCATTATCCACTTATATCTCGACACCTGTGATCCCTTTTCTTTTCAACGTGTCAACTCCACAAAACCCTACTCTTTTTTTCGTTTTTACTCTTCTCTTCACTCTTCAGTCGACACTCTTTCCCCCCTGTTTTCCCCCTTTTCCTACTCAACAACCAACTCTGATTCATCAATTTCTGATTTTTCCTTTCATTTTCTTTACTGTTCTGACAAAAACTAATTGTGGGTATCACTAAATAAAGGGAAAAAGTGTTGATTTAACCTTTGTTTTGATTTATCTGAGTGGACTTCTAGCTTAGATACTTCTCTTCTTTCAGGTACTTCTTTCTTGTATTTAAGGGGTGTTTTATTTGCTCTTTAAATTGATTCTTAGTGGTGTAATGTTTTAATTTTTGTTATGTTTATATGGTTTTTCATTTGTGTCGTTTTATGGGTAAGTACAATTGGAGTCGGTTATACAATTTTGTGATATTTTGATTTTTTATTGACCCCTTTTTGTAATTGGTTCTTTTGAGTAAGTTTAGAGTTGAAATTGGGATAATTGATGAGTACAGTTAGAGTTGAAATTGGGATAATTGATGAGTACAGTATTATTTGGAACATGGGTTTTATTCTTCTTGTAGAATTTCCCTTATTTTATTGAAAGTGGTATTGTATCCTTTAATTTGCTTCTAAATTAACTTAAGCTTGTAAAAGTTGGTATCATGGATCTAGTCTTTATATAACTTGATGGGGAAAATTTTGGATGTGAATGCTCTATTGATGCTTCCCTTAATGAGGGTTTTGCTTGGGAAAAGGACTTGTGATAAGGGAAGAGGAAAAAAAAGCTTCTTCCCCCTTAGTTTGGCGAAGGAGTTTGGAGGTGATTATATTTTGTAATTTCTATGGTCATTTACATATAGGGGGTGTTTGTTTAGAGAGACCTGGGAGAAGGGAATGAGAATTTAGAAAAGGAAGACCTAAATCCTTGTTTGTTTACAAGGAAGGGAAATAGGGAAGGGACTTGATCCTAAAAGAATTTGTCCTAATGGTATGTTTGGACACTTGGAATTAATTTCCAAATATTGTATTGCCCAAGTACTATGTTTGGCAAATCTCGAATTTGGAAATGTGGAATTGGGTCAATTCCATAGAATTCCAATAACAATGTAAATTGATCAAGATTAAAATTTGCAAATTCCTAGTATATAAGGGTCATTTGCAAATCTTGAATTTGAATTCCAAAATTAAATTTCCTATTTTCACATGAATTTTATGTTGTCAAACACTACCTTAGTCCTCAAGTCAATTCTAAGTTTCTAACATAATAAACATGGGATGGGTCTTTTTTTAGCCCCAAAGTCTCATCTCAAATCTCAATTAAATGTCTCACAGCTTCCATTCCCATTCGTCGAACCTTAAGTTTAGGTGCTCATTAAGTTTTATCGATCATTAGTAAAAATACACCTCATGTGTGCTTAATATAATTACTTCGCTTGACTTGGGAGGTAGTACTTTTCTATAACAGGAAATTGGAGTCTCATTTGCTGTCATTTAAAAAAGAAAAGGATTGTCTCTTAGTTTCTGTTTGTATTTCTCTGCCATTGGTTGTGATCAATAACAATAGCTATAATCCTTTCTGGACTAAATCGTGGCATATTAAGAAATTTGACTATGTGGAGTCCTTCATCTACGTATGCTAAGACTACCATGTTGGAAGTCTTGTTTTTGTTTGTATAAATTTCTTGATTTCAAACCACTTACAATTTTCATTAGAGCACAACTTGTGGTTTGTGGTGGCACAAATTCTTTTTGCATTTTTTAAAACAAGTGTATTAACTCTTATACACATGTTGATGCTTTTTAGACATTACTTTTTAGGGTGGGTATTGTCTTTTAGATGGACACTTGGCCAATTGCCTTCAAGTCAAGAACCTTTTTGGATGCATGATTGGAAGATAATCATACTTGCATCATGAATATGGAGAAACAAAACTCTGATTCCATAAATATGTTGTAATAGATAGTGATCGAAGAAAACTTTCAGAATAGTTGTGGAGGAAACAACTAAATAGTGTTGTTCATACTTGTAAAAGTGACAAGAGTAATGGTTGTCTTGCAATACCATAGCTTGTGTCTTTTTCCAAATACTAATTCTTTTTGTTGGTTTATTGCGGTGGTCATTTTCTATGGTGCCAACGATCTACAATTATTTGGCATTAAATTATAGTATACTATAGTAAATGTCTTATTATGTCATATTCACTTGGATATGTGAAGTTGGTGATGTGTTCAATTTGTTATCTCAAGAGTAAGACTGTGTGTATTTGCCCTCCAAACGCCATCTGTTGATAGCCATTTTGTGGCATTGGGGTAATGAAAATTTGTAGTGGGCTTCTTTGACATATTAACCTTTTCCTTTCTTGTCTTTTCACCTTTGATTTGATTTCACAATACTTTTTTTTTGGAAGATGGTCTATTTATAACCTGAATTGTTTACTAGTTTAGAGTTTTCTTTTAGATTGTTTGTTTCTGCATACTAATTACTTTAGTTGCTTCTTTAATCATGTTATACTTGTATGTTATCCTTCATCGTGGGTTGGCATTCCTTAAGCTTGCACAAGTCATCATTCTTCTCATTTCTGAGCTATTAGATGTACGATAATTCTGTTGTAGTTACTTGACTTTGTCTAAAACTAGTTAGATCTATAAAGTTCCTTTCATCCTCTGAAATCTGTAAATAGGGAAACTTCAACTTTATTATCTCTTTTGTACTTATGAACTCTATAGTATTGCATATACTAGTAATAGCTGATGTTAATCTATGATGTTGGTTGTTTTGTTGTGGGTAATTGAATGGGAATTATTGGATAAATGACAATTTAAGGAAACAAACATAGTTTTAACTATAGTCTCTTTAAGACTCCAAAATCTAAAGTAGGAAACTTGAAATTAATTATCGTTTGTGTACATTTGTATGCTATAGTATGCATGGACGAGTTATAACTTCAATTAATCCACGATGTTTGTAGCTTTGTTCTTGTGTATAATTTTTTGGGCCTTATTGGATTGCGGTTTATTGTCTTTATCGAGGGTTTGATAAATGAAAAATTCAAGAACATGAAGGTGGTGCTAGTTTTGTTGCACGAATAAGAAATGAGATATTATATAAATGCAATGGTTAAAGTTATAAGACCATAGTAACTAGCTTTCTAGTGTCAAGAATTGATACTTTAGCACAATGTTACCCCATGAAAGTTAGTTTGTATTATTGTCCTTTCTTGATACAGCCAAAGATCTACAATTATTTTGTTATGGATTAAAATGGACTATAGTGAATATCATGTGCACTTAGTATTGTGAAGTTGCAAATAATGTTTGCTATTAAGGATCAATAAAAAACAACGTTTTTGTTATTAACTGGGTAAGGTTTCCGTGGTGGGAGTGGGAATAATGAAATGTGTAAAGAACTCAGCAGCAATAGCAAAACAGAAAAGAAACAGAAAAGAAGAAAGAAAGAAGAATGCTGAAGATTCGAGTACTCAACTTACTCCCAAATTAGCCTCAGTTTCTATTCAATAAAAAGCATGATTACAACTCCATATCTCCACATTATTTATAATCAGTATAGGCTACATGCCAGCTCAAACATAACATTCATTTGCTCTGCTAATTCGGTTATATTTCATTATGCTTGCTAACAGAAATATTCTCCATAGGTGCCACCTCAGCAATAGTAGCATTTCTCTTGTTTCTCCTTTGGTATGTGATCAAACTGGGCTTGGGCTGCTGGGCAATAACAAATGGCGTAGCAATACCCCCCGTTAGAAGCAACACCTTGTCCTCAAGGTGGAAATCCGGGTACAAGGTGTGTATGAGTGTAGCTTCTTCCCATGTAGCATCAGAATCGGGCAGCTTGTCCCATAGGATTAGGACCTCTAAGTGACCTTCCGAGTTGTAGCGCCATTGTAACAGAGTTTTAGGAACCACTTTCATCTCCAATTCTTCTGTAAGTTGATGGGGCAGCTCTAGTGGTGAGTGGCTGCCACATGAGTGCTTGAGCTGAGACACATGAAAAACGGGGTGGATGCGACTATAGTCGGGTAATTGTAATTCATAGGCTAGTGAGCCAATTTTGCGCAGCACCATATATGGTCCATAGAAACGTGGGGCCAGCTTAGCATTGTTCCTGTGAACTAAGGATTTTTGCCGGTATGGTTGGAGCTTCACGTAGACCAAGTCCCCAGGTGAAAAGGAGACGTCCCTCCGCTTCTTATCCGCTTGTGACTTCATTACTTGTTGAGCTCGGAGGAGTTGAAACTTGAGTTCATCGAGCATAGCATCCCTTTCAATCAACATAGCCTCTAGGCTACCCACAGCTGTTTTTCCTAAACTCATGCGAGTGATGTGAGGAGGTTCCCTCCCGTAGAGAGCTTGAAAAGGGGATAATTTGGTAGCGGAGTGGATGGCGGTGTTGTAACTATATTCTGCCCAGTGTAACCAAAGCATCCACTGCTTAGGTTTTCCATTGATGAAGCACCGTAGGTAGGTTTCCAAAGTTTTGTTGACAACTTCGGACTGACCATCGGTTTGCGGATGGTACGCTGTGCTACGCTTTAACCACGTGCCCTGCAACTTAAATAATTCCTTCCAAAACAAACTCATAAATATTTTGTCGCGGTCAGAAATGATGGATGTTGGGAAACCATGGAGTCGGACTATCTCCTTCACAAAAACAGCAGCCACAGTGACAGCAGTGAACGGGTGCCTCAAGCTTAAGAAATGGGCATATTTGGTGAGCTTATCAACTACTACCAAAACGGTATCCCTCCCCTACGACATTGGTAAACCCTCTACGAAATCCATGGTGATGTGCTCCCACACTAGGTTAGGTATTGGAATTGGTTGCAGCAGCCCTGCTGGACTTAGTGTCGATGTTTTCTGTGTTTGACAAACTCCACAGCCCTTCACATACTCTATGATTTGTTTTCGCATCCCTTCCCAAAACCACTCCGCTGCAATACGAGCATATGTTTTGTGCTCGCCCATGTGCCCTCCCATAGGAGTGTCATGATACTCATGTAACAGAATTGAAATAAGGGGTGAGGTTTTTGGTAAGACATACCTCCCTTTGTAAAATAGCTGGGAATGCTTAAGAGTGAATCCTGGCAACACTTCCTCGCCTGCCTCGAGTCTCTGGATTATCGACCCTAACATGGCATCTTGTTTTACTGACTTGTCTAATTCCCCCCAAGCAATACCGTGTGAAGTCAGTATCGCGGACAAAAGAATTTCACCATCTGTTTTTCGAGATAAGGCATCTGCCGCCTTGTTTGTGACCCCTGGATTGTAAATAATATCGAAGTCGAATCCCATAATCTTCACTAACCACTTCTGATATTCTACTCCCACTTCTCGCTGGCTCAAAAGGAATTTTAAGCTACTTTGATCAGTTTTCACAAGAAATTTCCGACCGAGTAAATAATGCCTCCATTTGAGTATGGCGAACACGATTGCCATCAACTCCTTCTCGTAGATAGGTTTAAGACAAGCACGAACCCCTAAGGTTTTACTGTAATATGCAATAGGGTGTGACTCTTGAGTCAAAACTGCCCCTACCCCACCATTTGACGCGTCGGTCTCCACTGTGAATGGCTTGGCAAAATCCGGTAGGGCCAGAACGGGGGCCTCGGTTATTGCTCCTTTGAGCCTCTCAAAAGCTTCTGTGGCTTCACTCGTCCATCCCCACGCATCCTTCTTCAGCTGCTCAGTTAAAGGTTTCGCAATCATGGCATACCCTCTAACGAATTTACGATAATATCCCGTCAACCCAAGGAAAGCCCTCAGCTCCCTTAAGTTCGCCGGTGGTGGCCAAGATAAGACGGTTGAGACCTTCTCCATATCCATCGCAACTCCTTCGCCGGAGATCACATGCCCCAAATAAGACACTGTGTTAACCCCAATTTCACACTTACTGCGATTAACAAACAACTCATTGTTTCTGAGGGTTGTTAGCACCTTCTCCAAGTGTATCACATGATCCTTCTCGCTCTTACTGTATACCAGGATGTCGTCGAAGAATACCAAGACGAACTTCCTCAAATAAGGACGGAAGATTTGATTCATTAACGACTGGAAGGTGGCGGGTGCATTCATTAATCCGAAGGGCATTACTACAAACTCGTAATGACCCTCGTGGGTACGGAAGGCCGTCTTCGCAATGTCTCGTTCCTCCATTCGAATCTGAAAATACCCTGACTTCAAGTCTAATTTAGTGAAAATTCGGGCGCCATGGAGCTCGTCTAATAGTTCATCGATCATCGGGATCGGAAATTTATCGGGCACTGTGACTTTGTTCAAAGCCCTATAATCTATGCAAAATCGCCAGGAGCCGTCCTTCTTCTTCACAAGTAGCACCGGACTGGAGAAGGGGCTTGTGGAAGGTCGAATTATGTTGGCATCCAACATATCCCTCACCATTTTCTCGATCTCATCCTTTTGGACCTGCGGGTATCGGTAGGGACGGACGCTAACTGGGTTGGCTCCTTCTTTCAGATTAATCGTGTGGTTTCGTTCCCGATTTGGAGGAAGTCCTCTTGGCTCACTAAATATCCCATGGAAAGCCTGCACCAGTGACCGAAAAACACCAGGGACCTCCTGTACCCCCTTACCCAGTTTTTCAACTTGGTTGATTTCAAGTAAAACAATCTGATCCCTCTTACCACAAACCTTCCTCATTGCCTTCACAGACATCAATGACCGTTCTAATGATGGATCTCCCTGCAATACGTGCTCAGTGCCCTCCCAACAAAATTTCATTAATTGTTTCCTCCAATTTGTCACTACTTCTCCTAACTTTTCCAGCCACTGCATTCCTAATATTATATCAGAATTCCCCAAACTCAGTATCAAATAGTCTTCCACTACTTCGAGCCCTTGTAAATTCATACGTAATTTTTGACATGTTCCCTTGCCAAAAATCTTTTCTCCATTGCCCAGTGTTACTCCATAACGATTACCCTCTACTGACTCCAACTGTAATCGACTCACCGTCGTCGTCGAAATAAAATTATTAGTTGCCCCGGAGTCGACCATCACCACGACTTCCTGACCATTAACGTAGCCCTTCATCTTCATAGTTTTGGGGTGAGAAATACCCACTACTGAGCTAAGAGAAATTTCGGCCATGGTTACTGGTGGTTCTTCCTCTTCACCCTCTTCGCCTTCCTCCACGTTTTCCTCCGTTTCCTCCGATCCCAAAACTACATTGAGCTCCCTCCGATTCTTACAGTTGTGGCCGTGAGACCATTTCTCATCACATGTGAACCAGAGCCCTTTAGCTCTTTTTTCCATCATCTCTCTATGAGTTAGTTTCATCTTTCCTGGGTTTGAGTTTGTAGTAATGGGTAGGTATGGGGAGTTTTGTGGGTATTTTGCAGGGACAGAATGTTGAGGTGGGTATTTAAGAGTGGGGTAATTTTGAGGTGGGTTTTTATGAGTGGAATAATTTAAGGGTGGGGTTTTCGAGTAAGTGGGCACGTGTGGGGGCTGATTTTTGTAGTGGGACACGTGTCGGGGGTAGGTAGGTATTTTTTGGGTTTTGTGGGTATTTATGGGCTGGGTATTTTTTTGATCTATTTTCTCTGCCAAACTCATGGCATAATCCACATTCACTGGCTCAAATAACCTTAATTCCTTCCTCACATTCACCTCCAGTCCTTTGAAGTACACACCCATCAAATAATTCTCAGGTATATTTCCCAATGGATTCGCCTTCTCTACAAACTCCAAATTGTACTCCGCAACTGAGTTATCCTGTTCCACACTCAACCACTGCTCATGTAACGTACCCTCCGCATCGGATCGGAATCTCCTCAATATCATCCCCTTTAATTCTTCCCACCTCCTAATAGGTCGGCGGTTGTGCTCCCAATGGAACCATTGAAGGGCGGGTCCACCCAAGCTTATAACGGCAACTTCTACCTTCTTCTTCTCATTCAAGCCACAGAGCGAAAAATACCGTTCTGCCTATATAACCCAACTGTCCGGTTCTTCTCCATAAAACATAGGTAAATCGAGTTGCCTCCCCTTCCAGTGACCTCTTTCTTCGTCATTGTTTATGGGCTGCTCCCCGTTCTCCTCTTCATAGGGTGGAAACTCAGGTGGGGTTGTGTTTGGGATAGGTGTGTTGGGTACGGGTGAGTTTGGTGTGGGTGGGTTTTGCTGATTTTGGATTAGTGGGTTTGGGATCTCGGGGTTGGAGAGTTTATCACTCAACCTTTGGATAGTTTGGGTTAATGTGGACATTTCAGAGACAAGAGTGCCCTGATTTTGGTTGATGGTGTGGATTTGGGTGCCAAGGTTTTGGGTGGTTAGGTTCAACTCCGCACGGATTCGATCCATCTCAGAGTTGATAAGGTGAGGAATGGCTCGAATTTCACCCTCCAGGCGATCGATTCGTTGGGTGTTGTTAACCATTGCTCTGATACCAGGTTTGTAAAGAACTCAGCAGCAATAGCAAAACAGAAAAGAAACAGAAAAGAAGAAAGAAAGAAGAATGCTGAAGATTCGAGTACTCAGCTTACTCCCAAATTAGCCTCAGTTTCTATTCAATAAAAAGCATGATTACAACTCCATATCTCCACATTATTTATAATCAGTATAGGCTACATGCCAGCTCAAACATAACATTCATTTGCTCTGCTAATTCGGTTATATTTCATTATGCTTGCTAACAGAAATATTCTCCATAGGTGCCACCTCAGCAATAGTAGCATTTCTCTTGTTTCTCCTTTGGTATGTGATCAAACTGGGCTTGGGCTGCTGGGCAATAACAAATGGCGTAGCAAAATGTTGAAACTTGAAATTAGATTTTTAAGAAGTTTTAACTTGTGAATGTAAACGGTTATTGAGGGGAGAATCATTTTCGTCATTTGGTTTTAAGTTTTCATTTTTGGGAAGTAGGGTATCACAAACTTTGTTAGGCTTTTGTGCTATACAAGATGGTAGAGGGTGAGCTCATGGAGGCGTAAAGAGACGACGGGAATGATAGCTAATTACTCATTTGAAATTACACATTAAAGCTATATAACAACATCAACATGGTTATATTTGTGTTAAGTAAATCATTAATAGGAGTCAAAAGAGTTTTGGTGAATATTGTGAAATTAGAACTGATGCAACCAAAGGGGAAAGCAAAAGAGGAGGTATTTGGAGCTTGGCACTCAATGCATATGGATTAATAAATATTCTTTACTACTACAAAATCTCGTTCTGTTGAGAGATGGCATGTAGCAAAAACTGCATTGCAAATTATGCATATTTGGAAATCATTATACTTCCAATGCTTTGGAATCTCCAAAAGAACTTCGATACCCATTCGTATCTTTTTAATGCTTTGTTAGACATCTTACAAAATCTCCTAGCTCAATTATGTGTAATTAACAATATAGATTCTACTTTCCTTTAATCCTTTTAAATCTTTATAGGTTCTGAAGTTTTTATCTGTTTAAGGGAAAACATAGTCCTTTTGTTATTTTATTTTTTTTCTCTATGTTGTATCCCAACTAGCAAAGGATCAATCCCTTCCCATCCCTATATTTTGCGTTCCAATTGATAATTTATTTCTCTTCCCTCCCCCTATAACTCTAATCTTCTATGCAGTATGTTGACAATATGCTGATGTGTTATTCCTAATCCAAGCACAACCATAACATGACTACTCTCTAAAGTTTTCAACTGCTTTAGGGAATGGCATTGACAATTACTAGCATTAATTAAATTATAAGTTATAAGGATATCTTGGTTCCCAAATTTCATTTGCTTCGTTGCTAAATATTCCATTTCTTGTTCATAATCAAGGAAGTCCTTTGATTGCTTTTGCATGTCTTTAATAGTGAAGTTCACAATTGCATTGCCTTGGATAGGTTTTGATCCTTTATATCACATTGGATAGGATTTGACCTCTCAATAGTTGGTAGGAGCTTACCAGATCTGGTGGCGCATTAACATATGTAAATGGGGGCAGCTGAGGAGCAGACACCTTCCAAGCCTTCAAAAGCGACTAGTTCAGCCCAGGTTCCTTCCATTTTTTTCTCTTCCTGCCTGCTCCTGTACTTTTTTCTTGCTGTTCCATCTCAACTCATTATTATGCACAAATTTTTCTTCTAGGATGCCCCGCCGACAATGCCACCGTATCCTGATTGGTCAAGTTCCATGCAGGTGTGTAATTGAAAGACTACTCATTGAATTTCTTTTCTTTTTGTGATTATGTGTATCTGTTTACAATAGGGCTTGTGCATCTCTTTTTCAGTTTCTGTTTCCATGGTTCTTTGAGAGAGTAAAGTTTGCTCTAGAGTTTAGCCTCAAGGATTTCAAAGAGCATAGAACTGTGATCTACTAATGATTAGAATCCTTATTATATAGGTTTTTGGCTTGGTCCTCAACAACTCAAAAACTAATTTTATGTTGGAATGAGTCAAATTGAATTAAACCCCTTCATTATTACAAGGCTCATGTTGCACACATCGTCCTTCCAAAACTCTCCGGGGGAGGCACTTAATGATATTGTGGTAAGATTTGTAATGTTAAAAAAGAGTAAATTATTCAAAAAAACACCTTCCCAAGAAAATGTTTTTATACATAAGTTTAAAATATTATTATTTTTTAAAGTGCATAATTTTTTTTGAGACAATGACGTAGCTATATCTATATTGAAACGACAATTATATTTCATCAATTTATTTCTTTCATAAATAAAGTGCTTTCAAAATCAACAACTTGTTTTCATTGGAAAATCCAATTACCTTTTTCATATGGTGTTTGGTGTATTCTCTTGTAGATTTTGAAGAAAATACTGACATTAGTTGCCTATCATTTCTTTTAAAAATATTAATTTTGAAACTTCCTGCCAATATTCTCTAAATGAACTCATTAAGAAAATCCCTCATTAGAACTTTATTGTAAAAAGGTACATCATACATAATTTAGTTACAATAAAAGGTCTATTAAATGTGCCTTCATGAACTAACGAATGAGGTTAAATTTTTTATGATAAAGCTATAATTGTCATTTGGTTAAATTGTAATCTGGAAAAACTACTTTTTAGAATGAGTAAATGAGTTTGATGAATCGATTTCTAACGAATGATTTCGTTAAATGTCTTTAACGAAATAATTATATTTGAACTCATTATAGAAATAAACTCATTTAATGAAAAATAATGAATGAAAAAAAATGATATATGTGATTTTGAGAACTTGTTCCTAATTGATCTATGATACAAATACTAAACTTTTTCTGCCTTTTATTATGGTTGGATAGTGATTTGGTTAAATGGATGTATTAGATTACTATTTTATCATAGATCAAACTAGAAAGAACGATAAAAAAAATAGTAAAATAGGGGTACTTGTATTGTTGTGTTCAGGGATAAAGATCATGAGGTACTTGTTTTAACTGCATGAAATGAGCGACATTTATGCTATTATACTACTAATGATGTGTTACAGGAGGAATTTAAACAATAGTAATAACAATAAATCAATATGATTATAATGGCAAATGTTATAAAAAAAGTTCAATAAAATGAGTTATGTTGCATTGTTGTGAAATTGTAAGTTTTGTACATCCAAGTAAAAAAAATCTAGCTAAAAAATAAGAGACGTAAACTACTCACACACAAGCTCAATATGAGAACAAAAAGCTTTTAGGTGGGATCACAAGATTTTAATGAAGCTAATTCTGATCATCAAGAGAGGTAATCATGGTGAGATGATTCCACATGCACAACCTTAATATGAGAACAAAGCTTGTTAGTATAACAACAAGATTTTATGGAGTTACTTTTCAGTTTTGATCTTGGTAAGCAATCTAGGATGGCAAAAACTTATGGAGCATTACTTTTGAGTGGAAAAAGACACCCCTTGATCAACAATAGGCCAAAAAAAATCTTACTACATTAGCAACCCTTTCGTTGGAGGGTTACCAGAAGAAGAGGGTGTGGTGATAAATCTATGTTAATACTAGGGATGATTTAGGAAGAAAGTTGAAGCAAATTTATGTACCTATTGGTTAGAGGCAACAATACATTCGTTAGAGCTTGTTAAAGCAAGGTGCTAGCAAGCTAGGTTTGTTCAAGACTTTATAAAGGATTTCGATAAATTGACTATTGAATTTGAAACAACCGGCGACGATGATCTAAGTTTGGGATGTTTGATAACCAGTTTCTACCAAAATTGATGGATAAAGTAGATATTCATAATCAATTAGGTTGAGGAAGCTGATATGCTACAATAAAGTTGGAGGGGTAGTTGAAATTTATATGGTTCTTGCACTAGGGAGTAGAACGTGGCAAACTCAACATCGCGGGTTACATGACTAGTGGAAACACCTGCACAAGGAGGCAATTACTTTTCCGGTGGTTTACAATCACCTTTTGTCAATTCCACCAACAAGGGCAAGCTTATAAAGTATACTTTTGTTTTAATTGTCAAGCTACACGACACTATAAAAGTGAATATCCTAATACTAGAGCTTTTACTGTGAGTTAGTCGATGAAGATTCTTTTAATGTCAAATCAAAGAGGGCATGGCTGATGAGTAATATTGCATGGAGATCAACAAAAGGTTTGTAGAGTTTCGATTATGTAGATGATAAGGGCACTTGGCCACTTGCAAAACCTTAGAATGATGGAAGTTTAGTTAGATTAGATATGAGGGTTATGAGGGTGACACCACATGTGTTACCAACGTGTATTGACATAAGATATGCACTTGATATGTGAGAAACTATTATGAAACGGTAGGGGATAAGAACGATCAAAGAGAGAGCATATTACTCATTTACTCACTTAGTGCAAGATCAAGGAAGATGTTTGTAACCTCATTACGATAGAGTTATTGAGATTAATTGCATGAATCAAAAATTGGTTAAGAAGCTTGCATTAACCACTACATGAAATCCTCATCCTTACAAGCTTTTGTTTTTCAAAACGAGATACGGTCTGAAAGTGGAAAATATGAAAACATAAATGTAGGATGCTTGTGTAATGGAATGGATTTGAGGGCATTACCAGGTTATGGGACTTTGTCCCACATTGGTTGCATGGGCTACTATTGTGGGGTTTATAGAGTAAATGAGTCTCTCACCTACTAGGCTAGTCTTTTGGGTGAATTCTCTCATGTGTTCTATAACAACGGTGTCAAAGCCGACTTGGAATGGTGGCCTAAGGAGTGGTGGTCTGGGTTAAGCTAGTCGTGACCAATTTAGCTGTGACAAACGAGGATCCAACTCGGAGTGGTGGCCTGGGTTAAGCTAATTGTGACCAATGAGGACGTTGGAACTTATGGGGGTTCGATTATAATGGAATGGATTTGAGGCTATTACAAGATTATGAAACTTTGTCGCACATCGGTTGTATGGGCAACTAATGTGCTCACCTACTTGTCTAGTCTTTTGGGTGGGTTCTCTCGTTTGTTCTATGCTTGCTAAGGTGAAAACAATGGTACCATTAGCTTATATCTTTATACTTTTTTTATATTATAAAACTCTAACAAGTTGCAAAAGAGTCTTGTAATAAATAAACGTAATTAAAATATAATAATAAAAATGAATAAGACTTCTATCTTTTTTATAGAGGATCACACACCAAACACTTCATCGTCTAAATTAATGCTAGTAAAAGAAAATAAATAATACCACAATAGCACATTCTCCAATCATATAACTTCAAAATATTAAATACATGTTAGAATATGTTGTTCAAGCTATTTGTTTCGTTTCTTTTGGTGAGTGAAGATATTAGTTAACAAAATCAATTGACCTTGTTTTTAGTGAAGCAACTTGAGATATGATCCAATCGCTTACGTGTACAATAATCCATTAGAATGAACCGAGATCGAGCCATACTTTAGAGAGTGAACTTTAACAAAAGCACAATTTTACTGCATATTTGGACCTTCAAACAATTTGAAAGAGCAAACAATTGTGTTCGGATAGTCCTTCAACAAATATCTTTCTCTCGCGAACTATTTAAGTAATCCTATCGTGATTCGTGACTGAAACTACATTTCTGTATCATGGATAAACCTTAATTCCAATAACGGATCAACTTTTCTGCAAAGTGTAGATACTTGCGTTTCCTTTCCATTTAATTATCTTGTGGTTGGTGACAGCAGTATTATAATTTTCTTTTTATATGTTGTTTTCCTATTATTATCAAGGTTTCAAAGGTTGTCAGAATGATTCTAATTAGCTATACTCCTGCACAGGCATATTATAGTAATGGTGCTACGCCTCCCTTTTTTACCTCACCTGTTGCAGCTCCAGCACCTCATCCCTATATGTGGGGTGGACAGGTAAATCAGCCGTAAACCTGAGTGAAATTCTCTCACTTTTGTGGTTGTTTATGTTATTACACTCATCTTGTACAAATATTTACGGTTTGCGCAGCACCCTATGATGCCCCCATATGGTACTCCTGTTCATTACCCAGCTTTATATCCTCCTGGTGGCGTTTATACTCATCCTAATTTAGCAACGGTAATAGATAACATTCAAACAGTAGTGATTCTCATGATACATGACATGCTAAATAAAAATTCATTGTAACGCATACTAAAGGGCTGTTTTTGTCTTATATATATCTTTGTAGATGCCAATTACTGCTGGGGCTCCCGAAACCGATGGGAAAAACTCAGATGTAAAAGACCAGACTTCTGCAAAAAAATCCAAAGGAAATTCTGGGAATGAGAAGGCTACTGAAACTGGCAAAGCAACTTCGGGCTCTGGCAACGAGGGTGGCTCACAAAGGTGGGTGTCTTCTTTTAGTTTTATTCACAATGATTTCCGGCATGTTGAAATGTTGTTTAGTTATTTAATTAAGCAACTTTAGTTTTCTGTCGTATAATTGATACTCAAATTGTTGTAAATCAGTGCTGAAAGTGGAAGTGAAGGTTCATCTGATGCTAGCGATGACAACAATCAACAGGTTTGCCTTTCCTGGCTGCACTAAAACGTTCAAATTTTCATGGATGCCCTGTTGGCTGTATAATTTCACAAAAGAAAATCCTATTTTAGTGTAGTTTAAGCTGCGTTTTACTTTAGACTCGTTCTACCATGGCCTTAGTGGTTAGGCTTATGTTAGATTTTTCTTATATGCAGGAGCTTTCTGGAAGTAAAAAAGGAAGCTTTGACTTGATGCTTGAAGATGGTACTTATCTTAAACTGTGTTTAATTAAAAAATTGTTTGGGAAATTCCATGTGGTGACTCTGAGTTTTTGGCCTTCTCACACATGTTTTTTGAAATCCGGGTGGAGTCCTAGAGTTTCCAACGTTTCCATGTGGTAGACAAAATGTTAAATTTTTGGTAAAAAAAAGTATTTAATTCTACTGGATTTTAAAATATGTGGTCAATTAGGATGATCACGCCATTTATTTTTTGAAAAAAATGTCATTACATTGAGTAAAAGTAGCGTAAAGTTAACAAAAAAACGTTCATTTTGTCTACCATGTGGAAAAGTTGAAAACTCAAGGTTACCATGTGGATGAAAAAAAAAGTTTGTCTGCAATGTGGAAAAGTCGAAGATTAGGGTTACCACGTGGAATCTTCCAAATTGTTTTCATAGTAGTTTTGCTTTCACTATTGATTGTATTTCTAATTTGTGAGTTTTGGTTGTGCGACTTTTACAGGGGCTAACGCGCAGAATAATGCGGTGAATTCCAGTGCTCAGGGCCCGATGCCAGGAAAACCAATGGTTGCAATGCCGGCCACCAACCTTAACATTGGCATGGATTTGTGGAATTCATCTGCTGCTGGCGCAGTCAAGTTGCGACCTAGTACTGGAGTGACATCTGCGGCTGCTCCACCTATGGTTGCACCTGACCACCAATGGATTCAAGTATGACTCGATTTATATTTTGCTTAACATTTCATTTTTCTATCCCGTGCTTGAGGAGTATGTTTGTTACTTGTATTGAGATGCTCACTATTGCCTGGCTCTTCTCGTAAGGTTGGCAAAAGTGATGAGAATAGATTTTGTGAAGAAAAAGAATGATTAGAGTAGGACAGGACAAACTTGATAAAAGAACTCGTCAAATTGTTTTTCTTGCCAAATTACTTTAACGGCCCGTTTGGTAGGTAGTAATAAACGTCGGTATTGAGAATGAAAAACTAGTGTAATTTTGGTTGAAAAATCTCTTGGCTACCTTGATGACCATTCTTGTCCAACTTCAATCATCTCATTTTCTTCATAGAATTCATTCCAATGTATTGTCATTGGGAGAGGTGGTATTAGGGGGTAATGGAAATTTGCAAGCAAAAAACATTTTTGTGATCAAAGTTTCATCACCATGGGAATGATATGAAACTTTTGAAGAAATTTTACACTATAAATCATTCCCATTGCCGCCATTTAGTACCACCAACCGAACGGGCCGTAAATTTTCCTTACTATTCCCAACATTTAATACCAATAATGGCAATAATCAAATGGACCATAACTTGTTTATAGAGTGGTACTTTAGTTTTTAAGGAGCTCTACAGATTTTGTATTTGCTGATTTTGTAACATTCTAGTTATACTGGTAAACAATAAAGCTTCATTTGATTAATAATTCCCTTCGACAGGATGAGCGCGAACTTAAAAGGCAAAAACGAAAACAATCTAATAGGGAGTCAGCTAGGCGATCAAGGTTGCGTAAACAGGTATAAACTTGTCTTTCTGCAACGATCCTGCTTATTAACTGTATCACTCTTCAGCAAGGTTTCAAAACTGAATTTCTTTGAGATGCGGTTCTTGTTTGAGTTGGAGCAATGCATGTACTGCCTTCTTCTAGGCAAGCTCCTGGGTTTGATTCTCGCTACCACCTCCCCTAGCCCTTTCTTTCCCTCTGCCTATCTTGTATTGAAAAAAACAAAAACTGAATTTCCTAACAGGCTGAGTGTGAAGAATTGCAAAGAAGGGTTGAAGCACTAAACAACGAAAATAGCAACCTCCGCGATGAGCTCAGCAGACTATCCACTGAATGTGAGAAACTGACCGCGGAAAACAATTCTATCAAGGTTTGTCAAAACACATTAACTTTGCCAAACCTCGAGATTATAATTTTTCAGTAAGCTTTCTATGTTAACATGACGAAACACTTTATTTTTACTAATTCTTGTGTGAGACGGTCTCACCTTGAGAGACTCTCTAATATATGGTTTGAATAACCCAACTAATACAATTATTACCATATGTGCTCATTGTTTTGAAATAATCTCACTGAGAGACGGTCTCTCACAAGACTGATTTTTGCTTATGGCTCATTTGGTAAGCGGTAATAAGCTTATTCACTTTATTTACTCATTCGTTGCAAAAATAACCCATAGAAAGGACTTATTCGAGGATGAAGAATCAGTGTTACCCTCTCATTTTCTTCCTTCCTTCCTTCCTCCCCTTCTTTGTTTTAAAGAGAAATCTTGTAATAACATGTAGTAAATTACTTGACATTACAACAGGAGGAGCTAACCCAGATATGTGGACCAGATAGCTTTCAAAGCCTTGGAGAAACTAATGCTTCTGGTGAGGGTAACAGTTGATTTATACTTAATCCTTCTGACAGAGTCGAGATTAGGGAAACATTCGGATTTTTAATACGACGTATACCATTCTTCCCCCTTTTTTCGCAATCGATAATCGATGACGATTGTTGTGTGATTCTCAATTTGTGCTAAGGGTTTTCAGTTAGCTTAATAGATTCTTACTTCACTGTCTTGAGTTAGAACCACTGTATAAAGATTAGTATTGGATAGATTTCCTATGTAATTGAGAATTCAAAAGTGTGTATTTTATTTGATATTCAAATGTTTTAATTGATTTTATAATCTGCCCTTGTACCTGGGAATCTTCAAGTATGTTATATTCATTGTTGAATGTTGGCTTGTTAGGTACTCCCTCTTTTCCACAAAGTTCGCAATAAATGTGGGAGAGAAATAAAAAGTGACTCATTGAAATGTAGCAATTTCTATGGGCGAACTAAATAAAAAATGAGGGAATTCATTGCTCAGTAAGAAGTCAAACTAAAGGGTATAAAACAAAGATTAAAGGAAAATATCATCATTATACCAAGTGTATCCCGCTTAATGAGCAGGATCTGGAGAGGAAAAGAAGACGGTAATATGCCAATCCATACCCATAAAGGGATGCAGCTTAAGAATCCCCAAACTCAAAATTGAAGTTTAAAGGAAAATGAACTTATAAATTTACTAATAATCCTCCAATTGATATTTCTACTTAAGAGTTATACTACAACATTATTAGCTAAGTGACAACTGTGTGTTTCACTCGGTTTAGACTACATTAAGATGATACTCGACCGGGTTTAGTGATATCCAGCCGGGTTCGGGTCTTATTTCGCTTCTTTTACTTTTTTCTTTTTAGCTTTCGTTGAAGTCCAAGCTATGTGTTTACGAGTCTCCAAAACTCGTATAGTTTCATACAAATAGCTCATTTGCCTATAAAAATGTGAAAACAACAAATTCTCCAAATTAGTGTAAAATATAATTAAAAAGTATGAAAATGACATTAAAGTACATTATTTAAGTACAAATATAAAGGGAAATAACATGTGAATTGTGATGTAATATTTAATGTTCTCATATGCATGTTGGATTCGAGAGATTGATCTTGTCTCGATTAGTACTTTGTAGGTCTGTATGTTTTGATCTTAAGGGCCCGAGTGATTTAGAAGGTTTTCTGAATTTGAGTGAAAGCTGGACCCCAGGACTAACCAATCCTTTTTGGATTCATATAAACCGTGTTATGGTGAAATTATTTTTTTTATGGGGCTGCTGCTCATGCTCATATACATAAAGTTTCTTGATTATTGATCACTACCATTTTAAAGAAATTAATTACAGAAGTTGACTAATTATTTGGATTCATCTCATGGTGAGACTATTAGGTATTCCTATGACTGAGTTATAAGAGTGGCAAACCCCAAAACATTGATAAAAATAAGTTTTTTTCAAAAATTCTCAAAATAAGCTTCGTGAAATTATAATTTTCGAAATAAGTTTTCTATGTCTGAGCCATATACAAAGTAGAGACAATTAAGCTTCCACAACACTTCATCCTCAGGTGTTTCCAAGATTATTTGTCGATTTAAGTTTCTACACAGAAACAATCTCCAAATATATGAATTGATAACCATAATTGCTTTTATTATCTTCTGGAAGCAATAGACATTGTTGTCTTCTTTAACATCACCGTCTTCCACTATTTATGAAGCCTAATTTAATAAAATAGAAGATTCGCAATAATAATAATAATAATAATAATCCCTCCGTTCTTTTTTGTTCTTCCCGTTTACAATATTCCATTTTGGAGAAAGAAATTTGATTAAGATTTTTAAGACATTTATAGATGATAAAATATATCCATATAAGATCTCCTTAGATTCGTCTTAATGTATATTTTTTTATTATATATTTTTTATATTTTTTTATAATGCGTATTTAGAGATATTTAGGCTCGAAAGTTGCTTTGAAAACTGTGCAAAAAATAAATGGGAAGAAAAAAAGAACGGAGGGAGTAATAATATATCAAAGTCATTAGCACTTACTATAAAACTTAAAGAGATAAGATCAAAATAGGATCCAAACACTAAAAAAGATCTACAAAAATTAATTAAATACTATAATTGTGTTAATAGTGATCAACCCTACTAGAGGTTTATGATCTTGCTCATGGAGTCATGGTCAATTATTAAGAAAAAAAATGGTAAAGCTTGATTTAATTCGGATGAATAAGAAGGAATCATATGATCATTCAAAAAAGTAAAATGAAAAAAAAAGTAATTAAATTTAGTTTGTCAAAATTTATAAGGAATAGATCGATGGATGAGAATTTACATGAATCAACAAGGTGGAGGGTTCTTGTTAAAGGTGATCAAAAAGAAAAGAAAAAGAAAAGAAAAGATGGGTATTTTTTCAAAGCAAACCCAACATATTATGGATCCCCACATTGGAAAAGGACTACTCATAAGATTGAGTGCTTGTACCAACATTTTTAAATTGTTTTTAATAAAATCTTCTTTTTAATGGCATCAAAATAATACAAAAGATTTATTATTATTATATGTTATTTCTATCATATGGCAATAAAATAACTATTAAAATAAAAAATTAAATGATACTCCCTATCCCTTTGAATTTGCACAATATATTCTATTTTCATCTGTGTTTTTAATTTACAACATTTTCATTTTTAATAGTGTTTGTTTCGTCACTCTTATCTACACGTTGTCTCTTACTTTTAATCACATCCTGAAAATTTAGTAACTTATATCATTTTCTTAATATTCGTGTCGTAAATAAATATTGCAATTTCATAAAGACAGATAGAGTATTTTATATATTTATTTTCCATGCAAAGTGGAGAGTGAAAGGGAGACCCATCATGATGGCATGGCTTTTGGTATGAATGATTAAAATGAGAATCTAGAAACACTATGGCTTGGGCTTGGCTAGCTATATTTCTTTTATCTTTTTGTATGGCTTTTGTGTAGTACAAGCTTCTATATTTATCCCGTGTTGTTCCTTGCTACCTTAACTTCTAAGTATTTGACGTAAGATTGTTATTCTCTCTATTAATTATATATTCTCTTCCTCTAATCCATTTTTTGTACCTTCCCTTTTGTTAATCTCCAATTAATCTCTATTTATATATCTCCATTAGGTCATTAGTTCAGCTAGATCGTCTTATGATCAGACAAATTCATATGATTAGCCAATTTCTATTATTAATTACTTTGAAAATTATAAGTGATCACTTTAAGAGCCTAAATGTGTATGGACCAGTCCAATCGAAATAATCTCAGCATGAAACCGATTTATTTAAACATTTGTGCCTTTGTTTGCTAAACCCTTTAAGAGCACTCATGTTTTGAAATAATTAGTTATTAATCATACCAAATTAGAGCCAAAATCATTTTCTTGTTACAGAGATCACCTAACTAATCATGTTAATAATACGAACTCCCGTGTGACGGATCCAAAACATTATACTCCCTCCTATTCACCTTAGGTGTCCCATTATCTTATTTGATTCGTTTTGATATAACGAATATTAATATCAATTTATTATAATTTTTAATTATACATAACTTGATATATTAAACATCGAATAAGTGCATTGGATAGAGTGCATAAAGTAAATGAGACTCCTAAGATGAATAGGAGGGAGTATTAAACAGGTTTAAATACACTGTTTAATTATTTGTCAATTTATATACATTTTTTCATAAATAAATACAGTGAATTTAAAGTTAAAAAATGTTAAATAGTTGTTGTTGGATTGAGAAATTTATATTTGAGCCGAAAGTTTAATTTTATTTAAGAAAAGTAGGGATTTAATTTATATTTTCTTTGAACAAATAAAATAAAAACGTAACTTTTATATTGGAAAAGAACATACCCAGAATAATTTTTTTTTGATAATACTTCATTAATTTGAATCCCCTTAAAGCTATGAATGGATCTTAATACCATATAGCTAGAGACTAGAGTTGATGTTGAAAATTCACGCTTTTCCAACTTCACTAATCACTTGTTACTATAAAGAATAATTCTTTTTATTTTTTAATTTCTTTTTACTTTTGAAAAATGAATTTTCTTATAACTTCTTTTAATGAATTTTCTATTTGCTTTTTTAAAAATGATTTTTATTTTTACTTTTAAGTATGACTTTCCATGTCCTTAATAAGAATTCTTCATTCTGCCTAAATATTTCCTAAAAAATACGTTAGGGCTCTATCATAGGCAGATTCTCTTAAAATCATCACAAACAATGCAAAATTAATGAAATCTAAGGACGGAATAAAAATATAATTCTAATACATTGAAAACGATATTGATTGTAAATTTATAATGCACAAAATGGATAATGCAATTCAATTACAATAATTAATAATTTAATTTATCATCATCATTATACCTAGTGTTTTCGGCTCACAATAACTAATTAATTATGAGTGTATATTTTTAATAGTTGTTTCTTTTTTCAAAAGACTTGAACTTAATCAAACTACTAGACTAAATTAAGTTAAATTGAGATAAATTAAATTAAAGAAAAATATAATTTTAATTAAAATCTAAAGTAAAATACTTAAAAGGATAATTAACAAATTAGTCTCAACAACTAATTTAAATGAAATAAGAATATCTTGAGTCAGATTGATATCAGTTCTTAGTATATGTAAATATCTTCACAAACTGAATTTGATTTTTATATATGGTATGGGCTACTTCAGGTTGAATCGGATTAGATGCACTTTCGGTTAATCATGTCAAATTTAATTATACAGTTCTAAATAGAGGTGTACATTCAAATTGATTTCAGGTCAATATTTGGGATCGATTCAGAATCAGATTGGTGTACATTAAAATAAAATTTAATCACAAATTCTTACTTGAGACCGTTTATACAATAGACGTTTCAAGTTTTAGGGCTGACCCAATTTATAAATTAAAAAAAAACTGATTGGTGGTTTTGTAAGTTAAAAGGGAGATATGGACAGGGCTCTTAAGAGACGTTTATATTCTTAAGAGACATCTATACTATAGACGGTCTGTCAAGAGAGGGTCTGAAATTTAATTACAAGATGGAATAGATATAGATTGAATCTAATTTAATTAAAACTCTCTAATTGAAAGACGATTAGTAATGTAAGTTCCTTTACAGCCCAAATGAGTGGCTATTTATTAAAGTCGAAAAACAATAATTACTAAACTTTTAGGTGCAATATTAAAATAATAAGCTCCTATAATCCCTAATTTGTAGGTAAATGTGCCATCATTAGCTTTTACAACTGCCCTACTCTCTCCCTCCAACCCAAATCCGGGATCCGAGAATAAAGAAAAATTGTGTTTTCTTCTGTTAATAAATAAATAAACAGACCCTCTCTTGAGAGACCGTCTATAGTATAGACGCTTCTCAAGAGCTCAGCTCATATCTCCCTTTTAACTTACAAAACCACCATATTAATTTTTTTTTTTAAAATTTATAAATTGGATTATGCCAAAACTTGAGACATCTATTATATAGACACTCTCAAGTAAGAATATGTGATAAACAAATCAAAACCTAAAGCTTTAATTATTATTATTATTATTGTTAATGAACTTTTTTCACTCTTAAAAGTTTTAATTTCTTCTTTTGTCATTCCTTTTATCATTTATGAGGAAATAAAAAGGTAAAGTTATGCAGTATATAAAAAGAGAAAAAGACAATATAGGGAAACAAATAAAAGAATCATCATAGAAAATACAAATGAAATTTCATTTTCAAATTTGGGAAATAAAAATAACAGAATCAGAATGTGCTGGTTACTGAGCTTTCATTTTTTAGTTGCTGGCTCTTTATTATTATTCCTACAATTCCCAAAAACAATACTATTCAAGTTCCCTAAATATCATGCCAAAAAAGTACCTTAAATTTCAAACTAGGGTTTTATTTCTTTTACAAATAAATGATTTACTATTATTTAAAATGATTTCAATTTAACAAAAGTAAGTTAAAGGTAAATATAGTTGCATATCACGCACTAAAAACAATACAAATTACAATACAGATAAGTCCAATAGATGAAACACAAATTCTTGTTAGAGACGGTCTTTTTGAGAAACCATCTTTAATTGGGTTTGGGCTGATCCAAAAAGAAAAATATAGAATAAGTTTTTCGGTAGACATTAAGAATATTGTAAGTACTCGGTGGCATTAAGTATATTGTAATTTGTAAGTAAGCATTAAATATATTATAGGAAAAAAAAAATCCCTAGAATAATCTCATCTATTGGTGATTTACCTACAATAATTTCACCTATTGATTAACCATGAATAATCCTAACTTTGAGGGGTATTTTCCTAGAGTAAACCCAGTTATCAGATGACTTGCTATAGCAAATTTTTTATTTTTTTTAAAAAGATAAATTAAAATAAAATGTCAAAAAAAATGTAAAAAAAATGTTCAAAAAAAATTTATGATTTTTTAATGTAAAATTAAAATTTTTTCTCTAATTTTAAATTAATTTTCAGTTTATTTTTGGGTGAATTACCTACTATAGCAAGTCATTGGGTTAACCCCTTAAAGTTGGGATTATTTATGGTTAACCAATAGTTGAGATTATTGTAGGAAAATCACCAATAGATTGGATTATTCTAGATAATTTTTCCTATATTATAAGTAGGCATTAAAGATATGGTAAGTAGGCTAATAGGCTAAGTTTTTCGGTAGACATTAAAAATATTGTAATTAGCTAGCAATCTAAGTACTTTTTCGATAGACATTAAAAATATTGTATGACATTAAGAACAATTAAGTAAACATTAAGGATACATTAAATGGACATTAAAATTTTAATGGGCTGAACCTGAAAGAAGCCACATCACATCGGCTATAGACGAAATAATACAATCAACTTAGGAGATCTTTGTAGCGATTCCCCCTTTCTATTTATAACTATGTTATGAGATATCATGTAATATTGTTAATTTGCAAGTCATTTTATAGCCTTTCTTTTTCCTCTAAATAAAGTATAAAAAATCGTTTCAATTTTCTATTGTCCTAAAATAAAATCCTCTAATTGTTACTCCCTCCGTTCCTTAAAGAAGTTCCCACTTTCCATTTTGGGATGTTCCAATTGTTATTCCCATAAGGAATCTTTCCATTTATAGCACAAATTTTGGACAAAAATAACCTCAATCATCCTAATTTTAATAATTTAATATTGATTATGGGCCCACATATCTTCCACTAACTTCATTTTAACATTTTTATATTCCTTATGGTCCCCACATGTTTCCCACTAACTTCATAAAAACATTTTTTAATTAGTTGTGGTCCCCATATTTTTTCCACTAACTTTTTTTAAATATTTTTTAAATATTTGTGGTCTCCACTTTTCCTCCATTAAATTTATTATTCAATAAAATATTATCTCTACTATCTAAAAGATTCTACTTTTCTTAATTCCCGTGAACATTCTCTATGGGAACTTCAATAGGGAACGGAGGGAGTACTACTTACTACATATGTGGAACCAAAAGTTTTTGTTGATATGAAAAAATCCATACAAATTTGATTCTCCTTCATCTTATTATTAACACTTGTCACACCCTTGACCTCTTTAGTTGAGAATTGTCATTAACAACTAAAAATGCCATAAAATTTGATATGATGTACTTGTTTTTGACATTTTCTTGCAACATGTTGAATATGTATTTTCAAATATGTCATTTTAATGTCAAAAAACACATTTTCCATTTGTATTGAGATGAACACCATGAAAAAAATTACTATCCTTTCGTATCTTTGAAACACATAAAAGGAAATATGATTATTAGTAGCAAATTCAAACGGATAAGTAATATATGTTTATACTTACTTTGACCTTTTCTAATGAAGTGTATCTCTAACAAAGTTTTTTTCCGCAAAAGTCAATTAATGTAATAAATATGTCTTTTTTTGTCCTTGAATATCATAATAGTTGCAGCGCGTCTTATATGCGGTTGTCTCACTATTAGGATGCCGCATAGGAAACAACTCATTATAACCACATACTGCTTAAAAGCGCTCATATATAGCTAAAAATTTGTCACATATAGCTTACAGATGAACACATACTTTTTTTAAAATATTATTAAAAATTGTTTAAAACACAAAGAAAAATAGAGCAAAAAGAACACAAGTGTTTATGAGGTATCTTGGATACCTCCCCCTCAAATGATGTTTTATTATAATGATTCAACAATACAATTATAATAAACTCTCCCTATCTTGAGAACAATCTCTCAAGATCACAAATACTAGTGCAAAGTAAGAACACTTCTCTAGTTTCTAGCAATGCACAAGTATACTCTCAATATGTGTGTTTGTGTGGTGTTCTTACTCTAAGAATTACACTCCCTTTTATAGATGAAGGTGGGTGTGATTCTTAGAGTCTCACATAAATCACCATAAACTCACAATTAACACCCACAATAAACATTCAGCAATAAAACAAGTAACAAATGCACACATTCAATACTTGTAATAGCACAAAAAATGCCCGTTGAACATTCTGACTGACCGCTCGACCAACTTTTGGCGCAATTCCAAATTTTTTGCTCGACCTCCCTTCACTCACTTGACCGGTCGAGCGACCCTTAGGTGGGTCGAGCGAGGCTTTTTTCCTTCAAGTCTTGTTCCTTTGATCAAGCAACACTTCATCAAACGACCCAAACCTTAAACTTACGCATCTCGACACATCTTTATCATCCTTCTCCAAAGTACAAGACAAAGCATGTTCATTAGGTGTTCAAAGTTAACGTCTAAGTCATGAATATTGTCACTTGCTTTAACCATCAAATATATATATATATATATATATATATATATATATATATATATATATATATATATATATATATATATATATATATATATATATATATATATATTAAAATCAGTTATATACGGTTTGGACTCTGCCCAATCAATAGAAAGATCCTAAAGAAGAATTAGTGTAGTAGTTGTGATTGACAAATAACATGGTAAAGTTTCTAGTCTACCCTTAAATAAAAATATATTAATTGTAATGATATAGTGAATACTATCATGCATATAGTTAAAAAATTTCTTTCCAAATGAGTCTAATTGGAAGTTTCCTCATGAATTCCATCTAGGTGAGGGATCAAATCTCTCCTTTCTCTATTTCTTAATATAGTTTTAGTAAGCCACATGAGTGACTAATGACTATTATTTAGGGTATTATTATAGTTAGCCACCCTTTTCATTTTATCGTCATCCTTTATATAATGAATTTACATAATTGTCCCTGCATAATTTTCAAACTCAGAAACTCTAACATCTCCCTAATATTTCTAAAAAAACTCTCTGAACTAAAACAAGTTAAAATTAGTAATCGAACAACAATGGCGAACCAAAACGAGCAAGAATACGATTCGATAAGTTAAATTAATCGCTTCGAAATTGAATCAAAAAAAAATAAAAAAAAAGAAAATCTAGTAATCGAACAACAATGGCGAACCAAAACGCAAGAATACGATTAACATTTAATTATTATTTTTTATTAATAAAATTAAATAATAATAATTATTATTTTTATATTGTTATAATAACAATATAAAATTATTATAATAACAATATAAAATTAATTAATATAAAATTATTATAATAACAATATTAAATAATAATAATTATTATATTATTATTAAATAAAATAAATTTCATTATAAACATTTAATAAATAAAATAATAATTAATTAAATTCGCCAAAAAAAATTAAAAAAATAAAAAAGGGAGAATCGCACGTTTTGTGCTTTGGTACCATGGAGAAAAAGCACAAAACGTGCTTTGGTACCATGGTAGAATCGCACGTTTTGTGCGATTGTACCATGGTACCAAAGCACGTTTTGTGCTTTTCGTCCATTTTATTTTATTTTAATTTATTTTTGAATTTTAAAACGAGATTAAGTTAGAAATTAGCTCAGTTTTGCGATAACGATTCCAAGTCCAATGCTTTAGCTACGATAATTTTTTGTGTGGATGTAGTGACTTTTAGAGTGATAAAAGTGTTATGGAGTCCGTTTCAAGTGTTTTTTAGTTGTTTTAAGTCCAAGGGCATTTTCGTCATTTTAATTATTTAATTTAAATTAGGGGTGGTGATAAAATGAAAAAGGTGGCGAATTTTAAAAATCGAAATTATTTATTTATGTATTCTATAACGTATACATGATATACTCATTTATTGATTACTACTATTCAACTAAGCCACCTTGCATTGTAGTCCCCTAAATCTAACCTAACAACCATGCAATAGCACATTTGATTCTTCACACATATTTTCTACTTCTCTGTCCCTTTTAGCTTTAAACAAAAGCAATATATTTTAAAGAAAAGATGTTGAATGAAATTAAAATAGCAAGTCTTGTATGAGACTGTCTTATTGTGAGAATGATTCATACAAGTAGCTCCTTACACTACAACATAAATTGCTTTTAATGGGATATATTTAGCGACACTTAATTTAAATGTCGCTATTTTAAATTTCTTATAGTGTATATAGAGGATTTAGTGACATTTATTAGACCCTTTGGCAGCATATTAAAAAGTCATACTAAAGCTTTTAGCGACATAGGATCTAGTGGCATTTCTCACAAATGTCACAATAGACTATAGTGACAATTACATATGCCACTAAAGACCAAATTAAGTGTCGCTAAATCACTTTATGGTGAAACTTAAAATTAAAACCAATAATTATAATACTAAAAATATGAATCAGTGACATTTTTTTAATGCCACTAAATTCAATGTCGTAAAAAGTTGAATTTGTTGTAGTGTTATTAAAAAATATACTATAAAAAATAAAATTTGAATTCACACTTGTACATGAAGCAATTTTTTTAAGTATGAGTTAACCCAATGGAAGCCGTCTAACTATGAGACGATCTCAATAAATAATTAGTGAAATAAAAAATAATAAGTTCCTATTTTTAAAAAAAGTAGAATTAATGCAAAATAAAAAGGAAAATTCTAAATAAAAATTGGTGCTAAATGAGAGAGACAAAGGAAAATCTTGCACTTAAGTTTAAGATGGAACGTTATTAGCCGCATCTTCAATTCCATCATCCTCGACAAAAAGATGTGTTTTAAAAGTTGAAAATACAACTCAATGATCATTCACTTTACTTAGTAGAATAAAGATTAATTAACTTCTAAATCTAAAAACTAAAATATGTCGTTGGGTCCCAAAACTATATTATAATTTTATATATATATATATATATATATATATATATATATATATATATATAGACATGTGATATAATTAAGAACAATGATTTGATTTATTAGTTGTAGACTTTTGTTTTTATATTTAGTTTTAGACTTTTGCTTTAATGTAGCCATGATTTTATTAACGTATTATTCCAACATATATGCAATGTAATACTTTTTTTGAGTTAAAATACTTAATTCATGTTTAATTTATACTTTCTATTTTTGCTTTAATACTTTAGTTTGTGTAAACCATTCTCGAGACTTGAACCTTTGATCTTAAGGGAAATGGGGAACTCCTCAACAAGACATATATTTATATTAGAGAAAACGTAAGGATCATAGGCATTTAATAAATAGTAAAATAAAATTAGCAAGAAAAATATGAGGACGGTCAATCATTAAAAGATGATGTTAAAATTACTATAAAACATATGAGGACAATAAGGATTAAAATTAGACGACCATGACAAAATGTGTGACTGAGTCCGTTTTCCGATTTTTTTATTATATATTTCTTTAATTTAATTATTAAAAACAGCTTTTATTCAATTAACTTTTAATTAAATTTAATTAATATTTATTTTTAAACTTATTGATTATTAATAATTTTTAGTTTAATAATAATATTCTGTTATTGTAAAAATAGAAGGTTACACATGACAAAAATAAAATAAAATAAAAATATTATTATTAAACTAATTAAATAAATAAATATTAACTTTCTTATGAAAATAAATAATAATTTAATTAAAAAATAAGGGAGTGGCATATAAAGTAAAATATTAATTAAATTTTAAAAATATAGATTAGCTAATTAAAATTAAATATAAAATTATTATTAACCTAAAAATTATTAATAATAATTAAATTTAAAAAATAAATATTAATTAATTTAAAAAATTAATTAAATAAAAAATTAATTTTAAAAATTGAATAAAAAAATATTAACAAAAATCGAAAAATGGACCCAGTTGCGCAAAACATGGAACTGGGCTTAGGTCAAATCGGACAAAACGTGCGACTAGGTATATTTTTTGATTTTTTATTGACATTTTTGTCTTGTTTTTTTATACAAGTATATATTTTTTCCTTTATTTATTATTATAATTTTAGTTTTAATAATAATAATAATTTCATTTTATAATTATAAAAGAATTCAAGGGTACTTTTGTAATATCATTAAAAAAAGCGACACAATAAAAAAGATGGCAACATTAAAAACGGATTAAATAGAGAGAGAAGTAAATCCAATGCAAAAGTATCCATTGATAAAACACATTTGTAGCTAGCATACACCAAAAATTCCTAATCAATCCCCGGGATTTGCAAATCACCATAAAAAGATAAAAAATATAATAATAAAATAAATAAAACATAAAAAGATAAATTATAACAACAAAATTCTCACCCAATCAAATCATACCACATAAGGATTATTTGTTAATTTTACAATAACCGTTATTTACTAAGATCAACTTCTCAGCATACAAAAGACTTTGTACAAGATTGATCGATTTGATTTGGTTAAAGAAACAAAAAGAAATGAAACAGTTGCCCGTTAAAAATAGAATACAGTTTCAGTTTGTAAGCTTTTTTGGTTAAAGATCAGATCATGAAAGGAGAAGGAGATATTGGATGGATGCATGAAGATACGTAAAAAAGAAGATGAAAAAAAGGCGTAGATTGGTTAATGGATGATACACGATCTTGTGTTAGGCTAAAGGAACATATTCTTTTTTACGTCTAGTTGCCTCCAGAAGCATTACTCCTAATACACCCTCACATTTACTTCTACGCTCTGCCGCTAATAAATGCTAATCATGCTTGCACTTGTGCCCATGCCCCATGCATAGTCTATATATGCCACATGATGCATGAATTTTAATGGCATGTATCATGTATGGTGTACCATGTATGTATAATCATATCATGCAAAAAGCTTTCAATTGGGTCCCACACTTAGTTTTCTTGTTTGATTGTTATTTTCTACTTCCTCCTCTTTACTTGCAATATTGCTGACTGCGGTACTATCTATTAAGCAAATTGACTGCGGTAGTTTTATAATCTAAAAGTTAAAACATAGTCATATGAGATTTTGTTTGAATCGTCTCGATTCAAAGTTTATTAATTTTGAGTTTTTATAATTTTTCGATATGTATAATTAGAGATATTAAAGATTCAATTCGTACATTGGAGAGTGTGAAAAAGCAAATGATGCAACTAATATGGAATGGAGGAAGTATGTTTTTTAAAATTGTTCCTACAAATAAATATTTACGATGATTATGAAAAATAAAATCTTTAGATAGTAGATATATTATTTTATTGAATACTGAATTTGATTAGAAAAAGTGAAGTTAGTGGAAAAAAAATATGATGCATGGCTATAGAGGAGGTCTTAGTAAATAAGGTGATTCGTAAAGTTACAAATCACTCTAATATGGAGGGATTTGATAGGATGAGAGTGTTGTGATTTTAATTTACTTTTTTGGTGTTGTTTATTTAATTATTATTGTTTTTGTCTTTTTATAGTGATTTACAAATCACAATGATTGATTAGGAATTTCTAGATGACTATAACTATTAATAAATATTCAAATAAAGTTAGTAGAAAATATATGAGAAACATAAGCAGTATAAAATTATTAAAATAATATTAGTGTAAAATATGTGAGAATCATAAATATTATCATAATATTAAAATGAAGCAGAACATGATTAATTACATCTAAAATTTGTGATATAAATAGAAAAATCATATAATAAAATAACAAATTAAATGAAACAATCCAAAATAACAAATGTGAATATTATCTTTAACGAATAGAGGGAATATTACATATAATCTCCTTAATTTGTCTCATTTTTTATTTCTAAAGATGACTCATCACTTTATATCTCTCGTATTTCTAAATACATATCATTATATCTAACTCCTTAATTCCAATGTCATTTTCAAATGAAGTAAACTAAGGGACAAAGGGAGCATCATAATTTAATTTGATAATAATAAATTAAGAGAAAGCTTAATTACATTGTTGGGAAGGTATTAATAGAGTTATAATGTGTAGATTAAATTAAAATTAGAATGTGGAAGGTTTTGTTCCCAAATAAGGAATAAAGGGAAATAATACAAAATGAGTAAATAATCCCATATAAAAAATGAGTGAAATTAAATAGGAGAGTAATAATTGATGATTCCTTTGTTAATTTATTTTCTTGAGACAATAAGGTAAATATTTACCTTTTTTCTATCATTTATAGGTATTTTTGCTACTAAATTAGGTGATTACCATCGCAATGCAAATATATACTCCTGCCAATTCATTTCAGTTGTCTCATTTTTTTTATGGGCAATTCACTTCAGTTGTCTCATTTTCTTTTTTTGTCAATGATTTTTTTACATAAATACCCTATGTTCACATTGTGATACCCCAGATTTAACTTAAAAAGGGATTGATAGACTACTCATATCAATAAGGTGCATCTTATTTTCTAGGGAGCCCATTTGCTAAGAACTCCACAGTTAAACATGGATTTACTAATAATACCCAAACTACCACCCTTACAATTAATTTAATCAATTAAAATACCCCAACTACCACCTTTTTGGTGGACCCCATCCCACTCTTAATATCCGTGCCCAACCAAATTTTGGGTTTTATTTGTTTTTGACATTATTTATCAATCACTCCAAATTTTGTATTTTTATTATTAATATAAAAGTTAAAATATAATTAAATAAAATCTTGTTTATTTGTCTCATCAATATCAATTTTTTATAACTTTTAACCAAATAAAATTTAAATTTTAAAATTAAAATAGTACATCAAATCATCAATAAATATACAAAATTTATAAATATACCAGACATTTGATTAATCGGCCATTTCACTAATATAGAAGGGGTAATGGGTATTATTTTATTTTATTATATCGAAAAAGGTTCGTGTTGGTGAATATATCATCCATAAATCTAATCAGAGAAATGATTCTTAAGTTTGGGTTTAGCTTGGCCAGTACATTTCTAGGTAAAGAATATTACTCCCTCCGTTTTTTTAAGTTCTTCCACCTTATTATAACGGGTAATTTAAAAGTTTTTCCACTTTAGAATAATTTCTATTTTTGGAAAGTTTTCATCCCACTTTTACCCTTTAAAACTCCACTTTCCTTACTTCTCACTATTATTTAATTATTTTTTCTCTCATACTATACTATCATTACTTCACACTACTATTTAATTAAAATAATAACCACTACAACCCAAAAATTCTATTTACCTTAATATTTATGAAAAACCCAAAGTGGATGAACAAATAAGATCGGAGGGTACAATTTTGTTCTTGATGTTGAGAAGGAAGTTGACCTACCAAATTTTGAGTCATTTGAAATTTAGAGGATAGAGCCAAGTTTGATTTATTATTGATAATTTTCCAATTTCCATATATATATATATATATATATATATATATATATGTTATGCAGTGAATTTTGTATACATTTAGTGGAATTTTAAAATATTATTACACTTTACTTTAATTATCTATAGTATCTTTATTTGTTTATGTTACGTTACTCATCTCTAATGGTACTTAATGTATAATTCTATTTTTTTTTTCAAAATTCCAAATAGAAACATACAAAAATGAGTATCTTTTGCCATGGAAGAACTAGTTAGTAGACCTAGCAAATTTTGTCACATTTTGATTTAAAACCAAAATTGACCCGAGATCTGATTGGAGTTTAGGAGGTGATCATAGGACCAAAAAAATTTGACCTATAATGAAGAAAGGATCCGACTAAAGAAAATAAAAATTTCTATGTCAAATGATCGAATCTGATGACCGTTTTTATAATATGTCAATCTTTTAGTTTTAAGTCATCATTTCCAGTCATGATCCATTATATGTCTAATCAACTTTTATGTTGACTCATCATTTTTTTCTTAAAGTTATACTTCCTCTGTTTTATTATACTTGTTACTGATAGTGACTTTTCTCCACTGAACATGTCACTATCAGTGGTAAGTATTGCAAAACGGAGAAAGTATATCAATTTTTTTTACACCAAAATAATTTCTATAAAATTACAAAAAATTATATATATTTTAATCTACTTTTAGAAAAGTCTTTGACATATATGTCGATTTAGATCTTCTAAAAAATAATCTAATTCAAAATTAAATCGACCAAAAAAATACTTGAGCCAAAGCTCAATAAACCGATCATTTGGACCATTCTACAAGTCACATACGACTATGATACCATCAAGACAATCTTAATATTTCCTTCGTTCCATAATACTTACGACTGATAGAGATATTTTTTCACATAACATGTCACACTCAGTAGCAAGTATTATGGAACGGAGGAAGTAAGAATTTAAGTAGTTTACTTCTATGGTGTACTATAGAGTAGAGTAGAAGATAAAAAGAAAAAAAAAAAGTAGAAGTGGAACATTTGCCAGGCATGTCATTTGACTTATTTTGTCGTAACACGATTGAAAAAGACTTTGATTTTGCTTCTGATGTAAAAGGACTTATGTCTGCCAAAGCCATAATATTCCACATCTTTCGATCAAATTGTGTCTATGAAACCCGTTGAGTTAATACTCCTACATCATTTTTGTTAAACCAATTCAACACAACATTATAACATTATCCCGTACTGACAATTTACACTTTTAGTTAAATTAGTTTGTTGACTATATTTTAGTTAATATGATAAGAGTTTACGAGTTTAAATCTCAATTAGCTTTTATTTAAAGTAGAATATGTATGATGATGAATTGTGATACTTTCACATTTATAATCTAATTAACTCTCGTGTGAAGGGTTATGTTAAGATATATATAACACTCAACCTTAAAATAAATTTATTGACCCTTTTTATAAGAAAATATTTATATCACAAATTCTTACTTTTAAGAGTCGTCTTTATAAAAGACGGTATCTCAAAAGATCATTTGATAATATATACATTTTGTAACCCGCCCACCACACCATTTTGACAGGTCTAATATTAATATTGGAGTGTGCAATGATATCAGTAATAATATCATTACATCATCATTCATGTAATTCAAAATAATGACCTGTGTTATGAAGAAATAAAGATGGTGAACAAAGAGAACACACATGTGATATGTTTGAACTGATTAAGCAATTCCAGATCACAAGGGTTTGGATTTTGGACGAAGGGAGCTGCTTAAGTTGACGTATTATAATTGTATTATTAATCATGTCAACTTAAATAAGAATGAAAATACATAACACACTTACAAGTGCAAAAGCAGTTTACTACTAATTAAAGTCAATTGCCGATAACAACAGTTATTATTCCTCAAGTTTATAAGTGTTATATGCTTCTTTTTTTTCCTCTTTTTCCACGATGTGTGACTACATTCATGTGAGTTTGGACTATGATAATTAAACGCATTAATACTCCCTCTCACATGTGAGTGTTCTTAAAATTTCAACCCAATACGTACAACTTTATTGGAAATAAATATATAATTTTTTTTTGAAGATAATAAATATACAATTAAAAGTTCTTTGACCAGTGGTTTGAATAAGAGTCCAGTTTTAAACACCCAACAAAAACCAAACATTTTCAACTAATATAGCTTAAGCTTTCATTTGATGAAACTTAGATGAAACTCAAACATACGTTTGTCTTGGGGTCAAAGTTTGGAGAAATTATTGTACAAAAGTCAAGTCACCATCTATTTGCTAATCAAACATGGACATATGCATTGCATTGAACTTGAAATATTGTCATCAGTCAAAAGTATTGTTTATGGACTTGTGGTTCAATAATTGCTTGTAAAATTCTTAAGAGTAATTTTCCCTAGAAATTATTGTGCTATTTGGATGAAAAGGCTGTATGCTACAAATAGGGATGGTCATGGAGCAGGTCTAGAGCGGGTCCAACCAGATTCGGATCAGATCCTTTTAATTTTTTGAGATCCAAATCCGGATCCGGACCCTAAGGGTCCAAAAATTTCAGACCCGGACCCTCCGAAGACAGAATTTGATGGGTCTAGGGTCCTTAATGGGTCTAAAAAAAGTCTCTTTGATTTTTCAAATTTGAACCATTCGTAAGTCATTATATTTTTCATATATTTGTAAGAGAGTTATTATCGTATTCTACAAATATTTAATACTAATTTGACATTTAAAGTCCTATAAGGGTAATTGGGTTAGCACTTAGCAAGTAGCATATATCATGGTTATCAAAATCTCGATTCTGATCAACGATTCTACGATCCTACGATTCAAAATTAGGCGACCGATCCGGATCGTAGGTAGGATCTTAATGAGGTAGAATCGTACGATCCTAAATAACTCCAGGATTTAAGTCGTAGGATCATAACACGATTCTACGATCCGATCCTATAAGGGTAGTTTTAATCGTAAAAAAATTTAATGTAATCCAGATTTTACTTATGTATATATATATATGTATATATCTAAACAATTATATCAATATGACTAAAATTCAAGTTTTTATTGATTCGCATTTTAAAATTGATTTTTTAAAGGTATTTTTTTACAAAACTTAATAATTGAAGTCAAATTAGTATAAATTTATACCTTAAAACTAAAAAAAAGTACAAATACAACTGAAAATCAGTTATCTAAAGCATATTAATGCATATTTGATCCTACGATCCGAATCTACCGATTTCGATCCTACCCCTCAACGATCCTACGTAGAATCCCGGTCCTAACAACCTTGGCATATATATTATTTTTATATATATTATGATTATATGAAAAGAAAATAAGTGTTGGGGGCAAAATTCATACGTAGAAGACAAATAGAAACGGACAATTTAATATTTATACGAGTCCGAGGGGTGGGTCCAGGGTCCGGATCTCGGCCCGAACCCGCCAATTATTTTTTAGATCCAGATCCAATCCAGATCTGATGGGTCTCAAAAAATAAGATCTTGACCCTTAAAAAGGGGCGGATCTGGAACGAGTCCAATAAAACCCTGGACTCGTGACCACCCCTAGCTACGACTTGTTTTGTAGATGTTAAATTGTGAGAATAAAATTAAAAATAATTAATTTGAATTGATAGGAAAAACCATTTAACAAATTTAATTATATCATCTTTGTCCTACATTAATTAACGTTTATTCTCGCAAAAATCATGTTATCTTTTACCATTTAAAAGGGTGGATTAAAGTCGTAATGGAAAAAAAAAAAGAAAACACATATATGAAAAATGAAAAATTTATAACAATATTTTAGAAAAAATTAACACTACACTTTTGACCTATATATCATGTCGATGAACAGGTTTACTATAATTTAAATATGTTGCATTGATTTTTTTTTTTCTGAAATACTACTCAAGAAATACTTAATTCTCACTTCCTATATTTTCCACCCTACTATCCAATGTTTTTTTTAATGTTTTTTCCTACATAGTATTGGAATATTACTTTATTGATTAAAAAATATAATATGAACTACTATATAACATAGTTCATTAATCGTGTGTAGGAAATTATAGAATGGGGAGGAGTATTGGAATTGAACTAGTATTCCCTCCCATTCATTTAAAATATCTCATTTACTTTATGTACTCTATCCAATGCACTTATTCGATCCTTAATATATCGAGTTATGTATAACTAAAATTATAAAAAGTTGATATTAATAATCTTTATATTAAAACGAATCAAATAAGATCTCACATGACTATGTTTTAACTTATAGATTAACAGTAAAATGCAATTTAAGAGTGATAGATAAATAGTGTCCCAAAAATAAATAAGACATTTTAGATGAATAGGAGGTAGTATTTTATTGATTGATTTTTCTTCTAACTTACCACTTTTACATCATCACCTATTAATAGTAGGTGAATGGCTTAACATTTTGCTTTTTTTTTTTATGGATAATTATTACACTACATTTCTCTAGATTTAATTATAGTAGGTGAATTCCTAGCTAGATTTAACTTTTTTTTTTTATTTACTAATATCTAGATATTTCTATATTAGTATTTTTTTATATAAATAAATTATTAGATTTTTCTAAGTTTACACCGTGTGCTATATTACATATATAATGCTTCATGCATGATGCTATAAATTGCTATGTAACATAGCAGTTTACCAGAAACTAATACCGCGGTTTGATTGCGAGTTGAAGTCCTGTTTGGTAGGGCACTACAACTTTCAATGTTAATTCCATACGTCCAACTTTTGGGGATTTCCCATACCTATGGCGGTATACATCTAGCTATGCGGCTCAATCTCGGGCATGATCTTTTTACCAATGACGTCTTCTTATACTGACTTTTGCACGTCTATGTTTGGCCTTCATTGCCCCTGCATTGTTGCTGGGGCAGTGTTTGTAGCCATAGTCGTGTACTTAATTGGATTTGCAATCAATATATGACGTGTTTGTTGACCCAAATGGTAACATAGCAAAATCACAAGCCATTTTGGTTATTATCGTTGGATTTTGGATCCTTGACGTAGCCAACAACACTCTTCAAGGTCTATACTGAGCTTTATCAGTCGATATGGTCGTCCAACTTTTGGGGATCCCCCATATTTAATTAGGTCACATACATATGGCTATGTGGCCCAATCTCTGAGCATGATCGTTCAACCAATGGTGGGTTATTATAGTGACCGTTAACTACAACATAAATTGCTTTTAGTGGGATATATTTAGCGACATTTAATTTAAATGTCGTTATTTCAAATTTCTTATAGTATATATAGAAGATTTAGTGATATTTATTAGACCCGTTAGCAGCATAATAAAAAGTCACACTAAAGCTTTTAGCGAATAGGATCTAGTGACATTTCTCACAAATGCCACTATAGACTATAGTGTCAATTACATACGCCACTAAAGACCAAATAAAGTGTCGCTAAATCTCTTTATATTGGAACTTAAAATAAAAATCAATAATTATTACACTAAAAATATGAATCAGTGACATTTGTTTAATGCCACTAAATCTAATGTCGCAAAAAGCTAAATTTGTTGTAGTGGTTACACGTTTAGGTTTGGTCGTCCTTGTCTCTTCATTGTTGTAGGCAGTAGGCGAAGTTTCTCAGTAGGCATTAAAAATATTATAAGTAGGCATTTAAGTACTTTTTCGAAGGTCGTTAAATATATTGTAAGGCATTACAGATACAATAAGTAGACATTAATTAAGGTTTAATGGACTAAGCCTGAGAAACTTATCTCAAAGAGACAGTCTTTCAAGAGACTGACAGTTAAAAATTTTCAAAAGACTATATATTTTAACTTACTTATTCACCATAATATTTATCCTCCAATACAAGTTAATTATTTGGTTAAAAAATATAATAAACTTATTTCTAATATATATAGGTTTTTCATTATTTCTATAAATATGAACATATGATTGCTAAGATACATTTATATTTCTAATTTCCCGTGATTAACAAAAGATTAAAATATTGTATGGAAGTCCATAAGCTAGTTAGTGAAAAACGTACATAATAAACCATATCCCCATACATTCATAGCCAACATAAAATATCCAAAAGGCAAGAAATAATAGAAGGGAGTGGAAAGAGGAGATGAGCCAAAAAGTGGAGTGGAGTCCATGGAAAATAGAGGGAGGTAAGAAGCAAAGGCTAAAGGTAGTAGTGAGTGGAGGAAGAATCAAGGAAAGCAAAGCAAATAGAAAGCGCAATACCAAAAGGCTTGCCTTTCAAGCCTCAAATTCTTAAGAGATAAAAAGAGAAACTCTTTTTAACACCTCTCACAAATGTCGACTATGTATATGTATTTTTCCATTTTCTATTTTTCCTTTTTCCATTTTCCATTATTTTTGTGGTCCTTCCTACCTTCTATTAATCATGCATTGCATGTCAACGTGAGTCACAACCATCTTTGTCCATCCCCACCATACCATTTACCATTTACAATTTACATTACATGCACTCCAATTTTTCAATCAAATAATAATTATTTCTTATTTATGTAAAGTTATATAGGACGTTTGGCTGTTTGCTATTAAAGGTTAATTGAAAACAACCTCTTGGTTTTATGATTAATAAGGGTAAAATTGCGTATATTCGACCCTACCAAATTTCACTCTAGGTGGGAGTCACTCAATTGTACATTTGGATTAACCTTAAAATTGAATAGCGGACCCTGAATTATAACTATGAGCAATGAGCATAGACGGAATCAGGGTGCATAAGTCGACGACAACCCTCCTATATTTTCGAATTTGTCCATTTATAGTACTTACTACAAGTAAATTCCATATATTTTGGCCTCTCAGATAACTATAGTCTGATCATTTGTCTCTTCCTTGCCTTAAATTTTTACACAAATTCTTGTGAGAGATGGAAAGATCGTCTTTAATTGGGCTGGCCAAATATATATTTTTTAAAATATTGTAATTATAGGCATTAAGAATGATGTAAATAGACATTTAAGATATTGTAAGTAGGCATCAAGGATACGATTTGTAAATATTAAGGATAATGTAAGCAGACATTAAGAATATGGTAAAAAGACATTAATCTTTAACGGGTTGAGCTTAACATACGTCTATCAAAAAAATGATTTCTCAAAAGACCATATGAAATTTTTACTTAAGAAGACGTTAAGTATTTATAAAACAACTACTCTCCTGAGAGACCGTCTTTCTAAGAGACATCTCTTAGGCCCAATCCATTAAAGCTTATTGCCTATATTTACTCTACATTTTCCCTAATGGACCTCCCTCAAAGAGACCGTCTCTCACAAGAATTTATGTTTATAAAACTATAATCAAGTAAATTAATACTAGTGTAATTTATAATTTATAGCGGGACCTAGACCATTCTCAATACCTTTATGATAATCCCCCATTGCACACACTTATAAACTCTTCCTTTTACTCCATGCACGCAAACCTTCCTTCTTAAAGCCAATCCCCATTCCCCACCGTCTCACTTTTTTAAGCTCCTTTTCTCTCAAGTTAACTTAAAAACACTTATTTACAACTAACTCATTATATACAACCAAAACCATACACAAACTTTAAGGTTTTTTGGTGGGAGTTTGCTCATTTAGGAATGAAAGTGCCCATTTCAACCCCTCAAACTTGCAACACCACCACCGGAAAACCACTCTCTACCACTAATCCTTCTCTGAATACCACTTTTCATTCTTCACCCACTAACAATAACTACGAACCCACCTCGGTTCTCGACCTTCAACGGAGTCCTAGCCCTGCCGCTGCCGCTGCTACCACCAAAGCAGTCACCCCGCCGTCCTCCGACACAACCAACACCACCCATCATCCCCCTACGTCGACCGTTGATCTGGACAATTTGGAAGGTTGGGATTCAATATTATCTGAACTGGGGCTGAATGATGATTCAAATTCAAACAATTCTAAACTTAATTTATTATCTCAAATTAGTCCATGTGATTCCCACATCAATCATGTTCTGCCTGATTTCCCATCATCACAACCCTTTGATCACACTCAACCATCTTTAAGCTTACCCTCAGATTACTCCAACTTTTGTGATTTTTCCTACAATCAAACCCTAACCCCCAATTTTGGACCATTTGATCATCATCAAACGGCTAACGTTACTGGTTTCGGGCTTGATTTTATCGATGATCTGTTACGTGCAACTCAAGCCTTCGAATCGAACGATCTACAACAAGTTCAAGTGATATTGGCACGGCTCAATCAACGGCTTAGATCTCCTGCCGGAAAACCCCTTCAAAGAGCTGCCTTCTTCTTCAAGGAAGCTCTGCAACATGTAACAAACAATATAACAACCACCAATAATTCCTCACCGGTGGGGTCCACTCCATCTCGACCCCCTAGGCTTACCTCCTTCGAGGTTGTTCAAACTATCCGGGCCCACAAAGCCTTCTCTGCAATTTCCCCAATTTCACTCTTCTCTACCTTCGCAGCGAATCAAGCTATTCTCGAAGCAGTTGTCGATGGATCGTCTTTTATTCATATAATCGATTTCGACATCGGATTTGGTGGACACTGGGCGTCGTTTATGCGAGAGCTTGTCGATAAAGCTTCCGATCAAGCAAAGTTAGCCACCGCGATGGTGCTTCGAATCACTGCAATTGTTCCTGAAGAATTTGGTATTGAGAGTAAACTTGTTAAGGAGAATCTCACTCAATTTGCTCAAGATTTAAATCTTAATTTCCATATTGATTTTGTTTTGATTCCTACTTTTGAGATATTATCTTTCAAATCAGTGAAATTTATCGAGGGAGAGAAATTAGCTGTTCATCTTTCTCCTGGAGTGTTTAACCGTTTCTCGAACAATTCTCGAAGTGGGATCTCGAAATTTCTCGGTGATCTTCGCGGGATATCGCCTAGTTGTGTTGTGGTGGTTGATAAGGAGGTTGGAATTGATGTTGGAACGGTGTCGTTTGGACAGAATTTTCTTAATGGGATGGATTTTTACACAGGGATTATGGAGTCCATCGAGATGGCTGCCGTTGGTGGGTTTACCGGCGGCGGAGATTGTTTAAAAAGAATCGAGACGTTCGTATTGCGGCCAAGGATTTTTGCGGCAGTAGAGGCGGCAGCGAGGGTGGCGACAGGGCGGAGAACGACTTGGAGGGAGGCGTTTGTGGCGGCGGGGATGCGGACAATGGGGTTTAGTCAATTTGCCGATTTTCAGGCGGATTGCTTATTGAAGAGGGCTCAAGTTGGTGGATTCCAAGTGGCGAAACGCCCTGGGGAGATGATGCTTTTCTGGCATGATCGGCCACTTGTTGCCACATCAGCTTGGCGGTGTTAGGCCGGATATGCCACGTAAGCTATATATACACTTCACTAATTTATTTATCAAAAATTCTTAATGAGTCTGTCTTATGGTGAGATTATCCCTATTGAGCTCGATTATGTACATTAAGTGCGTTAAAGTTATCTATGACAATTTAAGATGATCAATTATAGAAACGTAATTAGATAGTCTCAAACAAGACGAGATGAATTTAACATTTTAAATGAAAAGTCCTTTAATGATTTACACTCTAATATATGAGGATGGTTTATATTGTCGTTGGATAATTTTAGGGGGCAAAATGTGTAAAGTTTAAGTACAAAAGAGTGAAATTAAAGTTATCCATGTACTATTGTAGGTGACAACACTACAAGCAAAGTTATGAAGAGAAGATATGTGCATAACTTATGTGGGATGTTGGACATGTTATCAAGTTTTAGTTACACCTTGTTATTTTTATTTATGTTGAAAGGAAGAAAAAAAGAAAAACTTGTATTATTAGTGCTTTACTTTTTAATTGGGTAAATAATTAGGAGGGAAGACAAGGAAAAAACTCCTACAAAATCGTCCCTATTATTATATTCGTGTGTTTTAACCTTAAGAAGAATCGGACGCAATTATTTCTTTTTATTTGGTTGGAGAAGGGCTAGAAAACTCTTTAGGTTATTAGGCCTAATGCATACTCCATATTATGTCAATTTAAACATTAGATGATTTATATTGTACGTTTCTTTAGAACTTTAATGTTATTATAATTGACGACTTATTAAAAATATCATAATTTGCTCTCGTATATGTATTTTAAATTTGCAAAATTTGTAAGTACCAATCTCACTATGAGTCGGTACTAATGGACTAGCTCAAACTCTAAAAGTTTAAAATTTAAAATTTTAATTATGCTTTGAAAGTGATCATTCTAACATTTAAGCTATCAATTTCAACTTAAAGTATATAATCTTAAATAGATCTATTTTTTAGAATGATCAATTTCGACCTTAAGATGATCAATTTCAGACCTTAAAGATATCAATTATGTATAAATTGATCAATTTTACTTCATGAACTCTAAATATCACAATTTCTTGTGAGAGAGATCAGCCTATTATCATCTTTAAATCTAATTAAGCTCTAATAAATTAAACTTAAAAACGTCTCTTAAAAAGATGAACTCTCAAGAGACCTGCTCAAAAAATATAACTCCCACAGAAAATGTGAAGCTTAAGGGTGCAAGATTGTGAAACTTTGTTTACGAGACTTCAAATGGAATTAACTCTGAAGAATAATTCATTCAGTAATCAATAGGCTGCTCAACCTTAACTTTCAACCAAAGTTACTAGAATCTAGATCATACTTAGAATCATTAACGGGGTAGGATTGAATCCACGTAATCAAATTATAGGATAGTGTGATCCGACAAATTTACCATAAATTTAGTATATATGCTAAAATATTTGGTACCTAGTTATAATTATTCATTTTAAAGGATTAAATTTGGTAATAAAATTTCCTTTTGAGTATATTTTTAAGAACGAAGCATATTCAATAATTAGTTTGAATCTCCTTATCGATAGAGAACTTAATTTTTGTGTATAATGATTTTGGAATATGTTAACCATATATATGAAAGAATTATGCGAAAATAATACAATAAATGAGACTAAGCTATGCTAGATCGGATCATAGGAATCTAGTAGGATTTTAGCTAGAATCATACTCTAATCATAATTATGAAATTGTATTCCAATTAAGATCATTAGATCAAAGTAACATCGTAAAATTATCAATTAGAATCACGGTTTTTATAACAATGTTTTGCAACTATCACGTTTATTTGACACGATTAAAAGATAACAACTCCCTATTATATAACGAAAAACTAAAATATGGATTATATTTTACAAGATTACCATGAAAAAAAATATGATTAAAAACACACATAATACAAAATTCACAAATAAGTTGAGTACACAATATAATTCGTAAGTACTAAGGAGTTTCGGAAAAATATTTGATATTTTGATAGTTCATATCATGATCAGTGAAATATACTTTCAAAACCTAAAATCTTTAAGATCGAGAACCATATTATAATTGCGAAATAGGTATAAAAAATTAATAATAAATGATATTGGCCTAATCAAACAAATTTTGGTTGAAATCATAAATATAAATACTAATAATTTGGCTGAAAAATAATAAATCACATATTATAAAAAGCTCTAATAATTGACTAACCATTATTGTTTGTATTTTGCTTAGTATAATTTATTTATTTATTTTATGTTGTAATTTCTACATTTTTAATTTAAATTTATTGACCTTAAACTTTAATTTAAAAAGTTAACAAGACATTTTCCTTACAAATTTGGAGAGCTAAGGCTTTTTGAAGCATTTATCCTTTTTGAAGCATTCTGGAAGCACAAAAACTTGGGTGACACCGTCTCACTTGTGAGACACATTTTATTGGGCCAGCCCAATTGTATATATCTTTTATCAATTTTACAAATTAAAATGTCAATTTTAAAAGTTAAAAGACCAATTTTTAAACTTAACAGAACAATTTCAAGGAGTCAAAATTGACATTTTAAATCATGGAATTTGACAATTTTAAGACTTAAAATTTCAATTTCAATAGTTAAAAAACCAATATTAAGACTTAAAAGACCAGTTGCTATACTTAAAATTCTCATTTCAACTTAAAAGTAGAATGAATCAAACATTAATATTAATATTAAAAACTTTGAAATTGACCTATTAAGTCTTAAAATTGGATTTTTAAGTCTTGAAATTGTCCTTTTAACTCTTAAAATTAGTAGATTAGAATATTCTAAAAAAATTATTGGGTCTGGATTGGTTGCACGGATAAGACGGTCTCACAGGAGAGTTTCTGTTTTATAAATAACTAGATAGTGCCCGTGCGATGCACTGCTTTATCAAATTTTTTGACATATTTGTATATGTTAAGAAATTAAAATTTTAAGAAATAAGTTATATTTCGTTTCACTCTAAATGGTTGTATACATTACGTATATTATATCATATTTTGCATTGTGCATGATATATAATTATACTTACACTTTTATTTTTTTTATTTTGAATAAAAGAGCAAATGGTTCATACCTTGAGTGCAATACGAAATTATGAATTTTTTAATTAAAAATAACATACCAATTTTTGCTAACAAAAATAACTACTCCTATTACATTAATTTATAGAAGTATATAATATTACTACTATTAATAACACATTTTAAAATCAAATATAAATACATAAAAATATGTAAAATTGTTTTATTAGTTTAAACGACAAAGATAAACTTTCTCATAAAAAATATAAATGACTTATCTAAAAATAGTCACAACCTAAATCATATTAAAGTAAAGCATTACATTTAAGTAACCAATAGTATGAATAACAAAAACAAATCTTAATAAAAGTATATTATGTTTTAACCATCTCAAAATATCCAATGCACTAAATAATATTCATTTAATAAATAAAAATAAAGCATTTTATAAATAATTGAAATATAATTGAAATAAATATAATATAATATAATATAAATAATGCATTAATTAAATGCGATTTGACCTAAAAAGTAAAATAACAATTAATAAGAATAATAATATAGGAGTACTCAAAATAAGAAAATAGTAAGTCAAAGTTAATCATAATATAATGACATCATCATTAATTTTAGAGGAAAAAATTTTAATGTGGAAATGACACGTAAGCAAATTTAAAAGGCGATGATGTCAGCCGTATTTTGTTTTAGTAATAGTTAAATTATAGATTGTTATTAAATGAGCTCATGTATTTCTCAAGTTGTTGGAGAATTACATTGGATGACCATGGCCCAAACTTTATAAGGTCAATCAAACTGACCTTGTCATGTTAAAATCCAGTCCAACAATTTGTACATGAAAACTCGACTTCAAATTGAAATTAAGCGTTTGACAATTCCGTTTCAAAATACTTCCTCTGTTCCGATTTAGTTGCAACATTACAAAAACAGCACTACTTATTTATTATTTTTAATTTGTGATTAGTTTTTAATCTATAAATTAAAACATAGTCAAGTGGAATCTTATTTGATTCGTATAAATATAAAGATTATTACTAACAAATTTTTATAATTTTTCATTATACGTAACTAGAAAAATTAAGAATTGCATTAGTACATTAGACTGCGTGAAAAGTCAAATATTTCAAGTATTCTAAAAGGAGGAAGTAATAGACAGTCAGTCTCCTAAAAGACCGTCTCTATGATAGACGTCTCTTAAATTCAGCCCATCAAAACATAATACTTATCCTTGCTCTACATTTTCCTTTATGCACCAAACTAATTAAAGAGGTCTTTCAAAGAGATCACCTCTCACAACAATTTATAAATAATAAAACTAATTTTAAAATTATCTCTTTAAAAGACGATCTCTCACAAGAATAACCAAAATAAAATTTTCACATGTCTATTCAAATCCAATCTAGATGAACTCTTACAACCCATTCAATAGCTTACGGTTAGACTCTTTTCTTTTATTTTTCCGTACATCTCTCACGATGAGACGATCTCAACATAAAAAGTCCATAAGCTAAAAATTTATATTATTAAGCTCTTTAATCCAAGTATAATGTATATCCCACGATGAAACCGGCTCATACAAAAATTTGGATAAAATAATTCACACATAAGATGATAAGACATACTTCCTCCGTTCTATTTTACTTGCAACACTTACCGTTTTTGTCAAAATTACTATTTTTTGCAAAAATAATCTACTTATTTTATCCTCACTTTATTCCTATCCCACTATTACCATCAATCATACATCATCCCATTAATTATTTAATATACCCACAAGTCACCACCACTATCTACTTATAATAAAAAAAAATTATTTCTACCCCACATATCACCATCAATCATACATCATCTTTACTTTTACAATACTGATTTGACGGCCCTTAAAAAATATGTCAAATCTTATAGTACAACTAAAACGGAATTTCAATGGCTTCTTCTAAGAAATTTCACATCCAAAACCAAAAGTGCATGTAAATCATAAACCACCAAAAATACTCAAAACCCAATCAACTCTTCTGGTCGCCACGTCTCCCTTTCTACAGAACGTTTCTTCTGCATGCAATTTCTTCTCTCCATTATTACTCTTTATAAGAAATCCCACCTTCTTTTTCTTCTTCTTCTTCAAATCACACTCTCACAGTTATCGACCCATCACATCAGTCAAAATGAAATCACCATTTTTGAGGGTTGTTCTTGTTATCATTCTGAGTGTAGTGTTGGTATTGAACTCTGCTTATGGAAGTTTTAGTTTCAATGAGGATTCTGCTGGTAGTGCAAGCACTGGAACAGTAGGAAGACTTGTTAAGAAGGATGAAAGGATGCCAATTGTATCAACGAAATTCGGCGAAATTTCGGCAGTCGATATCGATGATGGATCTGGGTCCGGGTCTGGGTCTGGGATCGGAAGGGATAGTTACCACCTTCAGTTTATTACATTGGAGCCAAATTCTCAGTTTCTTCCTGTTCTTCTCCATGCTGATATGGTCTTCTATGTGCAGACAGGTATTAATACTTTCCCATAAGTAAAAGCTTTTATTATCAGACTATTTAACCCAAATATGTGGCATCTCCAATGAGACTCTTTCATACAAGAATTTTAGGACGGCCCTACTTACACACCCGAAGGCAAATTCAAGAAATTAGTATAGGCCTATAGGGTCTCCATGCATCACTAAAAGCCCGTTGAACCAATGGGATATAGCCTAGGCAGGTCCGAGCCTAAATTCCCTAGCTACACATTTTTTATGTTTTTCAATGTGTTTAGTGGTTTAGTAGCTAACTCTTGTAATTCTGGTTTCGAAATCCCAATCTTGTTGTTCTTGTTCAAAAGAAAATAGATAAAATTGATTCATTTATTGTTTCATGTATGTACTAAACTCATTGTTTTGTTAGCAATGGCGATGCACTAATGTCGGAATCAAGGCCGGCCCGAGATATTTGAGGTCCTGTGCGAAATAGCACAAATAGCACAAATAGCACATTAGGCCCTTTTCCTTTGCAATTTTACTTTTTTGACATGGCCCTCTTGCCCACCCTTAGGGTCGCCCCTGGTTGGAATAGAAAGAGGCATTGGCATTATTTATCATTCTTATGTTTTGAAGAAGATAGATGTAATTTGTTTTATAGTGTTTCATGTTGTGCTCAAATTTTGATCAATTCTTAGAACCATTTTTGTAAGTGAATCAAAATTTGGTACACCTAGCAAATAGGCTTTGCAGTGTCAAGAAATAAGAGTTCAAAAAGGTTTAGGAGTACAAAGGAAACTAGTCATCCTTGTAGCTTATCAGTTTACTCTAATTGTTTCACAATTTTAGAGTCCCATCAATTCTCTCGAATAATTAGATCCAAATAGGATGGGTCTAACTATGCATCGGACAAACTGAAAATCATGCCATGTCATACCTTGTGCCAAGACAACCGTGAACAATGTCGTGTAGTTTTTTGCTCAGGCGAACCAAAAAAGTCTAACCATGAAAATTGTGTGGTGCTGGGTTGCCTATGTGTAGTGACTATCTTGCCTGAAGTAGTGTAGTGTCATGTCGTGCTTGGCCACCTAAAGATAGCCAATTGTGCCAAGATGTGAGCGCAGTTCATGTTGTGTCGTACGGGCCCGCATGCCAGCCCATTCCATGATAAGATTAGTTAATTAGCAGATATAGATCAATTATTTTGAATAGTAGAGTAAGGGGAGGTAATAAGCTATAATGGACTGGGCCTAAGAGTCTCTCAGGAGACTGGCTCATATTATTATTATGAACTTTAAATTCGATGGGGGCCAAGGGAAATGTCAATAAAGTCTCGATTAAGACCTTGCAAATGTAGTCGAATATACTCGCAACGGAGGCAGTAATGCTATAGAACATTTGTTTATATTCGTAAAAAAAAAAAGTCGAAAACATTCAAGGATGAGTCTTAGGCCTTGACTCTCAAAATTAAGTGCAATGAGGTAAGTTTGCAGGAAGTGGGAAGCTAAGCTGGACAGAGGGTGACAATATTAATAAAGTTAGCCTACGCCGAGGAGATGTATACAGACTCAAGTCCGGCACCCTCTTCTATATTCATAGTAGTTTAGAAGCCGAAAGGCCGAGACTCAGAATCATTGCCATTTTTGCCAATCCTGACGAAGAAAAACTACAGGTAACATAAAGGCCAAGACTCTGAATCTTATCTTCTTATTTAACACTTAAACAAAAAAGTTTAGTCACTTTACCCTTTTTTAGGGGCCATCAATTGGGCCATATTCGAGCATTAACGATCTAGTTCGAGGCTTTGACAAGAGTGTCCTACAAGCCGCTTTCCAGGTGCGCTATTTCTCTTATCTTACAATAATATTATCGTCTCTGTAATAAGCTAATATTTTTCCTCGTCTTGATACGAATACTACGACTGATTTCAATACTGCAGGTACCTGAGGAAGTAATAGAAGAATTAACAAGTGCAACTGATACACCAGCAATAGTACATGCGGAGCCAAAAAAGAAAAATTTCTGGCAGAGAGAGCTTTTATTTGTCGATGCATTGTTCGGAATACAAGGTTACGGCTTAAAAGATGCCGAAAACAAGAAGAAGAAGACATTCAATTTTTTTAAAGAAGACCCAGATTTTAAGAACTACAATGGGTGGAGCACGGTGGTCACTAAGCACGATTTGCATGCATTGCATGGTTCTCATATAAGCGTCTTCATGGCAAACCTGACCAAGGTGTATCTCGAGTTCTTAATAATATTCGTTAAGTTTTTATGTAGTCTAATTAAGGATTTAATACTATTGTCGGTTTTGAATTCCAGAGTTCAATGATGGGGCCGCATTGGAATCCATTGGCCACTGAAGTATCGGTAGTCTTGGAAGGGGAAGGAATGGTCCGTGTGGTTTGTCCGAGTGCACCGATAAACAAAGAATGTAAAAACTCGAGGTTTAGAATCGAGGAGGGTGATGTTTTCACTATTCCAAGGTTTCATCCGATGGCACAAACGTCTTTCAACGACAAATCGCTAGTTTTTATGGGGTTCAGTACCACGTCAAAAAAGAATCATCCCCAATTTCTGGTAGGAAAAGCTTCAGTGCTTCAGACAATAAGCAAATCTATCTTAAGTTCATCCTTCAATGTGTCAAAAACAACTATAGAGAAGCTGCTTGATGCTCAAGGGAAAGCAATCATATTGGATTGTACTTCCTGTGCTGAAACACAGGAAATGTTGATGGAAGAAGAGATTGAAAAGGAAAAGCAAGAAGAAGAAGAAAAAAGGAGGGAGGAGGAAGAGCAAGAACGGAAAAGGCGTGAAGAAGAGGAACGGAGAAGAAGAGAAGAGGAGGAGAAGAAAAGACGTGAAGAAGAAGAGGAGCGGAGAAGGCGAGAAGAGGAGGAACAGAGAAGGCGTGAAGAGGAGGAACAAAGGCGGATAGAAGAGGAAGAACAAAGAAGGCGGGAAGAGGAAGAAGAGAGGCAGAGAGAAGAGGAAGAACAACGAGGGCGTGAAGAGGAAGAAGAGAGGCAGAGAGAAGAGGAAGCACAACAAAGGCAAGGGGAAGAAGAAAGACGGAGAGAAGAAGAGAGAAGGGAGCAAGAAGAAGAATGGCAACGACGAGAAGAAGAGAAAAGGGAGCAAGAAGAAGAATGGCAACGACAAGAAGAGAGAAGGGAGCGAGAAGAAGAACAACAGCAAGAAGAAGAGAGAAGGGAGCAAGAAGAAGAATGGCAACGACGAGAAGAAGAGAGAAGGGAGCAAGAAGAGTGGCAAAAACAAGAAGAGGAGGAAGAATCGAGAAGAGAGCAACATGAACAACAATGGCAAGAAGAGAGAAGGCGTGAACAAGAGGAAGAATGGAAAAGATGGGAGGAGGGAGAAAGAGGAGAACAAGAAGAAACAAGGGATTGGGACTGGGAAAGATCAGAGAACAAAAACTGGAGGAAATTTCCAAGGTATACAACCAAGGTGTAATGTTCTCCAATAGCCTTAAATAAGCTGGTTTTTAGATCTTAGATTTCTGAGTCTTTTTGTGGAGTTTTTATTTTTCACATGATTTGTTTAGAAGTCACAATGTATTAAATATGTGGTTTTTTCCTTAATTTTGAATGCAGCTCGGAACTTTTAATGGTTTATCTAGATAAATTATTCATGAATCATGCTAAAACATTGTATTTTGGTTTAAGGATCAAGTATTGCCAAAATCCCAACCCCATCAAGTGTTAACTCATGTTAATAAAGAAATTTGTTGTAAAGAGAGCTAATGGCCTTTCTCCCTTTGCCTGACAACCAAAAGAATGCTTCAATGGTTATTGGAAGATTAATTTTCCTTGACACGGCTCTCTCTCAAAACTAATGGTCTTTTCTAGGTAGTGTTGAACATGGCCTAAAATAGAAGTGTTTTGAGTCGGATTAAAATCAAGTCTTGTGTTCACATTGAGTTTTACATATTACTAGGTCGTGAATATCGGGTCATCGAGTCTGTTTTGAATACCTCTACTTCAAACTATAGGCTTTAATTTTTACTGTTAATAATAAAAATTAATTTGTTTTCCTTCTTTGTCTATAGGGATTTTCTAGATCAGACTACTCTCGAATCTAAAAAAAAGTGTCAAACCCTACCTAGACGATTAATTTCTCCATTCAAAAAAAGTGTCAAACCCTACCCAGAAGATTAATTTCTCCATTGTTGTGAACATTAGTTGAATGGAGAGCTAATGGTCTTTCTGCCTTGTTTTGATGATTAGTTGTTTTTGATTATACATATCAGCATTTTCAAATTGAGTACTTTGCTTTCATGTACATTATCAACTTCTCAGCTCTTTGTTGAATTCACAAGAGTACAATAAGTTCTTTACTCCTTCCGTCTCTATGCTTTTGCATCCAAAAATAAAAAATTAAGGAGAAATAAGTAAATAAAATAAAGGGAATGTGGAACTAATATAGAAATTAAAAAGGTAACAAATATAAAGGGACAATATATAATGGACATATGGACATAGGAAAAATTCATTAAAATATAAAAGCTTCTTTTATTAGAGTAAAATTAATCAACCAATTCTTTTCATTTAACAGGAAGTAAAATTCAGGAAATTGAAAGTTGTTCAGAAATGCATGTGCAGTGCAACCAACCAAACAACCCAAGTACTGTTTGCATTAAAATGGTTTGCTTTCCCTCTTTGGTTATTTCAAATTCAATATGAAAATCACAAAAAAGACAATAATCATTTGAAAAGTAGAGAGATAGGTGATGAACACATTAGAATAACAAAAATCTTGTATAAACTTAATCCATATTAAAATAATATATATCTTTCTATTTAAAAAATAGAAACAAGTAATTTATGTAGAAAATTAAATATTTAAATTAATGTGTACTATTTTAGTATAAACTAAGTCTACCCTTAAAAGCTTATATCTTCCTATCAACATACAAAGAACATACTTTATGATTCTCAAATCTCAAACTCTTCAGTAGAAAAAGAAAAATTGACAAGCTATTCAACTTGAAAAACAAAATGTGATTATAAAACCCACATCAAACTAGAGCTGTTCATGGGCGGGCTTGGGCGGGTAGCAGACCGGGTAGCACCTAAAAATTCTACCCGCGGGCTCAAATATTCAAAAGCCCGCCCGCATTCGCGGGCATATTTTTTTGTAGCTACCCGCCCATTTTTAAAGCGGGCGGGACCCACGGGTAGGCGGGTATTTTTATATAAAAATTTAAAACATAAATCATATTATAAAGTTAAGTTTTTATAAGAATAAACAAAATATAATACATTATCTAAAATACTCTAAATAAATATAAAGTCTCAAAATACTCAAATTACATGAATATTGAATATAGAGGGTGGAGTCGGCTACTTGTTCGAACTTTGATAGTCGATTGCTTGAGTGCTTTGAGGGTTACAAATATCAAAGTCTAAAATAAGTAAACCTTAAGGCTAGTAGAAGATAAAGTAATAAACTAAAGTTGAGTATGGGTCATGTAGTAGTATAGTTTAATATTTAATAGAATTAATTATTTAATAAATAATATATTAAACTAAGCGGACGGGCGGGTATACCCGCGGGTATTTTTTTGGTGTCGCTACCCGCCCGTTTATCTTGGCGGGCGGGTATTACCCGTCCAAACTTTAAATTTTTTTGAAAAACGTTGTCCATATCCGCCTGTTTTTCGAGCCGGATTGGATGGGTCTAACGGGTAGCCCGCCCATCAACAGCTCTACATCAAACATACAAGGTCAAAAATGCATGCAATAGTATCATAAACCCCCAAAAAACAATTTTTAACTTATTGGTTTTTCAAACTTGCCACATCTTAGGTTCTACATCAACGTGTGTCATTTACATGCAGAAGTTTCCAATTCCCTATCTCTGCTATTGTTCTATATAAAAAATCATCCTTCTTCCTAAATACACACACTTTTTAGTTATCTACACTCATCAGAAAATATGAAACCTCCATTTTTGAGTGTTTTTTCGTTACTTAGTTTAGTGTTGGTTGTGAAGTTTGTTTCTGGAGGTTTTAGTATTAATGAGGATATTGTGCCTAGTGGGCGGACTGGAACGATAGGGAGGCTGGTGAAAAGAGATGAAAGAACGCCGATTGCTGCTACAGAATTTGGTGAGATTTTGTCGGTGGACATTGATGATGGCACTGGTAAAGGGAAGAACAGTTACTACCTTCAGTTCATCAGCTTGGAGCCTAATGCTCTGTTTCTCCCTGTTCTTCTACATGCTGATATGGTCTTCTATGTCCAAACAGGTAATCCTTTCCAAACATCTCAAACATTGATGGATTATATTATCCAGACCAACCAAGTGTATATGTTTTGTTTTGTTTTATGCTATTTATTAATCTACCTATGTTTTAAGTTTATATATTCAACATTTATTACTTCCTCGGTCCTTATTTTGCACAAATTATAAAATAGGTGAAATTTACTGAAATTTACTGAAAACGGAAATTGAATGACAGAGATATGTGATTAGGAGAAAAATTAGAGTGTTAGGAGTATAAGTGTTTTAGTTTACTTGCATCGTTCCCAAGATTCCTTGTTCAAAAATTAAAATTAAGAATACATAAATTAGGTAATTAATTAGACTGAAAGGGTTTTATCTGGAATGTGCCAAAACTAATTCAGCTTAGAATACTCCAATTAAAAATTGAATTTACTTTGAATCAGCATAGCTTAAAGGCTCTTCTCCGATGATGATCCAAAGCATGATCATCATGAACATAACATATTCCGCTCATAAAACTTATGAACAAAGTTTGAGGAGGGTCGAATAACGGCGGACCAAACCTAGTGATCAATTAAGACTAAGATTAAACCCCAGAAATCTTCCTGTCCCTGAAATGCTGAGTATCATGTAATTAAAACCTAGGCATTTCAACTTCACTATGAAAGAAAAACCTGGTGAATTTGCAGGAATTGGGGAAATAAGTTGGACAGACAGTGATAAAATAAGAAAAGTTAGCTTGCGGGAAGGGGATGTCTACAGCCTCAAATCAGGCAGCCTGTTTTATATTCATAGCAGTACCCAGGCTGAAAAGATGATCAAAATTATCGCAATTTTCGACAATCCAGAAGAAGCACAACTACAGGTAATCCAGAATAACAAAGAATTTTAGGATTTTCAGCAGAACCTTTTAATTTTCCTCCACACTCCCTGAAGTTAGAAATTACTAATTTTCCTCTTTCAGGGGCCATTGAGTGGACCATACACAAGCATCAATGACCTTGTTAAAGGCTTTGATAAGACTGTCCTACAATCTGTTTTCCAGGTTTCCTATCTCTCTAATCTTCCATGAACATATATTATATATTAGTGGACAGGTTTCCCAAAGTTACTTAAGTTATTTTCATATGGCAGGTACCTGAAGAAGTAATAGAAGAACTTTTAAGTTCAATAGATACTCAACCAATAGTGCATGCAGAACCCAGAAAAAAGAATTTGTTGCACAATGAGCTTTTGTTTGTCAATGGTTTCTTAGGAATTCAGGGGTACCGGAAGGAAATTGTTGAGAACAAGAAGAAAAATAAGCCATTCAATTTCTTCAAAGAAGACCCTGATTCTGAGAATCACAATGGATGGAGTACAGTAGTTACTGAGCACAATTTGGAAGCATTGCATGGTTCTGATATCGGTGCCATCATGGTGAATCTAACCAAGGCTTCAATGGTAGGGCCTCACTGGAATCCGGTGGACACGGAGGTATCAGTAGTCTTGGAAGGAGAAGGAATGGTCCGTGTGGTTTGTCCGAGTGTATTGACCAACAAAGAATGCAAAAACTCGAGGTTTAGAGTTGAGAAAGGCGATGTGTTCACAGTCCCAAGGTTTCATCCCATGATGCAAACATCTTTCAATAATGGTCCACTAGTTTTTATAGGGTTTAGCACCATATTGAAGAAGAGTCATCTCGAGTTTCTTGCAGGAAAAGAGTCCAGGCTTCAGGCACTAAGCAAATCTATTTTAAGTACATCTTTTAATGTGCCAGACACAACAATACAACAGTTGCTACATGGTCAAGAGAAACAGAAAGAGGTTATATTGGAATGTACTTCTTGCGCTGAAGAGCAGGAAAGGATGATGGAAGAGGATATTGAACAAGAGGAAGGGAGACCAGGGGAGGGAGAGGCAGCCAGGAGAAGGGAGGAGGATGAGCATAGATGGCCAGAAGAGCATAAGATGGAGCCAGAAATAACAAGACCGGAAGAAGAAAGAAGAGAATTTGGAGAGAATGGGAAAGACAAGAAGAAGAAAGAGAAAAAGAAAGAGAAAGAAAAAGAAAAGGAGGAGAAGAAGAAACAAGAAAAAGCCAAAAGAGAGGAGAAAGCAGGGGAGGAGGTGCAAAGAAAAGAAGAGGAAGAGGAAGAGCAGAGCAGGCAAGCAGGAGGACAACAGCGAGAAAGAGAAATGAGTGAGTCAGAGGAATACCAGCAAACGAAAGAAGGAAGAAGAGGGTACAAGGAGCAAGAACAAACAAGGGAAGAAGAAAAAGAACAAAGTGAATGGAGATGGAATGGGAAAGACAAATGGAAGAAAGAAGGAGCTTTCTAAGGTGTATGACAACGGTCTTAGTTTTATATGTTTTGTTGTAGCTTCATTTCCCAAATAAGTTTTGTGTCATAGACTCTAGATAGTAGATAGCATCTTTCTAGGGGTAGCCCAGTCAACATGAAAATAATTATGTAAGCTTTTGTTTTCAGGTATCTAATTTCAAAGTCTTATTTCATGTTTGCACTTTCAAGTCTTTTGCATTTCCTATATTTCCCCATAGGCAAGATTAGTACTCATTCCTATAGTACAATGGAAAAATTACATTTTTAAAAGAAAAGATTGAACAACTTTTAACAAGAACAATCAAAAGAAAAATACAATGGAGGTTGGCTTTTTGTTTGGCTTTTTGCTAATTGGTTCAAACAGCAAAAAAAAAAGCGTTTGGTAAATAGCTTTTAAATCAAATAAAAAAGCTAACCAATACCTAAATTTACCCAAAAAAAACTACATTAACAGTTGGCTTTTTCAGCTAGCTTAAAACCAACAAAAACAGCCAATATTTTTAACTGATCAAACAAACCAACTAAAAAGCCAACTAATTGTCAAAACAACCCAGTGGTACTTTCGTTTAATTGAAAAAGTCAAAACAACCCAGTGGTACTTTCGTTTAATTGAAAAAGACATATTATGAGTATTTTTGATGAACTTTTATATTATCTTTGAAGCATTATATAATGATAACAAGAGAATGTTTATGGCACGTCAATTTCCATTATCCAATCGGAAGATCTAAAAGTTTAATGTGTGCTATCTTATTCTCATATTAACAAAATGGTTGTTTATAATTAACCTTTACTGTAATTTATTATACTATTTGTAACTTCATACAAATAAAACTAACGCACTACATATGATATAAAAACACTACTATAATTTATTATACTAATAAAAAACAATGAATGTGTATATAATCAGTATAATGCTCATCGCTCATCATCTGTGTATAATCATTTATAAAGCTACGCTCAGTCCTTAAAGGATATTGTTAAAGTTACTATATTAAAAAAACATTTAGAACAATTCACATGTAAAAACAAACAATCACTTTAAGGGGTGTTTAAATGAAATGTAAAGGGAAAACATAAACAAATCACTTTATGACAAATAAAAATGAATGAAAAGGGAAAGCATAAATAAAGATAAGGGTAGTGTTAGGTGATATCATAATTAACTGTTTGGTATAAAAAGATGTAAGGGACGGAAAAGAAAGAGACTAAACTAGAAGGAGAGATTTAATTTATAGTGAGAAATGAGTGATAATAATTTGAGGGTATATCTAATACCCTTGTGATTGGGTTAACCAAATCTCATAACAAATACTAAATAATCGAATGAGTTAAGTGAAATCATAATTTTGAAACCTAAAAAGCTCATTATGGTGCAAAAAGAATGGTAACGGCAGGTTTGCGAAAACAGAGACGGTAATAAAATAAGGTGATGCGGTTATCGATATAGCCAATACGATATGGCCTAAAACGTGGCTTTTTTACACTTTTACGCTACAGGTAATATCGGTTTGATACGGCCAATACGATACATCCTTATTTTTGCAATGTGGATCATACCAAGCACCCCAAGTAGAAACTGGAAACTAAATTCATTCATGCATTAGCTTTCCTTGACCATCCGTACCAATTTATTATTCAGAAATGTTCACCCCCAATATCCTTCACTGCAGAAGTGTTGGAACAAGATATAGAAAAAAATAAAACGAAATCATACAAATTTCAGAACAAAATTGAGCATTTACTGCAAAAACAATACTGTTTGTCATTCTATTCATTAGTATTCTTAGGAACAGGAAAGTAAATGAAATAAGAGGAATGAAAGTAGCATAGGGTACAACTCACTCATTATTCTCAGCATTGATGTAGGATACAACAACAGTAATATCATCCAGCTTTCCTCCGATATAACGAAACCCCGCATCATGTGCCGCTGCAGCAAAAGGAGTCTGTCGTTGACGATCCAGAGCTCTTTGTTGAGCAAGAGTGGCTATGTTTTGTGCCATCACCTGAGGCTCCAAACCTGCTCTCTTCGCTTGGACCACTAATGCAGAAATCTCATTGTCATATAAGTTGTCAAATAATCCATCTGTACCAGCTACTATAACATCTCCAGCGGCAACAGGAAATGTGAAAACCTGCCAAATTTAGAAGACTTCAGCACTTGTATCTGGTTTGGACAAAATTCAAGCGGAAGGAGAACGGAGAAGAACACAATTCTGTTAAATGAATATAGATCACGAGAAAAAAGGGGAGGGAACTAAATGACCATATCTATGTTTATCTTTTCTACGTTTGTGAATTGTGAAACAATATCCAAGCATATAAATGAAGCCTATATACATAATGTAACAATACACTGACATGATGAAAGCCTACAACGAATCTACATTTTAGTCCAAAGCATGGAGGCAATTAGGCAAAAACACAAGAGAGAAGTAAACAGGGTTAAAGACTTATTCTCTTTTTGCAACTATTATTACGGACTGCTCTTATCCTTCCAAAACTTTCTTATCCTAAAAAGGTTTTGTTTAAAACGGGAATGGGGGGAACAAAACTCAATCCTTTACTTTTGTTGAGAAACAAAACTCACATAATTTTTTTGGTCCAGCCCAATGGACAATGTTACAGGAATTATTCACAGTATCTTTTCACAGCCAAGTTTTTTCAAATGAAACTAGTGAAGACTGAAGGGCAAACAGGGCTGGGAAACTGCCAGCCACCATGGCCAGATCTTGTGCAGAATTGCATAGCATTTTCAAAACGACCTCTTCACCATTTTCCTTCTACTCGTAAAATGTACATCAAAAAGCTTCAAATGTATCTAAAGCAAATGGTAATGCTAACCATGAAAGCAACATTTGTACCTGACCAGAACTGGGTAAATCACCCCCATTGCCACTTGCCAGCTGATAAGGAAAATTGAAGCCATACTGCTGTGCAGGGGACCGAAAAACTGTAGTTCCATCTCTGATTACTATAAATCCACTATCCCCAAGATTAATAGCATGGATCCCCTGCCAAAAAAAAAGTGTTCAATTGGTAACCTTTTCACAGTAATAGATGTTAATCGAAGAAAATAACTCGGTTAAAAGTGATAGAAAATAATTAAAAACAAAATTTCAATAAAAACTAGATGAAAAATAATTCACAGCATGGGATATGCGATCAACCTGAAATTTTCCAATTACTGAAACAAATTACGCAGAGAAAAGGCATAAATTGGCTAACATGTGTCCTTGTCTTTCCGAAATTTTTTATCAACGCATAACTTAGAATCTCGACAGTAGAAATGGTTATATGTCAAAAATGGATGGTAAGAATTAAGATGATGAAGAACATCCATGATAATCCTCTAAAAAGTGTATAACAATTAACATGGACTACCCCAGTAATGTAATGCAAAAGTACACAAATAAAATAGCTGCCTCGATCTTTTCTTTTTTTTTTTTACTTTTTGTTTTTCCTTTTAAATAATTGAATCAACTGCAACAACAATAGAGAGAGACAAAGCACAACACCATACATGCAAATCTAATTCTGGCAACAAGAACTTAAGATGAGTGAAAGATAAATGCTCCATGAAAATTAGTGACAACACAAAGGCTTCCAAAGCTTCAATACATTATATTCCATTACATCAATATCATTAAGTGTATCACACCTATGCTCCCACCAAAGCGAGGTTTGGGAGATCAGATGGATGCAACATTTCCTTAGTTTTAAGAGGCGCGAGACGCAACGAAGCGCAATAGGTCTTTTTAGGCGAAGGCGTGGCCTTTTCGTATGTGAGACGCACAATTTCGCAAAAAGACTCCAAAGTCAATTTTACAACATATTTAATTGTAAAAACAACATAAAACGCATTACTACAACATACAAGTTAGGTAAACACTACTTTAGCACATAAAGTCATAAGATAATATGATTCTGAGTTTACCATATTCTCTTGAAAGATCCAAAGGTATGAAGATGTAGCAGGAGTTGATGAAATCATTTTAAAATAAAGGGGCTTTTTTTTCTCTTTTATTTAAATTCAAATAAACAACTATTTTTTAAGGGTAATCCAGTAAATCAAGCAAAGGTAAGTATTTTATTACCTGAAACATAAAAAAGCAAAAAAAAAGGTAGCATACGGGAGGCGCACGACGCGTGCACCTCTTTCTCGTCTCTTGTAGCGAGTTGCGCCTCGAGTTTCTCATGTCGCTTTGATGCGCCTCACGCGTGCTTTTTAAAACCAAAAACCTCTCCTAGTGATAACTAACAGGTTTTTTCTTTATTAACAATAAGATTGTTTCTGATTGGCTCTTGATAGCAAATAGCATCATCGTTTGCAACTTCACAACATAAGAAATAAACATAAATTACCAAGTCTTTTTTAATGTTCGACTTTCCCAAACCCAAGCACTTCAACGTTTAAGCTTTAAGAAGAGGTTTTCAAGTATTGTACAACATTTTCCACTACCATCATAAACTATAACAAGTTAACGACTAAAAAAAGCACCAACCTTATCAGTGAGAGCAATTATACAAGCTGTTGAAGAACCTATAACGTTAGTTTCAGCATGAGCTTTCTCCAATATTTTAGCCGGATCTACTCCATTAATAGAATCCTCCAAAATAGCTGTTACAGAATTAGACATAAGTAATCGAGAATAAAATCCAGCATCAACACCAACATCTGCCCATCCACCAACACCATCTGCAACTCCAATCACTTTTTTTTCTTCACAAATGAAATGAGCATCCTCCCCTCCAGTTGCCACCTTATCTGGATGTGGCAGGTAACATGATGCTGAATGAAGCTTCAAGGATATCTGATCCTCGTGTTTACTGCAGCAAACATGAAAAGAGTTGATCAACATTGCAGTTTTGTTAAATAAAAATTTTATATCTTAATTTGAAAAGAAAAAGGTTAAAATAATAATATTATAGTATTTTTACTCCTTTTAGCTTACAAACGAAATTTCTTCCTGCCGTATTTGTAAAGTTTTTCCAAATATTTTATATATAGTGTGATAGTGTGATCAATAATTCAATTACCCCTACTAAAAAACACATTTACTGAAACTATAAACATCCACTAATCATAAGTGGAATAACACTATAGCGAAAAGTTTTATTGCAATAGATTAGAAGTTAGGACTTAGAACTTGACATGATAGTTGAAGGTTTGAGGTTTGAGGTTTGAGGTTTGAGGTTTGAGGTTTGAGAATAAGTTTTGCACTTTAACCAAGGCCATGGGTGCAAATGATAAGAGTAAAAATACAGTTTCGATCATGGTCATTTGTTGTTTCTCATTATTCACCTACACCAATAATGGGTAGAAGGAACTTTTGATGAATTTTGCAACCCCCTTCCCCCAAGAACTATGTCTTTGATCCCTTAAACTTCACAATGAAAATAAGAGAAATAGTAGTCAGGCAAGCCACATCTAAATTCTCTCTTATTATACTTGTATTATTTATCAATATTACCATGAAAGAATATGCATACAGCATAAACATAATAAATCATAGAAAGAGAGTTTGATAATCTTACATGAAAAAATTCTATTAAAAATTTTATAAGACACCTTTGAATTAAAAAATATCCGTTACTTCACACAACTATTTGTATGGTTTCAAACCAGTAACCTTTATAATAAAGAACCACTAGGCATACCGCATACTACATCACCGAATTCAAGAATGAGCTAACTTGTATCATTCACTCAAGTTATCAAATCAAATTGATTCGTCTCAAAACACAATTAAGCAGAAGATTTTTTCTATTGCCAAGGAACATACCAGACAGGGTTATTAGCAGTATTTTCACGTGATTGCACATCCCTAGTAGTAATGTCGAATGGGACATCAGCAGCAGCTCCATCAGAATAACTTGCAGAAGATGACGCATGATAAGGCCTCAAACATTGTCCAAGAAACACCCTAGAGTCCCAACTCCTGTAACCTATACCAGGGGCACCAATACGAACAAAAGTAGAATCTCGAGTCCCCAAACTAACACTAGCTTTTCGGCAACTATGAGCACTTATATCACCAAAGAAAACAGAAGCTGGCTTTGCATAATCTACGACATTCCCACATCCCATAAACATGTTATCTACATATACATCTCCACCAACAGTTTGAGACCCTGAAGTGGCCATCGGATTCCTTGAAACACGACAAGAGACAACCACAGAAGTCGGCTTTACTAGATATTGATTAATACTATGACTACAATAAGACCTAACAGAATTGCAATCACAACTCTTGTTGAGAATTTTACCTACAAAGAAAAAGTTATTTTGCTCCCTAGACAAATACCGTCCAATAAAACCTTTTCTAAACGAAGACCGACAGGCAGTATTCAGCTTTGAAAAAGATGCCAATTGCATTTTAATCCCTTTAAAGCCAAAACATTCCCTTCATAAATCCTAAAAGAATACGATTGCAAAACCTAAAAACTTTAGCTCTAATCATCCACAATAAATCACTACTAACTAGTAATCAATAATATCAAAACAAATGTGAATTCCTCAATGTCTCCCTTGATAACGGAAATACAAATCTGGTAACCAAAGATACCTGGAAGTTAAGATTACAGTAATGAACTTATCATGGCATCAAAATTAATTACAACAATAAAAGTGGAGATGAACAACAATAAACTTGGATTTTAAACGCAAAAACTAACAGGAAAATTTTCTGGTGACAAAAGAAAAGGCAATTGGTGAAAAATCAAGGACATTTAACACAAAGATTACCTGAATATAGAATGAATAAATATGGAAGAAGATAAATGGATAATAGATAAAAAATGGATGAAAACCCTAATAAAAAAAATGAGGTGAATAGAGCAGAAGATAAAGTAGAATGTTGCCGAAGCCGAAAGAAGATCGGGGTACCTTCTTCCTTGGTCGCTGGTTGGTGTGGGAAGGAGCACAAAAGAATGGGCGTAGAATAAGATATTTTTTCTTTTTTTTGAAGATGGGCGAAGAATCAGATATTTTGTTTCATCACAAAACAAAAAAGGGTACCCACATAAAATACATATCATGGGCTTTTAGGACTTTTAGGAGTAGATTTGCAATGGGTTGGATAAGAATCGGACCGGATAACATAATAATTGGTCCCCTGCGAGATCATTTATCTGTAAGACTTCTCTTAGGTCCAATCCATTAAAATTTAATGAAAAAAATAATTTTTGTAATTGCACGCTTGCTCAATAGAGTTTTAGGAAATCTCAAGTAGACATTTAAAATTTGTCAAGTAGGAATTCACAGTATATTACGTAGATATTTAGTATACATCAAGTAGTCATTTAGAATTCCTCAAGTAGGGGTTTAAGATACATCAAATAGACGTTTAGGATACCTTAAGTAGCGTTTTAGAATACCTCAAGTATATATTTAGATACCTTAAGTAAGATTTATCATACCTCAAGTACGGGAAAGATAATCTTGTCATTAAAAATGTAATTGATTTAAACTTGTGACTAATAATAATAATCTATATAAGAGATTAAAAAGTCGAACCTACCTTCTACTCAATTGCATAGTGATCTACCAATTATATTAATTTTACGATGCCAAATAACTAAGTAATACATAATATATATATTTATGTCTATATTTCCAATTGATGTTTGTCCATATATTTATGTCTATATTTCCAATTGATGTTTGTCCATTAAAAATATATAAGTTGGACATTTTCCCATTTAGATAATTTAAATTCTTTCTATTCAACTGATTTCATTAATACCCATTATATGAATCTATTTATAAAGTGCATGTAACCATCCCTTTCCTTTTTGGCCGCGGCCCCTGCTCCTGCCCATCGACTATCATCCAACAACATTTTTTGTTGGAATGTTGAGCTGTTTAGCTCAACAAATTGATCGAAGTGATCCAATTTTTGGAAGAAATTGATCACTTTCACTTCACCTTAAAAATTAAACAATTCGAATTTAGTCAAAATATATACTAAGTTAATTAACAATTAACCCACTCAATTAAAAAATATATTTTTTATGCAATTTGAAAGCAATATTTGAGCTTTAATATCTTTAAATACGCTTAATGAAAAATTATAAAAAATATACATTAATAATTATGAATTTAAAGAGATTTCACATGCGTATATTTTATTAGTCAATTTTATTATTCCTTAAAGTAAAATATTTTAAATGAGGTAAACATTGCAAATTGGAGGTAGTATTATTCATTCATAACATAAAAGTTGATTTTGAAAGAAGACTAACCTAATAAACGAAGAAGATCGAAGAATTTGGAAGAAAAGATAATTTGACCACGAAACAATCAAGAAAGTAGAGATTGAAATTTGAGGATTTAGATGTGAGTGTATTTCGTCTAAGGTATGGGGTGGGTTTAAATAGGTCAACCCAAGTGACAATGCTCTTGGCAAGTTGGTAATGGAATCTAGTTTGATGTCACTTTCAATTTCCTAATTATCTTTATTTATCGTCCACTAATTGTACTTCCTACTATGCCTTTGTCCTATGCAAGATAGTCCCATAGTCTCTCTAGAGACATATATTCACATCATAGTGTCTTTTTCGGGTTAAATATTTCGAGTTAGTTTAATATCATATTTCGTGTTCATATTATTTTTTGCATAATTGATATCTATTTTAAAGTATTGTCAATGTTGGATTTAGGTACAACTTACAATGCAAGGTTTGCATTGGTTGTTGTATTTACTTTTTATATGCTAGCTAATTTATTTATTAAATCATAAATATCTTTAATTGTGCATGAAAAAACTTATGAGGACGTAATTTTTTTTAAATCTTACCCTGAAACTAATACAAGATATCAGTGGACTATATTTTAGTAACTTATAAATAAAAAATAAAATATTCATTTATAAAAAGTGTCACAAACTATTGCATAGAGAGTTGAAGAAACCATTAAGATTTACATTGATCACCGAAATTTGCATTGAGTTGAAAGAGCATTAAGATTGATCAACGAAATAAGCAAAATATATTGTAAATTTAATGGCGCGGGAAGAGTAATATGTTATTTATGTTTTTATTTTACAAAGCTTTATTATTGTGAATTTGTCATTTATGGATGAATATTGAAATGACTTTTAATTATTGGTATTATTAAATGGTGGAAGTAATAAGGATTTGTTTTACAATTAATTTTGATAAAATATGTCATATATGATAGTAAACCAGTTCTATTTTGTCAAACATATTTTTCTTTACAGTTTGCTCATTTGGTAATATATAATAATATAAACTATGGTCATTAATCTTATCAAAAATATTTTCATTGCTAGAATACATTGTATTTTCATCATCATTTAAATTTTAATATCAAGCTACTTTAAAATCTATTAATAGGCCATGTTATCAAGTGGCTCGTGAAATATTAGACTTGTATACTTTTTCTCTTAATTAGGGGTGCATCATTACTTTAGTCTTTAAAACTTGCATAATTGAGTGCCAGAGTAGAGATAAAAAGTAATTAACGTAGCCTCCTTTGATTTTTTCTCCAATCTGAGATCATAATAGTATTAAAGTTATTTAAAGGTGTGTGATTCTTTTTTGCTGAAGTTATAAAAAAAATAGATAATATTTTTTTTTATTGACGTGTGATTTCCTTTTTATACTCCTATGTTATTTTTGCTTAACATTTGTACAAATATACGTATGTGCTTGAACAAACACGGTATCTAAAACAACTTCACGAAGTTGGTTTCTCAAGAAAGTGAGTGAATAAGTCTAGGCTAGGTGTGCGAGCACATGATCTATGGAGGCTATCAAGAAAGAAAAAAAAAAGAAAGTAATATCCATTAATTTAAATTAAAAATTACATTTTACAACATTTGAATAAGTCAATTATCCATGCCAAGTTTTTAGCGAATGACCTTTACCGTTGACCAAAATTAAAAGAAGAAAATTGACCACTATTTTTTGAGATAAAGCTTATCCACTATTAAATCATTAAAATAACTATATTTTCACATATTTTTTGAATGTACTCTAAAAAATCTCAAAATATCAACTACACTAATTGCTAAAATATATTAAAAAACATAAGAATAAAACTTGGAAAACTCCACAATTAAAGAGAGTTTGTCAAATTAAAATTATTTATTGGCTAAAGTAAAATAACATAGCATTTGATTTTGACCAATATGTCTACTGTTAAAGTATCTTAGACTAACATTTATTTATAGTTATATTGAATAAATTAAAGAAAATAATATACTGTGTAATATAATGTTGACAATTTTCAAAATTAAAGAAGTAATATATTCAATACTGTCACATTGAGTGTTTCTAATACATAATATCTTTGCTTTTTTCTTAATATCATATGTTTATATATGTCGATACTAAAAAATCGCGCATTACACAGGTTTCTACGCTAGTATTATATAATAGCTAAGGCTTGTCTTATCTCACTAAACCAACTCATCTAACTCTACTCTTTAATATTACTTTTTTTATATATATAATTTAGGTAATGTCAATTAATCTTAGCTTAAATGATTTAAAAGCTAAAATAATCTTTATGTTGCTTTACAACCTTGTCCTCAACTTTAAGATAAGGGTTCAATAGGCACGTCATGTATCTTTTCTTCATTGAAAAACATTATAATAGGGGAAGAAGTAAACACAAATTAGTTGACTATATTATATAATCTTTTTAATATATAAAGTCAAAGCTTATTGAATTAATAAACTCAGTTGAAATGGACACAATTTTTCAAATAAGATTTATAAAAGTCTTACAACTCCATGATAAAAGATAAAAAAAAATTTTTTTTAATTATTGATATTAAAATGCGGTAATAACATAATATAATTAAAAAAAACACTTATATGATTGATGATCATATTTGTTTTTTCCAGATTTTTTTTCACAACATTAATTTCATTCATTGCTATTTAAAATGAGGTATTCGATATTGTAATAAGAAATGGAGTATGTAATATTCATTGCTATTATATTTAAAAGGCGGTATTCGATAGTATTAAGAAATTATAAGGAAAAATATAATATTCTCTTTGTTACTTTTTGTTTGTCCACTTTACTTTTTTACACATATTTTAAAGCAAATTTTGAGTATTAATATCTCTATGTAATATGTATGCATCATGGAAAATTATAAAAATTATACATTAAAAAAGTTTATATCAAAACAAATCTAAGAAAATTCCATAAGAATATATTTTATCTATAGTATATACTTCAAAAATCTAATTATAAAACTTTTCTCTCCTAAAGTGCAAGGGAGGTTCTGATCGAGCACGTTTAACATGTTCGATCATATAGGGCCCCGAAAATTAAAAGTGTCAATATTATATTACATAGTATATGTTAGGTGTTTAGAGATATAAAATTGTTAGAAAAATATCATAATTTTTAAAATTATATAAATTATATATAGGGCCTTTAAAAATTGATCAATTTATGTTCCGCACTTGTAAAGTTAAAATACTTAAAATAAAAAAAATATGGAGCGAGTACTTAACGACTATGAATGAGAGGATAAGTATGAGGGTATCATCACAATAAGAATGATATAAACATCTCATAATAATTTGTATTTAATACGTTTGCCAACACATATATTTAAGTCTTAATATCTCTAATGGTTCATAATTAAAAATTATTATAAAAAGTTGATATTAATAATTGTTGCGTTGAGACGAACCAAACAAGATCCCACTTGATTATGTTTTTTAAATTTTAACTTATAAATTAAAAATAAAATACAAATTAAAAGTGAAATGTGGATAGTATCCAAAAACTAAATGGAATAAAATCACTAAAACGAAGGGAGTATATTCCAATTACATTATTTATGGCCGGTTACCGATTACAGAACATTGAATAAGGGTGAATTGAGACATCACAACTTAATAAGAAAATTTTATATGAACTTGATCTATATTAACTTGCTCTATATTATTTTAGTATATCAACTATCAAAAATATTTAAAAAATAATTGTTTTTACTTGATGAAATACAATAAAATATAATTATTGAAAAACATTATTTATTTATTTATTTATTTTTGAAGATGAAAAACATTAGTTATTACTATCAAGTTGATGCACAATATGAACTTACGAAGTATAACTATACGAAGTAAGACTTTACAGCTTAATAGTTAATACTTTCTCCGTTTCATAATACTTGCTACATTTAACTTTTTTACGCAATTTAATGTACTATTTTGTTCATTTATATGTCGAATTATACACATTTAAAAATTATAAAAAGTTTATATTATGAAAGTATGCGATTAGACGATTCAAACAAGATTCCAGTTGATTATATTATTACTTACATATTAGCCGCAATATATAAAATAAGTTTAATAGTACCAAGAAAAAATGTAGCAAGTATTTCGGAACGGAGGAAGTAGTTAACAGTACCTCATTGAGGAATAATAAAAGGTAGGCAAAAAATACTAATTTAGTCATGTCAACAATGAGGTGTCTTTGGAGTGCTGCTTTTTCGCTTTACTATGTTGAAGTAATGCAATTCAATGCAAGTAGGCAAAGGCATCCTACTTAATTGCAGCGTTGAATAAATGCATTATTGATCTACAAAGTAGAAACTCAATCAAACAAATATTTCAGTTTCTTTTGTATGAACCCCTTTCATATACTTCTTCCCTTACATTATACTTATTATATTTAACTTTTTTTCAGTCTAATGCGTTATTTTGATAATTTATATATTGAATTATACACTTCCAAAAATTATAAAAAAATAATATTGTGAAAGTGTGCGATTAGACGATTTAAACAAGATCCCACTTGACTATATTGTTTCTTACGTATAAGTCATAATAAATAAAATAAGCTTGAACGATGAATAGTGTCGATAACGAAAATGTAGCGAGTATTTCAGAACGGAGGAAGTATTAGCCTATTTTTTTAATTATAAGCGATCACTTTAATATTCTAAGTGATCACTTTAAGACAGAAAATACGTATTGTACTAGCCAAATAAAGATTGTCTCATTCAATAAATTACTTTATATCACCAAAAGTATAATGATGTAAGATCTTGGAAAATTTGTTTTCAGAGATAAAGTGAAGAATTTAAATGTAGGGAAACTGATATAATAAATAGATTTAACTTTTCGCGATATTGAATTTAGTGGTATTAAAAAAATATCACTGGTTCATATTTTTAGTGTGATAATTTTTTGTTTTATTTTAAGTTTCACTATAAAGTGATTTAGTGACATCTTATTCGGCCGTTAGTGGCATATGTAATTGTTGTTATAGTCTATAGTGGTAATTATGAGAAATGTTACTAGATCATATGTCACGAAAAGCTTTAGAATGATTTATTATTATGTTGATTGAGGGTCTAATAAAATTTCATTAAATCAGTGACATTTGAATTAAATGACGCTAAATATATTCCACTAAAAGCAAATTATGTTGTAGTGAAAAGTATATAGTCGAATGATGAATATAATAGTGAATAGTATTTTAGTTGAATGATCGATACATTAACAAAAAATTTATAGCTGAGTTGAGTGACTTATACACTAAATAGCTGTAAATTATTCACAAATGACTGATAGTTGATACACTGTAAAAATATTATAGTTGAATAAGTTATAGGTATTTATTCTGGATATTTGGTTTATTTTGGATTCGATGTTTCGGTCGGTTCAAAATTGATTCTTGTGTCCACATTAATTTTAAAATATATTAAATTCATTTTAAAATCAGGTTAAGATTAAATTCGATTACAAATTCGTGTAAATAACAAATCGTCGGATTAGTTAAGAATCAATGTCAAATGAATGATACAAAATAATTCTCGAAACTAATTGTGAAATGAACAATATATAACCAAGTTTAAATTAAAAGTTTTTGTTTTAAAATGGAAATTTTTATAATTTGTGACTAGTGATGAAGACAAATATTATCTGAATTGATAGTTTCAAAATTACGTGAAGCTTTAAATTAGTCAGAAAAATTATAAAAAACTACCTAATGTATAGGTCTATTTGCAAAAAACTATCTAATGTGATTTTTTTTGCAAAAACTAGCTAATTTAATATGTTTCTTTGCAAATGACTACCACTTAACGGAAAACGTTAGTTGACCGTTAAGTTTGAGGGTTTGACCAATTTGAGAGGTTAAGTTGTCTATGTGGCAGTATCTTATTAGTTCTCATATTTTTAAATAATTTAAAATTAAAACACATAAATTAACAAAATAAAAGTAAAAGATATTTGAAGTCATTTTTACTTATCATAACGATTTTTTTTCAAAATACGGACGTCGTTATTATCCTTAACTTTTTCGAAAATTCGGTCGAAACAAGTAATTATTCGCCTATTTTCCGGTACGTCAACCGAAAAAGATATTTGACGTCATTTTTACTCATCGTAACGATTTTTTTCAAAAAACAGACGTCGTGACATGGGTAAAACGTTAAATATCTTTTTCGGTTTACGTATCGAATAATAGACTAATAAGTACTTGTTTCGACCAGATTTACAAAAGAGATACCCAAATTAGGGTAATCACAACGTCCGTTTTTTTGAAAAAAATCGTTATGATGTGTAAAAATGACGTTAAATATCTTTTATTTTTATTTTTTAAATTCATGTGTTTTAATTAAAAATTATTAAACAATACGAGGATCAATAAAATACTGCCACATAGAAAACTTAACCTCTCAAATTGGTCAAACCCTCAAACTTAATGGTCAACTAACGGTTTCCATTAAGTGGTAGTCATTTACAGAGAAATATACTACAGATTAGGTAGTTTTTTGCAAAAAAAAATTTCATTAGATAGTTTTTTGCAAATAGACCAATAAATTAGGTAGTTTCTTATAATTTTTCCTTTAAACTATAAATTTTAAATATTATTTTTACTACTTTGACCATTAAATTTGATTTTGTGATTTTCTGATATTTAATTAGCACTTTTGTACATTACTAATTAGTTAGTTGACTGAGTTTAAAATAAAATAGGATGTGCGTTTAGAGTAGGGGGTCGGGCCTCCCGCAGTCCCATGTAGCTTCACCCATGTTCATGTTAATGATATTTCGCATTATATTAACTTTTGATAACGTTCAATTAATTAATCATATACAATTTAAATAAAATTAATAAAAATAAGAAATATAGCAACCGATTAATTACCAAAGAAAATATAAATTATGACATGAAAATATCCTCTTTAGTTTGAGCTGCTCCTGAGCATTATGAGCGTTGATATTTTATTTTGTTGTCCATTTTCCAAACACAAAATTAATGTGTAGGAAAATAGGGTCTAAAAAACAATTGTTGTTAAATGTTTGGGATGAGGCGTAATTATTTCTAAGAGTGTGAGTGTGTGACCAAGACTATAAACCTAACCTTGTTTACACTATTCATTTTGACTCTCAACACAAAAAAGTATTGGGATATTGTTTGGTATAGTTTTTTTTCTTAATTTTTATTGATATTTAGATTTTGGCTTCTTGATCAGATAAAAAGTTAAAATAAATAATTGATGATGACTTTTTACTTATATGAAAAATCGACTTTTAAAAATGAAATAAGTTGTTTTAATTGACCTTTTTTATTGACTTTTGGCATATTAATCTTATAAAAAATTAGTAAATGAGCTAAATTCAGCACTTCACTACTCCAATAATCTAAATCTCCAATAAGCTAAATAAGACTTATATTTTATTCAGAGTAATTATCGTCCTTTTCAGATAAAATCTTAATAGGGGCGGAGTAAAAATTGATAAATATTACGAAAGCCCTGTATAATTTTAAAAATTATGATATTTTTCTAATAATTTTGTATATTTAAACACCTAACATATACTAAGTAATTTAATATTGAGACTCTTAATTTTTTAGGGCCCTGTATGATCGAACATGTTGAACATGATCAGAACCTCCTACTATGAATCTTAAGATTGAGTTTCACTACCTTTCAACTTAACCTAGATTAAAAAACACTATCAAACATTAATTTGATGAGTATGTAAGAAAAATGATACTATAAATGGAAGATACAGAAAATATGAAACAAAAACCAATCATTTGATACCAAATGTTTATACAAGGAAATTATGATTAGAAATCCGCCAAATTTTAGTCACGTTTTTATACTCATTAGTGCGTGTTGTATGGGGAAAGTAACTTATTAAATTTATTTAGCATAATAGAGTATGTTTTTTTATAAATTAAATACACTCTGTTTCACAATATTGATTATACTTGGTATCTTGTACAATAATTAATAAAAGAAATTATAAGATAGCTTACTTTTTGTTTTATATTTAAATTAGAATTTAGTTATTAGCTTTAGTATGTGGTTATTATTTTCAAATTTTGTTATTTGCGTAAAAAATATTAAAAGACTTTTGATATTCTTATAATCTTCAAAGTATTAAATTAATGGACCAATGAAGTTATTTTACTGATTTTTACTACCTATTAGAAAATTTTGCATAAAAAACAATTTTAAATATAACCAATAAAAAAGAACATATAAAACGGGATACATAACCAACATTATTAAACGGAGAAAAATATTTTTCTATAAAGAACCAAGGGTCCAAGACGAATGTTTGAAACATGTTTGGTTTATGATCACATACTCCCTCTATTCCATGAACTTTGTATCATCTTTTATAGTTCGTCCCATTAAATTTGTTCTATTATTTTATATCATGAATCATTTTTTTACTCATTTTTCTTAATTTTTCCATCATTGTATGAATGAGGCAATTTTCATGATTAATAAAGGGACTACAATAAATAGAAGTATAGCTATATATTTTTAGTAATACCATTAGTTTTTTTTTTTTTTTTTTTTTTTGAAGATCACCATTAGTTACTCCTAATAAGCCTAAACAAGAATTTAAACATATTATACCTTTATGTCGTTTCATCAATCCAATAGTAACATGATAAAAATTAATGGCATGGAAAAACGAATACTTGACATAGTGTATTCAAGTAGATGATTGAGATAACTTAAAAAAAATAAAAAAAATAAAAGTAGATGATTGAGATAGTTCACATCAAGTACATATATATTGAATAATTTTTTTCTTGAAAAAGAAAATTGTGGTCAATAAGTATTTGAAGCTCATGTCCAAAATAAATATCTACGTTTTGTGTGATAACATGAAGTATTTGTCAAGTTCACCTTGACTTTTTATTTATTTATTATTATGGAGAATTTAGATTTTAGCATTATAGATAATTGTTTACTCGAAATAAGAAGCAATGCAAATAATTGTATAGTAAGTGATACTAATCAATTATTTATTTGTATGATTGTATTTGTATTGATTAAAAACTAGATAATACCCGTGTCATGCACGGTTTTATTAATTTTTCTGACTTATTTGTATAAATTAAAAAATAAAAAATTTACAGTTTTATGTTTTAACGATTTAAAAATATCTTATATTTATTTTTTTGAAAACAATATCCTAAATTCATTTAGTAAATAAATTATAAATATTTTATCAATAATTGAAAAAATATAATTTTTTAATACATTAAATGAATAATATTATATTCATAATTAAAAAGTAGAAAAGTCAAACAATGACATCATCATTGAGTTTTGGAAGGAAAATTTTTATTAAAAGAGTGACACGTAAGCAATTTTTAAAAGTGATGACATCAGCCGTGTTTTGTTTTAGTAATAGTTATAGATAGATTTAATTTTTATGTTTATAAGCATGATTCGTGAGTATTTCTTAACTAGGATATTCCGTAAGTTAGCTGATGAATATGTAGGGGTTTGATGTGCTTGAGTTTGGAGTGCGAAGATAGAATGTTAGTTGATTAATGAAGTTTAGTTCTAACGAAAGGAAGTGTTTATCTTGATGATGATTTTAGTATATTTGCATATTCATCTTATTAGTTGAATATTCATGAGCTAGGTTTTACCATGAGACTTAGTGGATAAGACTGAGTTCAAGGCCAAAAAGCCTATACTCCTATTTAGTTTGCTTGTCTAGCTCAGTCTTGTATAGAAATTGAAGTGAATCGGCCTATCTTTTTGTTTGTATGACTCCTTAAATGATGATTAGTGAAGCCCCCTTGCCCAAGCTTTTTCTTGAATGATATATTCCTATAGTGTAATTGTCATCTTAATTAAGGATCCAATTCCAATCAAAACCTTAAAACAACCCCTTTACCTCCTCTACTTCTAATTTGTGATCCAGCTTTCATCCTTGCGATTCGATCACATCTTGCCACTATACTGTCTAGTTATTAGAAGGTTCAAGGCAACTGTTAATTTTTTTTTATTTTTTTTTGTAATTCGAATTATCAGCAAATTATTTGGAGAGTTCAATATCACAATTTATTATATCTACAAAAATAAATTAATTATTAGCATTAATGTTCAAGCCATATCCTCAATAAAGCAGCAAAAACCATGAAAATGGCGGACTGTAAATTAGAACTTATATCTCCATTCATGGATTTACTAACCCCCTCCCCTTTTTTACATACTTAAATAAATTAGGGGTAAAGGCATTTGGCTACAGTTCTAAGCAAAAGTAGTTGAATTACAACATAGTACAATATTTTTTTTATAGCCACTTTTTTTTTTTATCACTATGAGAGCAGTAGAACCATCAAAAAAATCCCAACTGCCTCTAGTTTTTGATTCTAGGCATTAATTTTGCAAAGTTACCCCACCTAAATTTATGTCTGATTTTGATTTCTCTGCAACATCAAAGATGCCCTGTACAATCTAGCTTCTCAGCTCCTTCCCATGTCTTTACTGCTAAATTCTGGTCCTCCGAATGCTGCTGCTGCGGCTGCCACATCGAGGCCACTTCCCATCGATGAGATCAATGCTGTGAGGCCGTTGTTTGAACTCCCCCCTGCCGCCATTCCCAATCCTAGAAAGTCGAGGGTTGGCTGTTTCGGTCCAAACATTGATGAGTTTCCAATCATTAGTTCCTTCATTCCGGACCCTTCATCACACGGCAAGCCTAGCCCAAGGCCTGACAGGACAGGACGAGTCTCAGGCTCAACTTGCGGTGAAACCCATTGAAGACTTTCTGAAGGCGCAGCAGGTGAAGTTGATGAGACAAGCCCAAGACCGCGAAGTAATGAACCGCCATTAGCACTGCCAATTTGAGCAGCCTTCTGAAGTAGTGCTGTGGCTGACATTGCTGCTTGTGGAGGCGGAGCGTATTGCCTTCGTTCTTGACCAGCAGGTCCGAAAATCGATGACCCATCATTTGTAGCAAGGCAAAGTGAAATGGGTTCTGATGATACGGGCAGGGAAAGTTCTGGTGGCGGGCATTCAGGTCGAGCCATGGTTTGGATGAAATCTGAGAAACCCGGATTTGGGAGGGACGGTAAACTAGGTGCTGCTGGTGCGGTTATGGTCGACGCAAATATGGTAGCAAACACACTGCTGCTGGTGTTGGCAGCAGCACCACTGCTAGAACTGCAAATAGTGCTACTGTTACAGTTATCATTCAAACCCGTCACAGCAATCGAAACCGGAGGAATCGAAACGTCCGAGACCGGACCGGGATTCTCTGCTACTGCTTGAACTGAAAATATAAAACAAAACCAAACATAAGTTCAAAAAAGGGTGTTTCTTCATCAAACAGAAATGGCTTTTTTCAACACTAAAAGAAGGAACTTTAAATAAAAGTCAAAGAGTCAAATTCAATCATGGTTTCCTTTATCATCTCCACTTAAAACTTTTGAATCAATTAGATCTGCACATTAATGAAAGTTTATAAAAACATATTAAATCATTAGATCTTATATCCACAGGGAAGAACACCCTGTTGTCATCTTTTTAGTCATAAGCTTTAATAAAATCTTATAAGTCAGCATTAATAAATACGCAACTTAATCTAACCCAGAAAAAACAAATATTAGTAACCGACAAAAGAAACTAAATCCAAAATAGATATCATCCAAATTTTAACAACAAACAAAATTTAAAGACAATAAAACTCAACATCCAAATCCAAATTCTATAAAAATTCCTTCAAAACAACATCACAAACAAAGATCACACATTTATACCACCTAGTAACATAGTCATCATAATCATCATCATCATCATCCCCATATCAGGATAAGGGTTTAGAAGGAAAGCTCACACACCATAGGCAAGATTATAAAAGGAATGATCATTTATATATATATATATTATATATATATATACCTGAGTTTTGAATAGGCAAAATAGATGACACCATAGAAGTTGATTGAGTCAAAAGGGGAGGTTGAAGAGGCCGAGTTCTAGGCGGTGACGACTTTTTTGGCGGTGGTGGAGGGGGTGGTGTTGTTGGTGGTGGCGATTCGATTGCAATGGAAGCTTTTGAATCCAATTCCATCTTGTTATTATTGTTGTTATTGCCATTTATAGGATTAGGAGGACGATGATTTCTTGCACTTTCTTCAGCTAAAGCATCACAGAATGCTCTGTGTGTGATAAAACTATCCCTCCTACATAAATCAACAAAATTAAATTCCAAAACAATTTCACCTAAAATGAGAAAAAAAAACCCCAAAAAAAGGAAGAAAATAAAAAGGGTCAAAAACCTTGAAAAAATTGTTCCACAATCACACTTATACTCTCTGGTACCACAAATCTTGATATGAGCTTTCCAATCAGATTGAACAGCATATTTCTTAGAGCATTTTTCACATTTCCATTTCTTTTCACCATGTTTTCTGCAAAAATGTTTCTTAATTCCAGTCAAATCACCCAAAGCTCTTGAAGGATCATGATGAACACAACTAGGTTCAGGACAAACATAAACCCTTTTTTTAATCTCTTTACTTGTTCTTTGTCTCAATTTCCATGGCAAATTATGGCCTCTTCTATGTAATTGAAGATTCTGATCTCTTTGAAACCCTTTATTGCAAATTTCACACACAAATCTGTTGGTCGCCATTAATGTTTTTGGTGATAAAGCAATCACCTCTGCATCTGGATCTGCTCATTCAACACCCAGACAAATTACAACTTTTTCAAAAAGACAACTATATATTAATTAAAAATTAAAACCCAAAAAAGATAGAAAATCGAAATTAATAAAATACTAGTAAAAATAAAATACCAGGCATTCCAGGCTGATTACGCTTCTTTTTAGGTGGAGGTTTTAAGGGTTCAATTTGATCGGCGCTAGAAGAAATACTTGCATCACCAGTTTGCCCAGTACTATTCGACATGGTTTTTGGTGAAGAAACATCTAAATCCGCCGGCATATCCAAAACTTTTTAGGGTTTTTTTTAGAAAGAGAAAATAAACCCCTCTTTTTTCCTCTCTCTCTTCACCAGCTACCAGTCAATCTCCTTTTATCACTTCAGTATTTTTGATGGGTATTTTTTTTACTTCTCTCTCTCAACTACCAAATGGTCCCTGCAGTGATGATTCTCTGACTAGATGAACATGACACTACTTCACCAATTACAGCATATTTTTTCGGTAATTTATTTATTTCTACTCAAAATCAGTGGATCTCGGATGAGATAATTGATTCCGAAAAGGGGATTTAGGTTTAAATTGAAGATGAAAATGGTAGATTTGGGATTTGGAGAATATTTAGGGAAAGATCCAAAGAGAGATAGAGATTGAGGATAAAGTATGGAATGGAAAAGGAATAGGGATGTTGTAAAGGCGGCGAGGTGGAAGAAGAGGAGAAGAAAGAGAAAAATGATGCAGATGAGATGAAATTATATTATAAAGAGAGTGTTGTGTTGTGAAAAACTGAAAATTGTCAACAGTACACATTACTGTGTAGAAGTCAGGAAATAATTATAAAAAAGTTGAACGGTAAAAAATTATTACTCTTAGCTATATATATATATATATATATATATATATATATATAGCTATATATATAATCAAAAATATTAAAAAGTAACATGTTTTTTTCAAAAAGTAACACATTTTTATGTAAAAAGTAACACCTTTTTATGAGACCTTTTTAATAAAAAGTAACACTTTTTTGTAAGGTTGATTGGTTCTCACGGTTCTCATATACGGATGGTTCTCACTGGAACTTCTTCATATATATATATATATTTTATTCTTAATTTATAAGTTAAAACATAGTTAAGTGGAATCTTGTTTGACTTGTCTTAATGCAAGGATTATTAATATTAAATTTTTATAATTTTAGTTAAACATAAATAGAGATATTAAAAATTACAATGTTACATCGATAAATGTAAAAAAAGTAAATAAAATAATAGGTTAGATAGGAGGGAATAAAATTCAATGTGAAATTGGTTTTACAAGGCACGTTGCAAATCGCTAGTGTCCAACTTTGAATTTACTTCTATCGGTTTTATTTCTCCTTGATAAATCAATTTCGAGGTGTGCAAAGGCCAACGTGGTCACCCCGTCCGTTTTCGTACTGTTTTAGCCAGAGGTGTTTAAAATAATATTAAAAATAATTTTACACTGTTATATAAATTATATGGATATAAGATTTGATTTTGACTCGATTTAAATTTGATACTCAAAATCAATTGAATGAGGTGAATGAAAATCTCGTGTTAATTTCATAGGGTCGTCATCAACATCATTATACTTATTGTTTTTGTTAATTATGTATTATTTGTATTTACCCGACTTTATCGCTCAATTAGTGTGAGTTTTGTGCTTTTATATTTGCAATTTTGAGATTCTACGCTTGATTTGGTATTATGATGCTTTTGTTTCATTTTGGGTTTAATTTGTCATAAATAGTCGCAATTTGAGCATTTTTGGCGCATTCGCTACTCAAATAACCCCGAAGCTTGAAGTAGTGAGGCCCCCAATCAACTAACCCAATTCTTAAACATCGCCACCCCTTTTTTAATAAAATTACTAAAATGCCCTTAAATCCAATTTTAATTATAAAATCAACCATTATTATTTCTAAACTAAATTTCTTAATAATAATTAAATAAAAATAAAAATATAAATTTTAGTAAAGAAAATAATTTTTAAAATCGAAAAATAAACCTGATCACACGTTTTGTATTGAAATTTGATACATAATTACTCCTTTGCCCGAAACATTTGGTACGAAAATCATATTACTGCAATATTTGTAGCATTAGAACCTAGACTTCAAGATCTTTCCAATGATATATTATATGCCCAATTCCGATAACCGAGCGAGATGTGACAATCGTTTGAAGTTTATTTGTGCTGAAATTTGATACATGTTTATTCTTTTGGTCATACCTTTTTATAGAAAAATCGTATTAGTGCAAGGTTTACGGCATTGGAAACTAAACTTCAAGAGCTTTCCAACGACATATTATATGCCCAATTCTGACAATCGAGTGAGAAATGACGACCGTTTAAAGTTTGCAGTAATTTCTAACGACCAAGCCATGGTTGAATCGCACAAAATGTGCGATCGGACCATGGTGGAATTCAACCATTTGAGTTATAGCCATTAGAGTGAATATGTCTCAAAATTGGGCATATAATATGTCATTGGAAAGCTCTTGAAGTTTAGTGCGATCGGACCATGGTCTGGTCGTTACAAAATGTGCGATCGGACCATGGTGGAATTCAACCATTTCTGACAATTCTGACAAAATGTGCAGTAATTTTGTGCGATTCAACCATGGTCTGGTCGTTAGAAATTACTGCAAACTTTAAACGGTCGTCTTTTCTCGCTCGATTGTCAGAATTGGACATATAATATGTCATTGGAAAGCTCTTGAAGTTTAGTTTCCAATGCCGCAAACCTTGCACTAATACGATTTTTCTATAAAAAGGTATGGCCAAAAGAATGAACATGTATCAAATTTCAGCACAAATAAACTTCAAACGATCGTCATTTCTCGCTCGGTTATCGGAATTGGGCATATAATATATCATTGGAAAGATCTTGAAGTCTAGGTTCTAATGCTACAAATATTACAATTATATGATTTTTCTATTTAAAGTTATAGCCATTAGAGTGAATATGTCTCAAATTTTAGCACAATCATATTGATTCCGCAATCATATTGATGCTCATTTTCGTTGGACATTGTAATTCAATTTTTAGTTTTAGCTTGTTTTAGTTCAATGAGTGTTCGGAGAAATTTTTTAAAGAAATGTTAAAGATTGAAGGTTTAAAAAGTAATCAGGGGCAATTTTGAAATTCAATATATAAGAAGTGGCGATAAAATAAAACGGGTGGCGAAGTTTAATAATGGGAAATATTATGTGAACGTATGAACTTTTTTTTGAATAGTTAGTTTCAACACACAAATAAGCGCGACTACATGTTTTAGTATCCTAGATGATTTGCAAGAACTTGCAACCAAAGGAGACAACACCAAACCCATAAAAATTTATCGTTATTGAATACTTTAAGCTACTACTAATAAAGCACTAAGGTTAATTGGTCTATAACGAAACCAAGAGTTTTTATATATAATTGATGCTTTAAGTCCTTATATTCCCTCCGACTCATTTCAATTGTCCCATTTTTTTATATGGGCAATTGATTTTAATTGTCTTATTTTTATTTTTATCAATGATTTTTTTACCTAAATATCCCATGTTCACATAAGTAATGACCAATATACCCTCACTTTTATTACTTATAATACCTCAATTACCACTTTTACAATTAATTTAATCAATTAAAATATCCTAATTACCACCTTTTTAGTGGACCGCATCCCACTCTCAATATTCGTGTTCAACTCAAATGGGACAATTGAATTGAGTTGGAGGGAGTATTATGTAAAGTATATGAATGTACCGTGTACTCGATGTAAGTTTATTGTGTGATTTTTATTTTTTTGAACTTGTCTTGACAGGGGGCATATATCAAGTATGAGGATAGCTATGATAGTTAAAAGTCAAAAGCACAAGTTTAAACATGTCAACATCATTAATGATAATTTAACTTGTGAAAGTTGTGTGATAAGTGTGATTTATTTTTGGGTATTATTATTTGTCGCCACCCTTTTACTAAAATCGCCACCCTATATATAATAATATTTTCTTAATAATTTTAAAACTGAAAAACTCTAACATCTCTCTAAAAGTCTCGTAAAAAAACTCTCTGAACGAAAACAAGCTAAATTTAGTAATCGAATAACAATGGCCAACCAAAACGAACAAGATTACGATTCGGTAAGTTTATTAATCATTTCGGAATTGAATTTTTTTTAAAAAAAAAGTGAAAAATCGCACGAAATGTGCTTTTGCACCATGGCAAAATCGCACAAAACGTTTTTCCCCCTTTTTTTTAAAAAAAATTAATTTATTTAATTATTTATTTATTTAATTAATTTATTAAATGTGTATTTATTTAATTAATTTATTAAATGTGTATTTATTTAATTATTTATTTAATATATTTAAAATATTTATTAATTTGTTTATAATATGTTAATATTATTAATTATGTTGATGTTAATTATGTTTATGTTTTGATTATATTAATTTAATTTATTTAAAATATTTATTGTTTTGTGAATAATTAATTATTTAATTTATTTTAAATATTTCTTGAATTTTATTAAGTTGATATTAATAATATGTTATTGTTATATTGATATTGATTATGTTTAGAATATATTTATTTAGTATTTATATTTGCAGGATTTTGAAAACTTAGGTGATAACGTAGATTATTCCGATAGATTTGTTACGGATAGACAATTTGCATCTATAGATGAACTACATAATTGGGCTGATGAGATTGCAATTCAAATTGGTTTTCAATTTGTACGTGCTTCTTATAAACATAAGGAAGGACGTACAAGAAAAAGTTTGTACTTACGTTGTCATAGATATGGTAAATTTAGGGGTGATTTGAACTTAGAAAATGCTGTTAGACCTGGTACTACATGTAGTGCGTGTGGTTGCAAATTTATGATCATAGGAACTAGCCGTAATCCAGAAGAAAGACCTTGGACGATAAGAGTGTGTCCAGGGGAAAAGGGCAGACATAACCACCCGTTCTTTGTGTATAGGGAAGGCCAAGTAAGAACAAAAAGGCTGAATGCAGATATTAGGCAACATATACGGAATCTCACAGCCACTGGCATACAACCAACGTTTATAATGACGTCAATTAGGGAGAACTTTCCTGATTATTATCCTAGCATGAGTCAGATCTATAACATAAGACAAGCATTAAGGAGAGAAGAGATGGATGGTATGACTCCTCTTCAGCATTGTCTCTTTTTGGCCACAGAAAAGAATTACATTGTATGGACAGATTTGGATAGAGACGGGCAGCTGACCAGGCTCTTAATTGTTAACCCCATATCTATCCAGATGATACAAACGTGGCCCTATGTTGTGTTGATAGACACAACGTACAAGACGAATAAGGCAAAGTGGCCCCTTTGCGAAATAATAGGAATGACGCCAACAAATCACAACTTTTTGGTTGCATTCTGTCTTATGCGAGATGAGGCGGCCGTGTCTTATTCTTGGGTGCTGGAGAGGTTGCGTGATATATATGGTACTGTACAGATGCCTAATGTTATCGTCACGGATAGAGACGAGGGTTTGTCTGCAACTATTCGTGATGTCTACCCAGGTAAATAGATAATGTTTATCCTTTTATTTGTATACCAAGTATATGTAATTATTTTTAATTTTGATTTTTTGTTTAATGTAGATGTACGTCATTTACTTTGTGTATGGCATATTGGAAATGATGTAGAGAACATGGTAGACAAACAATGTGGTGGTAAGAAAAACGCACAGGGGCAGCTCTTTAGACAAGGAAGATGGAACCAGTTGGTTTAACAGTTTAACGAACGAAGAATTCGAGAGGAGGTGGAATGAGATTGTATCGAGGTGGTCGACCAGGAATAGAAGGGTCGTGCGTTATTTAGCTGGGACATGGATTCCTCATAAGGAAAAATTTGTGCGTGCCTGGACGAATGGCTGTATGCATTTTGGCAACCTTACTACCAGTAGAGTTGAAAGCCAGCACTCATCATTCAAGTATTATCTTGGTAGCGGTAACAGCTCATTCGATACCCTGTTCAAAAAGGCACATGCACAGATGACTAATCAATAAGCCAGAATAAGACAAGCGCTTCAGGAATCCATGACTTCGATTGCCCGAACATCTAGACTTCGCGCATTTAAACCGCTATACAGAAAAGTTTCCGTTCATGCCTTAGAAATACTGTCAATGGAGTGGAACCGGATGATAGAGTTGGGGGATTATGTTTTTGATAAATGCGGTTGTGTTCTTCAGCATACCCATGGTATACCCTGCGCATGTTTCCTGTTTTTGACTGTTAGGAGTACTGGTGTACTTCACCCAACCGATATAAACATCTTTTGGAGAACTTTGAGGTACGCCGAGGCCGGAGACGAGGCTAACGAAGAAGTTCGCGATGCAAACGCATATGACAAAGACTACTTCCAAGGCTTGGTCGATGAAGTGTTAAAGGCCGATCCCGCTGTGATCAGACGCATGTCTCAGGTACTTGAAGATTAACTACATCCAGATGGTACGGATATACCTGAGCCACAAGCAAGCCCACCGAGGAAGGGAAGACCGTCGACAAGCCGAACCCTTAGGAGAAACAAAAGCGCATTCGAGCATAGTAGATCATCCTCAAGGGGTCGCAGTTCGAGATCTTCTTCACGCGGGAAATCAAGCGGGAGATCAAGCGAGAGATCAAGTGGCAGAACCACTCAAGCGTCAGCTGGAATCAACTTCAGTTTCAACTTGTCTGGTAAATGTGTAACATATGTTTATTTTTATATTAGTCTCGTTCAATTGAATGCGAATAATATTGTTTTTTTCAGATGGTGGTGCAGGGCGTGACTTTTCAATGTTCCCGTGGCCACAGTACATTCCTTATATTCTACCGCCATACCTCTTTGATTGGATCTATGTTCTAGGTGATGGTAATTGTGGTTTTAGAGCGATCACCGTTACCGAGATGGGGGGCGAGGATAAATGGCCACTTTTACGACGAGGGATGTCCCTTGACATGGAAACGCATCGAGAACAATACGCACGCCTATTTCTGTCACCGCAGGTTGTGGAGGAACATATATACAGGATTGGTCGACATTCGCATGGACCTGCTAGATTTGACGATTGGTTGGATTCTCAAACATTATATGCTGCAGCAACGTTTCTTAACATTGCCATTGCCTACTATGGGGCTCCCGATTGTCATAGTCAATATAATTTTTTAGTTCTTCCACTTAGAAGAATGGCGGGAACTCGTGGCGTAAATAAACTTATCCATCTTCTTTGGGTGAACCAAAATCATTACGTTCAACTTTTAATGAACGATGATACATCACCACTGCCGCCAATTCAGCAAAATTGGAGAGCGACAGCTGACATTACATGTTTAGAGTTGGCACGACCCTATCAGAGTAGGATATCTCTATGGAATAGGATGGTTGGGGGACAGAGGCAACAAGGAAATAATACAGCTGATGATGCAGTCAACTTGGATAGTCCGTAATTATTTTATTGTATTTAATTGTTCTTTAATTGTACTTAAGTTCATATTCTTCCAGTGTATTTATGTCCATATTCTTTCATTGTATTTAATTGAATTCATACAGAGCGAAATATAAAAGTGTTCATCAAATAAATATAAAGTTAGTTCATCAAATAAATATAAAGTTAGTTCATCAAATAAATATAAAGTTAAACAAATAAACATAAGTTTCAACAAATAAACATAAATCTAATGTGGCCCTTGTCCCTTGTACAGTTGCCACTCGGCCAGTAAATCTCGCAATCCATCTATATATAAATTAGCAGCTTCTTGCTCCCGAGGCTGCCAATCCTTAACGTCTCCCATCCTGGTCAGTGGAGTAAAGCGGGCGATGGCTTCAGATGCAAACTATAAATTAAAAAAAACCAAATATTAGCTAACCATTTTAGCATAATGACACATTTAAATATAAAAAATAAGTCCAAGCACTAACATAGGCCTCCTTGTTGTCCGCTATATCATAAGAATTGGGGGGTCCGTCACCGGGGATGATAAATGCATGGGAGCACACCCTAAACCAGTCTATGTACTCGGGTACTGCCTCTGATGGAAAAGCTGCTACACGCAACTCTCTATGATCAACTTTGGCACAAACAGGGAACCTATTCCATGTCTCCGTGTACATAGTCAAATGAGGGAAGGTTAGTGAGTAGCCTCCCGTAGCTGGTCGGTGAGCCTCGGCGAGTCTCAGAGGGGGGACAGGAATAGACTGTACAAAACCTAGCTATCGGACTGTCCTCTCAGGCAAATACACCTCGATGGTATCAAAACAAGTGATACCCCCAATGAATGTGGTGCGTGAGTGCGGATTCAGTAAAGACCTTGGGTTATTACTGTAGGGAGTCCACTCAACCTGCATAAGACAAAAACATTATAAATAACATAATATAAAATGACAATAACAAACGTAACGATGTGTTAAGTTAAGTTCAAAACCTGTGCCTCTGTCAGAGAGTCCAGTATGCTCCTACATTCTCTCAGTCTGCTTAGCTCCCGGGTTGGCTTCTGCGGGGACCACATCTTCGCCCTGGTCTTGTTACGGATATCTGCTAGGCGAGGATGGGGGCGAAAGGACGGGAAGTACTCGTAAATCCATGTCTGTAATAGCGTCAGACACCCCGCAATTGTCCGGCAGCCAGCCCTCGACGTTGTACCCAATTGGCGATAAAGGTACGCCAGCGTAACAGCACCCCAAGCGATCTCACCCTCATCAGCGGTAACAGCAATAACAGGGTGCGGTCTCATCCCAATTCTGGTCTTATCGACCAGCAATGTCGAACCCACTACAGCCATATAGTAGGCAGTCGCCTGCGTCTCCAAAGACTAAGAACGGTGGCACAGCTCCAGTAATTCACTGACGTTAATGCTGCCGTTAACGAAGGACCCCTTTCTCCGCAACTCAGCCATCGGGTACCCAAATAGACTGGCCAGGCCCAACTTCCACTCCGCGTCAGGAGGATCAACAGGAAGAGCACCATCAATACTAAGCCCTAGACGTCGTGCAACATAATCGTCATCTCCACCCAAGGCATGTGGAAGGTGTTGGTATCCGGCTGCCACCTCTCCACAAAGGCCGCAATAAGAGCACTATCGATGTGCTGGTGCATGATGTACGGCAGACGGCCCAGCTCAGTGGTCGGTAAGATCTGGTACAACTCATCAGACATGTCCTGCAGTCTGATGATAGAGTCCAGCTTCCTCTTCCTAAGCCGACACTCTAAAATTGGAGGGTTACGCTCCAACCCTTCGAAAATAACCCGCGCTATATGCCCTCCATAGCTGGGAATCAGACGAGTCTAATCACCCAGTCCGCCTCAGAAGAGCGTGAGCGCCTACGCCTCCGTGGAGCCGCATCCTCAACCTGGCTGCTTCCAGCCTGATCAGAAGGTCCAACCGAGCTATGATGTCTACGCTTAAGCCGACTCGGCCCACGGATTCCAATCCACGGCCCAACCGACTCTTCCTCACGCATATTGCAACTCATTATCATCGCGCCGGTAAGCGTATCACTACGTAGGCTCGCCTCATGGTCAAGCTCAGTACGCACTTGGTCTAGCGTACTCAATCGTTGGGCCTGACTAAATCTGGCCGCCTCTTCCTGCCTAGCCCTCCTAGCAGAACCCGTAACCCCTCTCTCATGGGGGTCCCCCCTTAATAAAGTCGGTCTAAACGTATTGCCGCTCAACATGCCTCTAAAATACCCCTTACCTTTACCGTGATTTCCAGCCATTTACTACAAGTTTTATAATTTAATTAGTTATTATAACATAATTTAATAAATTAAAGAAATAAATTATTATATGCAAATAAAATTATAATAAGCAAATAAAATAATAACAAATAATAATAATATTTATAAACAAATAATAACAATAACAAATAATAATAATATATATAAACAAAAAATAACAATAACAAATAATTATTATAAACAAATAAATTATTATAACAATATTAAATTATAAACAAATACACAATAACATATTTAAAAACAAATAACAATAATAACAAATAATAATAAATAATAATATTTATAAACAAATAATAACAATTTCAAAAAAAACAAAAAAAAACAAAAAAAAATTAAAAAAAAAACAATAACAAATAATAATAATATTTATAAACAAAAAATAACAATAACAAATAATAATAATATATATAAACAAAAAATAACAATAACAAATAATAATTAAATAAAAAAATAATAAAAATCGCACAAAAAAAAAACAAAAAAAAATTAAAAAAAAAAAAGGAAAATCGCACAATTCATGCGATTGTACCGTAAAATAATGAATGGATTGGATGGTAAAATCCATGAATTGTATTTACTATCCCAATCAGCAGTTCATGCGATTTTTGCCTTATTATTTTTTTCTTTTTTTTTTTAATAAATTTTTAAACGAAATTTAGTTAAGAATTATCTCGGTTTTGCGATAACGATTCCTAGTCCAATGCTTAGGCCCGATAAATTTTTTAAGGAATTTTAGAGAGTTTTAGAGTGATAAGAGTGTTATTGAGTTCGATTCTAGTGTTTTATACTCATTTTAAGTCCAAGGGCATTTTCGTAATTTTAATTAATTTTTAATTAGGGGTTGCGATTTTATTAAAAGGGTGGCGACAAATAAAAATCGGGTAATATTTTTGGTACCTAAAAATTGATCATCTAAAGACTCAGATGTCTATTAGTCCTCGAGATAGCCAAACGTCCACAATATAATGCAAATTAGTGTTCGCTGAATTATTTTGCGGGACAACCGCATTTGGATGTTTTAGATCTTCTTAACTAGCCTAATAACTTGTAATGTGATGTTTTAGATCTTCTTCCTCTCCTTGGGATTTATTGTACAAAATTTTTCCTTTATTCAAGCATGCCCTTAATATACTATTGGGTTAACTTTAATCTTTGTTTGGGTTATCAATTATATGATCATTATCTAATATACTATTGGGTTAACTTTAATCTTTGTTTGGGTTATCAATTATATGATCAATATCATTATAAGGGAATTCTAATCATATCGATTATATTATTTAGCTAATATTGAAGGAGTATGAAGTTATCTTCATAATCATCAATAATTTGATTCGGCAAACACACAATAGTCAATCAATTATTAGCTCAAGTTATTATAGGAACAACAATCAATATGTTGGAAGAAAACAATGTGTTTCGTCTTACGAGTTTGTTCGGTATTATTGTGATATTTTTTGGGTGTTTATGATTTTCGAAGTTTTATGATATATATTCTATGATAAATAAATAATTAATTACATTTATTAAAAACATAATAATTTTTAAATGTTGACAATTAAAAAGTGAAAACTATTTTTTTTCTTCTTATTTTGGCTATAATTTTTCAAACAAAAAACTAAAAACAATAAACAATAACAAATATAATTACATCAGTTCTTATTTTTCTATTGTGGTTTTGCAAATAATGAAAACATCAGTTCTTTTCATACCGGTTTTGTATTCTTTTGACGATACAAAACAACATTTGAATTAGACTTCCTAGAAAAATGTAGTAGTAAACGTTGCCGACTGAATGATACCGACATGTACGAGCAATGTGCGACGATGCACTAATATTACCATGTGGTGTTGCTAGTTAGAGAATCGTAATCGTCTAAATTTGATTTGACATGACAAACATAAAATTCTAAATTTACCCATTTTTTTTGAATTCAAAACATTTTAATTTATAAATAATAATTATTTCGATTAGAACATTCTAATATGTAGCTTTAATCATATGTATTTGGTCAAGGTATGAAGTCTAATATAAGAGAAAATAAAAGCAAATAAAGTTGAATTGAATTGGATTATTTTTGACATAGATACTAATATGCAAAAACAGTTCATAAAATATAACTTTCATACTTTTTAAAAATTGTATTGATTAATTTAGAAATTATAGTACTTTTATATTCTCCTATGAATTAATTGCAAATTAATCTTTTAATGGATAGAAGATCCGCAGTTCGAGCAAGGTTGGGTTGACCCTCTACCGATGTATGCGTGAAGTTTCTTGATCGACGCTGCTTTTACTCTCCTTGAGGTATTAGATATGATTTGTCCACATCTTTCAGGAAAAATAGCCACCACCCGGACTCTGCCTTGTGCAGAAGACTGAGAATGTCTTTTACCTTTACCTTTTACATCTTTCAAGTTTAGTGCTTTTGCGAATACAACCTCAATGTTTATTTTTTGCGAATTTACAGCCTCAAAAGTATCAAATTGTAAACCATTTAAGCAAAGCGACCGATGACCAACCCAAATGACCTTTAACCAGCCTAAATGACCGTTGACCATTACTAATCACCATTGACTTTCATAATTACCAATTATACCCTTGCATTGTGTTTTAGCACTTTAACGTCAAGGGAAGGGAAAGGGAGGAGAATTATTTATGAGAAATAATAGTTGCTCTCTAACTGGCCGAACAAGACCTGATTCCAGACAAGAAGTTTTAGTCATCTTGGTAACAATTTTTAATACTCGCTCCACCCCTTTTTATTGCCCACTTTGGGTTGGACACGGATTTTAAGAAAATGGTAGTTGGGGTATTTTAATTGATTATAGTAATTGTAAATGTGGTAGTTGGAGTATTTAAATGATTATAATAATTGTAAATGTGGTAGTTGGAGTATTTAAATGATTATAATAATTGTAAAGGTGGTAGTTGGGATATTTTAAATAATATAAATAAGGGTATTATGGTCTTTACTTGTGTGAACATAGGGTATTTAGGTAAAAAATCTTTGCCAAAAATAGAAAGTGCACAGTTTGGGTGAACTGACCAAATAAGGAAAGTGGACAATAAAAAAGAATCGAAAAAAGTAATAATTTATTCCATAAATTTTCAGTTTTAACTTTTATTTTCTGGCTTTACCCGTTTCCACCATCACAATATACTTCCTCTGTTCCGTTTTAGTTGCACCATAGGGGTTTGACACATTTTTTAATGGCTGTCAAATTAGTATGGTAAAAGTAGGGATAATGTATGATTGATGGTGATATGTGAGGTAGAAATAAAAAAAATTAGATAAAATAAGTAGATTATTTTTGCCAAAAATAGTAATGTTGCAAGTAATATGAAACTTCCAAAAATAATAAGTGTTGCAAGTAAAATGAAACGGAGAAAGTAGTTCAATTAGGCCAATAAATATTGGTTGAATTGACTTTGGATAAAAAAAGCTAAGCAAATTGGTGTACCTTGCCTACAATAATTGCAAATTGAAATCTATAATGGTAATGGTAGTCAAATCAAAATGTACACACTGCTGGAGCCTGGAAGGCTAGCAACGCATTATGTGTGGTCTGTGCGTAAAACAAATTGAAGTCAAATGGGTGCCCCGGATAATATGATAGGATTGGGTGGGTTCTCTTTTTGTATGCAATGCTATCTCATCTATTCATCTATTCCCGTCACTTTAAAATTGCTATTAATACTGACATTTTATAAGATTAAATATTACTCCCTCCTATTCTACCTATTAGTCCCATTGATTTTTTTTCACTATTCACTTATCACTCTTAATTTGTATTTTATTCTTAATCTATAAGTTAAAACATAGTCATGTAAGATCTTGTTTGATTCGTCTCAATACAAAGATTATTAATATCTACTTTTTATAATTTTTAATTAAAAATAATTAGAGATATTAAAGATTAAAATGTTGTCTCGGCAAGTGTGAAAAATCAAATGGGACTAATGGATTGAATAGGAGGTAGTACTATAAGTGGCAATCTCGAGGGCAGACTAATATTAGAACTATACAAGTATGTGTTACATGGGGTTACATACTATTTTTATCTCATTAGTTTCCACTTGTGTCGACACGACGTGAAATTAAAGAAGATGCTTCCTTCTTTCATTCTTTCTAGCTTTCCAGTTCGATAAATCTATGTATGGGAGACAGCTCTGATCTATAGCTTGCTTGCTTTCTTGCATAAAGCCTAAAGCTTCTCGTACTAATCATGATCATCTACTACATTGTCATTTTAGTAGAGGTTGAGGTGTTTGATGGCCCGAATAAGGGTAATTTTTAGCTGAGTTAGTCAGGCTAGGTTAAGCGTAATTTTTTAAATTGTAAAAAATGTTCTTTCTTATTCTTTTAATAATTTTTAAGTCTAATTAAGTCGTAAATTTATTATTTGTTCTAGATTGTGACTTTAATTTTGTTAATCAAACATATAAAATAAAGTTACATAACTTTAGTAGGTTACAAAACATATGATAAGTTCAAATATTTGCTTAACATACACCAAATGTAGATTTTATCATCGGGAATCACCATATATCATACATAATAACAAGAAGATTTTGTATGTGACTTGATATAAATTCTATGTGAGACTCTCTTCCTATAACATCATTTCTCCCTACTATAGTGCTGGGGAATGTATATCGGAAATATGTTTTTTTTTGAAGTTATCGGAAATATGTTTTGAGATACAAAGAGTTTCATTAAATTCTGAATACATAGAAATTAGAATGAGGTAAGAGAAACTTAAATGAAAGAAGATACAAAAATTACATACGAGTATTGCAAGTTCTCTATGTAAAGTATTAGAGAAGAAAAGAAATCAGAAATTGCCTATGTGTCTCATATAAATCTCTTGTAAAAAGTAACTTACACATGCCTTCTATAGTTATAAGAAAGCAAACAACCATTCATGAAGTAATATGTTACTTCATGAAACACAAAATTGATTCACAAACTAATGTTGGCTTTTAATGAATTTATCCCAATATATCCGATTAATATATCCACATTAATTGTAGGTAATTATTGCATAACTAACAAAATCGAATAAAACGGACATTGCAAAAACCAGCGCGAAACTCACGACCAGTGAAAATCTTTGCGACCCGCGAACTCGCGACCAATGACAAAAAGTCGCGGCCCGCGAAAAGTGTTTTTTTCAAACACTCGCGACCCGCGAGCCTTTTCACGATCAGTGAAAAACATTTTCCACAAAATAAGTAACTTTGCAATCTTGGAATGTTTCTAATTAATTATTTAGTTAATTAATTTATGTGGATTAATAAAATATACTTTCTAATGACCACTATACGCTTTAAATCACAACATTATTTTCTCTTAGATTGAATATTTTCCTGATACAATGACCAGTATACGCTATAAATGACAGCATTATTTTCTCTTAGCTTGAATATTTTCCTGATACTAATTTTATGGTTGGATGAGAAGAACAATAAAAGTACGGAGGCTAAATATTAAAATAAATAAAAAAAGGTTAACCTCTAACTCTATGCTTTATTAAAAATTTCCTAATCATTAAACTAACATATTTTTAATATTATGATAGTTATGCTACAAATATATAATCAAAAAAATTACAGAATTCAAACTTTAAAAATTGATTATAAGGGTGGGCTGCGGAGGTTGGAGCCTTGCCAGCCTCCCTTGTGGCTCTACAGTTCTACACATACTTTTGACCATCACAAATTCTTGCTATAGACCGTCTATAGTATAGACGGGTAAATATGGGCCGACTCATTTGTTAAATGAATAATTGAATAGTCATATCAGCCATTGGGCTGGGCTATTGAGAGAGTCATCTATGTCATAGATGGTCTCTCAGAAGACCTTCTATTTGACCATTGGTTATCAATTGGGTGATCTCCAAATCTTTAAAAATTTGATTCTCATCTGCCAAAACAACACTCAATCTATATTTTTGAGTCGTATTAAAATTCAACAAATGTAACTATGATACCCCAACGTCATTTTTGTCAAAGGAAACACTTGTATTATGCTAATAAGAACTATTCTTGTAAGAGACTGTATGTCTGTACGAGACTATTTCTCGGTGAAAGGACCTCAAATAAGGAGCTTATATTCTCATAATTATACGTATTAGATGAATTATTTAACCTACTGTAAGCCTATCTCATACAACAAATTGTGTACTACTAAAGGGTTTTGGAACAAACTAATTCAAAGAGAAAAAGTATATGTCTCATATTTAGGTGTTGCATATTGAGATCTCCATGCAAATCATATGGACTAATAACGTACAAATGGAGCATTACAATATAGAGTTGAATCTAATTCATATAAATTAAGCTTATTATTATGCTAGGATATTCTTAATGTGGGGGTGGGACTACCCTATCACAATAATTATGTCCTTTATTATCAAATAATAAACAATTAATTAATTTAATTGCGGTTTAAAAAAGTGAAAGCAAGTAACATCTATTATTACTTAGAATAAATCTACGTCCAAACACCTTACAAAAAAAGATTAGACAGGCCATTAAGACTAATTACCAATTACCATTATCTTAAGAGTCTAATCGCTTTCTGATTTCTTGTGTTGTAATCATTGATGTACAATCAACCACTCTTTTGATAATGCAATTTCAAGATTGTAGTCTTTGCTTAACCTAACTTTACTGCTTTTCATCCCAACCTTTTGTTTTTTCCTTTTATTGTTGGATATACTTGCTTGGAAAGGAATCGACTAAGTAAAACATTATTTTGAGCACTAGCATAAGTCTTAAAGCTATTTTTTATTTATTACTCCCTCGTATTTATTTTAATAGTCTCATACTCCCTCCGTTCCTTTTTGATGTTTCTATTTGGGTTTTTCACCAAGATTAAGAAAAATGGAATCTTTGGTGGTAGTGGGTATTATTTTAATTATATAGTAGTGGAAAGTAATGATTGTATTGGAAGTATAAGAGAAAAAATAATTAAATAATAGTGTAATGTAATGATTGTATTGGAAGTATGAAAAAGAAAATAATTAAATAGTAGGGTGAAGTAAGGAAAGTGGGGTTTTAAGGGGTAAAAGGGGGATGAAAACTTTCCAAAAATGGAAAGTATTCTAAAGTGGAAAAACTTATGGAACTACCCGTTATAGTAAGGTGGAAAAACAAAAAGGAACAGAGGGAGTATCATTTAACCGAGTATACTTGCTAATGCAATAATTATATCATTAATATATCTAAATATATATAATTAAAAATTTTAAAAAGTTGATATTAGTGATTTTGTATCGAAATAAATTAAACAAAATTTCACTTAACTATATCAATACTTTTAGATTAAGAAAAAATTTAATTAAGAGTAATTGATGAACAGAGTCAAAAGTCAAATAAGACTAATAATTTGAATAGAAGGGAGTATAATTATTGGAAAAAAAATTTCTTACTATTTGGTAAAACTAGTGAAATTATCATATTATATACTAAAAGTCTTGAAAAATTCCAAGTGGCAATCTTACATTAAATGATGATTTGGCAAAAAAACTATTGGTTACATATTGATGAGGTCTTTTAATGAATGTCAACTAATTTATGACTATATAATAAGTTTTCTCTTTAAAAAACTTCTCTTGCAAGCTTAATTTGAAACTATCTTTGAAATAAGAGAATATTTCATGATTGAATATATTTCTCATTATTAAAATTTATAATATACTAATTTTTTCTATTTTCTAAGCTTTTCTAAAGATTTTCTCATCATTTTTAATTTTTATTGATTTAGAATTGGATTTAGAATTAATTCAGGTACATTATTTTTTAATTAATTTTTCATGTGTTGTAGTTGTACAATATGTCAACCCAAAAAAATGTAACAACTAAAAATCTTTTCTTTAACCCAAATTTCTCAAAAAGCTATAAAAATATAAAACTTATTTATTTATTTTTTTGATTATTTATTTACGTGTCTAAATTATCAATGAAAATAAAGCTTTTCTTACAAGCTTAATTTAATACTCCCTCGGTTTCTTTTTGTTTGTTCACTTTATCTTTTACCACGCATTTTTTAAGTAAATTTTAAGTCTTAATATCTCTAAGTACGCATCATAAAAAATTATAAAAATTATATATTAAGAAACTTTACATCAAGACAAATCTAACAAGATCTCATATTAATATATTTTATCTTCAATATATACTTCAAAAATCTAATTCAAATTTCTTTCTCTTATAAAGTGGACAAACTTAAAGTGGACAAATAAAAAGGAACGGGGGAGTATTAGTTTTAGGTTACCTTACCTTTTCATAAAGTAAATTTTACCAAAAATAATTTTTTTTCCATATAAATCGATTTTAACAATTTTTCTTTCAAATTTTTTCTCTTCTCTAGAATGACGACTCTTTTTCAATTTTGCTTTAGACTTTATCACAATCACACGTTGTCATTAAATAATTAATAGTTATTTCTATTATACATTTTATTCAAACTAGATAATTTTATAACGATAATATATATTTGCATTGCCATTACTTAGAAATTATAATTATATTTATCAACACATTACAGTATGTTAAGAAAGAATTAGGGGCCTTGCACTACGATGACAATACTAAAGTCATATTGAGTTTATCTATGTTTTATTAAACTAAATTTATATACTCCATTTTTAATTGATAAATGCATTTCTTTTTTTAACATTATTATACATTTGATAAAATATGCTCGATTTTGTGTGATTTTACTTTTTTAACATTATATATACATTTCTTTTTTAACATTATACTCCCTCCAAATCATTTTAGATGTCTCATTTCCTTATTTGGCAAAATCATATCAATTGTCCCATTTTTTTTTTTGTCTATCTTTTTTTTACCCAAATACCCCCACTTTTCCAATTTCCAATACCCAACTATCACCTTTTTAATGGACCCCACACCAACCTTAATAACCGTGAAAATCCAAATGAGACATCTAAAATTATTCGGAGGGAGTATATGTATAGTAATAAATGAATCATGTAGATCCCATTTTTAGCCCGTTTAATTTTTGTTAATAAAAAGTCCGTTTAAAGCTCAATTCAATTAAGGTCTGATCTGTTTAAAGCCCATATATTTAAGGATTGTTTTCGATCCCATAATGGACCCTCATTACACAACTCTTACCTTAAGAAACTCATTTTAAAAGAATGGACTATTCGAAGTCATCCTTAGTTTTTGAAGTAAGCATCCACCAAAGAAGTCTTCCTAAATGGACCCTAAAGATTCCATTGTATGTAATTAAGAGGCCCATTTTAGTAGTTTTTTTTTTTTTTTTTTGAATTCATAGGAATATCAAATGTGGAATTTAAATATTTGTGTGATGGACTTTAAAAAAGCGATGCTGATTTCGGCCAATCAAAGCTCTATTAAAACAAATTGAGTTAAAAGGTGAAATTTTTTAAAAATATTAAAAATTAGACTTTTAAAATCCAATACCCAAAGATAGATTTTTACGCTAAGAGGGTGTTTGGCAAATGACTGATAACTGATTTATAGTGATTGATTTGACCAAATGATTTTATTAACTGGTTTGACCAGCTAATTTTAAATTCGCTGCTATGAGCAGCTTGTTTAAAAACAGTTTATTCATATCAATAACTTGTTTCAAGCAACTAGTTTACCAAACACTAGCATTAGCTGATTTAACCATCCAACCATCTATTTACATCAAAATAAGCTACAATTGCTCAAAGAGTCGTATTCAGGAATTTTTTTTTTATGGTGGACACATATTGCATCAATAAAAATAAGCAAGGAAAAAAAAATTTTTTAAAAAATGAAAAAAAAATGAAGGGAGTAGGTGCAGAAGACTAGAACCCTAAACCCTTTCTGTCTCTTCCGTCTTCTCAGTTCTCACAATCTCGCATTCGACATTTCTACCCCATCCTCAAAACTTCCTTAAGTCTCCGAAGCCAGTCAAACCTATCCATTTTGGCAGTAGAAGGTCTCATTCTCACCATTAAAATGTCAATTTCTAGCTCCACCAAACTTATTCGTCAATTATCAACCGCTCCCTCAATGTCAATTTCCAAAGCAAAATATAAACTCAGAACAGAACATGACCCAGATAAAGCCTTACAAATCTATTCTTCTGTTTGTGATCATTGCAGTGATCATGTCTCGTCTCGTTATGCACAAGAACTCACTGTGCAACGTCTTGCCAAAGCTCGTCGTTTTACTGACATTGAAACCCTTATTGAAGCCCAGAAAAAAGACCCCAAAATCAAGCAAGAACAGTTTCTATGTACTTTAATAAGATGTTATGGTAAAGCAGGTATGTATGATCATGCTATTAACACCTATAATCAAATGGAAGAATTGGGTACTCCTAGAACAACTGCTTCTTTCAATGCTTTACTTGCTGCTTGTAATCATTCTAGAATGTTCGATAATGTCCCCCAACTGTTTGATGAAATGCCCCAAAGATATAATTTTGTTCCTGATAAAGTTTCTTATGGGATTTTGGTAAAGTCTTATTGTGAGAAGGGTGAGCCTGAAATGGGTTTGAAAACTTTGAAGGAAATGGAGGATAAGGGAATTGAGATTACTGCTGTTACTTTTACAACTATAATGGATTCATTATACAAGAAAGGGAAGATTAATGATGCAGACCATGTTTGGCATGAGATGGTGAAGAAAGGGTGTTCTATTGATGTTGCTGCTTATAATGTTAGGATTGGTCATGTACATGGCAATGAGCCAGAGGATGTTAAGGCTTTGATTGAAGAAATGGATGCTGTGGGGTTGATACCAGATATGATTAGTTACAACCATTTGTTGACTAGCTATTGTAGGAATGGGAGGATGGATGAAGCTATGAAACTCTACAAAGATTTAGAGGCAAATGGGTATAAGATGAAAGCTGCCACATTTAGGATTTTGATTTCTTATTTGTGTATCAATGGAGATTTTGATATGGGTTATGCTGTGTTTAAGAGGAGTGTTTTTCATAACAAGATCCCTGATTTTGAGACATTGAAGATCTTGGTTGAAGGGTTGGTTGCCAAGAAGAATAAGAGGGATGCTAAAGGATTGATTAGGACTGTTAAGAAAAAGTGTCCCCCTAATGTTTTGAATGCTTGGAAGAAAGTAGAGGAAGAACTTGGTTTGATTCCTCAAGAATCTTCTCCTGATACCCCTGTTGATCAGCCGGCGGTTGTAGGATAGTGATCTTAATCGGGGGAGATTTCGAACATTGTTGACATGTTTAACTGCACAGGGCCTTTAACGTATTTGTCATTTTTTACTTGGCCATTGATTTTAATGAGCTGTGCAATGCCATAAACATTCAGAAGTTCTTCCCTTAAAACTCCCTTGAGGCTGATTTTGTGTGCATTCCCTAATTGGAGTCAATTTTTTTGCTTTTGCTAGCTTGATAAATGAAGGATATTGGAGCATTAGTTTCAGGCATCAATTGATCAAATCATGTGAAACCGTCAAAGGTGCTTTCTATAATCTGAAATACTTGATATATTATGGTAATTGGTAGTATTTATCATTTAAGTTTGTTTTATATATTACAGTTAATGGGTAAAACAAAATATATAGTTCAAATATATTTTGTTTAAATCGTCTATTCGTATACTATTATAATTTAATTTATTTTAAATAATTTTTAGCTATGCATAATTCAATATAAAAATGGTAAAAAGTGATATACAACTTTTGAAATAAGTGTGTCATGACTCGGTGAAAACGACCAAGTTGGTGAAATACGTGAAAATTGACAGAAGGGGTATATATCACAAATTCACAATAGATGCGGTGTATATTCGATGTAAGGTACACGTATATTCAAAATTTTTGAATTTAAAAATATTTACGAAAATACCACTGAAAACAAAAGGTCATCTCTCATCATCAAATCCAATATCTCACCCGCAGGGTCTGGGTGAGTGAAGGTGATGGACAATCCATATCCATACTCCTTTCATGGAAAACCTAAAAAAAATCATCTCTAAACTAACAAATTTGGGTATTAACCAAGTTTTTATACTAATAAAAATTACCCAAATTCTTGCTATAGACCGTCTATAGTATAGACGGGTAAATATAGGTCAACTCATTTTGCAAAATAAGCAACTGATTAGTCATCAGCCTTATTTTTAAATTTAAAATTATTAGGCTGGGCTGTTGGGAGAGCCGTCTTTGCTATAGACGGTCTCTCAGGAGATTTCCTGTAAGAATTAAAGAATAAATGAGTTTAGTTTGAAGAAGGTTGGGTATGAATTTGGCCTAAAAATTTCTTAGGCCAAACCAACGACCCAAGTAAAAGAACTAGCTTAATGGGTTAGGATCCAATTAACCATGTAGACAATCAAGATGCGCAAATTGGATAAGGTTTTTTCGCTTCGTATCGAATCCAAATAAGCGGTGTAGTGAACTTAGATAAGCATTCAAGTTCTCTCTCTTATTTCTCTCCCCTTTCTCTCTGTTACTGCTGTATGGTCAACACTTAACAATGTTGTTATATCCATCAATTAGTACTATCAAAACCCCAATAAAGCTTAACAATGGCTTCTACAGAAGAAATCTCCCGCTTTCTTCATCAACCCTCAAGGTGGTTTCAATGGCGAAGGGCACAAGCGACGAGACTGACGGCGGAATAGTCCAGACAATAGCCATAGCCGGAGGATTGATCTCCACTCCTGTCATTGCTTGGTCACTCTACACTCTTAAGACTACTGGTTGTGGGCTTCCTCCTGGACCCGGTGGTTCGATTGGAGCCTTGGAGGGTGTTAGCTATTTGGCGGTGGTTGCCATTGTAGGATGGTCTTTGTACACTAAAGCTAAAACGGGTTCGGGTCTTCCTAATGGTCCTTTTGGTTTGCTTGGTGCTGTTGAAGGTTTCTCATACTTGTGCTTGCTCGCCATTCTTGTAGTGTTTGGATTAGAGTTCTTGCAGAAAGGTTCCCTCCCAGGTCCGCTCCCAACCGACCAATGTTTTGGGTAATTTTATGTTTGTTTAAATTTAAATTTTGTATGTATGTTGACTAGATTATATCAATAAAATCAGCGAAAGTTCTAATAAAAAAATGTTTGTAATTCTTGTTTATGTGCACAGTTTAGGGCTGAATTTAGATATCATTAAATTCGAGTTATTGGTGAATATATTTTTGAGGAAATAGGAAGATTATTATATGACTCTGCATCATGAATCATGAATGGGAAAAGGTGAGTTATTGTCGGTTTTAGCCTATTTTTTGGCCATTTGAAGCAAATAGCAAATCCAAAGAACTAACTAGGATCTGGGTTAATAAATTATTCTTAACTTGTGCTATGCTAGGTAGAATTTAGGGGTGTTTTTAATTGTCTATGCTGTTATAATGGTGCTTCCTGTTGGATTATGTATTGAGCTATAAATAGTAGAGATATCAGTCCAAGCTAAGCTATAAATAGTATGTTATATGTGACTTGAGTCGTGGTACAATTCGTGTGTGGGCATTGGCGAGGCTCAATAGGCTCGAATTGACTGATGTTTCAGTTTAAATTTACAAGAGTTCAACCAAGGTTTGTGATGAGTCGAGGAAAGAAGGCATGGCAACATCAAATCTACTCGATTATCACTGCCACAAGAAGACTAACCTGTAAGTTGATTCAATTTTTCATGTACAAACATTCTTGTATGAGACGGTTACCTGGGTTAAATAGTCCAATAATAGAAACTTTTAACTTTCTCAATGATCTCATACAAGACGGGTTTGTTTCATATATGTCAATTCTTAAGCCTCTTACCTATAAGAAGCAATAGTTATAGTCAAAATTGGATACATACCAATCCAAACACTATATATACATGTTTGGACCAAAATTATATACCTTCTCTTAGACTCTTATCAAACACAATCACAAAGACTAAAGTGTTATTTAAATCTCTACCTCTACTTCTACATCTCTTGGTGGCATGAAGTAGTCATGATTTAAACCCCAAATGTTAAAACCAACTTCATCAATCTTCCATGTTTCTTCTATCTCCCTTTGATGATTAGCTGAATGTTCCCCATACCGAAACACCCTAACAGAAGTTTTGCCACTGTGGGCGATATTAATCCCATCGACATACCTATAATCTTCTATCACTGACTCTGCACTTGTTTCCCAAAATACACCGTCTCCATCATCATTGTCGATATCATTCTTTAAACGGAGCATCCTTGAGTCTTCAAACTGAAGGAGGAGTCCAGATCTTTGGCTGAAGTATCCCCACAAGGTGTGATGGATGATCTCGTATTTTGGCCCACTTTGTTCATCGAGTAAAGCTTGGCTTGTCTCAAGCTTCAGGATGAAGCAATCCTCATTGTTGATGACTTTTTCACCGATACAAATTGCATCTATGAACAAGTTAGCTGTTGCCTTTGGATCTAAGCCCTGAAATGATTTTTAGGAACCGTATAGGAAACGGTCATTGCATGAAACATGAAGAAAAGAAGGTAAGTGTTGATACTATGTCTGTATGTAGATTTGCACGCCTTATAAGGATAAAATGTATGTTTTTCCATGTTTTGGGGTTTATAGCCTTATAGGCATTTTTCTAAATTTCTATTTGTAGTCCTGTCCAACACACATATAAAAGTGTTGCTTTTGTGTTCAAGTATACTACCATGATAACAAAATTATTTAAAGGTGAGATTACGGGTTTATTTGGTAATGATTGTTGACTAAAATTGTTAGTTGGAGTTAGAACTGTTGACTAGTTTGACTAGCTAGAAAGCCATGAAACGTTTTCCAAACACCCCTATAATTATCATGTTGGATTCAACTCGTGGTTAGAGTAATTGTTTGCCTTGGTCAAGTTAATTGGTTTTTCTATTATCTCAGTAAAACAAGCATTTCGGATCCGTCAGCTTGACATGATCCATAAATTGAGTTAGACTTATTGTGAATGCCAGCATATTATTAGCGAAATACGAGGTGCACACATTTCATAAGCCAAAGCCCAAGGATATATACCATTCCAAAACCATAGGACTATGGGAAGAAGGATTCTAATAACTTATTAAGTGTGCACACCATCAAAGAAAAACATTCATTTTCGCATAGGATTGAAGTTACAGACTAACCTGTAGGAAACGACGCAAGGGTCTGGGAGGACCAGTAGTAATAGAAGCTTGATTTGACGATTGCCTCCATGAGACCTTTCCATTGCTTCCTGAGAAAACTTTGCAGCCAGAAACCAGAAATTCCAAACACCACAGGTCTGGATTCTTTTGCCATAGTACAAATCCCCCAGTTGCATCAGTATTGTTTCCCTTGACGACTTGATCACCCGTATGAAATGCAGTCGCGCCGATCTTAGCATGTCCTATTACGCACATACTTTGTATGGAGCTTATAGCTGTCGGCCCTCCTGTTGCTGCAATGTACTGCTGCACGATATACTTTGCTGTTGATGTTTGCTGCATTCCAAACCAAAAAGTATTGAGCAAGGGTATTTGTATTGACCAATTCGGTTGACTTACAAACGGTAAGTTGTGGTACATTAGTGTAGGTATGGTTTATCTCATATTGATGAATTTAAGATAGCGTGCACATTTTATATAAGTCATTGAGCCCTTCCTCCTACTCTTACTCTTGTAAGAGACCATCTCTCAAAGAGACGACCTCGAAACAAAAAGTCCACGTTCTTATTTTCTCTTTTAATTGTATTAGTGGGTTATTAGTCCATAAATTTAACGCGTCTTTCGGAGAGACAATCTCTCACAAACAATTTGTTTTCCTCCTATTACCATATGGTTTTTAAATGGTATTTCTTCGGTTTATATAGCGTGTGAACATTGAGCTTCCCGATAATATGTTGTTATAACTCGGACTATTGACTCAAAATATTTTGGAAAAGCAATTTCTTAGGTGTTATAACAATATAACTTGCAACTAACACAAGCCTCTCAAGCTCATAAGATCACAATTATATCAAACTTTGCATTTCATAGAAAATATACAGTCTAATGCATATACAAGACATAATCTTATCAAGACTAAAAGCATAAGCTAGAGTTGAGACTCCTATAAATGTTATACTCCCTCCAATTCACTATAATTATCTTCTTTGGATTGGACAAAAGAATTAAGAAATGCAGGGATCATATAAAGTGGTACATGATATTTTAACATAATATTAATATACCCTCTAAATTTCAATTCACATACATATCATTTAGGACATTTTTATAATTATAAATACACAATTTTATTAATATACCCTCTAAATTTCAATTCACATACATATCATTTAGGACATTTTTATAATTATAAATACACAATTTGGTAAAAGAAAAATTCTATGACTTAAAATGAACATTTAAGATTCAGCCAGTCTCTTGAGAGACCGTCTTTCTGATAGACATCTCTCAGGCCCAATTTATTAAAACTTATTGCTTATATTTACCCTATATTTTTCCTGATGGGCCAACCCATTTAGAGATGGTCTCTTAAATAGACTGTCTCTCACAAGAATTTGTGTTTAAGATTGAATTAAAATGAGTAAATTAAAGAGAGATTATATAATGACTCACAATGGAATTATCTCTAACAGGACGACTAATCTTATCAATATGAACCTGAAGAGGAATCAATGGTGAACCAATATGGTAAAGAAGAAATCGAAGCTCATTCATCCGTCCAAGAATAACTGGTGATGACCATTTATCTGATGTTTGAGCTTTCATCCATGACTGCATATTCTGACATCGTAAGGCTACATTGCTGCCCAAATTGTTGAACATCTCTTCCGGAATCGGTACCTCCAAAATCGTCTCGAGGGCATCTTCTTTATCTAAATTCGGACACAATTTCCTCATTCAGAATGACAAATAAGGACGCAAAACAAATCAAGTTTAAATTAATTTTATAAAATTTTTACGTTTTCAAAAGAAAATGTGTATGTAAGCACATAAGAATGTCCTAATATAAGTCAAAAACTAAAATGGGACACCATTATTTTGATTCTAAGAAGAAGAAAAATATTTTGTTTATTTTAATTTGTTTGGCTTGGATAAATTTGCGGGAAAATAAAAAAAGAAGTGTGGTTATAGGAAAGTCAACCATAATAAAGCTTCCTTAATTTTTGAAATAATTATTGGTGAAATTTAAGTTTTTTTTTTTTTGGTTTTTTTTTAATAATGATGGCTTACCAATGACAATATCATAGCAAATGTGTGATTTATGATTAATGATGATTGGGAATGTATGACAAGTGTTGCCTTTTCTCCGGCCTCACGAGGCTGGCAGTAAGTAGTTTTGCCGGCCACTATCATTGTCTTCCATTGTTGGGTCCCACTTGATTAGTATCTATTTTTTTCTAATCAAGTCTCCTGAGAGACCGCCTCTCAGGCCCAATCCATTAGAGTTTAATGCTTACTTTTATTCTATATTTTTATTTATGGCCACTCAATTAGAGTTGGTTTTTCAAAAAGACCGTCTCTCACAATAATTTGTGTTTTTTAATTGAGAAGTTAGGAAAGAGATTATAGTATGAATTTTGATAATCCATAGAATAAAGGGAAATTAGAAGTTGGGGTTTTCAATTTTATTATTGGGGATTAATAAAAGGTGTAATTTGGGGATTATAGAAAAGAAACCCCATGTTGCTAACAGTCCTATACGCTTCTTTGAGTTTGCTCTTTTTGATTAGTTTATATGATAGTTTTAACTGTTCGTTTGGTTAGTGTTCATGATAATGAAAATAATTTATAATGTAAAATTTCATCAAAAGTTCCATATCATTCTCATGGTGTTGAAACTTTGATTATAAAAAATTTTATTTGTTTACAAAATTTCCATTACCACGTAATACCACCGCCTCCAATGATAATGCTTTGGAATAAAGTTTTTGAAGAAAATGGGATGATTGAAGTTGGACAAGCATAACAATTAAGATAATCAGGTGATTTTTCAACCAAAATACATCGATTTTCATTCCCATTACAATCATTTAAACCACCTACCAAACGCCAAACGGGCCGTAATTGTTGAATCGATCAAACTCTAGGGAACGGAGGGAATACTTACCAACAATACTTGTAGCTTGTTTGTCCATTTCCTGTCATTGTGCAAAAACAAGGTTGCATCACCGTGTTGTAAAGATTTTTAGTTTATCGCGATCAAAATATAGGTTGTATTAATCGCAAGACCATTTGTATAAGCTATATTTGCAACTTTTATCGCGACCGTGACCGACATGATCAAATTATTGCACTAAACAACCTATTGAAATCATCTCTTAAAAGTTACTTTAGATATCCATGAGAAAATTTATGATTTTTTTTATTATTTAGAATTTTTTATGTAAATTTTCAAAAATGTCTTCTAATTTTAAATTAATATTTAATTTATTTTTTTGGTGAATTACCTATTATAGCAGGTCATCGGGTTACCTAAATTTACTCTAAGAAAATACCCCTCAAAGTTGGGATTATTCATGGTTAATCAATAGATAGAATTATTGTAGGAAAATCATGAATAGTTTGGATTATTCTAGGTAATTTTTCCTAAAGATTATGAATATAAATTGATATTATGTCTCATTGTTTTTCACATTTATGAAATAATTTTTACATGAATCAAGTAATTAATGTGATCATGATTATTGTTCCTTTTTTTGTCCTAAAATTAATCACCCTTTTATTTTCTTCCTTATATAATTTACATGAATTTGATTTTGTGTCAATATATGTTAGCATAATAATTAAAATTATTTCTTTCCTTTTGCAATGAGGTTACATCTACACTTAGATAAATGTTGGAAGAAAAACAGACTTAGCTTGTTCATTTTATGGCTAGGAATGTCTCTTTTGCTTTTCTTCATTGATTGTTTGATGGTAAGAATAATAACCTTAACTCTTTCCTTGGTTTCTTTTTCATCATTTTTTATCTTCATACTATGTTATCTTAATCAGGTTTTGTTATAATTTTTATCTATGGTAGCATGATGTAGTCCTCCGTCATGTTGATATTGCTACAATCGATCATAAAAGATTATAAATTAAAAGGTTAATTGCAGCAATGACGAAGAATATAGGCTTTCAGAAATTCTCAAATAAGACAATCTCATGGTGAAACAATATCTATTGGGCTAGTACATTGTAGACAATTGTCTTAAACTGATTACTTATTGGTCACTTTTTATAGCCTTAGAGTGATCACTCAACCTTAAAGTGATCAATTAAAGTTTTAATTGATTACTTATAATGTTAAAGTGATTAATTAAAGGAAAAATTACCTAGAATAATCTAAACTATTTACGATTTTCCTACAATAATCCTATTTATTGATTAACCACGAATAATTCCAACTTTGAGGGGCATTTTCCTAGAGTAAACCGGGTGATCGGATGACTTGCTAGTTGCTATAGCAAGTTTTATTTTTTTAAAAAAATAAATAAATTATAATAAAATGTCGAAAAAAATGTTAAAAAAATGTTCATAAAAAAGTTATGATTTTTTTTATTATTTAGAATTTTTTATGTAAATTTTTAAAAATATTTTCTAATTTTAAATTAATATTTAATTTATTTTTTTGGTGAATTACCTACCATAGCAGGTCAATCAATAGATGGGATTATTGTAGGAAAATCATAATTAGTTTGAATTATTGTAGGTAATTTTTCCTTTATTAAATAAATTGAGTAATTATATAGACTCGTCTCATAATGAGACTTGTTTAGTGCTTTTGGACTTCCATCTAGAACTTTATTTACTTGTTAGTGAAATTGCTTTAGGTTTACTATTCACTTTGTCCATTTCATTTGTGCAATTTTCGTATTGTACCATTTCAAAGAGACGAAGAGAGTATGTAATTTTGTCACGAAAAAGAATTTTATGGATCATAATAACTAAGCTGATGCCTTTGTCTATCAGGCATCCTACTAAAGTGAGGTGAAACTGATAATTTTCGTATAGAATGAGCAATCAGGATCAGCGTTTTCAGCACAGGTGGGAGTTCAGAAGGGCTGAACACGATGTCGATTCATCGAGTGATGATCAGCATTCGAGACCAAGTTCTATAAATGAGCCAAAACTTATGAACAAATTTTCCGAGGATAATACCAAGCAAGCAATGCTTAGCCCAACATCATTTCCTAGAGTAGAAAAAGAAAATCACTCGAGTTTTGAAGAATGTACTCGAAAGCCTAACACGCAATCCAAAGTGAACAAGAGAAAAACACGGTCTAGGATAAATAAGCAAACAGAGTGTAACCAAGAGCCGTCAGAGGCTGCTGCATCAACTGATATGAAAGGCTACATGGATTCATTGGTCGAAGAAATCAGAAGCACCCGAAAAGACTTGCTTATATGGATGACTAACGAAATAAAGTCGTCAAAGGATAATATCACTACATTCAAGCCTAGCGGGACTAGAAATGTGAAAAGGCAAATTGTCAAGACTCGAAAACCTCCAAGAAAAAACCCGAATAATGGTAAGAGGAGAAGATCAGGCCGTGCAATCACTAAGAATCGCGAAGATGAGTCTTCTGACAGGGAACCTCCTACGACAAATGAAGTTGTCGCACAAACGAATATAGTAGAAAATATTGTGACTGACGCTGTTTCTGTCGAAAAGGTCGAGAAACAGAAAGGAAAGAGTTCGAGAGTGTCTAACAAGAAGCAGAAAATCGACAGTAGTAAAACCGAGGATCAGACTGATAAGGCAGTTACAGGTACTGCTAATAGTTGTGTGACACTGCCTACTGTTGTGTCTCAAAAACAAGTCGAAAACAGTGGTAGGAACCCGTTTGAAGATAGTAGTGTTGGAATAAGAACCGAACTGAATTCGTATCAGCAGAGTTTTGATCCAAGAGCTAAGCAGAAAGATCCGGTTTTTGCCCAAAATGGTATGAGGGATGTGAGTGATTATGAACAGAATACATGGGCAAGTCTGGGTAATAGTAATGGTAATGGAAATGGAAATGGGTTTTCGTTTCAACCATCGAATGGCGGTATTGGGATGCAAAATATCCCAAATCATTTCGGGCTTCAGTATCTTACACAGGGAAATAGCAGAATTTCAGGGATGTTTAGGGAGCCTCCTGGGTTTTCTAATGGAAATCATGCTTTTATGGAAACTTATGGAGCTTTGAATCAACACATGAAGTTTAATGTTCAACAAGGGGGAGTCATGGGATTGCAATGTCCTGATATCAGAATGGCAGCCTTCAACCAGGGAAATATGGCAAGTAAATAAGTTTTTTTTTTTTTTTGTGTATTTGAATAAAGGCGAAAATAAGTCACGAATAGACTATGTTAGTACTCCTCCGTTCCATTGGAGTTGCTACTTTTGCACCTTCAATACAAGAGTTTTTTATAACATATGTAGCAGATTTAATGAGACAGGGAGATCAAGTTCCAAACTCGGGATCGAGGGTTGTCATTAACTTTTGATGTAATTTCTTAATGAAAATAGAACCTTTACAAATTTAATTTTTTTCATGCATATTCAATCAAATACTTACTATGTTTCATTACATTGATGTTGATTAGCATAGAGAACGGTCCTAGAATTTGATCTACAACAATTGCCCTTTAGGTTGATTTTTCTTGCTAAACATGGTCTCGATTTCTTCCAAAGATCGACCCTTTGTCTCAGGCAAAAAGAAGTAAAAGAACAACCAAGCCATAACACCTAACCCACCAAACATCAAGAAAGTGCCACCAATGGTAATTGTCTTATAGATGGATATGAAACTCATTGAAACGGCCGCATTCATAGACCTATTCACAGCGACAGCAATGCCTGTTCCGACTGCTCTGAATTTCAGCGGAAATATCTCTGATGTATAAACCCATGTAATCGGAGAAATCCCAATCGAGAAAAATGCGATATAAATGTAAGTAGCTGATATAGATAGTGCTATAGCCCATGAGGGTTTAGATTTCGAATGCTCAACAACAGTTAACCCGACTCCTAGTGCAGTAAGCGCGCTTATAACCCCTGCTGTGCTGATCAACAACAATGGTCGTCTACCAACTTTATCTAACAAGAATGTGGCTACTAAAATAAAGAGCATTTTCGTTACTCCTAACCCAACATTTGCAAGCAATAGCTTATTTTTGTTCCTGATACCGGAAATCTTAAAGATTCGAGGGCTGTAAAGTACGACAGCTTCTATACCCGTTGCATGTTCAAAGAAATGTATACCGACTGCAACAAAAAGAGTCCAACGGGCTGCTAAGATGGGCTTAAACCGTAACTCATCCCAACACGATACCTTCATTTTCGAGCTTTGGCTACGACTTGAACGAATATCTGCTGTCATTCTTATCTCCTTGAGTCTAGTTTCCGCCTCATTTTTAGAGTTCGACACTAATAAAAGAACAGATTTAGCATCTTCAAACCGGCCTTTCATGACAAGCCATCTAGGCGACTCAGGCATTCGTAGGACTCCAAAGATTACGAACAGCGATGGAATGGCTGCAACGCCAAGCATTACCCGCCACCCAATCCTTAACGATAGTTTACCCAACAAGTAATTCGAGACATAACCCAACAAGATGCCTAGACTAATGCAAAATTCGGGTAAAGATGAGAGTTTCCCTCGATGTACAGCAGAAGAAATCTCAGCTGTGTAGATAGGAACTATCATGAGCGCAAAGCCGACCCCAAGACCAGCGATACACCTCCCGGCCATTAAGATTGGGTAGTTCAGGCCATATCCCATTAAGATTGAGCCCATAAAGAAGAGTATGGATGCTAGGATGATTGTATACCTTCGACCGATGTAGTCAGATGTTTTTCCTGCTGTTAAGGATCCAATTAATGCACATAAGTTGAGGATTCCTGCTAGTAATTCTATCTGAGTGTCATTAATCTTGAGGTCTTCTTTGATGAATATCATAGCTCCACTCATTACTCCAGTATCTGAGGTAAATAAAAGGGTTAGTGTCAAATTTTTCTATACCATGTTGGGAACGTTGATTTCATTTGGAAATTTGGAATTGGCTCAAATTTATTGTTTGATAAATCAAAATTTTTCAAATTTGGATTTGAATCAAATTTCACCCCTGTTTTTAAAGTTGTTAACTATTTTTAAAGTTGTTAAAGTTAAGGATCTGAGAGTTACTCATGTCATAGTATAATAACAAATCTGAGCATAAGTTCAGAAATTGGACAAATATTTTATCATCTTATGCACAATGAAAGTTAGTTAAGAGTTTATGAGATATATTCTGGGGCCAACCATAAACTTAAACTTTTAGTTGAGATGATTTCTTGACATAGGATCAATAATGAACATCACAAAAGGTCAAAAGTTCGAATCTAAACAACCCCAATCTCTCGCTTAAAGTGGAATATATTTTGTGTCATGTATAAGGAAGGTCTGTGTTGCATCCATACTTTTAGCCCAATTAGCTCTGTTGACAAAAACACAGGTTTGAATCTTATCCACCCCTCAATCCCTCGCTTTAAAATACTTTTTAGATTAAAATATAATATGGATCGTATGTGCTGCATCTACACTTCTAACGAACAGATAAGGTTCTTGTGTATGAGAGGAATATAACTATAGACTACTTCCTATGTTTCAGAGTTTGATGTTGAAAGTGACAATTTCCTTACAATATAATATATCACTTTCAGCAGCAAATTCAGTAAGTCCGAGACTAAAGAAGTAAATTAAATTTCATAGAAAAGTAGTGTATGTGAGAAACATAAAAAGAGTTAGACGTACCATAGCCGAAAATAATGGAAATTGTGGAGGCAATGATAGCAGATGCACAGGCACATTTGTTTAGTTTCTTGGGCTCTTCTACTCTGCTAAGTTGACAGTTCTCCATGTAATTTCAAAATTGAAACAAAATTTGGTTTTGAATTGCAACTTACTAGCATTAAGTATACTAATTTTATTGGGGTCTTGGCATAGTCATATTCTAGTATCCCTTCTATTTATAGGGAAATACAATATATATGCATAATACATCCATCCTTTCACCCTAAAGTAATACTAGTATTTTACTATCATTGTCATAATATACACAAAGAAGGAAGTATTGTTATTTGTTAATGTAATGACTATAATATCACTATCATTAGCAAGTATAATGTTATATTATAACAGTAGCAAGTATGATAAAATGGAGGAAGAATAACTTATTTTGGGGGCTGAAACCTCAAACATCAGTTTAAGTTTTTGGTTAAGACCTCACTAAATGTTATATACTTTAACTGGAAGAAGGGTCAAATGCATCATTAATGCAACTTTTTTTTTGAAAAATCACTTAGATTAATCCAACCTATTCGTGATTTTCCTATAATAATTTCACCTATTGATTAGTCATGAATAGTCACAACTTTGAGAGGTATTATCCTAAAGTAAACCCGGTGATCGAATTACTTATTATAATAAATTTTATTTTTTAAAAAAAGATAAATTAAAGTATAATGTCGAAAAAATGTTTAAAAAATGTTCAAAGAAATTATGATTTTTTTAAATATTTCAAATTTTTTATGTAAAATTTCAAATTTTTTTTCTAATTTTAAATTAATTTTTAATTTACTTTTTGTTGAAGTGTCCATGTGTTACCCACATGTGAGTTGTCCCACATCGGAGAAAGAGAAGATTAGGCATCACTTTATATACTCAAGGAGTAACTCCTACTATTACCAATTGGTTTTAGTAGTGAACCTTCTTTGAGTTTATGAGTGGACTACTTCTTCTCCTCCTTGTTTGGGTTGCCCAGACCCATTTTCTAAATCCTATCATGGTATTAGAGCCCGGTTTGTTGTTGGGCCTTTATACTGGGCATTTAATCTTACCACTGGTTAAGGGGCCTTTAATTGGATGTTCATTCCCAATAGGTTTGTAACCCTTCTGGTGGGCTAAAATTCTAAGGAGACTCACATGTGAGGGGGAGTGTTGAAGTGCCCATGTGTTACCCACATGTGAGTTGTCCCACATCGGAGAAAGAGAAGAGTATGCATCACTTTATATACTCAAGGAGTAACTTCTACTATTACCAATTGGTTTTAGTAGTGAACCTTCTTTGGGTTTATGAGTGGACTACTTCTTCTCCTCCTTGTTTGGGTTGCCCAGGCCCATTTTCTAAATCCTATCACTTTTTTTGGTGAATTATCTACTATAGTAGCCAGCAGGTCATTGGGTTTTTCAAGTTTGCTTTAGGCAAATACCCCTTAAAGTTGGGATTATTCATGGTTAATCAATAGGTAAGATTATTGTAGGAAAATCACAAATAGGTTGGATTATACTGGATAATTTTTTTTACATATTTAGTGTTTAGAACTATTTAAAATAATTATGATGTTAATACATTTGCAAAGATGTTTTATATATACATTTTATTGGTAGAGTATATGTAATATATTCGTTAATATTTTTCACCGGTTGAATGTTATATATTTCTAGCTATATATTCGTTTATTTTTTATAATGGTGTTGCATAACCCATGCTTAATACTATATATTAGGTGGGCAACTCTTGCATGATCAGAGTGTCTTATCATGAAACGAATTAATAATTAATTTATTTTTTTGGATCATTTTAAGGTTGTAAATGATCACTTATAGATTATAAAAAGCATCACATTAAAACTGTATTTAATCACTATAATTTAAAATTATAAGTGTATATTAATTAATACAATAAAAAATATATCTCATTATGAGACAGTACAACAATTTTGAAAATAAATTGCGCAATTAGGTTTGGAAATCATGATTTCATTTGAAAATTTGGATTTGGCTCAAATTTATTATTTGGCAAATAAAAAATTTTTAAATTTGGACTTAGATCAAATTCCACTATTATTTTTAAAGTAGTTAAAGTTGAGAATTTAAGAATGACTAACCAAACCTTGTCATTCTCAAATTCTTCATTTATAATTTTATAATTGAAAATCCATAATTTGAAATGAAAAACTTATTCCCAAACATACATAAATTAAGTTGATTAAAAGAATTGGTCGTGATCTAAGATGATGAATATGGTATCATAATTCACAAATGATTGTTATCTTAATGATATCATGATTTATTGATAGAGACTAGAGAATGTGAAGAGCAACCATATGTTTATAATCGATTAGATATAAAAATAGTAGAAATATTAGGTATTAGTCATCCAATAAATTGAGGGAAGAAAATAAAATTATTTTTGTATAATATGATAAAATTTAAGAATTGGCCTTGGACAATCGAAACAAAGAGCAAAAGAGGTTATCTATTTAGCTATTTATAAGCTTTAAGAGGTTGACTATTAAAACTAATTGATATTTATTAAAACTAATTGATATTAATATAAGTTAGTCCTCAGTACTCACATTATACTTTCTCCGTTCCATTATACTTGTTACATTTGACTTTTTATGCAATCTAATGTGTTATTTTGTTCATTTATTTGTCGAATCATACGCATCTAAAATTATAAAAAGTTAATATTATGAAAGTATGCGATTAGACGATTCAAACAAGATCCCACTTGATTATGTTTTTACTAATATATTAACCGCTATATATAAAATAATCTTGAACAATAAATAGCGTCCAAAATCAAAATGTAACAAGTATTTCAGAACCGAGGAAGTAAAATGATATATCCACTTTTTTTTTCTAATATGTAAATTACGACAGCTAACATATGAACATTGATGAGCATTTTAACAATATATAATTCTACTTGATTGGTAAGTTAGGCGCATATGTATATGGATGCAAACAAAGAAAAGAAAGTAGGCAAAAATTTTGGGAGATTCTACTTGCTTAATGCAAAAAATATTGAAACCATTTTATTATCAGAAAAGTTTATATCATTAACTTATTTTATTAATCGATCACTTTAAGGTTATAAGTGATCTATAATCTATAAAGATTACTAATGAAGAAACGAGACTGACACATATCAAACTCTCATTCAATATTTTCCTGCTCATTTATGCTGTCGTGGTAACTGATTATTTATTGAAAATCATTTCCTTAAATACTAGAATTTATTTAAGGAGCAAAATGAGAATTAGTCAGCTTTATTATTTTCCAATATGATTCTTATATTATTTCCAAACTAAAATGTGACTAAAATGAAAATCAATAACATTTTTCTATATGATTTCCAAAATAAAAGAAAATATAATATTGTTCATAAATTTATAGACCAGTGTAATTTTAAAAATTTATTTACCAGTTATAAAATAAGTACAATAACATCATCTTTGTGGAAAAACATATACAATATAAACTTTTTGTAGCATTGTCTATAAAAACATATATTTAATATTATACAAATACTATACAAGTATAAAATAACTCAAAAACTTTTTTTCGATCTCCGCGCATGGCACGGATATCTATCTATTTATTTTAATATTATAAAAATTTATCACTTTAAAATTGTATCACTTTAAGGTTGTATTTGATCATTTTAGGACTATATCAATTGATTATTTAAAAACTGTAAATTATATATTAATTTGAGTTATAAATAATACTTTTAAAATAGTAAATATATATATTAGGCCAACTCAATAAAAATAGTTTTACTGTAAATTTGTTTACATATGAGAAGCACGCATAAAAATCATTTGCAACTCTTACGTACCTGTAAAGTGTTGACATTGTGAATTACCTATGTTTTTGACTTTCTATAAAGGTTCATTGATCCATATTATTACGTAAATGTAATTAATCATATCTTATACATATTTAATGCAAAAGAAGAGATATAATTGTCCCACCAAGTATAACTTAAGACATTACATTGTACTCCATGCTTTAATTGGGAGATTTTTAGATATTGTTTGGTTCATAATAAATTTTGTATTTATTGAAATTTTCATAGACTAATTTTAGGTTTTTGATTGATTAACAAAAATTTGATTGTTACTTTTTATAAGCTCTTTTTGAGTCCTGCACTTCTTTTATTTGGGTTGTGAATTTGGTTATTTGGGTATGAATTTTGGATAAACTTTTGTTGGGTTTGAAATTTTTCTGGGTTTGAGTTTTGCCGAGTAACATTAAGTTTGATTTGGATCGTTATATATAGTTATTAGTAAAATTGAATTTAGGTTAATGACGGGTTAATACCACACCGAGTCAAGTTCGGTTTCAGATGATGTCAAATTATTTGGGTATGGTTTGGATCCATGTCAGTCATACTTCAGGTCAAATTGAGCTTATACTTTGAGTCGTGATACACTGATACTTTTGATTTCGGATTAACTTCAAATCGGATTATTATTTTTACTATCAGATGCCTTCGTGAATTAGAGGGAGTAGTTCGGAAATCATGGTTGTATTCTTTGTTTCATGTCACTAGCTTGAGTTGAGGGTAACCAACAGGTATGTCTCGGACTATGTCCTTGACATGAAGAAATGAGCAAATACAATTACTTATAGGGGTATGAGTATCTTTTGAAAAGTCCCTCTAATATTTAAGTAAGCGATGATTAGAAATAGAAAAAAGAAATCTGATATCATTGATGAAATCTTACTTCAAAATGGTGTAAGCGAGGTATTTATAATGTCCAAAAGTTATCAGAATATAAAAATGTAAAGGAAAAGGACACTTTCAATATTCCGTATAAGGCAGGGTTCAGGTGGGGGTTTATTTTTCCTAAAAGATGCGGATAAATCAAACCCCCCCAATGAGGGAGTAAAGAGAGATTAACGCAGTCAAGAAACCCCCCAATTAATACCTGCATCTAGTACGGATCGAACCCTGAATCTTCTACTCCACATGCAAATGCTCTATCCATTGAGCTACGAACGCTTTGGTTGTCAGCATATGATGGTGGATATTTTGCCTTGAAATGCACGTCAAGCTCATTATTCTCATGTAGTTATGTAGGTTATTCTATTTTGGGCCTTTGTTAAGTTGGCAATGTGGAGTAATTAGTATTTCAAGGATCATTTAACGCAAAATATGACCATTTGCAAAAATAAGTCTAATATATATTTAGTGCACAATATTTTTTATTGTGTATCAATCTTCAATTGTATCTTCACTAGGCTACACTCATCATTATTCACTCCATTTTCTATATTTGACTTTTTACATAATTCAATACGTTATTTTGATCATTAAAATATTAAATTTTGCATAATAAAAAATTATAAAAGTTAAATAGTATTATGCAAGTATGCAATTAAACGATTCAAAAATGATTCCACTTGATTATAGACTTTTTTACACATTATCTATAATATATAAAATAAACTTTAATAATAAATAATATCGATAATAGTAAATCTGTAATGTAGCAAATAATTATAAAAAAAAAGGTATATTTAAATTTATACTCCTTAAATTTGAATGTTTTAACTTGCACTTAGCCCACACAAAACCTACCATTCGCAAATAGACATTCCAAATTCCCCACTCCAAATCCAAATCATCAATTTAGACTCTCTCCAATTCACACCTAATATTCCATACTTCGTTAGGCACAAATATTAAGAAATTAAAGGATAGGAATCACTTTAAATAATATAAGTGATATGTAATTTTAAAGGTAAATTGGTAAAATAAATAGGTGCTTTTTTGAATTAAAGTGGAACTTAAAGAGTAAATTGGTAAAAAAATAGGTACCATGAATAAAAATGATACCTTTCACGTGAACTTATAAAAAAAGAGAAATTTCACGTGGTAATCCTATATTTTTTGTTTTTCCACAAATGTTTTTTAAATCCATGTGGTGACCTTATGCTTCCGACTTTTCATGTGATAGACAAAATATTAAGTTATTGGTTAAATTAAGCACTCATTTTGATATGATATTGAAATACATGGTCAATTTTGGTGATCACGCCGCTTTTTTTTTAAGAAGAATGTCATTTCATTAGGTAAAAATAACGTAAAGTTATCGAACAAAATTTTCATTTATCTATTACTAGGATAAAAACTCGTGCAATGCACGGATTTTTTAATACGTTTATATCTTAATGAAATTTTAGACGAACGAACATCTTCAATTATTGATGTTTTTTTATAGAAGAACATCTTCCATTCATGTTTGGTTGATCTATACTCACTCGCTGCATGGTTAACTCTAAATTTTGCAAAAAATATGATTTTCCTAACACACATGATTTAGAATGAGTTAACATTGTAAATTTTCCCATTAAAGTCATTATAGATGTTCCCTTTTCGTCCACCATGATTAAGTGAATAGATGTGGTCACATCTCTCTCTTTATATTCCCACATATGTATGATCTTTGCATTAATTTTCTATGTCCTCCTATCACTCTATATTTCTTGAATGTAATTTAAGCTCAGGATTATAATTGAAAATATTATTCACCAACACTGAAGCTTGAAAAAAAAGAAATGATATGAGCAAATAATTAAGTTGGTCAAATGTAGTATTTATATTGTAGTTCATATCATTCTATTGAGAGACAATTTCTATTTTTGTCAACTTATAAAATTGACTGAATTGAAATTCCTTCGATTAATATTCCTGTCATTAATATAAATCATAATTTTTTATTTTCGTAAAAGATAATATTGTCTGAATTGAAATTCCTGCAATTATTACTCCTGCCATTATTATGAATCCAACGTTTTATTATTTTAAAAGAATAAAATTGACTGAATTGAAAATCATGCAATTAATATTCCTGCCATCAATATTTATGCCATTAATATAAATCCAAATTTTTATATTTGTAAAGAATAAACTTGACTGAATTGAAACTCCTGCAATTATTTCTGCCATTAATATGAATGCAACATTTTATTTCCGTAAATGATTAAAATTGATTGAATTGTAAATCATTTAATCAATACTCCTGCAGTCATGCCATAAATACTCTTATAAGTTATAATGCTGGCCAATAAAATAATTACAAATGACACTCTCACATTTACTCTAATTTTCAATACTATACATCAGAATTAACATAGTGTATGACGTGGAAAAGTTGAAAGGTCAAAATCACCAAATGAATTAAAAAAAATATTTATCTACCATATAGAAAAGCCGAAAATTCAAAGTTACCCGATGAAATAAAAAAAAAATAAAAATTGAATTGGGGGGATTATTATCTTGACTTAGCGAGAGAGAGCAGCCACATGGTAATATTCCTGGCTGAGTATATTCAAACACACCAACTTTCCTGTTATCCAAACCATCCCTGTCCATCTTCGCCTTCATTTTTACCATATCTCTTCCACCCCTTTCTGTCTCGCAACACTGAACACTGGAATTTCTCAACCATAACAAAAGTCCAATGGAATTCTAACAATCAATTCCCTTATCTTGTTTTGGGTTTTGTGGAGTTTGCCTGAATGAGTTTCCCATGCCTTTGTTAGGTTATCTCTTTTTCTATGCTGTTTTTGTTTTGTGATGTATTCTTTGCTGTTCCTGCTGATAATGCTGTAATAGATTTCTATTTTGAAATGACCCATGAGATTATAAGTCATGTACTATCATTTTGATAATGGAACTTTAAAATTGTGTTGTGGACTTGTGGTTGATTTGAGCAAATGGGTTTTTTTTGGGATAGTTGTCCATAATGAATTAAAATGATGCAGATTAGTTAGAATTTTTTTTCTTCTAGATGAGTTGAAAAGCATTTAGATTAGGGTTGGTGGTTCTTTGTCAAATTATAATTCATATTTAGTTTTTCTGAGTTTTGAAATTAAATCTAGTTAATTCGGAATAAGTTTTCTACTTTAAGTTTCAGGAGAATTCCAGTATAGTTCCGTCTTCCATTCTTGCAAAGTTTCTTCTTGGAAATTTATACTCCATATATTATCAGTGTAATTCGCCAATTAGTTGCTTTTTAAACTTGCGGTTGCTCGTAATGACCCAAAATTAGCTCAAAACCGTCCATATTTTGCTTTTCTCTATTTGCAATTCACAAGGAGCTTGACGAATCATGAGACATTGTTGTATGATATCTCTTTGATTGATCATACTCTTTAATCACTTCTTACCTGTTTTTGATTCTCATACTTTCCAAATGTTGTTTAATCAAGAGCCATATTTCATGGAAGCAAGGGAGCTGCCGAAATTTAGAAACTACTTTAGGGAGTGATTGAATGAGCTTGACCCATGCTTAGATGAGCAGACTAGTGCTGGAACAATTTTTTTTCTACTCAAACAACCGAGTTTTGTTTTGTTGGTTGTTTATATTCCTCACAGCTCTAGTTTTCTCCTATATTTTGTAATAATTTGTATCAAAGCTCAAGGATTTTGGTTCTTGTAGATGTGGGTAGTTTGGAGGACAGACTGTAAAAGGAGAGGGAAAAAATTAAGAATTTGAAAGACCGTGGGAAATATTGTATTGTAGACTTTTTAGATTCTGAATGACCGAAATTAGGTGAGACTGTTGAATTAAAGAGGTTATGAAGAAAGTATTCCACGGAAGTATGGTGATGAGGTGAAGATGTACAAAATCAAAGTGAAGAGGAAGGCAAAGGCTAATTCTGTAGACAAGGTGTAGTATCATTGCTATAACAATGTTCATATTCAATTCTAATTGGGAAATGGAGGAAGAATGTCTCATTAAAGAAGTGTGTTAGGAAGAAGGAGTGCTCTCGAATTGTGGTTGCTCCAGTTAAGTTAAACATGAAGAGAATTTGTAATATAGTCCAGTAGGATCTTGCACTAAAATGAGCATTTAGAATTATTTTAGAAGGACCTAGCCTAAAGTTATTGGGCCTTAAGCTCTATATATAGCTATGTAAATAAGAATGTAAGGCATTTCTTATCTTTGAATGGAATAGTGGTAACTGGGAGTTATTTGTGCTCAAATCAACATTTTTTTTCCTTTCTCTCTTACTCTTTTCACTTGATATATCCTTTTCCTGTATTTCTTCTTTTTTTATAGCCAACTTGAAAGATAAATCATAACAAAGACTCTTTGTAAAGTTGTCAACATTCTAGGACTAAGAAGCAACATGTAACACTCAAATATGGCCTAGGGCTACTTTGTATATACAAAATGTATATCCGTCTACACATGTTTAATGATGAATTATGTGACATGTAAATTACACTAATACTTTCCCAATTAACCATAGGAAGTTAGGAACTCCTAATAAGATTAAGATGATTAAAGAGAGGATAAACCATCAAGTGATGAAGGAACCTTGAGGGTGGCTTAAGAGAGCATGGTGCTCTTGAAAGGATTAAAGAAGAGAAACAATGAATATGAATATGTGTTGCAATATAGGCGAAGCCGATAAGGAAATGAGATTGATGCAAGATTGAAGTCATCGAGGAGGTTGACATTGCATATGTAGTCAAAATACAGCCACTATGAAGAGTGGTGTGTTGAGAGGAGAAGTAGCTTGGTCTTGAAGGGAAGATTATTGAATCAAGAGATATATTTGGTGAAAGTACGAGAGCTCAGGCTAGTAAGAGACAAACCACCAGATGAAGCAAGGATTAAAATGGGGGGGAAGGAGTGCTCAAATGACCTTGACCTGTGCTCATGCCAAACAGTCCAATGCTCACATGAACACTCTTTGCTCAAATGAACAATTTGAGTCTGGGCCTTTTTCCTTGTCTAGAAGCTAGTGGGATGAGAAAGTAATCTGCTTGCCCATGCACATGTATGTAAGAAGTCATAAAGGGGTTTATAAAAAATCCTTGGTCTTTGAGGGCCGGTAAAACGTCAAATGACGAGTAAAATCACAATAAAGGGAAAGCCAGCGTTCAAAGGGGGTAATCTTCAAACAAAATTTCTCCACTGAAGAAGGATGGTGTAGTCCATATGAAAGATTGTAAAGCTAGATTACTGCCCCAAATTGTGAAGATTAGAGAGACAAAGCCTTGAGAGCCAAAAAAATGTTTATAATCTTTTTGTTAATGTAATTGTTGAATCACATCAATGAGAGGCTTTTTTTTGGTGGAGGAAGGGTAACTAAATTACCTACAACTGTATTGGTGTAGTGGTATATATTTTGCTACTATCTTTGTTATGGTTTTTTGGTAGTATGCTCCTCTCAACCTTAGTTTTCCCCTATATTTCCTAACAATTGATATCAAAGTTTAAGATTGTTGGCCCTCTAGCTTGTGGGTTGTGTGGAGGCTAATGAGATACATAATGTTTCATTTTGTAAGATTACCCAACTTAGAAAAGGTGTGGCAGATAGAATAATGTAAAAATGTGGTAATGGTCGCGATCGCAGTAACAGAATGTTGATGCAGTAACGAGAATGGTGCGGCTATCATATCGCCTAAATATCGGTTGAAACCATAAGATATCCCTTGATGCGGCCCAAAACATGATTTTCTTAACACCTTTACAACGCAGGAAAAATTAGCTTGTTATTTTGAAAACCTTTACAACGCGGCCGATGTCATACGATGCGGCCTTGTTTTTATTATATCCCTGGAATGGTTTATCCAATTTTACTAGTTATACACATTTATTTCACACAAGCAGCTAAGCGCCTAAGCGTACTGCCCATTTTAGTTCTGATGTCAGGTTTCAGCCTGCGTGAATGGTTGCTTCAACTTTCTTCTGTAAGGATCAATACTAATGAAGTCTTAATTTTGTTAAATTGTGACAGATATTGCTATTGCGCAGTCATCTATTCAAAATTATTGGGCTCGTTGCAGGGTGCAGTCATTTATCTTTGGTACAGTACCCCACCATGGCTTGTTACAGCATGATAGATGGGCATCATTTCGAAAACCCTTTCAGAATACAGGACACTTGAATTTATACTTGGGTCATATTAGTAGGAGGTCACATAAGGAGTTCCTGGTTAAAGCTGTGGCTACTCTTGAGCCTACGCCTTCTGTTAAAAGTAAAGATGAAAAGAAGCAAAGCAGTGCATTTTCATCTACTGCTGAACTACCTAATGATTCAGAGGAAATTGATGAAAGAGAAAGGTTGAGACGCGTACGGATTTCTAAAGCAAATAAAGGAAACACGCCGTGGAACAAAGGCAGAAAGCACAGTCCTGGTAAGTTACATGTATATCAGCAATTTTTCTGCTAAGGTTGTAATTTGGAATTTGAAATAATAATTTTTCTTGATAATGCTCAGAAACTCTTCAACGTATCAGGGAAAGGACCAAACTGGCTATGCAGGATCCTAAGGTGAAGGCAGAAATTTGAACAAATTGAATAAGAACCCTAGAGCGGTTAATCCCCGAATACATTTTTATTATGTTGTAGCAATCCTGTAGTAAACAATAATCTTTATTATTACTGTAGTATGTGGATGATCAAACGGCTGTTTTACATTTTCTGATTCAACTTTCTACTTGGTAACTCCATCTTTTCGTCAAGTAAAAAATTATTGGGGTGTGGCTTGGACGCTTGGGTTATCTTTGATTGTCTTGTTGAATTCCATTAATCTCTATACAATAGCTTCTCATTTAGTATTTAGGAAGAAGTCTTAACGTAATGATGGCCTTCTTTTGTTGTTTGTTCTTCAGCTTGCTTGCTGTTGGAGTCTATTTTCATCTATTTTAATTACCCCAAATTTCTGTGGAATATATATTCTGGTTTGTGATATCATGCCATGTGAAAACAAAGAATTCATATTATTTATTTTCATGGCTTTTAGCTTGTTTACTCACTTTCGCTCTAATAAACAACCAACAATTAATACCTAATTTTTCTACAACATCTCCCTAAACACATGGTTTATCCAGATAGCTAAAAAGGCCAACTACACCCATTTGCCAAACACCCCCGATATGATACGGCCTTGTTTTGACATTGTATTCTACCCCTTATCATAGGGTAGTAGAAATTTAATATTGATTAGACACCTCGTTAGGAAAGATGTTTGTCTCTTTGGCCCTTTTTGTAATATTCAAATGCCGGAAACTAAGTAACTTGGGTATAGTGATTTATGAGTTTCACTCTAATCAGGTTTTCTGTTCAGGTAAAAATGAAGTTGGCAAATGTTGGTCATGCACAAAGGTGGGTCCAGCAAAAGTTTCGTTCTTATGATGTCTATTGAGTGGCATATACTATCGTATTTTATTAGCTATTATGATAATCCTTTTTTCTCATGATGCAAGTTCTTGCAGTGCAGAGACGAGGAAAAAAATTGCAGTTGGAGTGCGAATAGGCTGGCAGAGGCGACATGAGAAGTTATTGCTTCAAGAAACTTGCCTCTTTGATTGGCAGAACTTGATTGCTGAAGCTGGTCGACAAGGTTTTCAAGAAGAGGAAGAGTTGCAGTGGGATTCCTACAAAATCATGAATGAGCAATTGCACCAGGAATGGTTGGCTAGCATCGAGCTTAGGAAAACAACGCCTAGACCCAAAGGTAGCAAGAGAGCACCAAAATCTCTTGAACAACGGAAAAAGATTGCAGATGCCATTGCCGCTAAATGGGCTGATCCTGTAAGTAGTTGTAACACAATTAATAAATCATTCATGTTCTTTTTTGCTTGCATTCATTAATCCCTGGCTGATTTTCAACCTTTTCGTTTAGGAATACCGTACAAGGGTGTGTACTGGCTTGGCAAAATATCATGGAATACCAGAGGGGGCTGGGAGAAAGGTGCGGAAGAAATCGAGTGATGGATCTCGATCTCAGTCACCGAGGACCCCTAAGAAAAAGGTTAACAGTACAAAAGTATTTGCTGCAACTGAATATAAGGCAAAGCCTCAACAACCCAAGCTGAAGAAAAGGACCCCACCAAAGTACAAGGATCCTTTGGCAAATTCCAAACTGGAAATGTTAAAGAGCATCAGGGCTCAAAGAGTGGCATCAAAACCAAGGAAGAACGAAGCCTTCGAGCGAGCAAAGTGAGCCTTGTACCTTTTAAAATATGAAATATTAACATGAATAATATAACCTTTTGCTTATTTCTCTATAATAATATCAACTTTTGATTAACCATAAATAATACCAACTTAGCAGTTGTTCTCCTAGAATATACCTAAAATGTTAAAAATCAAACTATAAGAGATTATATGACAAAAAAATTTGGTGAATTAGTTAATAAACTAAAGTTGGTATTATTCTAGAAAAAAACCCTCTTTAAGTTTTTTGTTATTCATGATTTATCAAAAGTTGGTATTATTGTAGGGAAATTAACAAAAGATTGTATTATTCACAGTAATTTTTCCTCTAAAATCTGTCTCTCTTTACCTTTCTTTTCTACTTTTCTCTTAATTTGGTTATACAATATATATACAGGCTCCTAATAGCAGAAGCTGAGAAAGCTGCAAAGGCCCTCGAGGTTGCTGCAATAAGAAGCCCAGTTGCTCGAGCCTCTCTCATTGAGGCAAAAAAACTTATTACTGAAGCTATTCAATCCATCGAATCAATAGAGAAGAGAGATTTTACTGCTGAAAATCATCTGACATCAGGGCCACAAAATCATGCCGAGATTGATGAAATTTCTGTCACGGACCACGTTAATGACAGGAATTCTAGAGAGGTTAATGGGATCAACCCGTTTGCACCAACAACTGATAGCCGAATCCCAGATATCAGCATCTACGGGATGCCTATTCTGGAAGAATTCGGTGTGAATCACAAGTTACCAAGACAAATTAGTGGGTTTGAATTCCGTAAGCATAATACCAAAAGCTTCATTGGGAAATCAGAGTTTAGAGAACAAATTGATCAACCGCATCTGCACGGACTAAATGGTGCTACCAGATTGAATGGGCTCTCTTCAGAAGATCATATAACCGAGCAGCAAAATCATGAAGAACAAATACCAAATGGTTCTGCAAAATCCAGGACTAGAAAGTGGATTAGTGGAAGATTGGTAGAAGTTGTGGAAGATGAGTAAAATGCAACCCATATCGACCCGCTCGATATATTTTTGTTCACAGATCACTGGATTTGATTTGTATTTTACTTGTACTAGTATGTTTTTCGAAACTTTTTTCATAGATAGATCATTATTGTAACATCAGGAGTCTAAAGAATTTTGTTAGTTGCATAATCCAACATGTATATGTTGTATTGGACTAATTGTTTGGTTGAAATATTAATATCTTTGTTGGGCAATAATTTTCCACATAAGTGAACAAAAGATATTAGTTTGTCTTCAATTACATGTTATTGATAATGTTGGGAGGGTGAACCTTATAAATGAAAGAAATTATTGGACACAAATTCTTACTTGAGACCGTCTATTGTATAGACGGTCTCAAGTTTGTTGACCCAATTGATAAATTAAAAGAAAAAACTAATTGGTGATTTTGTAAGTTAAAAGGTAGATATGGGCTGGGCTCTTGAGAGACCGTCTATACGTCTATAGTATAGACGGTCTCTCAAGAGAGGGTCTGTTTATTGGATATTGTTAGAGCATACTTAAGAAAATATTGGGAGGTATTATAGATGTGTGATGCAAAGTATTCCGATATTAGAAAGGTTGTATATTTATCTTCAAAAAAAAAAGAAAGGTTGTATATTTGGGGTAACTTTGGCTCATCCTTTGCTCGAAAAACCAAATGGTTTTCTTCGTAAGTATGACTTCTTCTCAATAATACGAACAAAAGACTTAACACACATTTATATATGTGTGCAATTGTGATTGACATATGCTCAAATAAGCCTAGAATCCACTAGAGTCTTACCAACATGTTTTCTAGATCCATTGAAGTGGTATCGACTATGGAATATAAATATTTTTTTTATGTTGTTACTAGAAATGGTCGTGGGGTTCAAGATTCTATTAGATTTGACTTTGCACGTCCCTATTATTAAGGTTTAGATCTAATGTTTTGAAACTCAGCAAATTCAAATTCAGTCTCGAATCTATAAAATAAATGAGTTTGTGTCTAGGTCTGGATCTAGAGTCTTCAAACCTAGACCAATTTAAGAGTCAAACTCACTAGACTTGTTCTATACTCTCCAGACTCATTCTAGATACAACCCATTACATAATCCAAATCAACTTTGCATAGGTTTTAAAGCTATTTTTATATTTGTTTGGACTCATTTAAACATTTATACAATACATGTATGCTCAATTTAGTACTAATATAACCTTTAAAATATAAAAAAGTTTAATTATTAATCATAAAATCAAGACTAATTTAGGATCTTAGTTCCATTTAGACCCGACGGGTCTGAATGTGGGTCCAAAATTTTGAGTTCCTATGAGTCTGAATTTAGATATGGGTCCACTAAAAATTAATAAGTCTGAATCTGAATCTAAATCTGATTAAACCCGATCCATGATCATCTCTAGTTTTTACTAATCTGAGTTTGGCAACCAATTATTTCATCCAATGCATAATTGATAATGAATTATCTCATATTGTTATAATGAATTATATTTTCCAAATATTTTCAAGGTAAATGTATGTGTATGCCCTTCCTCTGTTCCATATTTATTTTATTTGAAATTTTACGCAATCTAATATGATTTATATATTGAACCATGCATTTCTAAAATAATAAAGTGTTAATATTATGAAAGTATGTGATTAGATGATTAAAATAAGATTTTTTTTTTAATATATGTGATTAGATTATTAAAACTTCACTATATTTTTCCTTGCAAATTTATAACAATATAAAAATAAACTTAAACGATAAATACCATAAACTTAAACGATAAATACTTTCATACTAGAATAAAGAAATTATATACTCTCTCTTATTCAGCACATGTGTCCCATTTTCATATTGAGTCAAGTCCTCTCAAATGTCTCAATTCTATCTTAGGTACCTACTTTTACCATAATTGTACTCTCCATCCTACATATGTGGTCTCAATTGATTATAAATTACACTCTCTCTCCAACACATGTGTTAAATCTTACTACAAACTGAATTTTCTCTCCTACACATGTGATCCCATTTGACTACCTAAAAATGAGTGATTTACCTAATTGGGGTTGGAAAATAAAATAATTCCAACTTCAGTGTTCTTTAAAAAATAATTCCCAAAATGGTGTTCATATAATAAAATAGTTTTACTAAGCTACATTTTTTTGGTTTGGTAATTCCAAACATGCAAAAGGATAAAATTATTTTGTCAAGGAAATATACGCGTTAAAAAAATTTAAAAAATCTCACGAGTATTACAAAAAGTGTAAAATATCCCCCAAAAAAAATACTTCAACATACAACCAAAAATTTCAATCAAGTGCAAAAGCCAAAATCAATAAAGATGTTTGTCGAAGATGGCGTATCCTTGTGACCTGTTGTTAGCATCATCCTTGTGATCTATCATACAAAAAATCAAGTGTAAAAAATAATACATTGAATATTGTAACACTTTAACATTACATATACCTTGAGAACATGTTATCTTATTATGACCTTTTTTATGACAAATGCTACAAGTGACTTCCCCTCGTATCGAGTCATCTATCTCGTTCCGTAAACGTTGGGATTTGGGTCGTCCTTTGGTTCGTTTGAGACTAACATCAACAAGCTTTTGGTCCATTGTATGACGCCCAATAGTCTTTGTCAAGATTTAGAACAATTTAACAGACTAAAAAAAATCACAATTAGAACAGTGGACTGCGGTTATTGGTATAGGTGCGGCTGTGGTAGGAAACCGGCGGTTGGTGTGGATGGCGGTTGTTGTTGGTCTCTTCAAGTCCCCCTCATCAGTTTTACAGATTTTTAGTCTAGGGGTTTAAGAAAACTAATAGGCTTTTGGAATTGGAATTGTGATAAGTTTAGTCTTGGTTTAGTTTTGCTTGGGAGATAGGTTTGGAACTTCCAAAACCACAATCAAATAGAGTTAGTTAATTTTTTTGTTAATGAACACTAGTTTGGGAAATAAATTTTCGTGAGCACCATTTTGGAATTTTTTTTATTTTTCAGCACTACTTAGGCAAATCATTCTCTAAAAATTAGTAAAAAGTCAAATGTGACACATACGGTGAATAGGAGGGATATATTCCAAATGCTTTTACCCTACAAAACCAATCATCACGATTCACGAGTTGTAAAAGTCAAGAGTCAAGTACATGATGCATAATTGCATATATATATATAAATAAACTAAATAAAGATGATGCAACCCTTGTATATTTGCCTTTCCTCCGCCCCATTTCTAGTAAGTAAACACACATTCATTACATCCTCACTCTCTCGTACAAACAGGGGGAAATGGGAAAAGGCTTCATGAAATTCCGAGTATCTCGAATTATCCGAACCTTCCATTCATGCCGTTCCAAAGACCCTGCAACTCTCCCAACCAATCCTATCCCTTTATTCGCCCACCACCCTTCCACCTTATCACCAACCACCGAATCCGGCCTGCATCACCCTTCTTCTTCCTCCGTCAAACGCCACGTGTCCTCCGCCTTCTCCTCAGCCCGTTACGGTTGTTTGAGATCACGCCCTTCTCCTGAACCCTCCCACACTCGATCATCATCATCTCAAAAATGGCATGTCATCGCTAAAACTAAAACGCACAACCATAATTACGAATCTACCCCTCCTCGTCGTAAAATTTACAACTCCGCCGCTTCCGACACCGAGAATGAAGACGACGTCGTATACCTCCCTCCGTCACGTACAAGGAAGAATCGACGGCGGCGGAAATCTTTCCAGAAAATTCGTATCAGTACTTCCTCTGATAGTGGACTGTTCAGCGAAGACGACGAAGATCGAACACTTTTCTCTACCGACTCCACTAGCCCTAGAAGCTTCCATCGCCACGTCAGCAAGAGTGAAAATCAGAAGAATGGCAGAAAGTCGTTGAGTTATCCATCGCCGGCGAGATTATCAGAGTTTATGAGGAAACTAGCACCGTGTAGGGCGGTGGCTGACGGAAAAGTAAGAGAGAGTTTCGCAGTTGTTAAAAAATCCGACGATCCATACGAAGATTTCAAAAAATCAATGGTGGAGATGGTAATGGAAAAACAAATGTTTGAAGTGAAAGAACTGGAGGAGCTTCTACGCTGTTTTCTGACACTGAATTCGGATCGTCACCATGAAGCCATTGTTAGAGCTTTTACTGAGATTTGGAAGGGACTCTTCTGCACGGAATACTAATAATCAAGTGTTTTTCTCAGTCTAGAATGACTCTCCTTATCTCCTTTTAACAAGGGTATGAATATATGGTTATCTAACTCTATTAAACTACTGCTAATAACAATTTCTACAAGTGTTATATAATTATGAGTCTGATGATGATGACAACTAATAATTCTAGTGTTTGTATAGCTCATGGCTCGACTTGAAATGACAATCGAGTTGGTTAGCACACATACAGATCGATTTCCAAGTGTAGACGAGGTATGACAAGTGTAGTAGTATTGTCTCAATAAGTACGTGTATTATTATACAAATTATGTAATTAAGTAGCTTTAATTAAGTTTTGGCTGACCGTAGGAGTAATTAAGAAGGTATTCAGATCTTAATGGGTGTTTAAAATAATGTTTAGAATCATAAATTGTATAAATGCATGATCCCGATTTGTCGAGCTCCATGCTAATTGTTTAGGAGTAGTAAATTACAAGTTGTTCCATGGAGTTTGACTTACACTGTTGGTCAGTCCTAGTATTTCACTATTTTATATATTGCGGCTAATATGTAAATAATAATATAGTCAAGTGGAATCTTGTTTGAATCGTCTAATCGCATACTTTTATAATATTAACTTTTTATAATTTTTAAATGTCTATAATTCGACCTATAAATAAAGAAAATAATACATTAAATTGCGTAAAAAAAGTTAAATATAACAAGTATTATTATGAAACGGAGGAATTACAATAGTACGTGAAGAAATTAAGGAATTGTTTGAGATCAGAATAGCAAGTAGCAAGTGTGTATTTGTATTCATATGATATTCGGACAAATGGGAGTCTGAGGAAGAGTTTCCTTGCTCCTTACATTGATAAGTAGCTAATTTTGACCAACTCGTATTCACCCCGTTCCATTGAATTTGTATTATTTTTCTTTTTAATCTGTCTCACTTAATTTGTATTATTTTTATTTTTGAATAATGATTAATCATTTTCTTTAAGTCTCATTCATACATTCTTAATAGGTATATTCACTCCGAACCAATTTTGTTGTCACATTTTCTTATTTGGCAAATTCATATCAATTGTCAAATTTTCTTTTTTGTTAATTTTTTTACCTAAATACCTCATATTCACACAAGTAAAAACCAAAATACCCTTACTTTTACTACTTATAATACTCCAAATACCACTTTTACAATTAATTTAATCAATTAAAATACTCCAACTACCACCTATTTAATGGACCTCACACCATCCTTAACAATCGTGCCCAAGCAAATGAGACAATTAAATTAATTTAGAGGGAGTATTTCCTCTTTAATGCAAATAATATAGGACATAGTAGTACAAAATTAAAGTACTACACTACTACTAAACTTTAATAGTAGTCAATTATATGGAGATTTTAAAGAGTTGTATAGAAATTGATACTCCTATAACCCAAATTTTGCATATGTCTTCGATAGTAACTATCATACTTTCCCCTCAAAAAAAATTAAAAAAAAAAAAAAAAAACACTATCATACTTTCTCTGTTTTATTAAGATTACAATATATTTTAGTTATTAAGATTGCAATATATTTAAGTTTTCATTCAAGGAACTTAAGTGTTGCATTCTTGATGGAGAGAGGTAAACTTTTTGTAAATGACAAGTATAGAGGTCATTTAATATATTAATGTGTCGATTTTTACCTATGTGTGAGGTGTACTACATTGAATAAAAATATTATTTAATTTATATTTTTGATGAAATATTATTGTTATTCTCATGGCCTTGTGATTTTACTAGTAAACGTCATTTAAGTGTGTAAAGTGAGTCAACTATCTCTTTCATATTTAAATCATTTTCTGAACTTTATTTCATTAACCAGAGTCATTTATTTAATAAATATTCAACCTTAATATGGAGGTTCGACAAGGTTCAATAATTACACAAGCTCACCTTAATTTGTGTTTGTACGTAAGCACCTGAATGTTGTCTTTCTATACTCGCTACATATGACTTTTTGCGCTATTCAGTGTATTATTTTGATCATTTATAATATTGAATTATGCATATCCAAAAGTTACAAAAATTAATATTATGAAAGTATGCGATTAAACGATTCAAATAAGATCTCACTCGACTATATTTTTTCTTACACATTAATCGCAATATATAAAATAAGCTTGAATGATAAATAGTGTCAATGTCATAATGTAACAAGTATTGCAAAACGGATAATACAAATAAGAATCATAAGTTTTTGTTGACTTGAATGTAAAGTACGAACACCAATACATTGCTTGATTGCTTGTATGTACGATTTATGAAGTGAAAACTTTTAAAGTAAATCTACGTCTCAATTTTATTATAACACAAATAGTACTTCCTCCGTTTCTAAATACTTGCCACTAATAGCGACATTTTTCCACATAATATGTCACACTCAGTAGCAAGTATTATGAAACGGAGGAAGTATTAGACTATGAGCAATTTCTTAGTGCAGAACCTAAAACCCAAATTTATTGCCTAAAATGAGGTGAGAGTTGAACAAGAATAGAGTGAAAATTGAGTTTACATAACTCGAAACATCCCTAATCAAGCTGTTGCACGGTAAAGACAAAAGCACAAGCAAAATGATTTGTAAAACACTAGATTCTGATGGAGTGCACCGTCCGCAATTCACGCAGTCTACAAAGAAAATTCAACCAATTGTGAAAAAGATGGGGTCCACTTGTCCCTTTGGACATTTACTCCTATTACATCATCTCGGACATGACACAAGCATCAAAATCATTGGTTGATAGAAAAATACCGTAATAAATAAGGAGAAATAATGAATTTGTGTAGATGAAATTAAAAAGAGTTTAAATGTATGAATGAGATTTAAAAAAAAAGACTATTATCCAAAAATAGAAATAATGCGAATAAAATGGAACGGAGAGAGTATTACTCCTTTTTTTTTGGGAATAGTATTACTCCCTTTTAAATACATCAATTATTGTGTTATATACTTCCTTCGTTGCTTAATATTTCCTTCAATTTACCCTCTTTTATATATCCCTTTGATTTTTTATCATTTGCTATAAATATGTGAAAAATTTTCAAGTCATATAATACACATCCCAAATTAGAATGGATAAGATATAAATTCATAAATGAAAAGAAAAGAGTGAATCTTGTGATCTTATCTATCTACTACTTCTTTAACTACTTCCTCCGTTCCATAATACTCGCTACATTTTCCATTTTGGAAAATTTCATATTACTTGCTACATTTTTTTTAGTAAAAAACCAATTATTTAAAGTTATACCTACTCCTATTTTTATCCTACTCTATATCTAATTACTCCTATTTTACTTTTTCATTTTTCAACAAATAATATTAAAAAATTCCAAAAAAGCAACTTTCCACCTACTATTCATCATTGCACGGTAACTTCTTAATCTTTGTGCCCATGCAATGGTAGCAATTAAATCAGAACAGAGGAAGTATAAGTTAGAACAACACGCTTATATGATGATTATCGAAACGGCCGTGTTTTATGTCTTGCTTTAGGTGTGCAATGGTCAAGACTTCCAAGTATTGTGATCATATTACAAATTTGTAGTGTTGCGTTAAGACAAAGTCGCAATCAACATTATACTCCCTCCGTTCCTTTTTGATGTTCCTATTTGAGTTTTTCACCAAGATTAAGAAAAATAGAATCTTTGGTGGTAGTGGGTATTATTTTAATTATATAGTAGTGGGAAGTAATGATTGTATTGGAAGTATGAGAGAAAAAATAATTAAATAATAGTGTAATGTAATGATTGTATTGGAAGTATGAGAGAGAAAATAATTAAATAGTAGTGTAAAGTAAGGAAAGTGAGGTTTTAAGGGGTAAAGGTGGGATGAAAACTTTCCAAAAATGGAAAGTATTCTAAAGTGGAAAAACTTATGGAACTACCCGTTTTAGTAAGGTGGAAAAACAAAAAGGAACGGAGGGAGTATCTATGATGGTTCGCTTATATAAATAAAGATCAAAATTTTGAGATGCTTGGATGACAATATATTCTATTTTTATCAAAAAAGAAGAAAAAAAATTGCGTATGAGGTTATTATATTGTAAAATAAGTTTATATAAAAAAGCTTAATAAATTTAAAAAATAGGTGTTTTAAGATTCAAATAGTGCTAAAACGATTTGTTAATCAATTAAGCAATCAAAAGATAGTATATTATTAGTATGAAAAGATGTTTTAGTTAATGTAGGTGTGCTATTTAGCCGAATTTAGAAGTTGCTTGGATTTAGAGTAAATATTTAAAGTAAAAAAATACTTTTTTGATTTACTGATTTTGAATTTTAGATTTCAAAAAAACTAAAAATTAAAATGAAAGAAAATATTAACGAGCAGACCCTAAATAAAGGGTTTTATTGAAAAATGGAATATATCAATTTCAGCTGAACAAGTGTGTATTGTAATTTGAGTAAATATATTACATAGCGTATTGTCTTATTACATGCTAATTGTTTGATGATCATTGATCTGCTAACAAAATTAAAACCAACCAATGGAATAAAAAGCATTTACGTATTTATTGATATTTCAATGTGAGAAATAATGTTCTTTTTTATAATTTTTATACTTTCTAAATTAATCCCAAAAAATACATTTCATGTTTTTACTCAAACGAGTATGTTTTAATCAAATAGAAGAGTATCTTTAAAACAAAGAGAGTATTTATTCTTCTAATTTATGAAATATAGAATACAAATTAAAGCTAATAGATAAAAACAAAAAAATGCTTCCAAAAAAATTATTTTTTTTTGGTAAGACTTAAGGAGATTGATGATGACTCTTGAAATCATAAACTACATGTAGATTAAAGTTTTCATGTCCGGCAATCATTTACATCCTTTTGGCTCTTCAGCTTTGTTACATTCCAAATTTGGATAATGGTTACAACTTTCAACACTTTCTTAAATTTTTATCTACATATTTTTTATATTTTTACTTATTTTAAACTATATCCACAAATTTAATTATTATTACTATTTTTTAATGTGATGAGTGTTAAGGTATTATTACTTCTCTCTAAAATAACATTTATTTAACTAAAAAAAACCCTTAACTTTTATAAATAAACTAGATAGATACATGTGTTATGCATGAAGATTAAGAAAAAAGTTTTTGAGTTAATCTTATTCTTATATAATATTTGTTTTGAATATTATAAAGAAGGTTATTTGATTTCATCTTAAAGAACTTGAAAAAAATATTATCGTTTGAATAATTATTTTTTTAAAAAATTATTTATCGGTGAAATTACCTATTTATTAAATAAAATTAATTTTTTTTAAGCAAATAGGAATATGAAGTAGATAAGTTAATTTTAAAGATATAATTATTCTACGGTTGGTAAATAATCTTGAATAATTTTGATATCAAGATATTACTTTTTTTTATTTTGAAAAAAATGTTGGAAATAATATTTAAAAATAATTTTGATTTACAAATTTAGTCATGTTTCATTTTGTTATATCAAGAAATTATTTACTTTTTACCAAGGTAAATACTTTGTAATAATACTGCTTACCAAATTTTCTTATGCACATTAAATTAAACTATAGTAAGAAATGGTTTTCACTGAAATTCACATATCACGTCAATATAAAAATAAGCGGGAAAGTTTTCGCTGAGAGTCTGACACGTGTCAGTTTTGTTTCTTCATTAGTAGTTTTTATAGATAGATTTATACTTTCTCTGTTCCATATTACGTGCACCAAACCAACTTTTACACTATTTCCACTATTATGTGAGAAAAACATATTTCGACTATTATCACATGTGAGATTTTGTTTTATTTGTCTCGTCGCATATTTTCATAATATCAAATTTTTATAATTTTTAGTTATGTATAACTCTAGATATAAACAATCCAAAAAATGCATTGAATTGCGAAAATTAAATTTGGTGCAAGTATTTTGAGACGGAGCAAAGTAGATGGTATGCAACCATGGGATAAAAGAAGGGATGAGACAAAAACATCAATCTAAAGAATGGAAAATGGGATTACGTGCTACAACTCCCTATTGCAGGATCAGAACATAAATGTGGATTGACGTACAAAGTGCTGTAAATTTGTATCAGTAAGTCTTTGGCTGTTTAATCGTCAATACTTAATGTCTAGTACTCCTCAGCTTCTGCAAACTCCTGAACCATACTCTACATCAAAATTATACTTTTATCCATACATTAATCCTGCTTCATACTCCATTACTCATTTACTCCCTTGTCTCTCTCATTTCAGTCCTGTTCTTGACAATTTTTGAACCCTACGCAGAAAATAAAAAATGACTAAAATTACGGTTATTTTTTCTCTAGCTATTTAGTTTAGTAAACATGCGCTTTACTAAAAACTAAATGCTGCAAGTCCAATTCATGTTAAAAACTACTTATGCTAAAAGCTGCTCATGAGTTGGGCCCTAGGCGGTTGCACCTCAAAACTACCGAAAAGCCTGGCTCATGTAATATCATGTTTCATTTTGTACTGTTCATTTCATTTTGCATTGTTTCTATTCTTGGAAAATAATCCACCAATTTTTTTAATTCCACATATTTAATTTTTTTTATTTCAATCATGCAGGGCCGGTTCTAAGGGTAGGCAAAAATGGATCGTCACCTAGGGCCCAATATAAAAATAATAATGATTTTAGAAGGGTTTATATAGGTTATAAATAAATTGCAAAGGAAAAAGGCTCTAATATGCTATTTTACCTAGGACCCCAAAATATATAGGGTCAACCCTGTATTGATGCATTTTATTTTTCTATTAATTTATAATGAAATATTTACATTTTCTCTTGACAAATTTGATACTCGATAGAGTAATAGGAATATGTTTCCTCCGTTCTGAAATACTTGCTACATTTGTTTTTGGGCACTATTCATCATTTAAGGTTATTTTATATATTGCGGCTAATATGTAAGTAATAATATAGTCAAATGAGATCTTGTTTGAATCGTCTAATCGTATACTTTTATAATATAAACTTTTTATAATTTTTAAATGTGTATAATTCGACATATAAATAAACCAAGTAGTACCTTAGATTGTATAAAAAAGTTAAATGTAGTAAGTATTATGGAGTAAAGAAAGTAACGTTTAAAAGACTACTAGTACAGTACTAGGTAGCGATGAAGAAATAGTGTTACAAGTTTGTTTCATTGAATGTAACTTCCAACTGTTTGTATTGTACTTACTCCGTTCCATATTATTTGCACCATTTGCCTTTTCACACTCCTTAATGTACGAATTCAATCTTTAATATCTCTAATCACATATATCGAATAATTATAAAACTCAAAATTAATTAACTTTGAATCGAGATGATTCAAACAAGATCTCATATGACTATGTTTTAACTTTTTGATTACCGACAATATAAAAGTCAATTTGCTTAATAAATAGTACCGTAATCAATTATGTTGCAAGTAAAAAAGAACGGAGGAAATCGATGAAATGAGTCAATGACCTCCCAAACTCTCCTGCATCACTGCATGCGTGCGAAGATAATGCAGAAGTTGAAGCAGAACACGAGTACACGACCCATTCCTCAAACTTGAAACCTACAAAACTCTACCTACCTTTGGCATGCCTTAGCGGCTAGCTAGCTTCTTGGTTGGGGAACTTTTATTACAAAATAATAATATAAAATACAAATTATAATTGAAAATTTGTATTTTTTTCTTTATTGATGACTAAAATAAAATTTACAAAATATACTAAATAAACTTGAAGATTATTTCACTACAAAAAATTTAATTTTTCGCGATATTGGATTTAGTGACATTAAAAAATACCACTAATTTATAGCTTTTAGTGTAGTTATTGATTTTTATTTTAAGTTTCATTCTAAAGTGATTTAGCGACACTTTATTTGGTCTTTAGTGGCATATGTAATTGTCACAATGTCTTATGTCGCAAAAAGTTTTAGTGTGATATTCTATTATGCTGCTAAAGGGTTTAATAAATGTTACTAAATCTTCTATATTCTAATTTGAAGTAGCGACATTTAAATTAAATGTCATTTAATATATCCCACTAAAAGCAAATTATGTTGTAGTGTTTTGTAACGACAAACGTTATCTGGAAACTTGATACTTGTTGTAGGCGTGTCATCACTTTCCTTTTGTGATATTTCCCCCCAAAAGATACTTGGGTTTTGAATTTGAAATTCACAACGAGATACAAACAACATAACACAATTTTAGTACTTAGGGTTAGAGCTGTTCATGGGCGAGCTTGGGCGGGTAGCGGACCGGGTAGCACCTAAAAATTCTACCCGCGGGCTCAAATATTAAAAAGTCCGCCCGCATTTACGGGCATATTTTTTTGTCGCTACCCGCCCGTTTTTAATGCGGGCAGGACCCGCGGGTAGGCGGGTAATTTTATATAAAAATTAAAAACATAAATCATATTATAAAGTTAAGTTTTTATAAGACCAAATAAAATATAATACATTATCTAAAATACTCTAAATATATTAAATCTCAAAATACTCAAATTACATGAATATTGAATATAGACGGTGGAGTCGGCTACTTGTTCGAACTTTGGTAGTCGACTGCTTTAGTGCTTTGAGGGTTAAAAATATTGAATATAGATAGTAGAATTAGAAACTTTATTAAAGTCTAAAAAAAATAAACATTAAGGCTAGTAGAAGAGTAATAAACTAAAGTTGGTATAGGTCATGTAGTAGTATAGTTTAATAATTAATAGAATTAATTATTTAATAAATAATATTTAAACTACGCGGGCGGGCGGATATACCCGCGGGTATTTTTTTGGTGTCGCTACCCGCCGGTTTATCTTGGCGGACGGGTATCACCCGTCCAAATTTTAAATTTTTTGGAAAAACGTTGTCCATGCCCGCCCGTTTTTCGAACCGGATGGGTCGGGCCTGGCGGGTAGCCCGCCCATGAACAACTCTACTTAGGGTATGTCACTTAACAACAAGTGTTTAATGAATTATAAGTTTGGAAGTTCTACAAAAGTTAATTACTCTCTTGAAAGTTGAAAGAACACAAGTGAATGAGAAAAAACAAGAAGTCGTTTTAACTCATCCCCAAACCTCTATTTATATTACTCCAAATATAACTAAGAGTCATGAGAATTCAATCACCTATTGATGATCAATATTGATGGCCTCCAATCAATACCTATTAAATTAAGGTATTCATGAGCATTGTTCTTCTCTATATCTCCTTTGTAACTCCAGATTTAATGTGAAATAAATATGAGAATCTAATGCAATCAACTCAAAGGAACATAATGACTCAATGGTCATATCAGAATAAAAAACCGAGTCGACTTTTACTCTATTTCCATGAAAACTAACTCGGATTTTCCTGCTGGACAAAAAGGTTTTCCAAAACCTAAATCCGAGTCGACTTATATTGTTGACTTGGTTTTCCGCGGTTCAGAACCTATCGTGGACGATTCCGATTCCGAGATGACTTTCAAGTTCAAAACTCAAAAATTAAAATAAATAAGTTCAATTTTAATCTTAAAGGTCTCAATTCTGACTTTAACGTGATCAATTTCAATTCAGAGTTACATCAAATGGATCAATCAATAGAAACAATTTCAATTTTGATCTTAAATGTATCAACCGTGACATTGAAGTGATCAATTTCAATCAAAAGTTAAACATTAAATGAATTATTTAAAATAAAAAAGGAAAGACAACCAATTTATGATTGTCCTACAATAATCTCAAATATTGATAAACTATGAATAATCTTAATTTTATAGAGTACTCTATTTGTCTAGAGTAAACTTAAGTAATTAGATGACGTGCTATAGTAGACAATTTACTACAAAAGTAAATTAAAAATTAATAGTATAAAGTTAGAGAAAAATTTTGAAGATTTACAGAAAAATTCTAAAAATCTTTTTAACATTTATTTCGCCATTTACTTTAATTTATCTTTTTAAAAAAAGTTAAAACTTGCTATAACAAGTCATACGGTTACCCGAGTTTGCTTTAGGAAAATACCCCATAAAGTTGAGATTATTCATGATTAATCAATAGGTAGGATTATTGTAGGAAAATCAGGAAAATATTGGATTATTCTAGGTAAATTTTTCAAGAAAAACATTTCAATTTTGACCTAAGAGTGATCAATTCTAACATTAAATCAAAAACAAATTATTTTAATCGTTTTTTACTTACAAGTTTATAACCTTAAATAGATCAATTATGATCTCTTTTAAAGGTTTCAATTTTAACATTAAAGTGATCAATTCAGACTTTACAGTGATTAATTATATATAACGTAATGAATAAGATAATCAGTTAAGTATATCTTTTTAAAATAAATTAATTTTGAACTTAACGACATTGGGGGTGTTTGGCGGTTGACTTTTTTAGTTGGTTTGTTTGACCAGCTGAAAATGTTGACTGTATTTGTTGGCTTTTAAGCTAGCTTAAAAAGCTAGCTGTTTGTAGAGATGTTTGGTAAATTTGAATATTGGCTGTTAGCTGTTTATTAGAGAAAAAGTGGGCCAACAAGTCAAAAGCTAACCCAAAAAGTTAGCTGGAGCAACTTTTTCATTTTGTCTTAAAAGCAGCTTTCAACTGCTTTAAAAGCCATTTACCAAACACTTTTTTTGGCTGTTTGACCAACCAACAAACCAAAAGCCAACAAAAAAGCTACGCTAAAAGCCAATTGTCAAACACCCCATTAACTATGACCTTAAATTAATTAAATATTATTCGCATATTCTTAAAAACTTATAACTTAACCGATAGAGTTATTAATCTCACCGTAAAACCGTCTATCGCAAAACTTAGTTGTTCACTAAATTAACATCGGATCGGTTGAGGTGAGACTGAGCAGCTCCAACTCCAACAAGTTTTCTTATCCATTTCGCATGTCAGCGCCAAATTTGTATCAAGTGTCAAACCCAAGCGCCGTAACTTCCGTACTCGACGATGCTGAAAGGATCGATCAACGGTCAGTTCTACGGCGATAAAACTGGCGCCACCGCAGCAATCACCGCAAACGCCGGAGAACTTAAGCTCAAAGCGTCGCTTTCTGATGTCACTTCCTCCACTGTTCCCTCCTTCAGTAACCTTTCTTTCTCAGTTGAAAAACCTGGCTCTTTTTTCATGGATTATGATGTCCCCAAACAAGTATAATTAATTTTCTTCCCTTTACCAATTATTGAATCAACCAAATTCTCGAAAAATAACATTGTTTTTATTTTTTGTGCAGGATGTAAGGTTTCAATTTATGAACTCCGGTAGGGTTATAGACAAGCGATTGAATTTAACTTACACACATTCTATCAAAGAGAAAAATTGTTGGATGGATGGAACGTTGATGATTGATTCATCGAATAAGCTTTCTGCGAATTACAAGTTTGGTTGTGGGCTTTCTAAGTTGAAGTATTGTTATAGTCAAGGAGGAGGAGTTAGGACTTTCGAATCTTGCTATGCTGTTGCTGATAATTCATGGGATTTTGCGGTTTCACAGAGGGTTTGTGAAAATGATGTTGTTAGAGCATCTTATCAGACTTCTTCCAAGAATTTGGGGTTAGCTTGGCTTACAACCTCCTCTTTTGGTGGCTGTTTCAAGGTACATTCCTTGGATTTTCATACTTTTGAATATTTTTGTTTGTGTTATTATTGTGTTGTTTACTACACTAATAGCTGAATACTCACAAGTCACAAACATTGATGTGCCCCTCCTTTTAGAATCAATTAGCATAAAGATGAAGGTATTGGTATGAAATATTTTCAAAGTTGATCATGCTAATCAATTTTGTTGCCATATAAACATGATAGTAGTTACTTGGTTGTGTGATACTTTTAGGCCCTCTTCTCCACATAATCAATTTTGTTGCCATATAAACATGATCATGCTAATCGGTGAAACTGTATTGAAGGAAATTTATTGGTTTATTTCTTGATGTTAGTTACTTGGTTGTGTGATACTTTTAGGCCCTCTTCTCCACATAATTAAACTGAATTTATGGAATAGTGAAAACGTGATAGTGAAAGACTGAAAGTAAATAGACAAAACTAAATTGATTTCACTTGAAGGTCTCTTGCCAGAATAAGCTATGAATGGTGAGACTTATGTGGTCTTGCTTTTAAGCATTGTTGATCAATTTGGTGTTCCTAGTACAGTTGTCTAAAATTGACTAGATTAACTGAAACCGAGTATGATTCCACTCGCCTCGAATATAACTTGCATGTAAAAATTAGGTCATACTGTTAAGATATTTACAAGAATAGAAATTGACACCAACCGAGATATCATATCCGAAATGCCAAAACACCCGAATGGACACCTTTAGTTCCAAGTAGTGCATTATTGGGGAATGAATGTTTGTGGTTGTTTATTTGTTAGTTAAATTTGAGTAGTTTACACAAGTGTCTAAGGCAATGCTAGGACATATGAAGGGAGTCTTTTATCTTAGTAAATGAGCAAGTTGTTGGGATTTTAGTGCAGGTCCATAATGTTTTAAATTTCTAATTAGTTTCAAAACGAAACAATTCTCAAATTTGGGTAAAGGAGCACAACCAACTAGGTTCATGGCAACCAACATGAATTATTGTCAATCTTATGTCGTGACTTGTGAGTTGTATATAATTTAAAACGTGACTTCTACTCAACAATGTGTTATACGTTCCCAAACTTATGTGGTATAGGTGTATAGAATAAATGATAGGATAGTTTTAGGAAGAGACATATTGAATGTCATTTGTGCATATATGCCTCAAGTTTGCCTTGCATAGTGACTCAAAAGAATCGGGAGGAGTGTATGGTTTGATGCAAAATATCTTATCAAACAACTTCTACGATGGTGCTATGGTCATGTTTGCTAAACATAGATTGACTTTGATAGTATCCATGGCGGCTTTGGATATGGAACGAAAATTGAGGAGTGAAAGTCATTTTTGAACTTTACACATAAATATGATTTATCTGTACTTATCATTTGGTACATAAAGTGTGAAATTCATTTGGTAACTTAAAAACGTGGATCAAATGCTAATGGTTATTTCTTGACTAGGAGAATTGATAAAGGAAGTTGCCTAAACTATAAGGTGATACTAGATAAATACTTAGTCATCTAACTCACATTTCTAGTCCCTGATTGCATATAATCAAGTTCGCGCAAAAATAAATGTCAAAAACAATGAATAATCAAATGGTGGAACCTAAAAGAAGTTGATCAGACAAGCGAGAAGGATTTAAATTAACGATGACAGAATTGTATCACTTCCTGTTAGGGCATTCAGAGAGATGTAAGGGGGATAATGTGCTGGAAATAAAAAGTCAAGGTTGCAAATAAAGAAAGGGAAAAAAAAGATATTAATAATTTAACCGTTTATCCATCTGCTCAAAATAATTCCACCTTTGGATTAATCTTTTATAATCCTACCTTTGGAAAGAGTTTGCTCTCAACATACCCGTCATCTACATATTGTAAACTCATAATGGTCATCAAAATCAAGATCATCTAAACCATCATCAATTCATCATTATCATTATCACTACCCGATGGAATGTATTCAATGTACTCATCATCATACCCTTCATTAACATTAGCTACAACAATGCTTTTGCTTCTCATTCTCTTATTTTTTTAACCACATTTAAGCTAGTATATGGTTTACTCGACCTTTGGATGAGTAACCCCCTCCTAATGGTAGCGGTCTCTAGTATTTTTTTTGGTGGAAGCCTTTGATGACTTGAATCACTCATATGTGGTTGTTGTTGATTAGAATGTATAGGTGCCGAAAGAGTTGGGAGGATTTCTGCTTGAGTGGCATTAATGCTTTAGAGCCCTTTTTATTTATTTCTTGGACATCCAACAATCCCATATCATGCTATTCATCTTACACATCCAACAATCCCAGGTTGGTTGCCCGTCATTGTACTCCTTGTTTTTAGGCTTTTTTGGTTCTTCGTGTTTAAAGCTATCACTTCTAGGCCTTATTTTCATGAAAGAGCGTTTAGAACAGGGATTTTGGAAGGAGCATCTGATTTTTCCTACGAAGCTCTAAGAATTCTAACAAAGGTTGCAAAGTAACAAACCAAAATAGAAATCAGTGTTATTTTCTTTTGAACCTCAGACATTTTGATTAAGTCTCGATCTTAGCTGAAGGTAATTTGCCTACTGTTATGAACATATACAAACTGAGGGTTTGGAGGCTTTTTATTTCTTGACTCATCACACGCATCTTTCTAATATGTTACCAAGTCCAACAAAGTAGCTTTGTCTGTCATGTACAAATAATTCCACAACATTACCATCATAAGACAAACGCAACACCACAAATTCACTTATTTGGCAACAATTTAAAGGAATCAAACTCAAAAATAGGAACAAACCCTATATTGAAACAAACACATACATATATCAAACATCAATTTAGAATTAAAAGAACCTAATTATATACGAATTCAACAAAAATTTAACCGAAATTTAGCGCGAATTTCACAAGTTTAAAAGGAATGAATTGTAAGAAGCTTCATTTCAAAGGCGAACTAAATTGCATTGGAAAAACTTAGATTAATCTTACACGGTGAGAAAATGGAGATGAGTTGAAATGAAAGAGAAGGTCAGAAGTTAAATGTTGGGTTTCAATTTTCGAAATAAGGAGTTAGGAGCATGTAATGAAATCTAACGCCCACCTAACTATTGCTGCAATTATCGCTACGAAGTGTTGAAAGGCTACATTGTGAATAAAAATTAAAAAATTCAATGTTACCGTATGGAATATCCTTAAAAAATTCAATTTTGACTAAGTATTAAAAAACATCAAGTATTGCAAGGTTATTCTATTTGGATTGGTGGTAGAGTTTTACGAATGATTGTTAAAGACCATAAGTTCAATTCCTAAATCCCACTTAATTTTGTAAAATATATTTTTTGATATAGGGTTGCATATGCGAACCCATGCAATGCTTTGGGTCTATCCATGCAACCAAGATGTGCCACTAAAATGAAAGATTGAATTACACTCTTAGAGTTCCATTAAACCGGCATTACTATATGGTTGGGCTTTCAGATGAAACTATTGTAAGAAGATGAGGGTAAGTGAGATGTATATGTTAAGATAGATATAAGGACCTCTCAAAAAAAAAAAGATGGATATAGGGACATACACAAATAGATAAAATTTGAAATGAAGACTTTAAAATGAGTTATGTAGTCGTAGATATTGAAGATACGATGAGAGAAATTTATTTTTGGTAGTTTGATCTTGTACAAAGAAGACTAAAAACTACCTGTTAAAAAAGTAAAAGTTGGAATTTATTGAGAAACATGGACGAGATATAGGTAAACCAAAATGATGTAGATAACAAGAATAAAAAGTGACATGAATAATTTGGGTTTGTGGGAACACATGACTATAGATAGGACTAAAAGGAAGAGTACAACATATGTGGACGAGTAATTGCGAAAAACATATATGCGGGTGATAATTTAATTTTTGTTAGAGATGATCTCTAATGTTGATTTGTGTTGGCTCATACAGTCAACACATATTGTTGGGGTTAAGGATTTGACATTATTCTTGTTGTAGTTGATTCACTTACAGTGACAGCTTGAGCTAATTCTTGAGATATGAGTAGAGTATTAGTTCTAAAACATTTTTGTACCTTTCCTTTATTTTTTATCTGTTCTTTCAATGCAAAACTAAATGCAAAAGGTGAAAAAGAAAAAGAAATATTGTTTGTCCAAAAAAACTTCCTCTTGGTGTTATCCAAAAGATACATTTCCTTTAGTTCTATATTGTAATCCTGAAATAATGAATTGAGTTCGTAAAGGGATTTTTGATGCCGCTATTGTGATAGCCCTTCGGGCTACAATTTTTGCTACTCCGCTTATCTCATAAAGTATTCGACCTGGTTTGACAACAGCTACCCAATATTCGGGAGATCCTTTCCCCAAACCCATACAGGTTTCTGCGGGTCTTATTGTAACGGGTTTGTCAGGAAAAACGCGAACCCATATTTTTCCACCGCGACGTGCATTTCGTGTCATTGCTCGTCGCCCGACTTCTATTTGTCTAGACGTGATCCAAGCGGGTTCAAGTGCCTAAACAAAATATATACCCTGGATCATAGATTGTTTTTTAAATAGCTTAAATAATCAATCTTACAAAATATATACCCTAGATCATGAACAAAGATAATCCTTAAATGATTATGTGAGTGATTCATTGTCATGTGAAACATCTTACTCTTGAGCTCACAATTATATGTCATCATCGCCTTTTCGCCTCCCCCCTCTTAAAGAATCCTCTCCAAACCACGCCCAAATCCTCAATTTGGGGATTTACCTGAATTTGATTTATTTAGAGTTTTTTTAGCATCATGTTAGAACATCATTAGTTTATCCAGCAATTACTAAGTCTCTTTGAATCCTGATGCTTTAGCTATTGATCTAAGCAGCATTTCAACATATCATTACAAGTGTTTAAATTCTTTCTTTAGCATCTGATTTAAGCAGTATTTTGTATTGCAATAAGTTTTACCTGCTTTCAGTTTATCCAGCAATCACTAATTGCCAAGTTTTTTTTGGCTCATGCCTCATGATGCTTTTCTTGGGAATTGACATTAATGTATAATTGTAATTCTCTATTTTTCTTTGGTAATTTCATATATCAAACGATGTTATGGTCTATCATTCATGATTTTTCTGCTGTTTCAAAAAAATTCAATTTTTAATGTTGTACTGTATGTTCATTCTTGATTATGCCAATAATTAATTTTTTTGGTTTTAGAATATTATGGACGACCGTAGACTGACTCTTGAGATCATGTGTCTTATATATATGTGTAATTTCATATGATTTTTTCTATCAAGCGTTTATCCAATTCAACTTTTTATCATCTGTGTACATTAGACACTTAAACTTCGCCTTAGTGGGAGCTCACTTAGTATGAGTGGGTTAAAGAAGTGTTTATAGTTTGAGTATCATCTAATCACACATTTACTGTTTGTTTGTTTCAGGTTTCAGCAACTCTGAATCTAGCAGAAGAATCAAAAATACCAAAATTGAGTGCTGAGAGTACTTGGGATTTGGATATGTAATTTTGTGCATTTAGCAGTAGTTAATTATCTTTAGAACACAACTTAATTCAAATGTTTACCGTGATCGACATTTGAGTTATCGTTTTTGGTTCAGCATCAGACTCTGGTACATATTGATTTTTGGGGTTTCCAAACCAAGTCTTACAATTGCAATATGCTTTAACATAACTCCAAGCAGCTACTCTTGTGAGAGATGTCTTTAAAAGAGACGACCTCAAAACAAAAGACCCATGTTTATATTTTCTTTCTAATTTGTATTAATTGGGCTATTTAGCCCATATATCTAACGTGTCTATAAGAAAGACCGTCTCTCACAACAATTTGTGAACTCCAATTGACAATTACCAAGTAATTAACCTATCTAATTAAAAATTAGGATTATGGACACTACTTAAAATACTATCCAATTTTCTTTTGATACTTCTATATTCGATGCTCTGTAAGGTAATTTAAAAATATATCACCTTCCAATGCTTTTGTCAAAATATTGGGAAAGTCGCAATTGCTTAAACTTTATTTGGATAATAATGTATGAAGGAAAGAAAATGAAATGGAAGGAGAAAAAGAGATAGGAGAAATAAAGGTGAGAAAATAATAAATCCATTAACAAAATTAAAAAACTCTTCAAAATTGTTATACAAATAAAGTAAAATACATCCCTCTAAATCCATGCTTTTCCATACCCTCCAATTCCCTCGATAAAAACTAAATCCCTACCTTTTCTTTTTGTTCAATTTCTGCAAATGCTAGTTATTTTTAGTTAATAATAACCTATAAATGCAGCAAACATTTTAATGGTGCAAACCTCAAAGAGTAGAGTACTAAATTGAGACACAATGTCGAAAAACAAGTGACGGGAGAAAATTGAGGAATTGCAATGCGCATCATGTGAGGAAAGTTACAGAGACTAGTCGATTACTGCCAAACCTGATATAACCCTTTTCGTTCTTAAAGCAACTATCAAACTCAGCTCACATTTCCGTTATCTCACTCATCAACCCTAAGAGATGACACAGCATCACTTCCTTTCAAAATAACACAACAAATTTCCTTGTGTTGCACAAGTACTTCCTAATGCAAAGATAAACATCACTATAGTTAGTTAATTTCTTACTCTAATATATCTCAACATATGATAAAGTTGTACTTGAGCTTGTACACCAAAAGGACATTCTTTGACATCAAAATTTCAACAATGAACATCTTAGCTTGAAAGAGGTGGTGGAGGTGGCATTCCATATTGTTGCTGCATAGGCGGCCTGCCACCCAATTGTTGAGGGGGAGGAGGTGGCCTCCAAACAGGTTGACCCCCCATCGACATTGGGGGTGGTGGCCTTCCAAGCCCCTGAGCTGCCTGAGGGGGTGGAGGAGGCATCATATTTGGAGGTGGACCCGGTCTAAACTGCGGTGGTGGTGGCGGCATCATTGGTGGGAGTCCTTGACCTTGTTGTGGAGGCTGGCCCTGCCAAGGACCACCCATCTGCATTGGTTGAGGAGGAAAACTTCCAACAAGTGGGGGTGGTGGACGGAATTGAGGCATCGGAGGCGGTGGGACTGCACCATTTGCAAGGGCCCGTGGAGCAGGGGGGGCAGGTACAGCACCATTGGCTTGAGGAAGAGTTGGAGGACCACTTGCAAATAGAGTATGCGGTCTGCTTTTCTGAACACCTGGGTTGCTTGCAGCTAGAACTCTCTCTGTGACAGAGAAAAGATGAACAAGTAATTGGTTAGTGTCTGGTGAAGATGTACGGGTTATGAACACCAACTAAACCAACATGATTTATCAGCCATAAAAGATGACCTGCAGGAGTGCCATGTCTCTCCCCTTTGGTATCTTTTTTGTATGCATAGGATACAGTAATTTGACGATTACAAAGATATTGACCATTCATTGCCTGCAGTTCAATAGAAAGTCATCAAGTTTTAAGACAAGAAATAATCTGACAAAGCAAACCACATCTTGTTGGGAGTAATGCTTTGGCATTGCTGTATAACAAACAAGTTTGAATCAAAAAGTCATTTGTTAACCGAAGAGTACCACAAAATCTTATTTGTCCCATAGATTTTAATTTGTTCCAGGAAATAACCAACGGAGTAACTCGGAAGGATTCTCAGCTGGAAGCGAATATAGCTTAGAAAGAGGAAAATAGACATAAAAATTGCAAACCTCAATAGCAGCATCAGAAGCGTCAAAAGAATCATAACTAATAAATCCAAAGCCACGTGAGTTTCCTGTCTCTGGATCTCTCATGATCTGCAAGGAAAGACAACAGGAATGAGCATGCATGTCATGTAAAATACACCTTATTCAACTTAGACAATTGTTGCCTTATAGAGGAAGAAAATGCATACTAAATACCATAAAAGGGCAAAGGTGCCTAAATCAGACCCCCTAACCCTGCCTTAGTGGAAGCCACTTATTGACACAATAACTAGTTTGAGATAAGAACTAAGAACTGCCCAGAATCTTCATTAAACAATAAAACACTGCCATCTACAGATATGCACATGACAAACCCCCAAAATTCCCTAACTACTGTATCTAGTCCAATTGAACATGAATCCCAATCAAGGCACATATTCGAGTTTGAAAAGGGGGGAGGGGGGTTGTGCCTCACCCTCAATACATACAATTGACTAATCCCTTGTCTAACTTAACGTTATGCAACTTTACTGGGGAGTAGTCATTATGTGGCGTAATTCTACGACACAAAACAGAATAATGACGTAGTTCAGATTTCAAAGATAAAAGCATATACATGAGGTACCTACAGGAAACAAATCAGGAAACCAGTGTCCATAATAACATTAAAAAATATTGTTAAAGATAAACGTGCAAAATCCACAGCAATAAAAGTACTACAGATACAGCACAATTAATAATATATATTACCTTGGGATTTGTAACAATAACTCCAAACGCACTAAAAGTATCATAAAGAAGTTTTTCATCCACATCCTACAAGAGAACACAATGTAATGTCATAAGCACAATAATTCGGCAGTAATTAAAAAGAAAGGGGTCAAATATCATTTATGTAAATTATGCTGTAGGATTTTAGTTCTGTTCTCTCATTCAATAAGCCAAGCAAGACCAGCAAACAAAATGTACAAAGTATCAAAAAGAAAAAGAACAAAACTCACAGGGTCCAGATTCCCAACAAATAGATTTGCTCCAACATCCAAGCTTTTCTTATCTTGAGAAGCCTGAAAGGGGAAAAGAAAAGAAAATCAAATAGGAGTTGTACAAATGTAAATCTGAGTACTTCAACATGGATGTACACAAAAGATGACCACAACAACTTTCAAAACTACATACCTTATTTACACGTATTGGTTTCCCATAAAGCTTAATCATATTAAGAACTTTAATTGCCTGTGTTATAGAAAGAAAAATTTACCGTCATAACATGCTTTATTGAAACATCCTATTTAGGAATAGTGAAAATACAACAGAAGTTACATAAAAGCTAAAATAAGTATAAGCATACATAGTCAGCATCTTCTTCACTTCGAAATTCCACAAATCCATAACCTTGATGAAGGTTGGTTACTCTATCTTTTGGCACATAGACATTGACTGCAAGAGTGAAGTAAAGGAATCATTACAGTTCAACAGACATAAAAACATAGTAGCAAAACATTTTCATTAAATGGTGCAAGTATTACCAACAGGGCCTGCTTGTACAAATAATTCCCACAGCAACTCTTCTGTGACCTACAACATAGCAAAAAACGAAAAGAATCAGAAGTTAATCAATCAAGTACTAGAATGTGTTCCTCTCAGCATATACTTCATTATTTCTTAATATTCCAGTCAATAACTCTTCTAAAATTCATTACATCAGAGATCCAGACCATCCAAAACACGATAAACCCCAAACAATACAGCTCAGAAGTATGTGGTAAAATAAGCCTCATATACAGCCTAAGAAACACGCCAATCAAGGATATGGTTGCAACAGTTGATGACTGCAGCAAAACCTAACGGGGAAAGTCTTTAAAGAACAACAATAACCTTTGAGAAGGAAGGACCAATGATAAGACGGTCGGGAATTTTGACATAGTTTACGGGTTCACCATTAACATTTCTCAATAAATCTCATCCCTTCTTGTAGAAAAATTAAATAGGGTTTCTCCTCAACATCTCTCATCAATCTTACTTTCCCTGATTCAATTGAGCTTGCAAACCCTAGATTATGTTATTGGAGAATCATTCCTCTATTGATATACCAAGCAATTTAGGCATATTTCAAGATTGGTGCATCATTGCTCAATTCATATACCGACCAATTGAGCTATATTTCAAGGAACAGCGATTCATAGTGGGCTTTGGTGCTACTGTCAATGACCTTGTTCTATATAAACTTTAGATGTCAATGAGTTCTAACAAGACAAAAAGTTCAGAACTGCAAAACATTTTCAAACAATTCGAAGTTACAATATATAAAATGTAAAATAAAAAACAGAATACAACAATGGATAACGCTAAACAAAAAAACTCCATAGAAATCAAAATCACATAACAAAAGACCGACCTAAAGAGAAATTTCAGCATCACCTTTAACAGATAACATGAAGTAGGCAAGTAAAAATAACAATTATTACTCAATTAAAAGGGAAAACAAATCAAAGTAAAAGCATAAACCCTAGAAAGGGGATAGAGAAAAGAGAAACCTGGGCCTCAAGGTTACCGACATAAGCGGTAGCATCTTGGTTTCTCTCAGCAGAGTGTTGTCCGAGAAGATTAGCCCCTACTCCTGGAGCTATTCTGGTCGTCATTCTTCCCAATCGGAGATATCACCGGCTATTGGAGACGATTGGGAGGGAAGGCTTTACAAAACCCACTATATAATTTTTTTGATTCGAGGAGTAGGCAGTGTAGGCTGTTAAAAGATTATTAGGTGCTCTCTTTAAAGCCGTCTTTTGTAAAGACGAATTTCAAAAGTATAGTCCAAATCTATATTTAGAGTTTGACTATTCTTTCAAAAGTCTATTAAGATTATTTATTGATACATTATTTTTTCATTCAATTAAATATATTAAATTCTAGTTTGATTATATAGAATTGCTATAATAAATTACACTTCATACTATACTTAATTTAGCTTTAATTTTAAAATAATAGTAAAATTCTAAATTACGTGAACATTGTCATATAATCAACTATCCTCCACTAAAATAATTACATTTGTCATGCCTCATCAGAGGACGACATTTGAAATTTTTCAGCTTTTTTATAGTATTGTATGATGATGTGTGATTATATTCCTCTGTTCCATTTCAAATGTCTCATTTGCTTTTGAGATACTATTCATCAATCACTTTTAATTTGTTTTTATTCTCAATCCATGCATTAAAACATAGTCAAATGAGATCTTGGTAACTGTGCAAACAAATAAATGATACGTTTGAAATGGAATAGGAAGTATATGAACAAGTTGGTTTTTTTAGTTGAGCACTTAAAAGAATAAAATCAGTAGGAAATGCCAAATTCATATGCTAGATTTTTAGTTGTTATTATCAGGATTATTATTGGTGTCTTACGTTTTTTATTTATTTTTCTATATATTATAATTATAATTTTAGATCTATTATTTGTCTTATCTTGCCTTATTTTATCTTGTTATATTTATAGCTTTTTACTCAGGTTGAAAGTCTATCTAATCACAACCTCTTTTAATAACGTATGGTCAACCATCCCCATTGAGCATCCCTAGTGATTAGTGAGAACCATTATCAAAATATTATCAAAAGAGAAAAGGATTCAAGGGAAAGTCAAATAACCAAAATAGAAATTCATCATCAACTAAGGTCGTTGTAGTATAGTGGTAAGTATTCCCGCCTGTCACGCGGGTGACCCGGGTTCGATCCCCGGCAACGGCGCTTTTCTTTTTGTACTCCCTTGTCAGATATTTCTACTCTAACGTTTCCGGATCAACAGCAACAATCTTTTCTTTACCAGATTAATTACTCATATCAGAAGATATTCTACACTTGGATCAGCTTTTTGCATAATATACATAAATGGATCAAACAGTAGAAAATATTTCATCTCATTGACTCAATAAGATCTACAGCTACATCAACCACAGTAAAAATCATATTCATTCTTCCTCTAAAAGAACAATTCAGTTTAACATGGAAAAGATGCAACAACCCTCTTCTTTTGATCACTACTTGCAAATATACACATCGAAGAAACATTTTTAGTAGTCGTTTGTTGAAGTATTACTTGTAGCCAAGAAAAACACTGCACGAAATTATCTACCGGCTACCCCCAGCCGCATCAGAACCTCTGCCTTGTTGATTATGCTTGCTCGATTCTTTATGGTCGGATGAACCTGCTGCCATTTGGTAATGTCCTGATAAATTATGAATATTAGGAGATGAGCTGGATGAAAGGGACGATCGTGCTGAAGAAGTTGCACCTAAAACCTGAGCTGCAACAAAAGGGTTAGGCCTCACTGACCCACTAATGCTTTTATGCTCTGTTGCTTCTTGTTTACTTGAATTGAACTTAAAGTTAATTCCTTGATTGATCTCACCACCTCTAGGAAACCCAGGTTTCCAAGAAAAGGACACTTTATTTGTAGTTGGGGATGTGCTATCGATCTCCCCCTTTATCCTATCCAGATGGGTTGTCTCCAAGGCCTGACTCATATTTGGCTTGAGCTCAGGATGTTTCTCTCGATCCACCATAGCAACATCTGCAGTTTCACCTCTAGGGGTCGTCGAACGTCCTGAGGCTATTGTAGTAGTTGGAAATGCTTTTTCAGGAGGGACAACAGGAGTATAATTAGATGGGAGTAAATCATCCCAGTTCTCAAGCAACTCCTTGTATACTTTCCTGAGAGTGACTTCAGTGAGACCTGTTACCTTACATATCTCTGCCTGCGTCTTCCGTCTATCTTCTAATTGACAGGCTAGATATATAGCAGCAGCTGATATGCTTATGGGATTCCTACGTGTGCAAAAGCATTTGTTCATCACAACTTCTCCAATGTGAGTTGCAAGTTCCTATAGTCACCAAATAAAGCAACACAAGTAAAAGTCCATTTCCAATGAAGCCAAAAATTCTTAGTTCTTAGCAAAATGGCACATTGAACCACATGTATTTTTTATTTAAACAGTCATGTACAGTGTTTCAGCCAAGAGCTAAAGTCTATTCAGTTTTCGGGGGTACATTACGTAGAGAAGTATATCAGCTGTCCCATGAATATCAGCAAAACATCAAGAGAAGTCAATTACCTGAGCAGATTTATTAAGCTGGAGAAGGCTACAAAATCTAGGCATATGTACAGCTATGGAATTGCTATTGAGTGGTTGACTGAGTTGTAAAGCTTCTCCAAGGATCTTGATATACTTTCCAATCTCTTTCTGAGGAAGGTTTGCAGCAATTGAAATCTCCTGTTGTATGAAACAAGACACCCAGTTAAAGATGCTCTCAAATCAAGTTAAAAAATGGTTCATTATTATCTTAAGTATCTTTATCTATGTGAAATAGCAAATCGACGGTCAATTAAAAAGAATCTAATTGTTATTATAAGGGTAAGGCTGATTACACTTGAACCCAAATCCCGCCTGGGCAGAAGGCACTTGATATTGGGGATTAGTGGATTAGGCAAAACTGAAGCTACATGAACTCAACCTAAAATATGCTAACATGATTTATTGCTCATTTCAAATAGTAGTTTGAGGATTAGTGAATTAGGCAAAACTGATTGGAACATTTTAATTGACGGAAAATTCTACCAATTCAATAATTGATCATACCATAAAGTAGCAGATATTTACAACACCGGCAGTTAGTAAGTTAGTAACAACAAAACCCAAATCACTAAACCCCATAAAAGTTCTGAAATCAATTCATTCTAGAAGAGGAAAAAGGAAATTACGAGCATTTAATCTAATAAACCTCAAAAATTCAAAACCCTCAAATCTCCAAAATTGAAATTAAAACTCAGAAAATCAAGGGAAGTGACGGAAAATTCACAAATTCAATAGTTAATTATACAACAAATACGCAGATACTACAGCAAGAAGTTAGTAGCACCATATCCCATAATTTTGTGAAATAATTCATATTTTTAATAAATCCTAAAATCCAAAACCCTAGAAAAACAAAAACCCTAAATAAAACCCCAAAATAGAAATTAGAATTCCAAAAATCAAGTGAAGAAAGAGAGAGACCTGAAGAGTACGAGGTTCTTGAGCTTCACGAATAGCCTGAACAAGACAAGCAGTAGCAAGAGCTTCAACACTACGATTCCTCAAACAAGTAGCAGAAGAACAATCCCTAAACAACTGAAAAGCATTATCAGAAATGTAATGTTCCAAACCCAATATAGAAGCAACATCCACAATCTGTAAATAAGCCCTTAAATTATCAACCACCACACCAGAAGAAGAAGAAGTATTAACAGAAGTACCCTCAAGAACACGTTCCAATTCAGCCAAGTGTCCGGCAAAAGAAAGAGAAGAAACAGCAAAAAGAGGGGAATGGTGAAGAGACCATGTTGAAAAAGCAGTGATAAACCCAGTATGATCGAAAGGATCTTCAGGGTCAGGTGAAGGAGGTTGAGGAGGAGAAAACGGAACGTCGGAAGTAGAGAGGAAAAGGGGAGAATCTTGAGCTCGAAGATGGAATAAATGATGAGTTTGAGTTTGACGTTCTTCAATCACGCGGCCGCAGGAAGTGCATTCGGTAATGTGTCGGCCTGAACTGGTGGTCGCGCATCGGCTACCGTTTGACGGCGGGGCTGTGCAGTATATACACTTCATTTCGCCTCTTCTGGGTGGGTTCACAATTCTTACAATGCTTTTACGTCGCTTATTTATATCTTTTACGTTGACAATTTGGAAATTGTTAAAAGATAGGAAGAATATATGGAGAAAAAAAAAAGTAGTATAAGAAAATGATATTAGATTCGTATATTAGTGTATTTGACATTTACAATACAAAGGTGTTGCTTTTATACTGAACATTACAACACTATTTATGTACTGTTCATTGAGATAATATTGATGTTCTCAATGCGTTCAACACTGTTTTTGTCTTCTTCTAACACAAATTTTATTTTTAATCTTTTTATAATTACAAAATATTATCACTATTCCTACTAATGATAATTTTATGTGATCATCATTATCTTAAGTATCTCTAATATATGCAATATATGTTTCAATTTATGGGGAGAGAAAGATATAAATTTTGGTATAGTTTTTATTATTTTTATTTATTTTCAATAATACATGTATAAAGAAAATTTTGGACTTACCACAATCACTTGGTTTGGGCAAAATTTTGGTCATAGAATGTTCAATTTTGAACCACTATGAGTTAATGATAAATTGTTTATGATCAAAATAAACATCATTAAAGTTCATCTCAAAATAAATAAAAAAATAAATAAACATCACAAAAATGTTTTTTCTATTGGAGATGATCATATTATGTCACTTAAAAACGAGGTGAGAATTGTGAATATTTGGTGCCATAAATACGATTGCAAGTATATGTATTTCTTTCTTGATTAAGTTTTATGTATTTCAATTTTTGTTATAAGGTTTAACTTCGGTTGTTGCTCAAAAAAATTAGATGGTTTTTTTAGTTGAAATACTTCCTCCGTTCCGAAATACTCGCTACGTTTCGATTTTGTGCACTATTCATCGTTTAAGCTTATTTTACATATTGCGACTAATGTATAAGTAAAATTATAGTCAAATGGGATCTTGCTTGAATCGTCTAATCGCATACTTTCATAATATTAAATTTTTATAATTTTTAGATAAGTGTAGTTTAAGATATTAATGATCAAAATTGTGCATTGAATTGCGTAAAAAAGTGAAATGTAGCAAGTATTATGAAACGAAGAAAGTATATACTAGTATTATAAACTCCATATATCGAGGGAAACAAAATCGTTAATTTGCTCAAAAAAAATTAGATGGTCTTTTAGTTGAAATATATATACTAGTATTAAGAACTCCATATATCAACGGAAACAAAATCGTTAATTCTTAATCGATGAGATTACAAAAACGTCCTTTTTCTTATTGACATTTCTTTATTATCTTTAATTAAAAACAGTTTCGAAAGTATTCACTATCATCAAATTTGGGGTATGAGGGAGCCTCACCACTACAAGAAGTCAGGAACAGTACAAACACCAACGTATAGCCGTCGGGGTAATTCAACGAGGTGGTCAAATTCTCGGGACTCCAATGGCGTTGAGCATTGCAGACTGATATGACATTAAAACCAGCATACGCTGGAAATCTGTCGTTCAACGGAGAAACAGGGAGACTAGTTACGCACAGGCCACAGCCACCACAAGGCACTACAAAATTTTGATTGTATGATTAAAGGTTTTCAATAGCATAGCAATAGATGTTAACAGCAAGAACGAAACGGAGATCTAACAAGATAAAATTGGAACTTACACATTTTTATTGTCCTAGGATAGGATATGGTATTTTCCACTTCATTTTACAAATTGATTCCGAGAATATTACGATATTATCTACGGCAATGAACAATCAAAGATCCTTTTACAATAAACATCATATAGCAAGTGACAACAAAATTTTTAATAAGGAAATTCCAAGTACATAGGAGTATTAAGCCGGAGGCGCTGGCAGAAGTTCCAGCGTACAAGCATATCTCTAAGTATGTCGACCGAGAGAAAACAAGATACAGCTACAGATCAACTGTTCCCTGATGCAATTGCTGTCTTTCTAATTTCTGCATGCTTCAGACTCAATTCTCGAGCACCCTGTAACAGAATTGTAAGACAATAATGATCTTTCAGATTAATTGCTTTTCTTTTAACCTTTTCCTATATACGAGCTTGACATTTATCGAAGTGAATAAGTATAGAAACAAAAAATGTGATAAGATACCCAGACTCATAATAGGTAGAATATCAACAGTTACTGAAGTGAAAAACCTCATCAATTAAAACAAGGAGATTGATATCACCAGTTACACACAAAATGGGTCAGCATTCTTTGTCCTGAACTATTACATTGAGCTCCAAACAAATTACAGTCAAATCCATGAATCAAATTAGGCATTAACCCAGTTCTTTTCAGTATGCAAGTCTACCGGTTATGCTAAAAGTTTGCAGCTGATTAACCAAGCTCTTTTTGGTATGCAAGTGAGCCAGATTTTGTTGCTGCCAAAAACGGTTCACAGAGCTGTGGAAACCTTGGGCAGAACTTAATACCAGTAAAATAGTATATGTGGGCACCTCTAGGGCCTAAAGCTGCTGGAGGTTATTCAGTCATTTTGTAATAGAATTGGGAGAGTTTCTTGACTCTGTTTATGGAGATCTCAAGCTTCTCGAATTGCTTGAAACTATCACATTGTATTGTAATCATTCCTAGGTTAAATTTGCATTAATGTGAATTGGAAGAGGCTGGGTGTTAACTTTGCTAGCCCAAGAACTAAATTTATCCTCTGATCGATTGTGCATCAGAAGATTCTCACAAACAATAGGATCCAACAATGGTATCCAACTCACAATTTCCTTCCATTTTGATCGCCTATGTTTTGGGTGTATTTATGAGCTAAACAATCTCCAAACAAGATTATAACTTCCAACACGAGATGTGAATCCGTGTATCCCTTGGCAAAAACTATACTTGAAAAGCTAAACTATATTACTAGCTACACCAAAACTGCATGTTCGCACTCACGAAAAAATTCTGACTTCCAACTTCTTTCAGAAAATAAGGCTTCCTAAAGTTGTCGTTCATATTAAATTTTTTACAGTTCCCTTCGGATTTCGAATAAAAAGGCCAAGACTTGCTATACTAGATAGAATCTTTTGTGTTACTTTGTGGATTGTTGAGCAAATAAAGAGTATTACCCAAAGCATAGCAAGGTGTGGGGGTATGTGATACTGATGTAATTTTTCAAGCTCTATCTCCACTTAATATTCTGTATTACTTCTCTTATATGTATCACAATTCCTTTTGGTAATAAAATTATAATCTAAAGTGCACAAACATACAATATGTCTGCATTATTAAAGAGCACATTATTAAAGAGCAAGAAACACACGTCATCACATGATCACATCTAGATATTAATAGGACACATCAATGTTCCCCTTCTAGGCCATTAGCCATGTTTATAAAAGATAAGGGTGATGCAAATTTATTTTAAAAACTGAAATAAGAGATAATCAAATCAGCACGATGTTTTGACTTGCATTACCTACCAGGGAGTCTACACAAAAGGAAAGAGCATCTCAGTCATTACAGAAACATTATATCAAGAAGAGGATATTAGAATATACTAGGAACTTACTAAATAAATTGCCAAGAGTTTGTTAGAATTCTAGACTTTGTTAGAAAGGTGAAGAGTAGTAAATAAGCACAAGGGGATGGGGGTTTTGTTCATGCTTGAAAAATATTTTTAGTGTGTTCTGTTCTATATAAGCACACGGGGATGGGGGTTTTATTCATCGACTAACAATCAGTTTTACATGTCAACAACCGATTAAAGTTCTAACTCATCATCTCTACCCATATCCTTCCAATCTGCTATAGCCATGGCTAGCCCAGGTCATAGCACATGACAGCAGTAAGTTCAAGGACTGAGGAGAAACAATAGTGAGCTAAGTTGAAATTAGTGTGCTAACTGATTATGTGGCTAAGCTATACAAGGACTTCATAGTGCCCAAAGGAGAAACTAGGACAAACAGCACATTCGTCGGAAGTTGTTTTTGAGTTCTCGAGGTAAGGGCCTCTAGGAGGCTATCTGAAGCTCTAAATTGAAGTTTCTCAAAACAGCTTGCAATAAATTTACTGTGAGATAGACTGCAAATCAATGTAGAGTTTGTTAGGGAATTGCTTGGAGAGCAAGGCCTAAGAATCAATTAATGGAAAAGAAATCTTATCATATCAGTATAGAGAAAGCATCAGGGGAGTGGGAATCATTATGAAAATTGAGTGGTTATTAAGGGAGAGTGGCCTCTTCAAAGCAAGAACAGATACATGAATACATCTCAATGCAATCTCAGTAGTTTACTGGTTTGGAGGTACAAATCTATCATTAGTCCTAGCAATCTTAGTATATTACACCTCAATGCAAGGTTATTACTGTTAATCATCATTTTCTCAAATTATTTTAGTGATTGCAAAATTATCACTCAGGGTATCAGCATTCAAAGCATTGAGTGTTGATTATAGAGGGATAGAGCCACCCTCCTCAAATGAGAAAATAACACCCAATTTGTGAACCTGGCTCCTTTATATCATGTCCAACACTTAAACCTGTTGCATGTTGTCTATGGTGAAATTAATTGGGCCATGGCAAAATGCCAAGCATTGTTACGCTCACCAAAAGAGGCTGGTAGTTTATGCAATTCACAAGAGTGGGTCACAGTTCATGGTTGATTGAGGGTGGTGGACAGGTGGAGGGGAGATAAGGTCGTTTGGTGCGGCAAAAAGAGCCGAATAGGAACAAGGGAAATTCGGGTCCATCTGCAAAAGACATTGAGCTTTAATCTCATTTTCATGGTGGACGATACACCATAGTAGATCTAATTTTATATTTGCCTACTCTACAGTCACATATAATTTGTGTAAAAGTGTACGAAATTTATTTCATATTATCATTTTGAGTCATGCCTACCCCTCAAAATTGGGAACAAGAATGGCATCACCACCAATCTCTGTTAGTTACTGCAGAATGGTGAATGTTTGAGGTACACATCAAACTAATATGATAGCTTAAACTCCCTTCTTGTAACTCTCTTGAAAGTTCCTCCCTTCAGTATACATGTCAGTGAGGATTGTAAATCTCTTTTCAAGCCTCAGTGCTGAATCGTTTTAAAGCAACTTCTCATAATATCAACATTTGATAATGTTAAAAAATGGATAACTAAAGATATTAAGGGTCGAAATAAAGGGTTAAATAGAGGAAGTAGTTAATGCTTCTAAATGGTCGACCTCAAGAAAATCTTTTCAATCCACCTTAAAAAGATACATTAAGGTCTCACAACTCTCTTGTCGATCATCTCCAATCAATCAACCAACATTAATCCTAGGAGTTATTTTGATCAACATCTCCAACTCCCTTTTTCATGGAATAATAGATACATCATTTTTAGAACAATGTATAGTGAAACTCCCTTACAGTGGACTTGGCACCTTGGCCTGATATATTTTACTCCCTCACACACTCCAAAAAGTCTATTTTAATACACACTCCAAAAGTCTATTTTACTGTTGCATACCTTTCGGATTCAAAATCTCAATGCAATAACATAAACTTAGTAATGTTTGATGCATTATCTCCGTACAATACCATATGCAAACAACATATACATGAGGCAAGACATCTCAGCTAACCCAATTATAACCTCAAAAAAAAGACAAGGACAGAGTACTAATCCTTGATGCGTCGTTGGGTGTTCGACAATAACAACTGGCTTAGTTGGCTTCTTTGAAGAGGAAGTAGCATTGACTTTTTAAGTACTTGTTAAGGTGATATCTCACCAAAACAAGCACATTTCAATTAGTAATGATTTTGAATGACTTAGAAATTCTAGGATACTTCCCATATATCACATAGTTTACCCTCCTAAATCTATATTATCATCTTCAAGACTCCAACTCCACTCTCATGATATTACACATGAAACATGTGTAGCAACTCTTAGAATTTCCTTATGTAGGTTTCAACTTAATATGACCCTCTAGAAGAAAGCTAAAGGCTGAATCACAAACACCAAGCATACACATGCATTGTGATATGCAAGGTATGAGAAGTAAGGGATCATAAAAATTAAACTAGTACATTATAAGAATAGTATTCTTAATATCTCCCTCGTAACCTTCAAAAATATTTTAAAAGAACTTAAAATTGGAAGTCCTAAACTTCCAATAGAACCTTCATTATCCAAAAACAGCCATTAGTAATATTTTACAATTAATCCTATGCTCACGCATACTTGAATCCCTTATCACTGCAAGATACAGAAAAGTTGTTAAACTTCAAATAATCCTCACTTGATCTTGTCATATCACAAGGACCTTTCGTCAAACTTGTGCAAGTTTTGTTGAGCACTGGTACCTGACTTTAATCAATTGGCAGTACTTCTCATCCCTATATGCCGCACTACCAACTTTTTTCATCTCCCCTCTTTGATAAACCACTCATTCTTATAAATGCTCCCTTTGGCATGCATCAACACTTATAATTTCTTTGTGCATAGCTAGAGAGTTGAAAGATTGCTTAAGATTATTATCTTAGAACTTATGGCATGTAGCCTATGGAATTCTCAACATTGTGGGTCACGGGTTTTGAGACTTATCAGTCCATTTAAAGCAAAAGTCGGGAACATTTACTATAAGAAAAGGCCAACTCATTGATTCGAAGACTGGTTTTACTTGTAACAATACCCATAAGTTCATCAGCCAAACCAACGTGGTGGAACCTTTGACACAATATGTAACCGTGTATAACCCAGGTCCATGATTCACGTGGGCTACAGCAGGACTCTTGTTGCTTGATAGAGCCGATTGAGAGAGACTACAAAAATTCATTCCATAGCACATGGACGCTAGTTGGATAGATAGGGCCATGTATTTAAGCTGAGCTGAATGTATGTGAAGATGGAAGTGCAAGGGAACATGCAAACAATGGTACGTGTGAAGGCAAGCAACAAAATAAAATGTGTGTGAAACACACAGAGGCACCAAGTGATTGCCTAAATGGCTCGTAGTTGATGCAAGATGTAACGACAAGTCCTATCCCCAATGAAGCCTAGACAGTGCCATCTGTCAAGTAGTCACCTCGGCAGGTGTTTATCGAGCAAATCAGAAAATTATGTTTAGGTTTAGGTATTGTAACAGTTCATTGTTTTTTGGTTGAAAAATCACGTGAATCTAAGTTCTTCAGCCCAAGATCGTAAGGAACTATGAAGAAACTATGCACCATCTCATTCGAAAAACCTAAGTTGTTCCAGTCTTCATTTAACCTTAACCTTGCATGGAGGATCCTCAACATTCTAATCTAGACACTTCTACCTTTCATTTTGAGCCAAATTCATGGACACTTACTATGAAAAGAGCCAATTGAAACATATACCCGTGTCTAACACAAATATCCAAGTCCGAGTAACATCCGCAAAGCCCCATAAATAGATTTCATTAATCAACTATACCAAAACAAGTAATAATAACAGTAATATCATACCAAAAGAGCTCAAAAACAAAGCAAAAATCATTCATAAACAATAACACAGACTAACCGTCAACTGGATAGGAGGCGGATCAAGATCAATAGAACGAATAGACATTTTAGCAATCTCAGTAATAGCATCTTCACGAACACCAGGTACATCACTAATCATATCTTCATAAGCAGCCTCAAAAGCCTGCTGCCAAAACTTCGGCAATCTGATCCGACGACTGTTAGTGTAAACATCCCACATATACTTCACCACTTTTTCTCTCTCCTCCATCTCCTACCAAAACTCAATACCCACAAAAATTAAGAACAACCCAGAATCACAAATCAAAGAAAACAAAAAGGGTACTAACCAAAACGTCAAGATCGTCATGTAAAGGAGTATCTAGGTCATCAGAAAGGCGATTAAGATTACCAGCAGACCAACGGAGAGTAACGGTACCAGTAAACATGGACCAGAAAGCTAAGAGTAAAATAGCAGCCAATGCCCAGAATTTGTAGCGGCCTTTACCAAAAAGACTGGCATCGGAAGAATCTTTCTTTGATGATGAAAGTGATGTATCATCATCCTTCATCTTCTAAATTGATTGTCGGTGTGGATATGGGTGATTGTTATCAAAAAATTCAATTAAATTTATATGTGCATCTTGTGCTGATGATGAAAGAAGGATTTCTGTACCAGTTCGGTAGAATTTGTAGGACAAAAAAAGGGTTTCCTGTGTTGAGAACGGGAAACTGAGAAGTGAAAACTGAGAATGGGAAAAGGAAATTGAGAAAAATCAGGAAATGTGGAGAATGATTACACTGTCGGGTGTCGACTGTCGAGGTAGTCGGTGAGTAAAAATACGTTACTCCCTAGTCCCGTAGCTTATTGCGCACAAATAAAATGTGGTACATGTTTTTTTTACTCCGGTACATTTATTAACTTATGAAAACCTTGTTTGGACATAACAATTTTTATGGAATAATAACTAATGAGAATTGTATGAATTTGAGGACATTAGCAAAAAAATTAAATATGAAATGAATATTTAAGAATGAATTTTGTGGTTGTTGATAAATGATTGAAATTTAGTTTGATATTGTGCAAAAAAGTATGTGTTAGAAAAGCAAAAGTTGGAAACCTTTAAGAAACATGAATGAGGTAGAGCAAAATGATTTAGAAAATAGGAATACATAATAACATGAATAATTTGGATTTTAAAGAACATATGACTATGAGGAGAATAAACATGGATGAGTGAATTTCAAAAAAGATATATGTGAATGATCATTAAAATTGATTTTTTGTGGTTGTAGATTAGTTATAAAGATAATGCCAAATAATCTATTGTTTTGTTAGAGACCATTTTTAATATTGATTTATTTTGGTTTATGTAGTTAGCTAATATTGTTGGGACTAAAGGTTTAAACATTATACTAATTGTAATATTTACTTACAACGATAGTTTGAGCTTAATCTTGAGATATTAGTTCTAGATAGACATGTCCTAAGCAAGGCAAAAAGATGCACATCAGATATGCCTTGAACAAGGCATGATGGGGAAGGAAGGTGCCTTGAATGAGGCACGCAACTGCAACAGGGAGTAAACACTAAAGGCATGTTCGTTCGAGCACCCTGGTGCATGGCCAAATACGACTATTTTGTTTGATTGATACTTTCCTTTTGAGATTGCTATTGATAGTAACATCATGTAGTGAAGAAAAATATCACTATCAGTAACAATTTCAAAAGTATAGAGTAATATTCTGATATATCGCTAACATATGATTAAAGTTAGTACACCAAAGGACATAAATCTTTGACTTCAAAATTTCAACAATGAACATCTTAGCTTGAAGAAGGTCGTGAAGGTGGCATTCCATATTGTTGCTGCATAGGCGAAGCACAATCCCATAACTGAAAAGCATGATCAGAAACATCATGGGAACACTACAAACACCAACACCCTTGGGGTAATTCAACGAGGTAACTCATTTTAGTCTCGGAACTCCAATGGCGTTGAACAATGCAGACTGATAGGATATTAATACCACGGTGTGTAAATACTAAACACCATGGTGCATACACTGTAAATTTGTCGTTCAATGACGAAACATGGGTGGCCATTTGAGCACAGCCACCACAGTTTTACATGATTTTTATTGTAATAACTCTTTTGAAAGCATAGCAAATGATGTTAACAGCAAGAAAGAAACGGAGTGCTAACGAGACTTAAAATTGGAACTTGCACATTCTTATCCTAGGATATGGTATTTTCCACTTCATTTTACAAACTTCTCTAATATTTATAGAAATGAAGAATCAAAAATCCTTTTTCAATAAACATCATATAGTAAGTGACAACAAAACTTCTAATAAGAAAATACCAAGCACATAGGAGTATTGAGCCTGAGGCAAATAATATCAGCTGGCTATAAGCACGTTGTGACCCAGGCAGAAATTCCAGCATACGAGCAAATCTCCAAGTTTGCCGACTGAGAATAAATTACATGCAGTTTCAGATGTGGTGAAGCGAGTCCATTAGTCAACTATTCCCTGATGCAGTTGCTGTCTTTCTAATTTCTGCATGCTTCAGACGCCGTTCTCGCGCACCCTGTAACGAAATCGAAAAGACAATGATTTTCCAGTTTACTTTCTTTTCCTTTTAATCTTTTCCAGTATACAAGCTAGACATTTATCGAAGTTGAACAAGTCCTAAGACAAAAATGTGCTAAGATAGGCAGACTCAAAAAAGGTAGCATAACAGTTCTCGGTGAAAAATCTGATCCATTAAGAACGGGTCGGCATTCTTAAATTCTGAACTAAATAAAATTGATCTCCAAACAATTATAAGCAGCTCCATAATCAAATTAGGTATTAAACCCTTTCTTTTCGGTATGCAAGCCTACCAGTTATGCTAATTTGCAGCTATTTAGCCCAGTTATTTTTTGTTATGCAAATGGGCCAGATTTTGTTGTTGTCAAAAAAGGTCCACAGGCAGTGGGAACCTTGTGCGGAAATTTCTTCTGGACAAGCAGTGCCAATATTAGTAACTAGGTATTTACCCGTGGTATGCACGGTAATCAAAATTTTTTTAGTAATAGTATATGTGGGTACCCCTTTAGGGCATAATTGCTACAGCGGTACAGCCCGAAGGCTAAATTATCCCCTGGTTAATCCTCCATAAGAAGATTCTCGCTAATAATAGGATCCAACAATGGTATCCAAGCTACAATGTTTCCGTCCGTTTTGTCTTAATGCTGATGAAGATATTGTTCACCTACGTTTTGGGTGTATTTATGTGCTCAACAATCTCCAAACAAGATTAATATTCTCAATCATGAGAAGGATATTTCTCGAGAAAGAAGAAAACTTGCAAAGCTAAACCATATGTTACTAGCTTCACCAAAACTGTCTATATTCAGACTCACAAACAAAAATCTGACTTCTGAGTTCCTCCAGAAAAGGCTTCAATGGAGTGATCCATATTAGTCCAAAGTCCAAACTCATAACTCCTAGCCATCCATACCTTCTAATCACGAGCATGTATTTTTGGAGCCCCAAAGCCTTCATCTTTTTACTTTTTATATCAAGACGTTGAGCCCTCAACACATGAGACCCTTACTCTCCAAACATGCCTAAAAATTATAACTATCTTTCCCAGGAGCACAAAGCTGAGTACAACAAACTCGGCCAAACCCAAAACATAATTATCTCTGGTTCTCTCATCATAACACGTAACACTTCTCAACAAAAGAACTTTTGGTGAAAACATCTTGCTTTTACCTTCATAAACAAATACTATACTACTCACTGCACATTTTTTAATAGTGCCTTACATCTTGTTCTTTATGTGTTTAAAACATGATAAATTACTTGATTTGTCTCGATGCGTCATTTCATGATATCAACTTTTAGTATTTCTAATTATGCACACCTAAAGGTAGTACGGGTCAATATAGTGCTTAGACTGCGTGAAATAAGAAGTATAAAAGCTATAAAAATCGGAAGTAGTAATGCTTATAAAGGTTTGACCTCATGAAAATATTAGAATTCAATTAACGTTAAAGACACATTAATGTCTCGCAGTACTCTTGTTGATCATCTCCAATTTAATCAACCGGCATTAGTCCTAGGAGGTGTATTTCGATCAACATCTCGAACTCCTTATTTCATACTAAAATAGATAATAGATGCTAGATAGTTGGGACAATGTATGGTTAAACTCCCTACCAATATACTGGGGCTTTGGCCTTCGTCTATTTTACTCTTGCTCATCTTTGAGATTCAAAATCTTATTTCAATAATTACAACTTAGCAATGCTTGATGCATTAGCTCATACAATACCATATGCAAAAAATAAGATAAAATAAATAGCTAACTCAACAATGACCCTAAAAAAGACAAGGACCTAGCTAATAATCCTTGTTCGGCATTGGCTAGCTCTGTTGGTTCGTTTAACCAACATGTAGCATGGGCCTTTTTAGCTATTAAGTAAAAAATCCAAAAGCCGATTGAAAAAAGGTACTCGGTGCAAATTTATGGTTTTAGCTCAAAAGTCGTTTTTTAGCTAACATAAGAGCAAATTATCAAACACTTTTTAGCTGTTTGACCAACTAATAAGCCAAAAACTAAAAACTAGCTAAAAAAATTGTACAACCCTCAATCATGATATGCCAATTCTTCAACATGCTATCATTCTTCAGCATTTTTCTTCAATTATTAGTAGGATTACAAAAGAGGAACCTCAACAAACATCCAAAGCTTGATATAATTCACCACCAACAAGCAATGTTCCATCACAAAGCCAACTAAATCATCAAACTAGCTCAATTTTCCTAATCCGCCTTCTCAAGAGTAAAGCACAACACCAATATGACTTGCATATTAGAACTTTATATTTATAGATTGCATAAATAAAAAAATTGTTTTGATCATCTCATAAATTAGGTCTCCAATAATGAAAGAGTTATCTCACCAAAATAAACACATTTCCCTTGGTAAGAAGTTCAAATGACTTGGAAATTTTGGAGAACTTCCCGCATATCACATAGTTTAACCTCCTAGATTTATGTTGCCATATCCAAATTCCAACTCTACTTTCATCATGAAACTGGTGTAGATACACTTATATTGTCATAATGTAGGTTTCTACTTAAATTGACCCTAAAGAACACATGCACTATGTATGCAAGGGATGAGAAGTTAGTAAGGGGTCTTAAATATTAAACATTATAGAAACATATTCTTAATATCTCCCTTCCAATATAGTGATATGTTTTAGAAAAATACTTAACCCATAGTCAAACTTAGTTTTAATCCTATGCTCACACATATTGGAAGCCTAATTAAAATGTCAAACATGTAAAGGATGATAGAGCTTAATCAGCTGTGGAAGTTGTTAAACTTTAACCATTATCCCCATTGATCTAGTCATCTCATAAGGATCTTGCGTCCAAGTAGAGCAAGTTTCATTGAGCACTCTACCTAACTTCAATCAGTTTGTTATACTTCTCATCCCTATATGCCACACTAATAACATTTTTCATTTCCCTTTTTATATAAAGCCGCTTAAACTTATATATGCTCCTTGTTGGTATGAACCAACACTTAACAACTAGAAAACTAGAGATTTTATCTTAGAACTTATGGCATGAAGCCTATGGAAACCTAGGCATGTAGTCTATGAAAACCTTAACCATTTGACACAAGTATGACACTTAGCACACCATTTACATTTACCATAAGAAAAAGTCGACTCGTTGATTCTTACACTACTTGTACCTGAAACAAAACCCTATCAGTTCAATGTATGACCCAGGTTCATGATTTATGACGTCTACAACATGACTCTTTTTTCTTGCCATAAGTGATGAAAAGAGAGGTTTGTTTATGGCTCATAGGTGCAAGTTAGATAAACAGGGAAATGTTAAATGTGAGCTAGATTTACATGATGATGAAAGTGCAAGGAACCATGCACAAAACGGTGCGCGTGAAGAAAGGCAAGTTCCCGAAGAAGTGTGTGCTAGACACACTAAAGTACCGAGTGATTGCCTAAATGTCGCATAGTTCACGCAATAGCCAAGTAAAGTAGACCCAAGCGACAATTTAGTTCCCCAATGATGCCTAGTTGGTGCCACAGTTGAGTTGTTACCTGAGCAGTGCCTAGACTGTTTTTTAGCAAAGCAAAGAGTGATGTTCAAACTTTAGCTATTGTAGAGGTTTATTGTTTATCAATTAATGAATAAACGACATATGGCTAGTTTAGGTAGATTAGTGAAGTTATGGTTTAGTACTTTAGTTACAGTTCAATGTAATTAGATCAGTCTGCTTGATAGAATTGTTCGGTCTCTAAAAATCAAAGTCTTAACATTGAATAAAATCATATTTAATATTTCAAAGTTGATAACAAAAATTGAGTTGCAATTGTTTTGTTAAATTGAGTCGTTGTTCAAGTGTGATTGACTTTACTTGTGTGTGATGAGGTTAGCAAAATAGAAACCATTCTAACCCAGTAAATCACCCCAATTTGTTTGAACATTTGAACATCAGGGATTCAGGAAGTGACTCTGAGATCAAATGTGAGTTGACCAAGTGAAGAGGATACCAAAACTTTTCTACTTGATAATGTCATCGATATTTTTGCTAAAGAAAAACACGTCAATCTAAGATCTTCAACCCAACAATTCAAGCAATCATGTATGAAGAAACTATGCACCATCTCAAAATCAAAACATCTAAGTTATTCCACTCTTCGTTTCACCTTAACGTCGCATGGAAGATCCTTAACAGAATAACACTCTTAACATTTGTATGGACACTTCAATGTTCGATTTGGAGACAAAATCATGGACACATACTATAAAAAGAGCCAATTTGAACATATACCCATGTCTAACCAATAATTCCTTAGTCCGAGTAACTTGAGCAAAGCCCCATAAATAGATAACACTAATCAACTATACCAAACAGCCACAACCATTACAACACCCAAAATCAATGATAATAATAATAGGGATAACATACCATAAGTGCTCAAAACAAAGGAAAAATCATAAAATAATAGTGACAACAATCAAAACTAACCGTCAATTGGATAGGAGGCGGATCAAGATCGATAGAACGAACAGACATTTTAGCAATCTCAGTAATAGCATCTTCGCGAACACCAGGTACATCACTAATCATATCTTCATAAGCAGCCTCAAAAGCCTGCTGCCAAAACTTCGGCAATCTGATCCGACGATTGTTTGTGTAAACATCCCACATATACTTCACCACTTTTTCTCTCTCCTCCATCTCCTAAACTCAATACCCACAAAAATTAAGAACAACCCAGAATCATAAATCAAAGAAAACAAAAAGGGTACTAACCAAAACGTCAAGATCGTCATGTAAAGGAGTATCTAGGTCCTCAGAAAGGCGATTAAGATTACCAGCAGACCAACGGAGCGTAACTGTACCAGTAAACATGGACCAGAAAGCTAAGAGTAAAATGGCAGCCAATGCCCAGAATTTGTAGCGGCCTTTACCGAAAAGATTGGCATCGGAAGAATCTTTCTTTGTTGATGAAACTGATGTATTTGATGTTACTGGGAGGGAATCATCATCCTTCATCTTCTAAATTAAAAGTTGGTGTGATTATTGGTGAATGTTATCAGAATATTCGATTATAGACATATATGCATCTTGGGATGATGTAGGAGAAAGAATTCGTGTTCTAGTTTGGTAGAATTTGTAGGACAACAAGAGGTTTTGCTGTGATTTAGAAACAAGAAATTGAGAGTTGAGAAATGGGAAAAGGAAACTGGAGAAATCGATCTGATTTCAGGTATCGGCGTTTTAGTTGTGGAGATTGATCAATGATGATCACTGTCGAGTGGGGATTGGGGAAGAAAGATAGTCGGTGAGTAAAATAGAAATTCCTAAACAATCACCAAATCACCATATAAAAACAAAAGAAATAATAATAAAATAACTAAAATAAGAAAAAGATAAAATAAATTATCCAAAATCCCCCTATAAGATTAGGCCACGTAGTGTGATTTACTTCTCTCACAAATAATCGTGATTTACCCAGACTTCCTCTGAGTAAAAATATGTAATTCCTCCGTTACATAATACTTCTAAGTTTTGTTTTTGGCGGTATTCGTGAGATCTTGTTTGAATCGTCAATCGCATACTTTCACAATATAAATTTTTTATAATTTTTAAATGTGTATAATACATTAAATTGCATCAAAAAATTAAATAAAGTACGTATTATGGAACGGAGGAAGTAGTTTAGAAAACGGTAGTGGAACAAATTATAAATGACATGAAAACTACACTTCTAGCCTACTTTTTAAAATAGTTTTTAAAAAATTTGATTTGATTAGGAATAAAACTAGTTGAAAATATTGAATTATGTCCTATATATTACTATTGGTTGATCTATGTCATCATTGTTTGGGAATTTATGATAGTTTTACATTTTTTGGTTTGTTATATCGGTAGTTGAACAAATTATATATATATATATATATATATATATAGTCAGATTTCATTAGAATAAAAATCTATTCGATTAAGTCAAACATAATTTAAAAGTACATGTTACAGAAAAGTAACTATAACAAAAATTTTAAAAATGTCCTTACTTAATAACATAGTATCATTTTTTGTATACATAGTAACCAAACAAAATTAAACAAAAATCATTCTCATCCTTCTCATTTTAAAATTCTTCTCATTTGACCTACACACACACACACACACACACACACATATATATATATATATATATATATATATATATATATATATATATATATATATATATATATATATATATATATATATATATATAGATGTAGGATCAAATAAGAAGGATTTTTAAATGAGAAGGATGAAAAATTTTGTTTAATTTATTTTGTTACTATATATAAAAAAGGATACTATGTTATAAAATAGAACATTCTAAAATTTAAGTCATAGTACTTCTGTAACATAGTACTTTTACAATTATGAGCTTTACTTAATCGACCATAGATTTTTTATTTTGGTGAAATCAAGGTCCTAGAGTCCTTCTTACCCTTCCATTTTCAACACCTTCTCATTGATCCTTCCCTATATATATATATATATATATATATATATATATATATATTAATATATATATATATATATATATATATATATATATATATATATATATATATATATATATATATATATATTCTATTTTGTCTTGTCTAAAGCGTGTTTCATTGGTTGCAACTTACTTATCTCCTTTCATGATGTTATGGTATGCCATTTTTCATCCCTCTCCAAGTTATGAGCACGATATACTGTTGATGATTAAAACTTTGGGATGAGATATGAAAAAAATTATTGACCTAATTATCTACATGGTGTTTTAATGAATTCCTTGATTTAAAGTTATGAAAGGCTATATAGGAATCACTGGTGAAGTTAAATTTTCGGGCGAAAAAAGATTGTCATATTATTATTATATGCCTAAAATAGTATGAAAATTACTTTTTCTTTTAACAAATTAAATTACAACAAGAGAGAAAATGTTATAATTGATATCAATTAGCTAGTGTGGTCGATAATTAAGTACTCAATGTATTACCAAAAATAATGCTTCTCTATTGCATTCCCATTTATCCTCTATCTACAAGAAAAGAAATAATGTACTATAGTATTGTTCCATTTAGCATTTATATGCATATAATTAATTGTTTAAATTCAACTATTACTATAGTTTGGTTTTAGTATCTTGTAGAGCTGTTCTTGGGCGGGCTGCCCGCCAAGCCCGGCCCGTCCGGCTCGAAAAATGGGCGGGTATGGACAGCATTTTTAAAAAAAATTTAAAGTTTGGGCGGGTATTACCCGCCCGCCAAGATAAATGGGCGAGCAGCGACAATAAAAAATTACCCGCGGGTATACCCGCCCGCCCGCTTATTTTAATATATTAATATTTAGTAATATTCTTTGGGCTTTTTAATGTCAGTCCAATAAGTCTCCAATACACTATTACACTTAGAATTTCCTACTTCCTAGGGTTAGAGAGAGACTTTAGGGTTATTTCATTTTGTTCAAACTCCAAATGAGCTGTGCGGCGCCATCCTTTCACTTTCACTACTTCATTTTTATTACAACATTTCTAGTATTCTAGTTCTACCACTTCCTCATTCTCTTCAAGTCTTCAACACTACATTCGAGTTTCTGCGGCGCTAGACTTTAGGGACAATGTATTATATTTTAATTATTATCAAAACTTAATTTTATATTTTGTATTGTATTTTTGGTATTTATGTAAAAATACCCGCGGCACCCGCCCGCTTTAAAAATGGGCGGGTAGCGACAAAAAAATATACCCGCAATCGCGGGCGGGCATTTGAATTTTTCTGCCCGCGGGTAGATTTTGTAGCAAATACCCGGTCCGCTACCCGCACCCGCCCGCCCATGAACAGCTCTAGAACTATCTTCGTTTTAATGATTATTTATAAGAGTGCTAAATGGCAAATTTATAGTGGTTGGGAATAACCTATAAAGTATCATTCTAGTTAGAAAAATCATATATATTCTACGCGAGAGTAGACCTAAAACTTTGAGCATAACCATTTTTTATTCTCAATCTTAAGTCTATAGTGATGATATATTCGTTTTCTTAACAGTAAATACACACTACGTAAAATGATGGAAAGAAGAGTTTGCTATAAATAATTTTAAATATGTGATTTAGTACTACAAAAATCGCTTTCTTTAAGGCAACGATCTTCATTTGTAGCACACTAATACTAAACACAAAATACAAATTGTTTTCTTTTCCAAAAATTCTAAATTGTTTTCCCTAGAAATTAATTAAACTATTTTCCAACATTTACTTTGTAATAGATGTAAGTGATAAGTCATATAACATTAAACCATATAAAATATTATTAATGAAAGTAATAAAAGTACAAAGTTGATACTACAATATATAAGGCCTTGAGATTGCATGACCTTAATAATGAAAAGTTTAGGCATACAAAGTAGTTGAAAACCTTTTGGTATATAGACTTTGAATTTAGGGAAAAATAAAAAATATAATGGTTTATTCTATAAAAATTAAAATAAAGTGAGACACTTGCAAGTTAGCAAATTTTGTAACTTCAAAAATTTAAACACTAAAACTTGGGAGTGTCATATTAATAATGAGTTATGACATTTAAATTCCAATGTAAATTATAATGAAAAATTAAAGATTAATTAACGGCGATGGCAGAAATTCTCAAATCCCATGTACTCGTGATTTTGCAACTTCTGTATCATGTCCGCAATTCCAACTCCACCTACACAAATCATGAAAATTCATATTACAAAACAAATACTCCCTCCGTCCCTATGAGATAGTAGCAAAGAGAAAAATAGTGAGAATTAAGAAAGTGGTAATAAATGAAAAGAGAGAATGAATTGTGTGGATGAAATTAAAAGAGAGTTAAAATGTATGGATGAGATTAAAAGAAAGTGGTGGGCCATAGTCCAAAAATAGAAATGCTGCAATTTAGGTGGGACGGACGAAAATAAAAAATGCTGAAAATTCATAGGACGGAGGGAGTACCAATTATATTTTTAAGATTTTAAAGCAATGCAAATCAACTTAATATAAGTAATCATACATCATACATTTTAATAAAATTCTTGGAAAATGACAAATGTCAATGTAAGAGAAGGTGTGTCATTTGTAATTTTTCTATTGGTTAAAAGCTAACAAATTTCTTTCTTCAATTAATACTGTCTTTTCTGCATTGTTGTTTCAATCTACATTAATGCTTGCTTAATTTAAGGAATAATTTATTAGAATACCATAAACAATTTAAGGAATAATTTATTAGACCATAAATAATTTATGTACTTATGGTGTTTTAATTATTTTTATATCAAATGTCACAATTTAAAATTAACCTAAATGAACTAATTACAGTCAAAGCTAACAGATTATTTCTCACGTGGAATAATCAAATTCATTAATTGCTGTATTTATTAAACTAAATTGAATAAATTGAGTAAATTAATAAATTGCATTTATTCTTGACCAATATCTCTACCATTAAATTATCTTTGACTATCATTTATTTATGGTTAAATTAAGTAAATTAGAAAATATATATACCACATCATATATTCTAGACAATTTCTAAAATTACAAATTTAATTTATACATATATATAGTAAAAATTGAGTAATTTACTACTACATAATATCTCAGACTTTATTTTTTTAATTAATATATATATTTATATATGTCGATGCTAAAAAAATCGTGCATTGCACGGGATTCTTTACTAGTAATAAATAATTATTTAGTGATAAAAGTAAGAATTACGTATAAATCCCATCTCTTTACTTTTTGTATATTAAGTTCACCGAATAACTTAATCAAAAGTTTAAGCTAATGGTTCAAGCCTTAAAATATGTTATATTACTTTTAACGTCCTCCTTACACAAGAGCCCTTTAGGTTAAAAGTGTAAATATAACAGTATCAAAGGTCATCCTCATACATGGAGCCGTAGATTCTGCTTTAAATGAGAAGCGATTGATATTCGAACTTGTTACCTCTTATCAATCTGACTTCTAATACCATATTAAAAAAACAACTCAACTAAAAATTTTATAAGTTAGTGATTAATACTCCAAGTATATTATTAAATCTTTATAGTTAATATTTCGCTTCCGGCCTTTAAAAAAAAAAATCAATGCTTTAATATTTAGTAGTTACCTATAATATTATACTACCTCATATTCAACCTAAATGTCCCATTTTTTTGCACTATTTACTCATCACCCTTAATTTGTATTTTATTCTTAATCTATAAGTTAAAACATAATCATGTGGGATTTTGTTTGATTCGTCTCGATACAAGGATTATTAATATCAAATTTTTATAATTTTTAATTAAGAATAATTTGAGATATTAAATGTTAAAATGTTGTCTCGGCAAGTGTGAAAAACTAGATTGGACATTTAGGCTGAATAGGAGAGAGTATTTAGTAATTAGAGGCACATAATTAATATTTCGTCTCAGGCCTCTCAAATCTCAGGGTTGGCCCTGCTTTTAAGTTAGGGCTTTGTGTGATACATAAAGGAAAGTGATGGATGATACGTACCTAGTGTGATTGCACTGATGAGAATTGTTGAAGCTAGGATAAAAATGATTATGGATGCTCTGCCTAGGAGCTTTATCAACTTCCTTACTACATGCTGACCAGCAAAGGCAGCTAATGTTGCAACCAGCACAAAATATGTAGCTGAAACACACAATTAAACAATTATTAGGAACTCAAATAAAAAAAATTATGTATGTTGCTTTTTTGGACTTTGAAGTAACACCAAGATGTGTACTTCGATCTACTCTCTCTGTCTCATTAAGTTTGTCGAAAGAGCGAGAAGATTTTTACCGTAAGGTACTGGAAATCGTTTAAGGATGTAGTACTGCACTACTGACATTGATGATGAAAATATCATTGAAAATGTTGAAGTTGCACTTGCTACCTGCAAATCATATTGATCACCGTGATTATCATAAAAGCTATGATCTGGGTTTAATGACAACAGATAGTTAAAGACCCAAGATATATTATATACTCTAATACACCTCCTCACACGAGAGCCCTTGGGGTAGAATGCAAATACCACTTAGAATGAGGGGCGGTTGAGATTTTACTCGTGACCTCTTGTCACGCTAGCTCTGATACCATGTCAAGGAACCAAATCAACCAAAAGCTTAAGCTGATGGTTGAAGCCCTAGGATATGTTATATATTCTAACATACAACAATTTGAAAAGATTGGTAAAGGCAATCAATTCAACCACAAACTTAAGTTGATAGTTGAAGCCCTAGGAAATAGAGAAGCGTGGATACCTGAGGTGGAATACCAAGTTCGAGAAAGAGAGGTCCCATGATGAAACCGCCGCCTAACCCAAGTAGACCACCAACCATACCAGCAAGTACACCACATAAACAGTAGATGAAGATTTGATGCACTTTCAAAACTGTTATTTCTTTCCCCTTTGATGCAATTACTTTAGTCCCTTTGTATAAGCCTATGGCTTCATATAGACTCACTGATACAGCTATAGGTAACTGCACAGCTCAAAAGTTTTTCGTTCTAATCAGTTTTGATTCATAAAACACATATATAGTGTTGTAAATACGAACCAAAACAAATCAAACGTAGAAAATTTCACATCTAACCTGCAACGCGTCCAGCATCCAGTATTGGGTAGAACAGGTAGTCGTGTATTTCTGCATATAAGCTACTTCGGTTACTTACCATTTATCAAAATCAGAACCAAGTCGTCATAACAAATTCGCGTACCTTAAGAATTTGAATGGTAAGAAATCCCATCCAAACAAAAACAAGCAATGACAGTTCTTTCCAGTATATGTTGGATAGTATCGGAACCTAGTGTGACAACGAGTAATTAAAATGGGAAATTTCGTACACAAAAGGGTCTTCAATCGAGTATGATTCTGATGCAAAACAGCGTACCTTAACATCATCTGCACGAGCAGGAGGTCCACTGGCTAATGGTTTGTAGTCGGCTTCAGAATCGTCTGTTCAAAATTTAAATTAGTATGTTGAAATATAGTCATTGTCATCATCATATCCCACTCATGGAAACTATGGTCAGATTCTGAGAAGGCATGAAAGACGACAACCCAGACCCATAAAGTATGTTGAATTATAGTGTCTGAATTTTTGTGTGACATTTGTGCAGGGTGAAAAATTTAAGCTTACCTTCTCCCTTACTGTCAGGTACCTGTAATGTGGCTATTACCTGAAATAGTAAGTTCAGGTCAGGTAAATGGCTAAATGGCCTATATGTACAACATTAGAACTAAAAAACCGATTACCTGTTTCATCTCGGACTCTTTCTTCCACGTATCTACTCCTTTAAGTATAGCTTTTATCGATGTTACTGTCGATTATATGCAATATCAGTGTCAATGCTTCGTAGAAATTAGAGAACGTTACATAAGTATGTCGAGAAAAATAGGGTAACGGATGTTTATGATGAAGGCACCTAAGAAAAGGATGATGAGAAGGACCGTGACCATCCAATCAGCGAACACTACATTGAAGGCAACTCCGATGCTGATTCCAAGCATGAGCATCGGCTGGATTAGTACAGCAAGGTCATAGTCTATGAGGGGCATATCCACTGTTGGATGCTTCAATCCTAGATTGCAGTAGACTGTTGATGCAGCTGCTCCCATTATCATACCTAAAATATCCCGGTTTCTACATCAAGCCCTTGAAATTTGATTGTGTTGTGTATTTATTGTCAAGAGATAAGTTTACCAAAAGCTTAAGCTGATGGTTCAAGCCCTACTATATGCTATACTCTATCACGCCTGCTCACGTGATAGTCGTTTGGGCTAGAAGTAGCACGTGCTCTTTTTTGGCACTAAATGTTTCACTTGAAAATGAGGAGTGAATGAGATTCAACGTTCAAACCTGTCATTTTACACAAATTAAAAGCTTACGCTAATGGTTAATGCCGTAAAATATGCTATATACTTTATCATATACAAGTTTTCGGACTCATAGTTTTCAAATTGATTCAAACTAGTATAATGATCTATGTGCTTCTTTTATTTCTCGGAAAATTGGAGTATACCCACATTTAGAAATGGCAGTAGATGATTTGGGATCAAACCCAATGATCAAAGTAAGCATCGGAACAAATATTCCGCCTCCTCCAACTCCGCCAACACTTCCTAGAGCCGCGCCAAGGAACCCTATGAATGATCCCACCACAATTCTCCAACCAAACTCCATATCCTGTCCATCAAACACAATATATTCAAAAACACACAAATTTCTCCAAAAGCATAATAAAAAGTGACATAACCCACAAAAGAAAGCAAAAAAAGAGCTTAGAATAAGGAGACTAACAGGCCAAACAGGCTGGTATGAGGGTCCTCCTGCTTGCCATAAGAAATTGTAAACCTTAGTTAATAAGCTCTTTTCCATTGTTTGGTCTTGATCAACCACTAAGCTAATTGTTTGATGGTTGATATTATCCTTTAATGGTCTTTCTGCAATGGCAAAACTATTTAGAAACAAAATACTCCAACAAATCATCCCTACTACAAATTTTCTTGGGTTCATTTCCTTGAATGTAGCCATTGGTTAACCAAAATTTAGTCTTCAAATACTCACTTTCCTTCTTTATGTTTGGTTTGAGCTTAGGTTCCTAGCTATATATTTTGCTTGTATTTATAGACTTGTGATTGGTTATAGTTGCACTTTGTAGTGAATGTGATGTTTGTTTGTAGTTGTGCAAGCAATTTCTGAGTGTTTATCATTATCTTTCCCAATCATGGACCATCCAAATTGTCTTGTTTTATGGTTACTAATACTTGTATTTAAGTGTTTAAGTAACCAAATTGTGAAGGTGAGCACTCAACTCGATCAAAGCTTAAGGTAATGGTTGTTGTCTCTAAATATGCTATATACTCTATTATATCTCGTCACATAAGAGTCTTTGGGCTAGAAGTTGGATGCATCACATAGCCCTGCTCGTGCATGTTGCTAAATGTATCACTTGAATTAATGAAGGATGAATGAGACGATTTGAATGCCTGAGCATGAGTCATGTTGCTCTGATACCACATGTCAAAGAACCAACTCGATCAAAAACGTAAACTGATAATCGTACCCTTAGAATATGTTGTGTATATAAACTTTAACTTTTTTTTCATATTTTTACTTTGATTTTTAAAAAAGTCATAACCAAAAGTGGCCCGAACCCGAACCACGAGCTTGCACAAAACTAGTCTATACCAACCTATGACCACCTCGACCTCGATCTTATTTTCTACACGGTATTGTACGCAAAAATAATTTAATAAAAAATGTTACTTATTTATTCCATAGTTGCATATGTAGCGTAGGTAATCCAATTGGTGCTTGTGACAATCACAGAGGCACATATGTGACCATGAGTCATTTAACTCCACTTGAAAATTTAAGTGTATTTATTATCAGGGCCGTCGATTAGTAAGGGTAAAGCGGGCTATCGCCTAGGACCCTGTACTTTTAAGGTTCAAAAAACTTTTTAATACTTCATATTCATCCTATTTATTTATAATAATGATTGAACTTAAATTGACAAATTAAATTGTATACATTATTAAATAAATTTTCCAGTATATAGCAATGACTTGTTTGACTTTCTTGCTTTTTCAACACTAGTAACATAATGTTTGGATACGCCTTGGCTTGAGATTAACACTACTCAGAAAAACCGAAAAAGTACTCTCAGTGTTGAGGAAACTTCTTGGAAGCTTACTTCTTACATATACCAGAAACTCCAACGAAATTTCCCCTACACAACTTTTTAAATTTTTTTTAAAACTAAATAATACTTCCTCTGTTTTGATTTGTTCTTCTCATTCACTTTTTGCGCAGATTCTAATGCAAACTTAAAAGTCAAATAATTTAAATTGTAAGATTATAAAAATTTTAAAAAGTTGATATTTAGAAAATACATAGGAAAATTTGCTCAAAATAATCCCAACTATCACCGGTTGGCTAAAAATAATCTCAACTATCAATTATTTTTAATAATCCCAACTATTCTTATAATTTGTTGAAAACGTACCCGCCTCACTTTTAACCGGATGCAACAAGTAATTTTTCCACTTTTTTCTTTCTTTTTTGATTAATAGATGTAGGGGAAGGGTTAATTTTGAACATTAAGTGAAAAAAAAGAAAAAAAGTGAAAAAGTTACATGTTTCAGCCGGTAACAAGGGGGTGGGTATGTTTTCAACAAATTATGAGAATATTTGGGATTATTAAAAAATAATTAATAGTTGGGATTATTTTTGGCCAACTGGAGATAGTTGAGATTATTTTGAGCAAATTTTCAAATATATGTTGAGATGAATCTATCAAAATCACACATGTAAGAAAAATCAAAATCAAAATTTGACACGAAAATTCATAAAATTATTTGAGAACATATGAAAACGAAAACGAAGTGATGAGTGAAAATGTTAAATTTATATTTGGAATAATATTGATACTCCAAGCGACTTATAGGTGCAATATTATGGAGTATAGTGACTGTTTGGAGTACCAAGAAAGTTCATATTACTGGTGCAAGTAGTGTTGCTTTGTGGAGTTTATCAAATACTCAACTTCTTATGTCCTTTTCGGGTGACTCCCATTTTGTTACTTCTAGTGTCCTACATGGAATGGTTCATCAAATGGATGGATTCTAGTGTCCTACATGGAATGGTTCATCAAATGGATGGATCACCATTTATTTTTTTACTCGGAGTAGATTAGAGAATCTCTATAGATAAAATGAGAGAAACTAAATCATTTTAATAGATAGTGAAAACTGAATCTTGTAATAAGAGCGGATTCTTAATCAAAGGCGAAAACTAGTGAATTTAATAATTTACATTAAAAAATAAGAGAATACATATAAATCATCTCATCCTAATTCTCATATTGAATCTTAGTCCTAACTCTCATATTGAGTTTGTAAGTGAATAATAATGACATAAATAGTGGAGATGATAAATTTAAAAATATACTTTCTCCGTTTTATATTACTTATACCAAATCAATTTTTGCACTATTTATCATTCTATGGTAATTTACATATTTCAGCTATAGGGAAAACATATAGTCATGTGAAATCTTGTTTTATTTGTATCGTCGCAAATTTTCATAATATCAAATTTTTATAATTTTTTGTTATATATAACACTAGATACGAACGATTCGACAAACGAATTGGATTATGCAAAAATGTGTTTAGTGCAAGTATTTTGAAATGGAAAAAGTAGTTTGTTATCACTAGTATTAGTCTCTACGTTCAGGCCTAAAACCACATCATCATCATCCCACCCAGTGTATCCCACCCATAGAAAACTATGGGCAGAGTTTGGGGACAAATCAGTGTATATCATAAAGGACAATGCGGCCAAAAAGAAATCCCCGGCACGAAAAACAGAAAGACAGTTTCCTGCTTCGAGGGAGATAAATGAAACTCAAAAGATAAAATAAAAACTTAAAACTAATAAAACGTTCAGACCTAAAACCACATACACTTGATCAAACTTGAAAGTTGAAACCATTAAATCTTAAATTATTAAAAAGAATTCCTTTAAATAGGGTTAGATCTAACAGCAGATCTTGGGTACGACCATCTTAGAATAAGACGCGGCTCAATATAGAGTCCATCAGCTTTTTTCCTTAATCTGGGCATTTTTCAATTTTACTCTTAGAGGTATCAATTTTGACCTTAAATATATCAATTTCAACATAAAGTGGTACTTAAATATATCAATTAAAGTAAAAATTTCAATTTGAACCTATAAGTGTTTTAACGTTAAAGTGATCAATTTCTACCTAATATAATTGACAGTGATAAGTATTGAATTGTATGTTATATAGTTCATTTATTTTGTTTATAATTGATATAGTTAATATCGTAACAAAAACAAGATAAGGTCATAATTGATGCTTGTTTGGTGATAATTGACAGTGATAAGTAATGAATTGTATGTTGTTATGTAATTTATTTATTTTGTTATAGTTAACATCATAACAAAAACAAGATAAAGTCATAATTGATGCATGTTTGGTGATAATTGACAGTGATAAGTAATGAATCGTATGTTATTGAAATTTTTACATTAATTGATATGTTTAAGTACTACTTTACGTTGAAATTGATATCTTTAAGGTCAAAATTGATACCTTTAAGGTGCAAATTGAAAAATGCCCAGAAAATAAAAAAACCAAAAAAAAAATTTGGAGCGCGTGTAGTGCACGCGCCTAAGAATGAGCCGGCCCAATTGTGGTCTTATTCTAAGACGGTCTTACGCAAATTTTTGTGTAGATCTAATGGAACTTAAGAAAGTCTCAAATCCAAATTCTAATAAATTTCGGGTAGAATTTCATAGTGTAAAAGTAAAAGAGAAGCAGATATTGAAAATACAAAGCAAGTATTGTATGTCAAATTTAAAGATATCAATATTACTTTTACGACTCATTTAGTTATTTATCTTAAATGATACAAGAATATAAAATTATATGAAATGTCACGTGATCTATATCATTTTTATCGCGATAAAACCTTAATAATAAATAAAAGTTTATAACTTTGCATTACCACCTAATAAACATTTTGTAATGAAAATAAGATCGAAAATAAAAAAAAAAATAACCATTAAACTTACCATAAAATTTTTACATTAAAATTAAACTAATTTTTCATTATTATTTCTACCATTTAATATCCACAACTAAATGGATCATTTTAGTATGTTAATATTAGAGTCCTAACAAATATAAATAATAATTCAAACTCTTCCATTAATAACTTTTACTCGAGAATCAAATATGATCTCAGTTGGAAAGATATAGTCCTAGGTTCCATTCTCACCTAGTACTAAGTTCCATTACTCTGAAAATCAGATCTTATCTTAATTCAAACTTCTTCCTCTAATCCCAAAATCATCATGTTAGTCAAAAATTTAAGAACGTAACCCCAACAATTTGAGTTCAGAGTTTTAGATTAAATGTACGGAAATTACATGCACAATTTAATTGGTTAAATTGTCAACCAACTCAGCATAAACAACAAATAATTCAACACAAAGATACAAGTCAAACCATCAAATGTTATTTGGTTGATAAGTCTGAAGGTCCTTAACCTACATCAACAGGAGAAATGAGCTTGGACTGCATCGGAAAAACTAGGTGATCTTATCAGTAGCAATCACCAGTACCAGGCATTATGCGCTCCGTCGAAACCGAGAAAAAAAAGGGGAAGATAACAAAAAAAAAGGTAAAATGAAAAATACATACCTAAATGACATAACAGTATTTGCCAGAAGCAAGTCCATAACCATAGCACAATAAAAGTTTAGCTTGACCTTAGATATAAGAAAAAACAAAGGACTGGAAAAAACAACCTTCTTTCAGATTCAAGAGCTCTCTTCAGCTTCTTCAGGCTTCCTGATCATAACCGTACTTCTATTCTTCCATATGGCCACTTTCACTAGCATAATGATTATAACGATCATCGTCATCCACAGCACCTTTATCATCATAATGTCCTCTGCTCTGATAATGCCCGTAATGGTCATCATGCTCAGCTTCAGAATGCTTGTGCCCATGATCACCCTCATACCACCCCCGATCCTCATCAGTTCCACCATGATCATGACCTCGTTCTCTTTCACCATGTCTTCCACGATCATGTTTTGCTTCCCCATACTCATAATCATAATCCTTATCACGTGAATGCCCACGATCATGGTCTGCTTCACCAATTTCATAGTCATGGTCCCTCTCACGGTGCCTATCACGAGAACGTCCATGATCTCTATCTCTATCATAATCACGACCGCGATCCCTACCTCGGTCACGATCACGTGTACGGTCACGATCACGATCACGTTCTTTGTCCCTATCTTTGTCTCTGGTTCTGTCACGGTCTCTTTGATGCCTATCCTCTCTGTGATCCCTGTCTCTTGGCTTTTCATGGGATCGTTCACGAGATTTTTCACGTTCCCTTTCCCTATCTCTGCCCCTGTCTCGAGATTTTTCTCTATCTCTGAAAATAAAGTATCAAATCAATAAAGACTAGACTAATGTTGAAAAAAACATGATGATTAGAAATTATCGCAACCTCCTTCCTTGCATTTCCAAACCACACAAGGGAGCATGCGTGCAGGTGTCCTGAGAACAATAGTAGCATAATTAAATCATAACAAACGGAACTAATGAAATCATACCTATCATCGCGAATCCTGGGCTCCTCCGATCGAGATGACCTTCCTGATTGAGGCTCCCTAGTGCAAAAATAACAAAAGGTTTTAGTCACTCAATGAAGATTAGTACGTTTGATGGAGCACAAAAAGCTAACTCACCCAAATCTGTCCTCTCAACCTAGATATAGATAAGTTTCCTACCAACAACAAACCCATTTTTAACATGCAATAATCATAGGCTCCTTTTTCAGGTAAATGCCACACAACTCTATAGAAGGAGAATGAAAAAAAATAGGAGTAATAAACCACATAATGTCCTCTGAAACTAACATCAAATCTTCTCTCCAGTTTACAAAATACAAAAAGAACCTTCTGCTATAAAGAAACAAAGCCTGTAAGCAAATACTTCAATCTAGCATAAACACACCCTCATAGCTCAACAAAGCTATACTTACCTCGTTGAATGCCTCTGATTGATATCTTCACCAACTCTAGTTGTTCCTAATCCACCACCCAGTCTACGAGGTCGCCAGTTTGGAACAGTTCTTCCACGCTCTACATCTACTAGAACCCTCCTTCCATCGATTTTTCTTCCATCAGCTTGTTTATATGCAGCTGCAAGATGCCATAGGACATTACATAAGCAAAACTTGAAGGAAAACAGAACAAAACTCATCAGATAAAAAGAGTTGCGGTATAGCCAATAAACCTTTCATGTCCCTTGTATGAGCATATTCTATAAAAGCATAACCTTTTGGTTTGTTTGTCTCCTTGTCATAAATCATTTTGACCTGAAGCACAAATGAAGATGACATTAAAGAGATAAATAACAGACAAAATAAACATTTTAAAAAATTTATTTTAGATGATTTTGCTTAACATCTAAAGCAGCATGGCTAAAATCTAATAGAAGTGAAGTCCTAAATGGCACGGCAGACAGGCACTATGCCTTACTAGCCGCGCTCACCTTTAATCCATCAAGCTCCTCAAGTGAGATGAATCGCCATTGCTAGAGTTGCAGAAATACTGATGTAAGTGGCCAAAGTCCTTGAACCAACTAACCCCCTTACCAGGGAAACAAAACTAATCCCCTTACCAGGGAAATTTTAAAATAGAAGGAAGTACTTAAAATTAGAAATACCAGGATCCTTTCTCGACAGCTGATAGGTTTTGAGTGGCCTTTGGATGAATAAAAGAGCTCAGTAAAGCATTGCATTGTAGTGATTAGTGAAATTCAAATGAAAGGAGAGAGAAATTAATACTCCCAACAGTTTTACCAAGTGCAGCTAAAAGTGCAGGAGCTGTCTCTTTTGAAGCTCGGAAAGGGGAAGTCATAAAGGCACAACACATCAGCTGTTCATAACTTACTATTTCAGCTTCACCGAGGGCGAGGAGAATGAAGTAACAGAAACAAATTCAAAAGCGGACATAAAAAGGAATAATGGATGACTACATAATTGTATCCATACCATCTCTTTATCGACTCTACTTAAAAATCCACAAACTAGTCATACCCCAGCACTGTTTTCAGACCTAGTTGCAAGAACTATAGGTAAAAACTCCAAATTACAGGTAAGAAACCCCAAATTTAAGGCAACAGAATACTGTCAAAGCATATGCACGACGGACATATTGCTATTAAAGGAACACAGCCAGAGGTAATTGTGAATTTTACAACAAACATGAAGCTCAATTGTAAAACAACGAACAGCTTACGGTTTTGCTTAGCCATCAAAGATAAAGTTACCAATATCTATTATATTTCAACAAGCAAAGCTAAACTAAAAGAATAAACATTAAGTAAATCACTAAGTAGGTATGGCAAACGGGTAAAACATATGGGTATTGCACTGCATCCACCCCCCAGTTAGGGCAGGTATGTATGAATGTGGTGGTTAGTGGGTGGATATGGTTATGAAAAGTCCTAGCAATCATGAATAGTCGGAACATGGTGGATATGAGATCTTACGTGCCCCATACCCACCCACACTGCCCCATATCCACCAGCCAGAGGTAATTGTGAATTCTACATCAAACATGAAGCTCAATTGTAAAACAACGAACAGCTTACGGTTTTGCTTAGCCATCAAAGATAAAGTTACGAACATCTATTATATTTCAACAAGCAAAGCTAAACTAAAAGAATAAACATAAAGTAAATCACTAAGTAGGTATGGCAAACGGGTAAAATATATAGGTATTGCACTGCATCCACCCCCCCCCCCCCCCCCCCCCAATTAGGGCAGGTATGGGTATGAATATGGTGGTTAGTGGGTGGATATGGTTATGGAAAGTCCTAGCCATCATGAATAGTCGGAACATGGTGGATATGAGATCTTACGTGCCCCATACCCTCCCACACTGCCCCATATCCACCAGCCCCCCACACTTTTCCATCTCTATGACACTAAGATTAGTCTCAACCCCAACATTTCATACTAATTGCAACCGTGACATTATTCAACTTTTTGTCGTCATCTTGCCATTAAATCCTTCTAAAAACCAACCATGCTCAACTTGTTGTTTATTTCCTTATAAAAGGATTTAACGGTAAGATAACGGCAAAAACTTGAATAATGTCACGGTTGCAATTAGTATGAAATGTTGGGGGTACCATTGATAATCGCAAAAACACAAAGATTCCAAAGATAAAGTGCAAAAACACAAGAGTATCATTGATAATTTCCCTATAAAAATATATAGGCCAAGTACAATCCACGAACAACCATCACATTAGTTTTACCCACTTCTGCAACTAACCCCTCAAGATTTTTTTCTCAAAAAAGCAAATCTCTCAGAGGCCGGAGCCATGAAGTTTCCTCCCCTATATAAGTGGATAACACATAGATAATACTAACAAAAGGGAGGCTACCAGCAAAAAAAGTACAATAATCTTACTCCTATCATTTTTAATCAATTCTTTAATTTAAAAATTAAAAGCCAAACAGATAAGTGGAATATATTACTTTCACGTCCCTGTACCGAGTTAGGTGCAGCCTATAAACCCAAGAAATAAAAAGAAAAAGAAAACAGACAAAGTAGGGTTCTAGCTCTTCCACCTAAGCTCTATCCAGACATACTTGTTTAACAATTATAAGCACAAATATCTTACTTTTATCTACCATATAATGCGCTTCAAAAATGCTCTCCCTAGCCCTTATCTTAAATAAAGCTTGCACAACACAAATATGTTAGGCTCACTTCAACAAACATACCTGATTGCAAAATAAAGGTAAGAAAATCCTATGTCCACCAGACTATCATAGAGATCAAAGAGATAAAATTCACATAATTTACCTTCTTTGCAATAAAGCAAAAGAAATAAAAATGATCATAAAAATTGGAGAAACGCCATTATTTGGAAGAAAAAAAAAGGATTTTAGTTTTAAAAAATGTTTTTTAAAATAAAATAACTACAAAAAAATGTTCAAAGGAGATTTTCAAACAAAACAAAAGCAAGAAAATGATGACAGTGGTGGAGCTGTCATAAACACCAAGTAACCTCTTACCGAACTTATAACGCAATAACCTGACCCCTATGGGGAATGTTATGATTACCTACCCGCTTAATGGCCCCATAGGTTTCAAACTCCCTTTTCAACCTGCTTTCTGAGGTCTCGTAACTCTGCAAGAAAGTACAACTACTTTAGATCCATCATCAAATTAAAAAACATCGTTTATATTTTGATTAAAAAAAATGTTGAAAGGGAATCTACGGGTGATACAAGCTTTTGGTTGATAATCAGCTATAATCCACTTGGAGACATACAACTTTTTAAAAACATGAGCTTAACATGTTTAGTTATTGGTATTATAAGGTAGAATGGTGAAGAAAATATAAAGTAATTTAGCTAGGAAAATTACTTTGCATGATTTATAATCATGTTTGTACTACAATAGTCATTTTACTATTTGTGAAAGTCATTCTCACTGTTCCCACTTGAAAAGGTGGTGTTAAATAATTGTAAAGTAAAAAACCACATATTTGAGGATGAAAGCTTCATCGCCATGATAATGACATAGCACGTCTTGAAAATTAATAGTAAAGTTTACTCTTCAATTTATACCAATAACCAAAAGGCTCTAAAGTGTCGCAGATTGGGCATCTCAAATTTTGATTTAAGGGTTGCATCACCAAAGATTTACAACTAATACACAGGGATGAAAGTTATCCAGAATAAAACCGCAAAACAAACAAGTCCAAACTGAAAAACAAATTTGGTTTGGATTAGGTTTGAAAATGCAAAACCTAATTAATTAGATGTGGGTTAGGTTTAAGGCAATATAAAACCAGATACCCAATAAGAAATCGAGTTGTATGTCTGAATTCAGACGGCTATGAGACCATGTTTCATAATGGATAATATATTACAATTGGCCCGGATATTAGGGATTGTCAGATTCGGAGTACGCATGTAACCATGGCCCTAGGGATGGGTACGGGTCTTGGACCCTAAGGGTCTAGACCCGACCCGACTCGACCCTAATTTTAAGGGCTTGGGTCCACCTATTTTTGGACCCTATGGATCTGGGTCCATGAGCTTAGGGTTCATCCGGGTCTACACATTTGAAACCCAGATCCGACCCATGGACCCTTTTAGTCTTTTACATCTTTTTTTTAAATTATATATTAGCTATCATGTGTATTTAATTATTTGATTTGAAATTTTGTTATATTTTTGAACATTGCGTGATTGTCGGTTCATGTAATTTAAAATGTGGTCGTTGTATCTATACTTTAAGAATTAAAGACTTGATAAATACTTCGTTACAAGAACTTGAATGTTGAAAAACTTCATATATTTCACTCAATTAATATAAGTATTAGAAGATCCTCGTTAGTCGAAAATGTTTAAATAATTTTATGCGAATGGTCGAAAATTGTACATAATATACTTTTGAAAAAATTTTAGGGAAAAAAATAAAATCGTTTTGGACCCAGATCCAAACCCTAGACCCGCTAGACCCTAAGGGTCTAGGTCTGGGTCCGAGTCCAAAATTTTTAAACCCTAGATCTGAATCCGGGTCTAGGTCCAATAAAAAAACTAGGTCCAATGTTACATATGCTGTACTTTTAGTAAAGGTTTAGAAATTAAAGCAATTGAAGCAAAATATACAAGTGGGTTGAAAGACTTACCAGCCTCGCAACAAATAGTGTCTTGTATGGGTCTTCAGTTGCATTTGCGTTACTCGATGGATCATCTGCAGCACCAAAGCTTGTCAAACTCAAATTTAGTTGAAACGAAGAAAAATAAATTGCAAACAAAATACCAAAGGTTATCACATTTCTCAAGTTCTTCAGCAGCTTTTGCAGCACCCTTCTCTAGTTTCAATTGATGAATTCGGGCCTTCTTTTGCGCCTGCTCAAATATTTAATGACAGATAAGAAAATTTAAACACACCTATAGAGCATGCGAATATGAAAAGGTTCCATCCATATGCAAAAAAAAGTTCAAGTTGACAGTATAAACAAGCACAACACCCTATCGAAACAAAACTAGACGATAAGGCATAGCATCATATGGACTATGGGGCCAAGGGTAGCGCTGCTACCCTTCAAAAAAATAAAGAAAACAGAATCTTGAATCTTCGTTCCCACTAACAAGGTATCTTCTCCTCACATTTGTGCAATGTTATCACTACCATGATTGTTATCACCGTCAACACCACTACTTGGACTTACTAGTGGTGGAATTAAGTTCGATTATCACTACAACAGTGCGGTAATTGTACCTCTTTGACGGTGGAGGTGGACCTATTAGTGGTGGAAGTTCAGCCATCTCTACTATTGAGCGGTGGTTGTACCTATCTGTGTCCACCATGACACACAGTGGAGGTGGAGGCATGGAGCAAATAGTGTAAGAACTTGGAAGTTCAGCACCAGTCTCCCATCTTCTCACCACGTTACTCATCTATTTATATTTATTGACATGATTAGTTTTAATATCTAAGTCAACAAGTTATTGTAAGTAAGTTGCAAAATGTAGGAAGTTAGAAGATTTTTGTTTTTGAGTGCTAAGACAAAGAGATATTTTAGAGGTGGGTTTAGGCCTAGGAATATAGTGTAAGTTTTAGGATCTCTATTAATTACTTTGCATATAGATGTAATTATTGTGTTTTTATGGTCCTTGATTAAGGAAAATGTGTTAATTAAGAAGTTAAGCTTTTAACGTCAATATTTTTTACTTTTGTCATATTGGTGCTACCGGTGATTTTGAATCTTGCAACCACAACCACAAGATCCAAGAACAAATATATACTCAAGCTGACACAAAAGAGGTAATACATTTCAGTAACATGATTTAGAATTAGTTAAAATTTCCGTGTACGAGGAATTTGCTATTTCTATTTATTTAAACCCCCCAAGTGGCATCAAAGTGTGCAGATAAATTGCAAAGTCTCCAACCATCCAAATAGGAGCAACGCCTTCCCATAGTTGCTCCAGTTTTTATATTATACTTAAAGATTTGTACATTTTGACATTATTCATTTTCCAAACTTTGATTCTATTACTAATGTAGTTCCTTTGGTTTTTACCTTGCAACATTGTTCCTTAGGTTATTTACTATTTATTATACAGTTGGAACACTTTTCTTCATAGGTACACTTTTCTTATTTCTCTTCTTTAATAAATTGATCAATATATAGCTAATTAATGTAGACTGTAAACCACATGATTAGTAACACTAACTCGTGATTATTTGGTGAGTACCACATGATTGCTCGAAAATTGGTCCAAAAAGCTATTTTCTGTCTGTATAGCTTTATGGTAAAACATGATTATTTAGTGTAGACCACATAATTAAACACGACTTCCCTAATGTGCCTTAGTCCATAGTCCACCCACTATACAATAACAATAACAATGTCAAAGATTTAAATACTAAAAGATCGAGGTCACACTATATAAACCAATAAATCTGTTTTGATTCATGATAATGTGACTAAACTTTACACTCCACATACCTAGCGCTTACTCTCCTTTATCCAAGGTTGGGACTAGCAACAAACGACAAGGAAAGCACCCACTATGTTGCAAATTAGAAAAATGAGAGGAAGTATAAGATAAAATATAGTAAAGCCGAATGCCATAAAATTTATCTCCATGTATATTTTCGAAATATTAGCTTTATAAATTTTAAGTAAACGTAAGAAAAGACATTAATGATCAAAACATTATGTTTAAGAATTTGCGAGGAAAGGTAGTGATCTTGTGGTGCAAGCAAATAAAGAAATCTACCCACGTCTAATAAATCTTCTAAAAACATTTCAACACAATGCCAAACAGAATGTAGAGCGGCATACCCGAGTTTCACCTTCTTTAACAGGCGGAGCATACTCAGGATCCCCGGGTTCAGCAAAAAGACTAACATATTGCGCCATTCCTTTATTAGAAAAGCAAAAACAGTGTCATGCTCATAACACAAAAATCTTAAAAGAAAACAATTGTGATCAGCAAGCATGATACCCATATAAGGAGGGCATTTCCTCTTCTCGGGCGGAGGCTTATACTCCAATGGAGGTCGAGGCTCGAAAAGCTTCAGCAAGTTGGGCGTCAAACCAGTTGGATGAGACTGTCCAATCTGTAAGAAAGCATTATAAACAGCTCAATTAAGATGAATTAGCCTAAACCACAACATATCGAAACACCAATCTAAATTACAAGCCAAAAATCGTTACTTGGAGACCTTGTATCAAATCAACAAACTAAAGTTAATCAAGGAAAACATCATAAACATAATCTTAATACAACCTCGAAAAAACAATGAACATAAACAGCAATGTCACAGCTAAGATTAGAGTCGTCTACGTGAACATATAATATTCAGAAAACCCTAAATCGAAAAATAAGCAACATAAGGGAAACAAAATAAGAACGAATGAAGGAAAATAAGCAAAATCGTACCATTTTAAGCTGAAGAACATTAGCGCGATTCTGGACTTTGGTGCGACCCTGAACGGCAGCGTTTTGGTTTCGTAGAAATGCATCGTTGTTGCTGTCTCCCATGTCGTTAGAAACTTTCCAGACGTAGTTTTAGGGTTTCCTTCGTTTCGAGGTAAATCAAATCGGAATCAAATCGGGGGAAAGATGAGCTGAGATTTGTTATTGGTGGTGTTTGTCGGAAAAGTGATGAAAGAGCGGCAGGTGAAAACGAAAGAGAAGGAGAGACAGGGTTTAGGCTCGTACTGAAACAAAACAAAACAAAACGAAAGAGAAGGAGAGACAGGGTTTGGTAGAAGGGATTTGGGAGAGGGAATGGGAATTCTTACTGACATTTTTAAAAGTCTTTGTTTGTTGAGAGTAGGGATGGGCATGGGTCTTGGATCCTAAGGGTCTAGACCCGACCCGACCCTAATTTTATGGATCTGGGTCCACCTATTTTTGGACCCTATGGATCCGGGTCGAATTTGGGTTCATGACCTTAGGATCCGGATCCGGGTTCGGGTCTACATGTTTGAGATTCAGATTCGACCTAGATCCGACCCGTTGACCCATTTACATCTTTTTTTAAAAAAATTATATATTAGTCATCATGTGTATTTGATTATTTGATTTGAAATTTTGTTCTATTTCTAAACATGACATGATTTTGAACTTTCTCGGATATCGTAATTTAAATTGTGATCATTGTATCAATACTTGAAAAAGTAAAGACCTGATAAATATTTCGTTAAAACTTGAATGTTGGACAACTTCATAAATTTATTCACTCAATAAGTATTAAGTATTAGAAGATCCTCGTTAGTTGAAAATTTTTAAATAATTTTATGCGAATGATCGAAATTGTACTTCACAATATATTTTTTAAAAAAATTTAAGGAAAAAAAAATTGTTTTGGACCCAGATCTAGACCCTAGACCCGCCAGACCCTAAGGGTCTGGTTCTGAGTCCAAAATTTTTAGACCCTGCGAATCTGGATCCGGATCTGGGTCCAATAAAAAAATTAGGGTCTGGATCTGGGTCTAACTGGACCCGAGCCAGATCCGACCCATGTCCATCCCTAGTTGAGAGGGAATGGGAATTTAGAGGGGCAAGAGAATAGGATTTTTTAATGATAAAGTCTCTAAGAAAAAAGTTCTTGAGGGGAGGTGGTGATTGAAGTTGGGACTTGGGACTTTGGATTTTGACATAAAATTTAACCAATTTTTAATCTAATATTATTCTTTACCAAACAAAGACATGAGACATTTTATCTTAAGTGTCACTTAAAGTCTCTACCTTAAGTCTCACCTCTAAGTCTCACAATTTCCATTCCTTTCTATCAAACACCCCCTAAAGGAAAGTTGTGAAATTTATCCAAAAAAATTGGGATTATTCATAGTTAATCAATAAGTGGGATTATTGTAGCAAAATCATAAATAGTTTGGATTATTTTAGGTAATTTTTCCTAAAGAAAAAACAAAATGGAAATACATCCTTTGTTAATTGTTATCCATCCTTTCAAATTACTCTTATGTCCCTCTCATCTTGCATGAGCTAAAAACGAGTGAAATTTACTGAAAAAAATAAAAAATTGGACTAGAGAATAAGACAAAAAATAAGTGAGAGTGAGATGAAGTATAACTTATTAACTTTGCATATGAGATTAAAAAAAGTGAGATCATATCATATAAAAAAAAAAGAATTATGCGAAATTTGTTGAATAAAATAAAATAGAAATTGATGTAAAATAAGAGAGATGCAGAGATTATATTATTAATTTGGTAAAAATAAATAACTATGTAAATGTTTATATTGTCCCTATCTTTTTCCTATGTCGTACATCAATGTACATTTTACAAATTCTCAAATGCAATAGTTATACAGCGATATCTATTCATTACTATATAACTTTAAAAGTGATTAACTATAACTTTAAAATGATTAATTATAAGTTACTTCCTCCGTTCAGAAATACTCGCTACATTTTCATAGTGTGCACTATTTATTATGGGAAAAGTGTTAAAAAGTACCTAATAAAAATCTTTTTTTCAAAAAGTACCAAAAACACAACATAATCATCTAATACAAAAACAACATAATATATAACTCTAAGAACATAAACCAAAAAAAATTCACACATCATTCAATACAAACACAATAATAATAATAATAATAATAATAATAATAATAATAATAATAATAATAATAATAATAATAATAATAATAATAATAATAATAATAATAATAGTAATAGTAATAATAATAATAATAATAATAATAATAATAATAATAATAATAATAATAATAATAATAATAATAATAATAATAATAATAATATATAATGATAATAATAATAATATTATGTTGGATGATGGTCTTATGTTGTGTTTGTATTGGATAATTATGTTGTGTTCTTGGTATTTTTTTGAAAATAAAATTTTTATTAGGTACTTTTTTGAAAAAATAAATTTTTATTAGGTATTTTTTGGAATTTTTTTTTTATTAGGTACTTTTTTGAAAAAAAAGTTTTTATTAGGTACTTTTTGACACTTTTTCCATTTATTATTCAAGCTTATTTTATAAATTGCGACTAATGTGTAAGTAAAAATATAGTCAAGTAGGATCTTGTTTGAATCGTCCAATCGCATACTTTCATAACATTAATTTTTTGTAATTTTTAGATTGTATAATTTAAATAAACTAAATAATGCATTGGAATGTGTAAAATGAAGCAAGTTTAATGGAACGGAGGAAGTATAACCTTAAAATTGTTAAAGTATATAACATATCAATAATTCCTAATCAATAACCGTGATTTGTAAATCACAACAAAAAGACAAAAGTAATAATATTAAAATAAACAATATCAAAAAAGATAAATTAAAACAACAAACTTCTTTCTTTCTTTCAAAAAAAAATTAAAACAACAAACCTCTCCTCCTATCACATCCTACCTTATAAGAGTGATTTGTTAACCTTACAAATAACCGTTATTTACTAAAACTTTCTCTATAACATGTTATGGTTCTCAACCATAAGCTAAAGCTTTTGATTGACCTGGTTCCTTGACATGGTATTAGTTTTCAAAGTGACAAGAGGTCACGTGTCTGAATCTCAACCACCTCTCATCTAAAGTGAAATATTTAGCGTCAGCCGCCAGGTATGAGGAGGATTTGTGTTTGCATCCAAACTTTTAGCCAAAGGGCTCTTGTGTGACGGGCGTGTTAGAGTATATAACATATCCTGGGGCCTCAGCCATAAGATATTTTATTCTATTACTTATAATCCCACACAAAATCTTATATAAGAACTGAAACGATCTAACCATGAGACGCGTCCCATACATTCGTTGAATATCTCAACTAATACAATCTATTAATTAGCATATGAATTATTTATTTTAAGATCGTCTCACCAATCACAGACAATCTCTCACAAAAGTAACTCATAATTAGAGGTGTTCAATGGGCCGGGATGGGGCGGGTCGGGTCAAAATTTAAATGGGCCGGGGCGGGGCGGGTCATTTCAAATGTTAAACGGGCCGGGGCGGGTCAAGCCCATTTAAATCCGACCCTATTTGACCCTTTTTTAAAAATTCCATAAAATAATTTTTTTTATTATACTTTATGGCCCGTTGGGTCGACCCACTCATGTATATAATAATATCATTTAAAAATATTTTTAAAAAGTGCTAATTTTTTTACCGCAATTAATAATTATAATTATCCGACCCGGCCCGCCCCTTTACACCAAGGCCCGTTAATATATTGACTCGACCCACTAATAACCCATTAAAATGTGACCCGACCCTTAACCCGTTGGGTCGACCCGCCCCATTAAACACCTCTACTCATAATTCCATACAACCATGAATCAAAGATATAAAATCATTTCCCAATTTCAAGTATGGTAGATCACTATTCACAAGAAGTGGTGTCATACAATTGATTTGATGAGGAGAAAATGGGGAAGAAATTATAATAATCTTATGTTATTATTTTAGAAATTATGTGGTAGCTTGTTATTACTAGTCATTTCTGTTGAAGTATCACTAGAGGTAACAGATAGATTTAAGCCATATTCACTAGTGGTTCCACCATACTCACTGCTTACAAAGTCTTGTGTTGCAAATGCCATTTGTCTAAACTTCTTTAGATCTGCACTATATGCTCGACTATCATAGTCGGAGCTATCCTCAGATGTGTTTATGATTGAACCTTGTCTTGCCTTAACACCTTCATTATTTAAGTCTTCTAGTGACGAATCTCCTTCCAATGCTCGGACAATCTGTATTGTCAAAACGTCCATTATTACCCACATGTGAATAGTCTCATATCAAAGAAAAATAAGAAGATATACTACTCTATTAACTTGACGACAACTCCTACCACCATCAACCGTTTTTAAAAGTGAATCTCTTTTGTGTTTATATGTGCATTACCTCTTTTGCTCTTTATTTGAGTTGCAAATTCTAACATGCATTAAATATTCTTTCTTATTTTTTTACCATGGTTGTCGTCGTGGCGGTCTATTAGCATATGCAAAGCGGTCTATCGCACAAGGTCTCATTTGGCACAGGGATCCCAAAATTTACAAGACAGTCCTGATGGGCCTTAGTCCTCACCAATTTTTGGATTACATGATTGACGGAAAGAAGGAAAATATAAAGATGGACGACAAACCTGGCTCATTTTGGGGCGTCTTTTACCAGAATGACGAATGGATGCGGCAGCACAAGCCACCATACGTTTCATCAAATGAGGGTCATAATTTCCTTCTAAGCGTGGATCAACAAACTCATGATAGTCTCCACTTTCTAGTGATTTTGCTAAGAGTGGCCTTGACTGACCATCAACACAAACATTATTAATACTAGTATATATAATATATATATAAGAGAAGTCTACAGTATAGACGGTCTCTCAAGAGAAGATCTGATAATTACAAATTCTTACTTAAGACGTCTATTGTATAGACGGTCTCAAGTAAGAATTTGTGATTATTATATGAAATAAGAAATTATAATTAACGTACCCAGTCTACTAAGCTATCTTCCATATACTTCATGTTAGGGTCAACTGGTCTACGTCCCGTTATGATTTCTAGCAACATGACACCAAATGAGAAAACATCGGACTTTTCTGTAAGTTTGCCACTTGAAGCATATTCTGGAGCTAAATATCTGCAATTTTATTTTTTAAGTTAAGTATAACCTCATTTCATCATATGATCATGTCTTCGTAATTGCTTACTTATTTTGTTCCTTCTAGAATGTATTAGTTGTAATTTGGTGAAATTTAGTATAAGAGAAATTAGATTGACCAATAAGACAAAAAATAGATGATAGGAATGATCGATTAAGATGGAGAAAGATAAAACTAACAGATGAGATTACAAAAAACAGGATTATTGTCAAAAAGAAAAAGAAAGAATACAAGATTAGTAGAACACACTAAAATGAAAAATAGAATAACTTGGAAGAGACAAAAGAAAAACTTTCTAACAATAAATAGTTAATATTCAGAATTTAACTTACCCAAAAGTTCCCATCACTCGAGTAGAGACATGGGTATTTGTGTCACTAGTAAGCTTAGCTAGTCCAAAGTCAGCAACCTTAGAAAGAAAATTAATTACAATAATTATGTTATAAAAATTTATAATATTCACATATCTAATTTAGCAACAAAATTCCACTCTATTAATTTTTAAAATTAAATTACAAGTCCAGTCATAAAATAAGCGAAAAAATTACATGACTTATGACTAGCAAGCAACTACTGAAAAGTCTCGTGTTGCAAACCCATACCAAAATTTAGCCTACTTCTATATATTTACAAAAATTAAATTTCACACTTGGAAAATCAAACATATATATAGTATTCCATATCTCCAACAAAATCAAATATAATTTAAATATTTTATATATTCATATATAATAATATTGAAAAAAAAGTAAGAAATAAAAAAATGTACCATGGCCTCATAGTTTTCATCCAATAAAATATTAGAAGCTTTGATGTCCCGATGAATGATTCTTGGGTGACCTGATACATGTATATCATTCATTGTATGTCACATAAATTAATGGAAAAATTACCATGAATAATACAACATTTTGTTAATTTCCCTACAATAATACGAACTTTTGATTAACCATGAATAATACCAACTTTGGGGTGTTCTTTCCAAGAATAATACCAACTTTAGTTTATTAAGTTATTTACTATCTTTTTTGTCATATAATCACCTATAGTTTGATTTTTAACATGTTTGATATATTCTAGGGAAACACCCCCATAAGTTGGTATTATTCATGGTTAATCAAAGATTGGTATTATTATAGGAAAATAAGAAAAAAATTGTATTATTCCTGATAATTTTTCCTAAATTAATTGCATTAATAAGTTACACTTGGGAAAAAAAAAACAAAGAAAGATTGAATAAATTTACAATCTTCATGAAGGTAAGCAAGCCCTTTAGCTGATCCAAGTGCAATGCGAAGTCGAGTTGGAAAATCCAATTCACCCTTTTCTGTCATTTAAATAAAATAACAAAATGTTCAAACACATAAATATGACAAATATGGTAGCAAATTAACAAATATGTGGCTTTTCTCTAGAGTCTACTAATCGGTAAAGTAGGTATTCACCTAGGACCTAGAGCTAAAAAAAGTCAGTATCTCAATTCAGCTATATGTTATCACATAAGGCGTAAAACATTACTTGTAAAATTATAACTTTACTTTTGACTAGTACCTCAACTTTAGCGTGCATACTTTTTTTTATTAGATTAGTACTTTGTTAATTAAGAAAGTGTACATTTATAAGTTATAATATATAGGGTTTCGTCTTTGGTTATTTTGCCAAGCACTCATTATAAACCAGAATCAACCCTCTTGACTCATTTATTTCATTTTACCCAGGGCACGTAAAATAACAAGAATAGCACTATTTTTTTCAGTGATAAAATCAAATCCACTCTTTTTTTTATATAAAGAGCGTGTAGCTGATTTGATAAGGTCCAATTTGTAGCATTCTAAAATCCAAACTAGTTGTTCACGACTCTTTTTTCACTTTTTTCCTCAACAAAATATATTCTACTAGTTATCATAATCGCTACTTTTAAAATATTATTAATTTACACACAAATAAACTGATAATAATTCAATATCTAACAACTACAATAGTAGAATTAAGACTTACTATGGAGGTGGTATTCCAAAGTATCATTAGGAACAAACTCGTAAACCAGCATTCGTTGGCCACGAGCAATACAATAACCAACCAAAGACACAAGATGTCGATGATGAACACGACTAATAATCTCAACTTCAGCTTGAAATTCTCGTTCTCCTTGTCCACTACCACTTTTAAGGCTTTTGACGGCAATCAATTTTCCATTAGGCAATATGCCCTTGTGCACGTACCCGAAACCACCTTGTCCCAACATGTATGATTTATCGAACCCATTTGTTGCGGTAGCTAGTTCATCGTACGTGAAGGTGCTCTTATTGAAACCCAATGTCAGGGCACTAGGAGATGGTGCCGATGACGACGTCGTATGTTGCGCTGAATATTGATCGCTGTCGTCCCCATTACTTCCCATTGGTTGTCCCCAACCGTTGGATGGTGCTAGTACAGCTTGTACTGCTGGGATCTTTACTGCATGTTCTTTAGCTGGTGATTGCCAATATTGGTTGTTGCCTGTTGTCATTTCAATAACAAATTATGAATCTAAATATCTAATCAACATCCAACTTATTTAGTAGTAGGTGTTTTATAGTACATAGAGACGGAGCAAAAATTAATATATTCTATAAAGGCAATTATAAAAATTATGATATTTTCTAACAATTTGCATCTTTAAACACTTAACATATGGAGTACTAAGTAATTTTAAATTAAAGCCCCTAATCTTTTAGAACCTTGTGTGCCCGAATATGTTGAACATGCTCAGAACCTCCCAAAAATAGTGCATGTAATTGTGACTGCCCATGCACAAAATCCCATTAAAACTAGCTCTGTTGTTAAGTTATGCATGGGCTAATTACTAAGATTGAATGACAATAGATGATAGGCCGTGACAATTCGTCACATAATCTCACCGTGGCCCACTCATGTAGACACGGGAAACCCGTGGGCTCGGGCCCACAAACCCACGGGTCAAGAGCGTTGACTTGCACATACACTTGGTGAGGTTCATTGCTTCCCAAAACCATATGGCCTGGTAATAGGAAGAGTAGCTCACCAATTATATATGCAAGTCAACAACCCACTATTTTGTCGATGTGGGATTTTGTCTCACATTACATGTGAAGTATTTCTAACAATAGATCATACGTTTGAGCCGTGTAATCATGTTATTGTTATCAATATATCATAACCAATATATTTCGATCATCAAATATATAATTAGGATATAACAAGAATTGAATGAAAATAAATCATACTTATATGAAAAGAGGTTAGGAGATTCAACCGACAATTTGTGCAATCACATATTATTATCATATAATATAGAAGTATAATTGAACAATACTTTTTATAAACTACAATGTTTTTAGTTTAAATAACAATAATTAAAGTACATACATCTTTTATTCAAATCCAACAAAAACGAAGTATAATTATTTATATTTTCTTATCATATACTTATAAGTTATAATATATACTTCCTCCGTTCCCTATTGATGTTCCCATAGGGAATGTTCACGGGGATTAAGAAAAGTGGAATATTTTAGATAGTGGAGATATTATTTTATTGAATAATAAATTTGATGAAAGAAAAGTGGAAACCATAATATTAAAAAAGTATTTAAAGAAAGTTAGTGGAAAAAATATAAGAACCACAACTAATTAAAAAATGTTTGTATGAAGTTAGTGGAAAATATGTGGGGACCATAAGAAATATAAAAATGTTAAAATAGAGTTAGTGGAAGATATGTGGGGACCATAATCATATTAAAATATTAAAATGAGGATGGGTGAGGTTATTTTTGTCCAAAATTTGTGATATAAATGGAAAGATTCCTTATGGGAACAACAATTGAAACACCACAAAATGGAAAGTAGGAACTTCTTTAAGGAACGGAGGGAGTAACATATTCTTAGACTGTAACCATCAGCTTAAGTTTATAATTGAATTGGTTTTTTAACATGCTATTAGAATATAATCAGCCGACAAAAGGTCACATGTTCAAATCTCAATCAACTCTTATATATAAAAGGTTTGTACTGCATCCACAATACTAACCTAAAAGACTTTTGTGTGAAGGAGCGTATTAGAGTATATAACAATGTTAGACGTAGAAATTAATATAAAATGAAATGGAAAGTACCTTGAGGTTTAGGAGGACCATCCCAACCATAAGGGGGTGCACCTCCAACTCCAATTCTTTTCCTCTTCTTCTTAAGGCACAATATACAAACACTCATCAACAAAAAAAGAAAACCACCAGCTACCACCAGTCCAACAATAATCCCAGTGTTATTGTTATGATTATTATTATTGTTAGATGAGTTTCCAATACTTGAGGTGGGTAGAGGAGAGGGTTGGTTAAAAGAACCCGGGGGTGCCGGAGGGACTAGTTGTTGTTGAGGTGGTAAAGGCGGCGTATTCTTGGGCCCACCATCACCGCCACCACCACCAACTACTCCTATAGGAGGAGATGGGTTTGTTGTTGGTGGCGGTTGGTTGTTATCCCCACCAGTACTCTCGCTTGGAGGTGGTGGGGACGGTGATGGTGGTGGTGGTGGTGGTGATGGTGATTTCTCTGAGGGTGTTGGTGGAGATGGGGTTGTGGGTTTGGATGGCGTAGGCGGAGAAGGAGGTGGTGAAGACTCTAATGGAGGTGGTGATGGTGATGGTGGCGGTGGTGATGGTGATAATCCTGAAAATGGAGATTCATTAGGAGAAGGAGATGATTCATTATCTACCATTTTAGCTTAATCTTCCTTCTCAAATCCCAAATAAGAATTTCAATAGATCATTACTTGAACAAATAACTAGATATACCCCTTGATTAGGCCTCTCCCTTTTGATCTCCTTTGATTCTTTCTATCCCTATAAGATCAACAAATATATATTATAACCAACAATGAAACAAACAATAATCAATGATATATGAATATGCATTAATGATCATTTACAAAAAAAAAAAAAAAAAAAAAAAAAAAAGAAGATTAGAGGAAACTTAACCTAATGGAAGAAAGTATGAAGGTAAAGGAATTCAAAAGAGAGAGAAGAAAAAATTGGGATGGAAGGAGGATGATGACATGATAGAAAGGAGAAGTCCTTTAGAATTACTATTTTGTTCCTACAAAAATGGATCCATCACTTTGTATCTCTTTGCTTTTGTTTTTCTTCTTTTGCCTCGTTTTTTGGTACGTATTGTATTGTATGAATTTAGTTTACATTAAATAGAATAGACCAATTTTAATATTTTTTTTATTTTCTAAATAAATCACTTGATTATATACTCTTTTAATGGAAAGGGACACACTATTTAAGTATGAACCAGCTCCACACATACAAGGCGATTTTAAGAATTGCTGATGTTAAATTATAAAGAATCAATTTTGCATGTAGTTTAGGAACCTTTGTAACTATATAGCCTATGTGAATCATAATGACAACAAAAAATATGGCCTAAAGCAAGCAAAATAACGCCCACAATTTGGCCATCAAAAAGAAATTAATTAAGGCTCCAACTTTAATAAATGGTTGATCATTGTTGACATGTTTGACCAACCATAATATTACTCTCCGCATTTGATGTTTCTATTTTCTATTTTAGACAGTTTTATTATTATTTTCTTATAAAATCATTATATTTATATGATAGTAGCCTTAATTATCCTATTTTTTATATTTTTTTAATGTTTATGATCCATACATATTTTTCACTAAATTTATTTTAATATTTTTATAATGCTTATGGTCCCTATATATTTCACACTAATTTATTTTAACATTTTTTATATTTTACAAGTAAATAATAAGCAATATAATTTTGAAAATTACAAGACTTCTGTAATCAAATCATACAAGGTGTTCATGTCAAATAAACCTTATTGCCTACAGGACCAGTTGTAGATGTATACCGTTAAGTTAGTTGACAAAACTGCAGACCAACGCCCCTAGAAATAATTTTACAGGTAAATTATAAGCAATATGAGAACATTAGCACCTGGAAGAGGAAATTAGAAAAAAGCAATCCAACAATATTCTGTGAACAGACCGTCCCAACTAATAAATCCAATCCTGGTGCAGCCGAAAAGGTTGCACTGACTTGTGAAAATCGGCGTTGGCGACCACAGTTATCAGCTGCCTCGTCTCATCTCAGCAATAAAGGAATGAGTGGCGCATTTGGTGATTCTTTAGGAGTTTATCATTGTGTTTTTTCGAGAATAATACACCAATTTGATTTGTCAAAGAAGCGATCCACGATTACAGCATTGCTCATTCCAGAGACTAAGCTGCAAAAACATCAACATAAAAGAAAACAGTTGGTAATTGAACTCAAGATTTACTCGCACCCTGACAAGAAAAAATGTTGCAATTGGAGGAAGAGGATCGATGAAAGAAACAAAAACAAAGCCCAGCAATCAACATGGACTAAATTGTTCGAAGTATATAAAACAGAAGTTGTTATGGTCCTAGAAGAGAGACCACAAGATGTTAAATTCCAAACATGCTAGCTAAATAGCCCATTCACTAGAAGCAAGAAGAAGTGCACTCTGCACAGGGTATTATCATACTTTACAACGCACCAACTATATGAACGCAATAGTACTCAATAGAATTAATCCCCCTTGTTCTAATCAGACGGAAGCCACTTTAGAGACATTGGGGCAAGGTAATGTCGTGTCTCAAATTTTAAGCATAGTATGGCTCGGTACCACCATACTTATAGTATTAATTAGCAAAGAAAAAAATGCAGGGGATACCCAATATGCTCAACTTTGGGAAATAGTGCTATCATAGGTGAGTTGTGCATCAATCCCGCCTAGTTCCTAGTTTTTATAGGGCAACTGTCTTGGGCGGGCGATGGGCTAGGCATCTTGATGGGGGCAAGGCGAAGTGATTTCTTAAGCTGAGTGCCTCAGATCACCTTATAGAGACTAAGGCAAGTGCCTACGGACATCGTTGGGCATGCAACTATCAAACAAGTATCAACCTTTTTCTGCTTTCAATCATTTTTACCTCATTCAGTTACAATGCCTTTATGTTTTCCCTATTAAAGACAGTATCTACTCTGGGAAATAGAACCTTTTTCTGCACAGGTTATTACAATGCCTTTGCAGTTAGCTACTATTTTCTCAACTACACTTGGAGATACTTAGTTCCTATTTTATCTATTAAGTTCTCAATCCTCATGACTGTGTCCCGTGGAAACAAAGTTACTTTTGTTAAGAAAATAATGTGTGTACGTGGGGCAAAATAAGTAAAGAGAAAAAAGTGGTAGGCAACTTTCCAAATAGAAAAGGCGGTAAATCAATAGGGAATCAGCAAATGGTAATAGGAGCAAATTCATGTGAACAAAGTGCGTATGGCTTTCATGGCTGGCTAACTCATTAAAATGCAAAAAACTGGCAATAATGAATCAGTTTTGCACAGAGAATCGAGCAATAGAGAAGTCGTGTATTCAAAACGCAGACAATTTTATGAAAAATCAAAGAAGATGCACATCAAGTTTGAAGCATAAGTTAAACGGCACAACTGCGAAATCGAGCAACATACAGGCAATAAACAGGAAAGAAGTGAAGCCTAAATATGCTGAGAGATGAGCAGAATGATTTTAGTTGGGATATAGTTCACTGTTTTTAAAGAGTAAACTCGCAGACAAAGTGCATGAAGTTTATAAAGAAAAGGTTCGGTGTTTAAATTACATCTGAAGACTAGTAATGAAAATAGATTTGGGAGTCTATGTAGACAGGTGCAAAGATAAACTAACAGTATCAACTCCAGCGTCAAAAAAAGATATGATATGAATGAAAATCCAACAATGCAATTTCATTACTCAATGGAGTTTTTTCAGGTTCCTAAACACGTTTGGATTCATGTCTCAAGTGCATATGTTGATCAAGTCTTAAAGACTTCAAAATTCACAACCTAGTTTGGTATATAGGATCAGGAATTACTATAGAATTAGGACCTCTTTCAAGGTTTTACAAGTCAATCAAATGTCGAAAGTGTGGGCTTGAAATGCAAGTTTGGGTTTGTGGGCTAAATTCTCTCATTTCTAGTTCCATACAAATAAGAGCATTTTGAATTATGATTAAGTTGAAAAAACATTTCAAAAATGAAATTGAAATTTTACCAACTAATAAAATATTCAAGTAAGTACGTGTTATTTCCTTTGTTCAAACAAATAAACAGCTATCAGTATATTTTACCAAACACTTCTATACATACTCTTAATTCAATCAGTTAGTTAAACCTATTAATTCAAAGAAATATCAATTTATGTCATCCAATATCCACTATTCCACCACTAGCTATCCTCTTATTGCCAAGCTACAAATGTTTTAAACTAAAATATATTGATTAAGCCTGACTTTCAAGTTTCATGTAATGTTTTTGTATTTGCTCAGACTAATCTTTTCTTCTTCATAGATGGTGAACAAGATAAATCAAAGCAAGAAAGAAAATGAAACTTCCATATCTTTGATATTCAATCAACAAGACAATATTGCCAAGGGTCTTTTGGGAGCCTAGATGGGCTACTTAACGGCGTCAGGATGATAAATAATGCTGACTCCCAATAGTGAATTTGATAAATGGCCTTGCACGAAAAAAAGAAGACATTCTTGCAGCGAGGAACATTTTAATATTTCCACAAGTATTTTTAACTTTCTTTAGATGAGACAAAGCTAGTAGATTTCCAAGAATCTCAAGGAGAACGAAAGTCAATTAGGCTAAGGTACGTTATTCCAACTTATTGTATCAATGATCAGAATTCAAAAGGCAATATGCATGATGGAGTCCAGAGAATGTTAGCATACAAGAGTAACAATGCAATCATCCACTTATAAGTTTGAACAATTCACGTATGAGCAAAACAGTGAAAAACGATGAGCAGTACAAAGCAAAGAATGAGCAAGAAAAAAGATAGTATAACTAAAGGCCAGATTCAATTTAATGAAGTTGTCTGTTACCTTTCAAGTTCACCCTCACTAAAGACATGATAATATCTGTCATACACCACAGCGCCTTTCTTGTCATCTTTTCGTGCAAAACCACTTGCAACAGCACAAGCAGAAGCACCACTAACTTCAGCACGATGATAGGGTAAATGCCAGGGAACAAAGTACTCCTGTCGATTTTGTTTACTAGCATCACCGGTGCATGTCATTGACTTATCTTCTTGGTTGTTTATCTTTATGGTTCTATTCGGATTTTCACCCAGGGACTCATGGGAGACTTTGCAGGACTCTCTAGAACTGCTCTCTTCACTTTCAGGAATGCTTTCCAAGTTGAAAGACCGGGGGCTACTTACACGAGGACTACTAGGACCAATCCACTCATCTAGGTACTTATGGGGCAATGGGGTCCATTTGTTTAGCAAACCTTGGTCTTCTTGCTCCACAGCCCATACTGTTATCAACACTAATCCCCCCTTCCTAACAACTCGAACCAGCTCTTCAATGGCTTTTCTTCTCCTACTTCCGGTACTTAAATGATGCAATACAGCAATAGAAATTGCTGCATCACCAAAACCAGTTTTATAAGGCAAATTTACAGCATCAGCAACCAAAGCTTCATGCCCTCTCTCTGCACATATACTAACTAAAGGGGAACTTATATCACATCCTACAAAAAAGCAGTTGGGATTATAACCCAGGTATTTTCCATTTCCACAGCCTGCATCAAGGACAAGAGAACCTAGAGGTAAAGAATCTAAAAAAGATGCAACCTTTGGCCACTTAGCAAATCTAGTTGAACTAAAATGGGGTGCAATTGCATCATAAACCTTATGAACATACGTCTTCTCGATTTCAGGGGTACACAGAGCATGGGTAGATGAAGATCTATCCTCAGTTATCAAGCCAGATGGTTGATTCTTATATTCTCCATCAAATGCAGCAGCCGAGTAAAAGGAAGGGCGGCCTACTCTAATTTCCTTCATCGTATTAGAGACTAAAGAGTAACAGTCAACAACAGATAATGAAGGAAGTATGTGTATTGCCCGTTGAAATTGATAAGAAACTCTGCAACACTCAAGGCCAAATATCATCACCTGAAACAAAATTAAAAATACTGCTGAATGGTATGAATGATGATGTTTTTATGCATATAAATCTCTCTTTATAAGCTAACAGAGTACAATCCTACAAAATCTGTAAAAAAAAGTGCTATGGAAAAAAAATCAAACACAAATATATCTTGACAGGTAAATCTCAAGTTCATAACCCGGCCCCCAATCATTTTTGATAAAAATGTGTACCATAATATAGAACCATTAATGACTTGCTTCCAAGCGGCAAATGTCAAGTTCCACTTTGCTTTCACGAATCAAAGTATGAAAGGAATAACTGGGGATTTATACTTATGATTGGGAATCGGGGAATGGGGATTTAGCGTTTATGATCTAGGGTTTTAGGAAAGAAAATTTGCAATCACGATTATCGTACAAGGAAGTTCCGCATCATATGAATGATTGTGAAGGAATAACTCCTTTCAGAAAAGCTTATTAAATTGCATGAGCTAAGCCTTTGAGGCCTGAGAATCGGGTTTGTAATTGTAACACTTGGAGAATGTACTACTTACCCAGAAAATAGATAGTAATAAACAATTTGGTACCTTGGAGAGATCCGGCGTTGGCGGCGGCGGCGGTCACTGCGCAAGTATCCGGCGGCGGAGGATGGAGGAATAATGGCGGCAAAAGGATAATAATTCGGCGGCGGCTGATGAGATAAACGTTCTACTCCATCATCAAAGATCTAATTTTGTGTTGTATGATTGTATCAGTTGGAGTACCACTTGCCGGACTTCTGGATTTGTGGGGTCGATTGATTTTAATTCTTTTTACTTTTCTTTGTTTTTTTCTCTTTCATACTCGTTTCCTATAGCTTTTTAATTTTGGTTATTGCCTTTATTTATTCTATTGGGTCAACTCAATTAGAAATGGCCTCTCAAAAAGACCGTCTCTCACAAGAATTTGTGTTTAATTTTAGTTTTTGTAGATATTGTTTTGTTCACGTTCAAAATAAATAATTAGTTTTTTTTAGAATGAAATAAATAATTAGTTAAAATCAATCTTAATAAATAAATATTAATTTTAATCATCATAAATTATTTTCAAATTACAATTTGTAAAAAATTTCAATCAAAAAAAATCAATAAGGACCTAAATCAATTGAAAATGAAAATGAAAATGAGAATGACCTCGTAAACTTCCTCAATTATAGTTTCTTAAAAGTCAGAGATGGATGATGATGGATAAAACTTTGAAGCTGTACTTAAATGAAGATAACACAAAATAATATTTTGTATTTTTTTGAAATATTAGTTATGATTTATTGTTTCTTAATTATTATGTATTAAATTGCATAATTATTAATTAAAAAATAAATCATCATCATCATACCCAGTGTATCCCGCTTATACAAACTATGGTCAGGGCTTGGGGAGGGAAGAAAGACGAGAATTCATACCCATAGAGAAAAGTGTAGTCAAAGAGTTCATCGGCTCGAGAAAGGTCTTCAGAGAGAGAGAAATGTGCAACTTACAAATAGAATAAGTAGAGTACGTACAAATAACTAAAAATAAAGATAAAAGTAAAGATGTGAATAAGACGCCGCCAACTGTCCCTATCCCTGGTCAGGTCCTTAGAGAGGTGAAGTCTATGCATGTTACTTTTAATCTGTTCCTCCCACGTTCTCCTAGGTCTTCCTCGACTTCTCTTGCCCTCCATTACGATGCATTCGATCCTTCTTACTGGGGCGTCATGTATCTTTCTCTGTACATGTCAAACCATCTCAACTTGTTCTCTTGCATCTTTGCAAAGAGAGATGCAACCCCTAACTTCTCCCTGAACTTCCGATTTCTTATCTTATCTATCATAGTATTATCACACATCCACATCAGCATTCGCATTTCTGTTACTTTCATCCTTTGTTCGAAAACTTTCTTTATGGACCAACATTATGTCCCATACAATTACGTCGGTCTAATTGCGCAGTAAAATTTACCTTTTAATCTCCTCGGGAACTTTTTATCACAAACACTAGTGGAAAAAATGTTATATGCTGCAGTTTTCTTAAGACGCAACATAAAGTAGGATAAAAAAAAGTCACGGAAAAAAACATTAAAGGCTTCGGTTTTTTAAAGACCGCAGCATATAAGCATGAGATTTTTTTTTAATATTAAAAGCTGCGGTTTTTTAGGTTGACTGCAGCATATGAGCATGAGAATTTTTTTTGGTATTAAAGGCTGTAGTTGTACACGTTGACCGCAGCATATTCTCATTCTTAAAAAAAAACTAATCGTCGGTTGCTTTATTTATAATGTTAGGGTTGTTTTATTCTCTTTCTTAAAAAAAAACCAAGTGTCGCAGCTTCTCTCCATCTCCTTCTTTTTCATTAGTCCTTCTTCTTCTTCACTTCTATGAAAATTTAGGGCTTTTCAAAGTTTATAACCCATGCACCTTGCATTGCCATTGGAACTTATAAATGGTGACTTTTCCTGGTAAAGTTTTTCTTCTAATCTCATTCATTAATTCCTCTTTTAATTTTCAAATTCATTTTTTCTTAATTTTTATGTGTGGGTTTTTCTTTTTGTATCGTTAGGCATAAAAAAGCGATTGAAAGTGTATCTGCAATTCTACATCACAATGGTGACAAAGTCTACACTACCAAGTTGAAGTTAAAGTTGTTTCCGTTTCAGTATTATATTTGTTAAGTATTATATTTGAGTTAGTTTAAGATTTCTAATGTATCTGCGATTCAAATTATTTAAGATTCAATCATAAATTATTTAGATTCGAGTTAGTATAAAATTTCTAATATATATTCGAGTTGTTTCTTTCACAAATCTTTCTTGTTAGTTTAAGATTTCTAGTCATAAATTATTCAGATTCAATCATAATTTATATTAGAGTTGTTAAGTACTCCCTCCGTTTCCAAATGTTCTTCCCATATTTTTTGCACAGTTTTCAAAGTAAATTCTAAGCCTAAATATACGCATCATAAAAAATTATAAAAAATATATAATAAAAAAGTATACATTAAGACGAATCTAACGAGATCTCACATGGATATATTTTGTCTTCTATATAAATCTTAAAAATATTAATCAAATTTCTCTTTCCAAAATAGAATATTCTAAATGGGAAGAACATTAGGAAACAGAGGGAGTATTATCTTGGCTGCTGCATTTTACATCTTAAATTCACGAATCTTGGCTGCTTTTCTTGTGGACTATTAAATGAAAAAAAAGGGGGAGGGATTATATGCTGCGATTTTTCAAAAAACCGCAGCATATAATCCTTTTTTTTTTTTTAAAATGGACTATATGCCGCCGTTTTTTGAATAACAACATATAATTTTTTTGTCATCTGCTGCTATTACAAATATTGCGGTTCAAAACCGCAACATATATTGCCAAAAAACCCGCAGCAAATCTTATTTTTTCCACTAGTGAAAACACCTCGGAATCCGCTCGCCACTTAAATGAACCCACTTGTATACGATTAGTAACGTCTCCATCAATCTCCCCATTACTCTGAATCACCGATCCTAAATATTTGAACTTTGACGTACATGCAACAACTTCTCCCCCTATGGTCACCTCTGGCTCCCTTATCGATTATGTCCCACTGAAATCGCATCGCAAGTATTCTGTCTTCGTACGGCTTATGCGCAACTACATCATCGGCGAAAAGCATGCACCATGATACGGTCTCCCGGATGGATATAGAGATTTCCTCCATAATGACCGTAAAAATGAAAGGACTTAGTGCTGATCCCTGATGTAATTCCACTTTAATTGGAAAAGACTCAGTCATACCCATCGGTGTATTAGTCGACACTCTGTCATAAATCAACTGTAAAACCTCAATGTACCTTCGTGAAATATCTCTATTATTGAGGCTATCTCAAATGATGTTTCGTGGTATGCTATCATACGCTTTTTCTAGGTCAATGAACACCTAATGCAAATCCTTCTTTCGCTCCCTATACTTTTCCATCAGTCTCCTCAAAAAAGAAATTGCCTCAAAAATTGATCTTCCCGACATGAATTACAATATATATAAATATAATTTTACAAGTTATAAGATTATTACATAAAATACAACTATATATAATCATATAAATATATAATACAAATATATACATGTTTAGAGAAACAAATAAAATGTATTTTTTAATGTAATTCATTGTAAAAATATAAAGCTAAAATAAATTACACAAATTCTTACTTGAGACCGTCTTTTGTAAAGACAACTCTCAAAAGTCCAATCCAATTCTAAATATATATTGTTACAATTCTAAATATAAATTTGAACTGGACTTTTGAAAGTCGTCTTTACAAAAGACGGTCTCTCAAGAGAGCACCTGAATAAATTATTACCCCCACAGTCACACGTGAGCGGCATGATAGCAACTGGAACATGGGCCTTATTTTGGATCAAGCACGACCCAACCCTGTTCATGACACAATTTGGTCAAGAACCACAACACCTGGACGATACACTACACTATTTTCATTGTTAAAGTTGACAATTTATTGATTTTGCTCCACTTCCTTTCCCTCCATTTTCTTCCCACACCTAATAACACAAGAGTTTAAGCACTATATTTCTCTCTTACCTTACAATGTACTAATTCATCGTAGTTATTGAGTTCATGCATGTCTTTTACAAAACACATTATAATCCACAAAAAAGTAAAGTTAATTAATAATGACTCAAAAAAAAATATTACTATGAGTGCTCCATGTCTTTTTCATGTCACGGGTCATAAAATTAAAAATTTCATGATATTAACTCCAAAATCTAATATAATAATATTTCTATATCATAAGTGCAATAACTCGTAAAATTGAGTTAATTGCTTAACAAATCTATGCAAGATTAAGCAATGCAAAAACTATCAGTTTATGAGCGACTATTTTAGTAATATACAGTTATACACCAAACACACATATTTTGACGTATATTATCCAAGTATTGAAAATCTCAACAACTTCAAATGGTAGTCATTTCTTGTTGTATTGTCGGAGTTGAACATGTAATATACCATTAAAAAACTCTTAAAATCTAATTTTGAACGTGGCTAACTCTTGAAATCCCCCAAAAAAATCCATAAAATTCAAAACTTTACAATATTTGAAGACTTCAGGAGAAAAAGGCAAGGGCATATATGTCAGATTATTCTTCCATTTCCCGCCCAAACGCATGGGCCAACTCATTAAATTATCATTTTTTACATTTATTTTAATTCAGATTATTTTTGTTTTGATTATACGAGTACTGCCTTTTTTAAGTGTTCCCCCACTTGCTCCGTTTTCTTCCTCACACTGCTACACATTCCCCTTGGTGCCACTCCCACAATTCGGCAAACTTCTTCCTCCCATTTTCTCTCTCTTTTCAAGGTTCTAAATTATTCTTCTTTTTTGTCATTTTTTCCTTTTATTATTGTGTTTTGTCTCACATTTCAATGTTTTTGAAATGGGGTTTGAATTGCTAAAACCCTAGGTTTTTGAAAGTGAATTTCAAAATGTTTACCATTCTTCGTGTCTGTTGATGCTTTTGCTTCTTCGATGCTCAGATTCATGTAAATTTCTACTTATTTGGTTTACTTTTCAGGTGCTGTGGAAGGACGATACCAGGATTTGAAAATGGCGGGCGAAAATGGAACTAAGGTTGATCCTTCTACTGATTCACCAACTTCTGTTCTCGCAGATGAGGTATCTTTTTCTTTTTCTTTACCTTTTCTTTTAATCGCTTTTTATTTATTATTCTAGTACTATTTTTACTGATATGTGCTTATTTATGTTTAAATGTGTGCTTTTGATCCGACTTTTTGAGCCATATTTTTTAGGTTCCTGTTAGATTTGCGTTGCTGTTTCATAAAATTTGTCCTTTTTGATTTTTTTTGGTCGGAGGACAACTTTTTAGATGTATTCGTTGTTAATTGCTTCTGCTTGGTAACACCTGTCACGCTTTTTTATTTACTCTTCGTTTGTTCAGTGATTTACTGAATTTTTATTGTACTTGTCTTGTTAATCCAAAGTGTTAAAGTGGTTATTCTTCAAGTGTTACTCTTGAATTGTCTTGTATTATTGTCATCGTTTTTTTCCTTTTTATATTGATATGATGAGAATAACTTTAGTGTCTGAATTGTTTGATCCTCTTGGTCAAGAAGGTGGCTAGTGATTGCTCATGAGTGTAGAGTTGCCTTGTTCTATAGTAGCTGCGTTACTCCTGTTTCTGGTTCATATGACTTACACCGCTTACGTGTGTAATATATATGCTTTTAAGCGTTTGGTCGAAGATGATTGCTTTGATAGTTGGTAATTGAATTTAATTTTGGATACATTTATGGCTTTTGCTCTAGAGTAGAATTTTTTGACTTCCTACTTAATCCTTGTAGTTTATTTTCCATTTTCCTTCATAATAATGTTTTTGTAACCTGCAGGATATTGTTAAAGAAGAAGCTGAAGTCAAACTGGAAGATGACTTACTTATTGATGCGAAAAATGGAGATACTACTCTTTTGTCAAAAGAAATGGCCAAGGAGGAAGAGAAGTTGCTTGAAGCAAGAAAGAAGGAAGAAGAGGTCGAGCATGGTGAATTTCCTGAGGATGGAGGCAATTTAAATGATGATCAATTTTCGAAGTTGGATGGTCTTTTAACTCAAACACAACTATATTCAGAGTTTTTGTTGGAAAAGATGGATGACATTACATTGGTATATTTTTACCTTTTCTGTTTTTAGTTTATGATATGATTTATTTCTCAGTTATATGTTCATGTGCAATTCGTGGACCTTATTTGTGTAGAATGGAGTGGAGGAACAAGAGGAGGAGGCTGAGCCTGTTAAGGGGAATAAGAGAGGTCGAAAGAAGAAAGCCGCGCAATACAATAATGTGAGCACTTTACGTTTTTCTTGAATATAGGAGTAACCTTTGTGCGATTACTTGTGAAGTGTTATATATTTTGATTGCACATGGTAGCAAGGTATGACTAAGTTAATTTATTGAAGTTTAAAGGTGATATTATTGAGTTAGTTACTCACTTGGAGCTTAATTTTGGTTGCCCCTTTTCTCATTCTTGTGGCCAAACTTGGGCTCTTCTCTTTGTTTTTATATAAGATAACGTAAATTTAAAAGCTTAATTCACTGCCTTTTCTAATTAAGGTGACTTGACTTTTTTTACATCAGAGATTAGTTCTCAAATTATTTCCTTATTTGATTGATTCTACTAAATACCCCATCCATTTTGCCAACGTCTTCCCATTTGTTTTTTTGAGATTATTCATCAATCAAACTTAATCTCTATATTTTTATCAATATGTTAAAATATAGTCAAGTGTTCTCGAATGCATTGACATTTGTGAAAAAACAAATGGGAAGATGTTAGTGAAATGGAAGGAGTAGCTTGTATATTAGGTAATTAGATAGTTTCTTACAGTTACCACATAAAACACATTTTAACCTACTCGATTCAATTAATGTTTCCAAAAACATTTGAAATTCCTTTCAGGTTTGCTCATTTTGTATACTCTCACCCTTTCTCATTATAAGTTTTGATAAGGTTACTTCATTTCTTTTAGCCCAGAGAGAACCAACTATGGTTGGTGTTTTGTTCTTGTTAAGCATCTATGTTCTAATTTCCCGGTTGGAAGATTAATGGGTGTCATCATTACCTGTTAAGTTGGTGCCGGTTTTGATATTAATTGTTTTTTATATTATGTTAAATCGTGTGCACATATTTGAGTTTGTTATTGGAATATTGTTTGAAGTTTTGATCCGATTCTATTTTCGATACGGATAGATTCACTAAAAAATGAGTATCTAGCTTAAGTAGGCATTATTTGATAATTTTTTGGTGATATGATTGTGCTGTATGATCTTGCAGAAAAAAGCAAAGAGAGCAGTTGCAGCAATGCTTACTAGATCTCAACAAGGGACAACTGCTGAAGACAACGATCTTACTGAGGAAGAAAAAGTTGCAAAGGAGCAGTCTGAGCTCATACCTCTGTTGACTGGTGGAGTGTTAAAATCTTATCAGATCAAAGGAGTAAAGTGGCTGATTTCTCTGTGGCAAAATGGTTTAAATGGAATTCTTGCTGATCAAATGGGACTGGGAAAGACAATTCAAACCATTGGGTTTTTGGCACATCTTAAAGGGAAAGGTTTAGATGGGCCATATATGGTGATTGCTCCTCTCTCAACTCTGTCAAACTGGATAAATGAAATAAACAGGTACAAAAGTGGTTTCATCTTCCTTTTTATTTTATTTTTTTTGAGAATTTGATACATAATTATGCTCTGTTTTAAATTTCAGGTTTACACCGTCGGTGAAAGCCATTATTTATCATGGTGATGCAAAAGAAAGGCATCAGATTCGACTGAAACATATGCCAAAGAACATAGGTCCTAATTTCCCTATTGTCATTACTTCTTATGAGGTCGCTCTTAATGATGCTCGAAAATGTCTTAGGCATTACAAATGGAAATATGTAGTTGTTGATGAGGTAAAATTTTCTTGTACTGAAAGTTTAATAGTCGTCTGACCTATATTTTGATTTTTTTCAATTCTGTATTTTTCCTTGTAAAGGGTTTATTCCAATGTTTTTTTTAATGATTTGATAGGGCCATCGCCTGAAAAATTCTAATTGCAAATTGCTGAGAGAACTGAAGCGTGTGCCTATTGAGAACAAACTTCTATTGACTGGAACACCGTTGCAGAACAACTTGGCTGAGCTGTGGTCATTGCTGAATTTCATTTTGCCCGACATATTTTCATCTCATGAGGAATTTGAATCCTGGTCTGTGCACACTTTAATTTATTTAACCTCAATTTAACTCTACCTTTGTGCAATTCCTAACTTGAAAGATTCAAGATCAGTTTTTGTGTACCTCACAGCATGTCGTGACTAGGGTCATGTATCCATGTATGCTTTCATCATGTCCTTGGGATTCAGCTTTTTGGTGTTGATTTTTAAATTCCCACTTGAATTTTTATTATTGATGATTTCCATGGTTATTTACCGAGAAGTGTGAATTAGATCAAAACATGTAGAATAAGTATGGAATCATTCTGTAGTTCGAATCCCAGATATTAAATATTGAGGCATTTATTGCTATAATGTGGAGTTCATCCCAGATATTAAAAAATCATGTTCTAGATTTCTCTAATAGATATCTATAATGATGATTCAATTCTGGAGGCAACAATAGAGCAAAACTTTCTGTTATTCTGGTAGCTCTTTTAAGGTTCTTGCTTAGTTCACTTATCTAGGTTAACTAAATTTGTCTGTGTTTTTAAATATGATATTGATGAAACTGGGTGGACTTTTAAAGGAATTATTAGTTGTATTATCTGACTTTCACTGAGATGTTAGGATTTACTGATTTCTTGGAGTGGTTATTATGTCCAGGTTTGATTTTTCGGGAAAACGCAATAGTGAGGATATGAAGGAGGAAGCGGAAGAGAAGAGGAGAGTTCAGGCATGATTTCAGTCAATACTGATTTGTTTCTATAAATTGTATTATACTTGTCTTTTTGATTTCATGAGCCTTTATTATATGTAGGTGGTGGCCAAGCTACATGCTATATTGCGTCCATTTCTCCTTCGCAGGTTGAAGACTGATGTTGAACAATCACTCCCCGGAAAAAAGGAGATTGTATTATATGCTACCATGACTGATCATCAAAGAAACTTCCAGGAACGCCTCATTGATCGAACTTTGGAAAATTATTTATCGGAGAATGTGAGTTTAGGTAAGAATTTCATGCTGATGGACGTTCGTACTGATTAGGAATCTGTTTTATTCATCATCATTAGGCTCTTCTCACTTTTTGTTGACGTTCATATTTTTCTAAATCCTTTTGGTTACTTCATACTGCCTTTATTTTCTAAGTACGACATATCTCAAAAGCATCAACATCTTTGGGAAAGGCGGTGCATTCTAAAAGATGCAGGAAGTAACTCTTTTACAACTTATTGTTTTTCTTTATAACCTTGAATTTATGGGGAGTTGATGGGCTCACACGTTATTCACTTGTGGGCATGGGGGGATAAGCTTTTGATTTAGGTCTTCTTTGTTTGCGGATCTTAGATGTTGAATAGAGCGAGCCACAAATTTTATTTGCTGCTGTTGAGATTTGTATTTATTTAGAAATGATAATATTTAGGCTTTAAATTCAAATGTTGTGGTAAACTGGTAATGTATTATCTTGTAGTTCTGGACAATGTCATGTTTAGATATCCCAAAATTGAGTTTTCCCTTTTGGCATTCAATTTTCATTGATATAAGAATCTTTATACCATGAAAAAAATAAAGGTATTTACAGTGCTTTGTTTCCTCTCCCTTTGGCAATTATTATTTATCATTACTGATATTCAGTGTGCCTTTTGAAACACTATTTACAATCGTGCTAATTGCTTATTTGAAAAAGTGTAGGTACTGCACCACGTGGAATGAAAGGAAAGCTTAACAATCTAATGATGCAACTCCGTAAGAATTGCAATCATCCAGATCTGTTAGAATCTGCTTATGATGGATCATGTGAGTACCCATGCTGGTTTGACCCCCTTAATCGGTATTTTTCTTGTTTTCTTGTCTTAGTGACATGGGCCATCTCTTTTTGGCAGACTTCTATCCTCCTGTAGAACAAATAGTTGGACAATGTGGGAAGTTTCAGTTGCTGGACAGGTTATTGACTAAGCTCTTTGATCGAAAGCACAAGGCAAGTTTTTGAAATTTGTGTTCGAGTAATGAATAATGGCAGTCTGAGTGGCACATATTTTTCTCAGTAAACTCTAATCTGATAGTTTGTTTTCAGGTTCTTATATTCTCTCAGATGACCAAAATTCTTGACATAATGGATTACTACTTCAGTGAGAAGGGATTTAAAGTTTGCCGAATCGATGGCACTGTGAAACTTGAAGAGAGGAGGAGACAGGTTGGTGTTTGTAAACCTCAACTAAAATGTGTTGCTCTTTTTCATCCTTCGGAATAAGGCTTTGTCACTGTTGTGTTAATTATTGTATGCTTCCTATATTCCATTCTCTAATTGCACCGTTTCTTTTAAAGCATTGAGCGCTTTGTTAGAGAAATAATGTGATCACATAAAAACATAGGGAGTATTGTTTGCTTGTGACATTTTATGGGCTTTTCTGATTCTTTTCTTTCCAATTGATCTGAAAATTTTCACATGCATCTACAGATAAAGGAGTTCAATGATGTAAATAGTGACTACAGAATATTTATTCTCAGTACACGGGCAGGAGGGTTAGGCATAAACCTTACTGCTGCAGATACGTGTATTCTTTATGACAGTGACTGGGTAGGTTTTATTTTGCTTGTGCTCTATTTTTATTATCCTTCTCGGTCAGTAATGTGATGTATTCCATTTATCTATTTGCCAGAACCCCCAAATGGATTTGCAGGCTATGGATCGATGTCACAGAATTGGTCAAACTAAGCCTGTTCATGTTTACAGGCTTGCCACTGCACTTTCTGTTGAGGTACTTGTCTTACTAATTTAGCTTGCTTTGTTTAATCAACCTCAATGCCTTTCATTCTATTGAGGAGCTTGGAATTTCTTTTCTCAGGGCCGTATGCTGAAAAGGGCCTTCAGTAAGCTGAAGCTTGAGCATGTTGTCATTGGCAAGGGTCAATTTAAGGCAGAGAGGACAAAGAATGATAGCATGGAGGTATCTTATTATTTTTTCTTATTATATTGCTGTGTAGATGATTTCTCTATCTTAAGAAAAAAAAAGCTTGGGCTTTGATAGTATGGAATAGGCCTTACTCTGTTTTTGACGATGTATGGTTTAAAATTCTAAGAATAAGAGAAGTATGATCTTTTTTTATTTTTATTATGTGGAAAATATGTTTCGTAAAGAAGCTCACCCTTACTGAAATATGTTTAGGTGTCAAAGCCAAGACAAAACATTCTTATTGTAGAGCTTTGTAAAATGTTTATTTCCAATGAGATTTTTTTTTCCTTCAAATTTTTTGGATCAAAATGTATCTTCCTTCCAATGAGGTGAAACCTTGGTCAAAAGAACCTGTTTTGCAGGTCGTCTCCTTGGAAAATTTAACTCTTTTGGTTTTCAGATTGCCCTAGTGTCATGCTTAACTTCTCAAGTGCTGATGTTTACTACCAGGAGGAAGATCTGCTTGCTCTCCTACGAGATGAAGAGGATGCTGAAGATAAGATGGTGCAGACAGACATTAGTGATGAGGACCTCAATAAATTGCTTGACCGTACAGATTTGATTAACGATCCAGGAAAAGATGAAGACAGCAGCATTGAGAAGTTTGTGCTACCTCTCAAAGGGCCTGGATGGGAGGTTGTTATACCAAACGCAACAGGAGGTGTATTGTCCACTCTTAACAGCTGATGATGCTGTACTCTTTTCAGTGAACATGGAACTCACCCTTCATATGTATTTTTTTTATTACCAGGAAGGGGACTGAATGTAATTCTAGTTTGAGCTGGGTGGTGAATTTTGTGTAGGCAACAATGGGGAGAATGTTTGTTTTGTGCTTCTTTAATTTTGTTCATTGGCAGTTAGTTGGTAGATGAGAGGATCATTTTGAGCTAGATGGTAGTTATTAGTTAAGGCCATTGAGAAAGGAAGCAGTTTGTACTTTTGTCAGCTCAGATATGTAGATGAGAGGATCATATGTTCCAAACTCTTGATCAGTTATATGAATGCTTTTATTATTTATGTTGACCTTTAAAAAACTGTTTTTAACTAATGCATTTTTCAACATTTGTATTTTGTACTGATTCTTTGGAATTGAGTAAAATTTAGTAGTTGGTGTCTTGTGTTCAACTAAAGCATTTCAAAAAAAAAAAGAATGCAACTTGCTATTCTAGTGTCACGGGCTTACTTATTTACCTAGTGAAAATCGTGTGGTGTCGACATGGACCGATCCAATTGTGTTTGGGCCGTGTCACTAAGATTATGAAAAATGTAAAAATGAAAATTTTCCGTTGCCGGGAATCGAACCCGGGTCTCCTGGGTGAAAGCCAGATATCCTAACCGCTGGACGACAACGGAATATTGCTAGAGTTTGCAATGTCAATTTACATTAAGGCTTAAGATGTGAAATTGTTCATTCTTGTTTTTGTAATGAACGAATTGATAGTATTAAGTAGAGTTTGTGTTTGTGTCAATTTTAAGTAAGGTGGAAAGTATTTAATTAAAAAACTAAGCTTAATTATTAAATAATTAGAAAAAATGACTAAAAAATGTATAGTTATATTTATTAGTTTTCAATTATCAGATTGTACTACTTTTTATTTTAGTATATTTTATTAATGCATTTTTTTCCCTTTTTAGCAATAGCACCACCTTTTTCTTTTAATCTCATACACAAACTTATCTTCTCTTTGCACCTTAATCACTGTTTATAGTCTATTTGTATTTTTTGTCTTGTTTTTCAACCCAAATCCCATTTTCTAATAAATTTCAACTAATTTGAAATAGATGCAATACAACTTCTGTTGGATGTTTAGAGATTGTCATTAAAATCAATGTATTGTCTATGTAATACATGACAAACCATAAATCAGCTCGGCCCAACAACATTCTAACTAGAGATCATATGCATGTGGCTGATTTGACCAGTTGATTATATTAATTGGTTTCACCAGTTGATTTTAAACCCGCTGCTATTAGCAGCTTGTTCAAAAACAGCTTATTTATATCAATAAGTTGTTTCAACAAGCCGGTTTACCAAACACTAGCATTAGTTGGTTTGACCACCAAACCTTCTATTCACATCAAAATAAGCTAAAATTGCTCAATAAGCTAATTTGCCAAACACCCCCATAATATACATCATCTTTTTATTAGTGTTTTGAAATGAAAGTGTTAAATGGTATAGTTAATTTCGTTCTGGACAATAGGAAAATGTCTACCTTTTCTAGGCTAAAAACGACCCTCAATATACCTAGGTTAGTACTTAGTACTGGTTATTTTTTCTTTTTCCCATCTTGTGTTTGTCTTTTCTTTCATCATTCTGATCAGTTCAATTCCTAACACACAGCTGCTTAGTGGGAGTTTTATGGTCCCAGGAAGGAGGAAGTTATAATTTTTTAGTTGAGGAGAGGATAGTGCTTAATTATTGTCATAATTCTGTTCCTGTGCTTCGAATTAAGCTGTCATTCACTATCATATGCATGAATTGTGAGACTTATTAGCCAAGGATTATTACAATTGTAGACACTTCTTGATGCTGTGTGGCTTAGACTTTTATTTATTGCTTAGCTGAATTTAGATTAGCTCAATATTAGTGAATATTTCAGTTATACTACTATATCTCCATTTATAAGAATATTAGGATATTTACACAACATAAATATGATTTCAAATAAGACCCTTTTAAGTCAGGGAACTCTTTGATCGCACTCTCCTATATGGGTACTGTCTATCTTTCCTCCCCAGACCTTGACCATTGTTTGTCAATGAGCGTGAATGCGTGATACACTGGGTATGATGATGATGATATATGATTTCAAATCCCACATGATGCATCAAATTTTTGAATCAAAGAATAAATGAATCGAATCACTTGGGATGAAATACACATGAGATAAATCACACGATTACATTATTGTGACACATTAATTATAAAGTTACATTTGTATCTAGTCATGAGTTTATCAAAGTCTATATGTCCATCTGATTGTGTTACTTTTTAAAGTTGCCACTCTTTCAATTTACTCTTTTTACATGAAAATCATGTTCTCGTGTCTAAATCTCTAATCAAGCCTTAGTGTAGAAAATTTCCAAATTAAACTTTGTGATCACAAAGCTTAGAGTTATGACCCTATATTTTTAGATAGTCCTTGCACTAGGTTGTATAAAAGTGCAATATGAAGAGATTAATCGTTAGCCACTACTATATAGTCAAACCGTTCTTTACTTGCAATGAACGACGTACATTTATTTGTTCAATGTACAAACTTTATCCCTTGCTTAGTTTAATGAGTTTTTTTTTTTACACTATATATGTAGATTGTAGAGGACCCTGATTCATCATTCCTATAGCAGTCTAGTTACCAGCGTTTTTTCTATTTTTTTTTTTTTTGGTTGGCAATAAAGTATAAAGTTTACTAGATGGCACTTGTGAAAAATATTGATTATTCAAATCTTTCTGCAAGCAACATATTACCACTTAACAGCGGAGCGTAGAGGTCCCCGGGTGACCAAGTGGAAATGGCTGCCGCCTCTTCACAATGGTAGTGGCCATATCCCAGCTTAAACAATAACGTTTACTTTACCTCAATCACTACAAATAAGTGGTAAAATTGCGATTGCCAAAACGCGAAGGCAACGTATTCATTGTCAAGTGCGACGGATTGGGGACACAATTTCCATAGCATTACAAAAACTGGACGTGGGCGACGGATGAGCGACAACGTATGGTGGTCGCGACCTGAAAAACGGAAAAGAGCGACGACTTTGTGTTATAGGTCGCTCATCGCCTAACTTTTTCAACGGTCAAATTTTGAAATTTGGGCAATGGCTACTGCTGGGGTGGTAGCCAGCTCGTCGCCACATATGTGACGGTGTCTCACATGTGTTATATTAATACTATTAAGTGGTTTTTATCTTAGTAGGATTTGAGAAATCAGGTGTACATAAATTTATCCTTATTGGTGATAAAACTAACAATAAAATTACTTTCAATTGACCAGAGGTTGTCGTCACTCGTCAATAGGCCATTAAATAGCAAACACCATATATAACTTTGTGCACATAATCTAATGATTAAAAGAAAACCCTTTGAAAAAAATTCTTCTATCCTCCTTTTACTTTTTAACTAATAGTAGTGAAAAATTATTTCTTCGTTGCTTTCTATGTAAAGGCTAAACTCTTTAATAACAGTAAAATTACTCAAACAAAGCTTGTTTTCCAAGTGTAGATTATGTTAAATCAATTATGTTCAATCATCTGCATGTATACCTGCCCCAGAACTATTAAGAATGGACCCGATTAACTAAAATTAAGTATAACTAAATTAGATCCAAAATAATTAAACTGCAAATAAAAATCAAAATCAAATAATTTTTAAGATACTGACACACATACAAGAACCAAGTAAACCGAACCTGTTGAAATGCCCATGTGTTACCCACATGTGAGTTGTCTCATATCGGAGAAAGAGAAGAGTATGCATCCCTTTATATACTCAAGGAGTAACTCCTACTATTACCAATTGGTTTTAGTAGTGAACCTCTTTGGATTTATGAGTGGACTACTTCTTCTCCTCCTTGTTTGGGTTGCCAAAATCCATTTTCTAAATTCTATCAGAACCCGATATATTATATTTGATATCCGTTGGAACATCCGAATATACGCCTTAAAGCTGGAAATGAAATTGGCTATGATTGTCTGTTTCGTAGGAAACATGTATTATTTTTACTGCTTTAAGCTATGATTTTCAGATAGGATTGGAATTAAACCTAATCCATACTAACTTGTCCTTCCCATTATTGTTAGGACAAACAGACACATAGCGTACTTAAATTATAGCTCAAAAGGCCGAAATTTTCTGCCAATGAAGCATCTACCACTAAGTCTAGATTAATGCACAATAATTTACTCCAAGTGTGTAGTAGTTTAATTTAAGCAAACTTTTTTATAGGAGATACTATGATTGTTTTATTAGGCTTGTGATTGAAATAATCCAAGGATTGTAGCTAATGTTGCAATTTCTGCCTGCACTGATCGTAGATCTGCTCAATACGTATCCCGACCGTCCAGCATTTGGTGGGGACCTAAGGTTAAATGGGTATGTAGCCGAAAGCAAAGGTACCCTTTTATGATATTCCATTGTTTTTTGGTATGCTTAAATGGGCATTTTGAGTATAATCATCATTATTGTATTCAGTGTATTTCGTTTATTAGAGCTATGATCAGAGTCTGAAGAGGGATGAAAGACGTCAATCCATACGGATAAAAGAGAATGCGGTTAAAGAGTCCCTCAGCTCGAGAAAGACCCTAAATAGAGAGATTCCTGCTACGAAAGAGAATGAGTGAAACTGTTAGACCAAAATCGCTTAGAGCATCTGCATGTAGAGCAGAAGGTTTGGAGTTCGACCCCTACTAGACGCAAGGTATTAGTTGGTGGTTTCTTGACTACGCGCATATCTCTGTATTCCCTTCTTAAAGGGAACGGGTATGATTTGTCTGCATCTTTCAGAAAACCCCTACCCGTGCCTTGTCTTGTGCGGGATATTGAGAGAGTCATTTTATTCAAAGGCTTGTTTAAACTTTTAGTTGAGTTGGTTCATTAACATGGTATCAGAGGGAAGTTGAACACACAAGTCTGTATCATTGACATTAAGTATACACAAGTTCTTACTTGAGACCGCCTTTTGTAAAGACGACTCTCAAAAGTCTAGTCTAATTTTAAGTATATATTGTTACAACTCTAAATATTGATTTGGACTGGACTTTTGAGGGTCGCCTTTTCCTGTTAAGTATAAGCTAATTAGTTTTAAAAATATTATGTGAAGGGAATGGCATGAAACGCATGAAATGCTACTTGTTTAATGTATATTGAATGAATAGAGATTTTGGGGCTATTAAAAGGTCAAAATTAGCTACTTTTTGACCCATTGTCAACCTTTGTAGGCCTTTGTTGGGTTGATGATGGGCAGAGAGGACACCCGTGTGGTGCATCTCAATGATGGTTATTACCTTTGGTCAATCGAGTGCTTCCTTTGATAAGGACTTGTTACCTTTTTTCTTTTCTTTTACAATGTGTGCTTCATTTTGTACCCTTGTCCACTCTTTGTTTGGGGACTATAGAGATTTAGAGACTCGTGGCGTTGGCATTATGTAGTTTTGAGTATGCTTCTAGACATTTAAGTGGGAAATTGCTCAAAAGTTTGGATAGCATCTCCATGATTGCTTAGAAAAACTATCATTGCTAAGGTTTTTGATAGTTTAAATGACACTGTATATATGAACGAGGAGAATTATAATTTTTAGATTTTGCAGAATCGACAAATATAAATTAGAAACACAAGCTTTAAATTAATGTATATAATTTCGCGCGAGAAATATTGTAGATTTGAATATGGAAATTAAATTTTGAGCAATTGTCTATTCTTTTTAACAAATTTCGACTCTGGCATCACTGAAAGTTATTTTCGCAATTAACCTCCTATGTAATAACACTCTCTCCTTAGTGCACTCTATAGTTTCACTAAGCTCTCTCTTCTCTTTTCTCCATGATCAACTCAATGTTTCAAATCTAAGTCGATTCATATGGATTAATTAACTCTAATGCATGTTATTTCATATTACAAGTCGTTGAACAAGTTAGACAAGCTTATGATATTATATTATGACTCCTTATTAGCTTGTGTCTCACATGAGTACCTTGCTTCATAAAAGTACTATAAATGCTTACACACTTACTAACAACTAAGCTATTCAAGTTTAATAATTACAAAGGGAAATAAAGTGCTTACGTAGTTGATTAAGTTCCATTAGTTGATTAAGTTCCACTGGTATAAACTAAGCTATTAAGTTCCTGGCTCTAGGCAAGGTAGACTTTTGTTTAAGGTGTAGAACTACAAAAGATCACAATATTCGAAAATTTTAGTTAATGAAGTTGACAGAGACCCTTAAGAAAATTTCAATTTATGGTATGCTCTTTTTATATCAATTAAGAAGTATATAACATGTTTATATTTATAATGATAATTTCAATATATAGAGCTTCGTCTCTATTATTTTACCAAACACCCATTAAAAAATAGCATCGATCCTTTATAGAAAAGCCTTTTTTGTCTAGATCATAAAACACCAGAAACGACACTGAGTACAGCTAATGAAAATACAATAAACTCTTTGAACCATTCACATAAAGATATGAAGTAGCAATAGATCAATAGGGTAGAATGAGAAGAGCTATGTTAGTTCTTGTTTTCCTTGAATGCCTTTTCAAATGAATTGAATGATGGCTTGAGATTACCCATCTTGATAAGTTACCTAATTCCTCCGTTCCATTATACTTGCTACATTTTACTTTTTACGCATTCTAATTTATTATTTAGTTTATTTATATGTTGAAGTTGAACTATACAAATCTAAAAATTATAAAAAGTTAATGTTATGATAGTGTGCGATTAGACGATTCAAACAAAATCCCACTTGATTATATTTTTACTTATACATTAGTCACAATTTATAAAATAAGCTTTAATGATGAATTGGGGCATTGGGCACATAATGGAAATGTAGCGAATATTTCAGAACGGAGAAAGTATGTTCTTAAGGCCAGGGCCGTCTCACTACCAGTGTTGGTCTATATATATATATTTAAATTATAATTCACTTTTGGTCTGTTCCACTTAGTTTGCATCATTTTTATTTATGGATAATAGTCTACCATTTTCTTTTAATATCATCCATAGATTTTAATTTTATTATAATTTAATTCACACAATTTATTATCTCTTTTAATGTATTACTGCTTATTTAAAAATAATAATTTACTTTTTCTTTGTTGCAAATAAAAAATGACAGAGAGAGTAAGATATAAGATAGAACCGTTGAAATAGAAAATCAACATTAACGTACCTACCAAACGAATTGAACCTTCAACCTTGTGAGAGTGAGAGTACTTAGAGACCTTTTTGCACCGGGCCGGGTCTTAAAACTAAAGGCCTACCCTCATCTCTATAGTGTAGGAGTAGATGTAGTAGGCTAATAGCTGCAGCGTAACAGCAGATTGCTATTATTGCTAATATGTCTTGGATGGAGTATATGCATGCATACTCCCTCTTTTCAAAGTAAATGAGCCAAGTATACGTGTATAACTAGGACAAAAATTAAGAAAAATGAATAAATTAGAAAAATAATATCATATTTTTGGGAAAAATTAGAAAAAAATACGTAAATGAGATGAAATAATAAGGTAAATATATACCTCATCCGTTCCATAATACTCGCTATATTTTCTATTTTGGAAAGTTTCATATATTACTTGCTATATTTCAATTTTTAGTAAAAAACCAATCATTTAAAGTTCCACCTACTCCTATTTTTATCCTACTCTATCCCTCATTAACTTTTATGCCTACCATTATTTAATCTTTATAATATTCCCAATCATCTAAAAAAATCTATTTTTCCTTTTCATTTTTCATCAAATAATATTAAAAAAATCCCTAAAAAGAAACCCCCACATGCTCATAATAATTGCACCATATTTCTTTAATTTATGTGTCCATGCATTTGTAGCAAGTAAAACAGAACAGAGGAAGTATAAATAAGATTTTAGAAAGATCAACTAAATAGCCAAAAATTAAAATAAAAAATTTATATAAATCAAACTATAAAACAAAAGAAAAATTATCAGGAATAATACATATCTTTTGTTTATATCCCTACAATAATATCAACTTTTGATTAACCATGATTAATACAAACTTAAAAGGGTGTTTTCCTAGAAAATCCCTAAAAATCCCTAACATGTTAATAATCAAACTATAAGTTATTATAACACAAAATAATAGTTATTAATTAATAAACTAAATTTGGTATTATTTTAGGAACATACCCCCTAAGTTAGGATTATTCATGGTTAATAAATAGTTATTTTTTTTTTTTTTTGTTGATATTGAGGGAGTAGTATGGAGTAGCATACTAAGTGATAAGAGTAGGAGTACATATGTATGGTTGTCATAGTATACATGTGCTTTCCGTCAAGCATTGGAATACGTTCCTCACTCTATTCTTTTTAAATTTCTAACGAAGGGTTGTTGTTACTAAATTAAAGACTGGTGTAATTATTATGAAAATAGAAACCCTTTCTTCATGTGTCTCATTTGACTTATATTTTTTTAATAGATATAAAAAATACTAAATAAATTTAAAAATCATGAATTTGTGTGTTAGATTGAAAAAAGTGTAAAATAGACATTAAGTGCAAATCAAATATGTTCTCAAAAAAAAAGTGCAAATCAAATATATATATATATATAGGAAGAAGTTCCAGTGAGAACCAAAAAATCATGAATTTGTGTGTTAGATTGAAAAAATATTTTTTTCTGAAATTAACACTTTTTATGCTAAAAGTAACAACTTTTTAAAAACAAAAGTAACATTTTTTGTTCAAAAGTAACACATTTTCTATAAAAGTAACACATTTTATCAAAGCGATTGGTTCCCTTCTCATATAAGTTGTTCTCACTGAACTTACCATATATATATATATATATATATATATATATATATATATATATATATATATATATATATATATATATATATATATATATATATATATATAGTAGGATTAAATAAGAAGGATTTTAATTGAGAAGGATTTTTGTTTGATTTTGCTTGTTACAATATATACAAAAAATGATACTATGTTATAAAATAAAGACATTTTAAAAATTTTGTTATAGTTACTTTTCCGTGCAACATAGTTGCTTTTACAATTATGTGTTTTTGGCTCAATCGTAATAATAGATTTTTTTTATTGTAGTGAAATCAAGGGTGTAGATGTCCTTCTTATATATATATATATATATATATATATATATATATATATATATATATATATATATAATATATATATATATATATATATATATATATATATATATATATATATATATATATATATATATATATAGGAAGAAGTTCCAGTGAGAACTATCCTTATATGAGAACCGTGAGAACCAATCAGCTTTACAAAAAAGTGTTACTTTTTACTAAAAAGGTGTTACTTTTGGGCAAAAAGGTGTTAATGTATTTTATGATACTATTGGGCAAAAAAGTGTTACTTTAAGAAAAACATTCTGAAAAAAACACAAAAAAAGGTGTTACTTTTTACATAAAAAGGTGTTACTTTACGAAAAAAACGTGTTACTTTATTTTTTTGAAAAAAATGTATATTTTTTTCTGAAAGTAACACTTTTTATGCTAAAAAGTAACAACGTTTTTTTAAAATAAAAGTAACATTTTTTTGTTCAAAAGTAACACATTTACTATAAAAAAGTAACACATTTAAAAGTAACAACGTTTTTTTAAAATAAAAGTAACATATATATATATATATATATATATATATATATAAACAAGGATTATACATGAAATTTTTTGAATTGTTTTAGTAATGTGTAACTAGAGCTCTTTAAATTTGACTAGATTGATCAAAATCAAATTAATTCGACTTGAACAATGAATTCAACTAGTCAAAATATTTACATATACATATGAATTGAAATTAAGCCCAATATTCTAATATATCACCCAAAATTTATTCATAAACCTTAGATACACAATTTTGGACTTGATTTCAAATTGAAATAACAAATGACTCATTTCCATATTTTTTAATTTAAATTAGAATGTAAAAGTTATTAATTACACCCTATGTTTTTTATTGACCGTTTTCATTTGTTTTTTTTACACAATTTTCAAAGCATAGGTATATACAAGACTCATCATCTAAAATATATTTTATAAAATTAGGAAAAAAAATTACATCAATATAAAATAACTTTCAAATATTCATAATTAAATATATACAAATTCTTTTATCTTTAATCAAAGTATTATTTGTGGAAATATATATAATATAGAAGGGAGGGAGTCCTACTTAGAATTTAATTTAATTATGTGGAAAGTATGAATGCATGCTAGAGATCTAATCACATCGGGTTGTAAAGCAACGAATGTAAAAAGATCATGCATGATGCATTACGGTACAACCACAATCCCCCAAGAAACCCCAATGTGATTGGTTAATGGTTGGGTCTCATGCCATCAATGGGTGATTATATTCCTTTTAGGTTCTCTTTTGTCTTTACTCCTCCTTATGTATATAACATATTATAGACTTTAACTCTAATGTTCAGACTCTATTAATAATCAAATTAAATTATCAATAATTTTAACCCTTTTTTTATAATCTAGATTTATATAAGACTTACAATAATTTTAAACAAAGACTCACTTGTAAGATCATATTTCAAGACTCACTTCAAGAGTCAAATCTTTTTGCTTTATTATTGATAATTTTTAACAAAGACTCACTTGTAAGATTGTTCTTAGTCTTAGTGTTATAGTATAGTTCTCTTTTTATCCTAAAGAAACATATCCAAGTATAAATAAATTGAAAATTAAGAAAATTAATAAAAATGATAAGTTGAATGGGGCAAAATAAAAAAAGCTTACAAATTAATTATAAAAATAAAAATAAGACAAAATTAATAATACATCATTAAAATCATTCCAAAGAGTCCTCGCGCTATTATTATCTCATTTAATTTTTAATACTAATTATGTGTTACTTTTAGTTCTTATTTTATTCTTAATGATCCATAAGTTAAAATATAGTTAAGTAAATTCTTGTTTGATTTGTTTAAATATAAATTATATTAAAATCAATATTTAATAATTTTTAATCAAATATAATTTGAGATATTTACAATTAAATGTGAATTGACATAAGTAACAATCAAATACTTCTTCCGTTCTAAAATAGTTGCTACACAAGTATTTAACGTACTATCTTGTTTGAATCGTCTAATCACATATTTTTACAATATTAAAATTTCAAAATTTTTAATTACGCGTAACTCAAGATATACATCATCAAAATAATATATCGAATTGCGTACAGTAAATAATAGAGAGTAGGATTCAAAAGGAGGGATGCCGTCATGCATTGTGGTCAACACACGTGGACATAATGATGCTCCATGCAGTGAAAAAGTCCTACTTTACTATTTGCAATCATTCGTCTGCTTCTATCCGCACGAGTGAAAGAAATTTATGTCCTCAACTTGCTCGATAATGAAATACTTCACCTCACTCCGCTCCATATTTAAGATAAAAGTATATAATTTATATTCATTACGATAAATTTAACTTGTTGAAATATTTAATTTAATGATATTATAGAAAATGCTATTAATTTATATTTTTAATAAAATAGTTGTTAGTTTTTATTCTTAGTTTCACTTACTTTAAAGTGATTTAGTGACACTTTATTTCGCTTTTAGTGTCATATAATTTTTACTATAGTCTATAGTGATATTAATGAGAAATGTCGCAAAATATATTCCACTAAAAGCAAATTATATTGTAGTGACTAAAACTACAATTTTACGGTGAACCAATCTAATAATAATCAATGTTTTATAATGATGTAATTGATTGCATTTATCAAATAGAAAACCTACTATTTCAACATATTAAAAAGTTGATGTAAATTGTAAAATAAAATAATATAAATTAAATCCTTTCTTATATTTAATTATGTTTGTCCAATTCGTTTGTTATTAACATAATCTCAGTAATACTTCATTAAAACAGTTTTTTCACTGTCCGCTAGGCCGCTACATGTATTAAAACTTTACTTAATTAAAGTAGTTAATAATGACAACATAAGAAAAGAATTTATTTGGTTTTGGCACAAATATTAAGAAGATAGGGGGTCACCTAAAATAATAGGCTCATGTACAATATTAAGTGTTTTTAATATTAAGAATTGAAGGTGGCCACTTAAAATAGTATACTCATATGCAATATTAGATACTTTTAATATCAATAAATGAAGGGATGAACTATAAATATCAATCTCAAAATAGAAATGGAACAAGTAAAAATAATTGAAAGTAGTATTGCTTTAGTAATAGTCCAACTCTAGCACCAATACTTTTCTTACCTTTTATACTTTTCTTACTTTTTTTGTCTTAACTTTTTCTTGTCCTCTACTAACTAATACTAGCTCGGTAAGTAGGTAACCAATTGAATATTTAACTATGATTGTTACTCATTAATGCCTCAATTCTTACTATTATTTTGTTATCTATGGTGATATATTTTCTTTATACAGTATGTAACAATTATTTATCAAATTCACATGATTTATATAAAGTACTTCCTCCGTTCCATAATACTCGCTACATTTTCTATTTTGGGAAATTTTATATTACTTGCTACATTTTCTTTTTTAGTAAAAAACCAATTATTTAAAGTTATACCTACTCTTATTTTTATCCTACTCTATATCTAATTACTCCTATTTTTCTTTTTCATTTTTCAATAAATAATATTAAAAATTCCAAAAAAGCAACTTTCCACCTACTACTCATCATTGCACAGTAACTTTTTAATCTTTGTGCCCATGCAATAATAGCAAGTAATTAAATCAAAACGGAGGAAGTATATATTCTTGATTTGTTAACCTGATCTCTTTGTGATACAATTTTCCTAACATCAATTTTCCTCACGTTTTAAATACATTCAATATGAAATATAATTTTATCAAAGTATAACATGTACTTGTTAGCAATTAACGATTATTGGCCTACCAATTATGAATGATCAGCATTAATATGATATTGTACATACAGAGTCACAATTCATTAAATTTGATTTCTTACTATATAAGTCATCGACATATCATTTGTTAAAATGCAATCATAACTCATATGTGAGTTGTTCCACATTGTAGAAAGAAAAGACCATATGTCATTTTATAAACTTAAAAAATAATTCCTACTACCACGGAATGGTCTTAGTAGTATACTTCCTTAGGATTTATACGTGGGTTGCCTTTTCTCTTCCTTGTTTAGGTCATCCTTACACATTTTCTAAATTCTAATATGGCATCAGAGCCATATTTGATGTTGGGCTTTTATGATCATGCTTGTAATCTTACCACCAGTTAAGAGGCCTTAATTAGATGTTCATTCCAATGAGATTTGTTACCCATTTAGTTGTTTGAGTTGTCCATGCCAATTTTCTAAATTCTAATTAACAAGGTATTAGAGTCTAGTTAGTTGTTGTACCTTTTCGCCCGAGAATTTACACTTACCACTTGTCAATGGTCCTTAAATTGGAAGTTTATTAATCATTCTATATAAAGCTTGTAACTCTTTTAGTGGACTAAAATTCTAAGGACACTTACATGTGTGGGAGAGTGTTAAAAGTTGCTTATATTTTCCACACGTGAGTAGTCCTACATCATAGAAAGAGAAGATGATGTGCCACTTTATAAACTTGTGGAGTAACGCCTACTACTACCTACTGATTTTAGTAGTAAATTAAATCTCCTTTGGATTTGTATGTAGTTTACCTCTTCTCCTCCTTATTTGAATCACCCGACCCATTTTTAAAATTCTAACCGTCTCCGAACAAATATTGTCTTAATATGTTGCATCATTGGTTAGGCATTGCGCATGATATCATGAGTGTTAGAATTCGATTTGTTGTTAACAATAATAATGATAAAGCTTGGTTTGACAAGCTTGCTAGCAGTTGAATGTTTTTACTTCCATGGTTCTATATCTTTGATGTACATATATAGTTCTTCGACTATTGACCGTCTTTCTAAGAGACGTTTCTCAGGCCCAATTCATTAAAGCTTATTGTTTATATTTACTTTATATTTTTTCTAATGGGTCAGTTCAATTAGAGATGATCTCTCAAAGAGACCGTCTATCACAAAAATTTGTGATAGTTCTTTGCGTCTTTTTAGTCATCAGCTTTCCGCAACGGCTTGGAATATGGTCCATCTTAGCTTAAATGGTTCGTGATCTCCTTTTTATATGATTTTCTAAAGACCAATTTTATTTTTGGTAATGATATTTTTTTCACTTTTACCAAAAAAAATTATTTTGCACGTGTATTGGTCTTCAATTATAATTATTTTGTTAATATATCGAGTATTGACTCCCTAATTCAAAATCTTAATGAATCTATAACTATAACTAAACAAAAAACGCTTACATCATTATATTCCAAAACTTATGAGGTGTCAGCTTGTGGAGCAAAATTTTCCCTCCAATATAGGATGATGATATCATCATCCTATCATATAATGGAATTGAATTTTCCATTGGTATTGATTAAAATTGATTAATCCTAATAAATATTATCATAATCAACACATTGAAATTGATGAATTTTTTCTCAACAATGCCTAAATGCATTGGAATTGGATTATTCAATCAAAATATGTAAATACACTATTGGAATTGGTTAATGCAATCAACATTTAAATAATCTACCTAATATATCTAGAGGTAAAAGGAGATATAAATTGGTGAATAAAGATTGAATTTCAAATAAAGATGAAAATCAATATTTTCATTTGTAAAGCAAACAACTTCATTTTTACAATCATTTGACATTTACTTTAATTATATACTCTAAATTTCTTTTGTTATTCATTTATTTAGATAGACGCAATTACTTTAAATGTTATTTTATTCATAAAATCTAAAGTGTCAATTACAATCTTATAGTGATCAATAAGATAATTGAGCTAATTGCATGGATCCATCTCAACATTCAAATAGTCTCATACAACACAAGCTATTTTCTATTTTATATTTGTATTAAAATTATTTGTTGTATATAACTCTTATCGTTATTTAAAATATTTAATTTAATTTAATATTGTAATATATGTTTAAAATAATTTATTTATATTTAGTTTTAACATATTTTGTTATACTTACTTAGTAAATATAAAATAATATCAATAACATCATACTTAATTTATAACATAGTATTTTGAAAATTAAAAATGAATTAAATATTAGCTATTACATGCAATTATTAATTCATTGAAAATCAATAACCAATAATTTACAATTCCTTTTATGTTTTTTTATAATAATAAAAAACAATTAAATGAACAAAACCGTGCGATTTATCTAGTAGTTATACTATATAAAAATATCCACCATTGTGTGAAATCTCCCATTTCAAACATCATAATTGTTAATAATTTAATTGTAAAATAACAAATAATAATGTAACAATTAATTTAATTAATGTAAAATTAATGAAAATCACACATTAATACCCCACAGTCCGTGTTTATCAATTGTCTTTTGAATAAATCAAAAGAAAACGATGGCAGCGCCAAATTTGAGAATTAAAAGCTCTTCTTAATTAGTTTTCACTTATTACGTTCTTATTTTGCCAAAGATGATAAATGCATACTAATGTGTTATTTTGATCACTTATATATTGAATTATGCACATTTAAAAATTATAAAAGTTGATATTTTGAAAGTATGCGATTATTCGATATATTCAAATAAGATCTTACTTCACTATATTTTTCTCTTATACATTAGCCGTTATATATACAATAAGCCTGAAAGATATCATCGTTATCATCATCATTACCCAGTGTATCCCGCTTATAAGGATATGAGCGGGGTCTAGAGAGGGAAGAAAAAACGACAACCCATACGCCATATACCTCAACAAAAAATATTTTTCCTCCAACACTCAATGATGATGTCATTGCTATTATGAAATGTGTTATTATTAGTTGTAATACTTATATAAATAAGTTTACATATTTTTATGATTAATTTGATTTTGAAATGTGTTATTAATAGTTGTAATACTTTATATAAACTAATGTAATATTTATTTTGTTAGCATAAATTGGTATGCTATTTTTTTATTAAAAAAACTCATAATTTTGTAATATATACCCCATGTAAACAAAATTATATAAAATATATAATCAAATCTATTGTCTTTTATTGTGATTTATTTGTCATATACTAAAATTTTAAATTATTTGCACGCACAATGCAAAATATAATATAAATCATACAATGTATGTAATGTATACAACTATTCAGAGAAATTAAATATAATTATATTTATTTCTTAAAATTTTAATTTCACAATAGGTAGGTGTAACTAGCTTAATTTTACAGGTAAATGCACTGAATATTGTGAGGTTGATGCTACTCGCTTTTTATAAATAAACAAAATTAATTTTAATATGGAAAATATACCTAGAAAATTCAATTTATTTGTGATTTTCCTACAATAATATCACTTATGGATTAACCATGAATAATCCCAACGTTAAGGGGTATTTGTTTAGAGTAAACTTGGATAATCTGATGACCTGCTATAGTAGGTAATTCACTTAAAAAATTAACTCAAAATTAATTTAAAATTAGAGAAAAACTTTAAAAAATTACATAAAAAATTCTAAATAATAAAAAAGTTCATAATTTTTGAACGATTTTTTTCTTTATTTTATTTTAATTTATCCTTTTTAATAAAAAGACTTACTATAGCAAGTCATCTGGTAACCGGACTTACTCTAGGAAGATACCCCTCAAAGTTGGGATTATTCATGGTTAATCAATAGGTGGGATTATTATATGAAAATCACGAATATGAAAAAATATTAATATATACAGTTTTTGTAAATTATCATTACATATTCCTATTTCAAATTATACTTTCTGTTAAATTTAAAATAATTATCAAAATTATTGTCAAAAACAAAAGAAATTAGTGAATGAAAACAAATCCAATAGTAGAAAAATTCAATCAAACTTCTCTAATTGAATAAATCCGAGCTTGATTATCGGATATATAATGAATAATGATATTTAAAAAGGTTTGAAATCTATGACTATCAAATATTTTAGGGATATAAAGTCTGTATTCAATTTAAAGACAGGGTCGACTCTAAGCAAGGGCAAGACGTGCCTACACCCTGGGCCCCTTAAAAATTTTAATTATCAATTAGTTATTAGATTCGAACTTTTCTATGTATTCAATAGTTTATGAGTCCATAAATAATTTTTCGCCCCGAGCTCCTAAAAACCTAGAGTCGGCCCTGTTTAAAGATACATTTTTTCATTCTTTAATTTTGCTACATAAATGTAAGATTTTTTATGATTTTATGGAGCAAATTCAAAGAAATACTTTCTTTGTCCATGTAAGTTTGTTGCACTATACTTTTTAGTTATCTCTTTAATTTTGCTGTAATTTCTATTTATGAAAATATGTCAAATGTTTATTCTATTTTCATCTACACATTTAAATATTATTTTTAAAATTATTTTAATCTTTACATAAAATTTATTTATTATAATCTAAAAGGGACTAGAGTACTATTTAGTATTGCTTATAATTATATTTTGTTGAAGTTAGATTGATCTTGAAAAAAGAAATGAGAAAATTGGAGTGATGTATCTTTACACCGTTGAGAGCAAATCTAAATTGCATGAATCATTGCAATGTTGATTGCTATTGAATGATAAGATCAGATACAGAGAGGAAAATGGCCCCCTGCTAGCTAAGCATAAGTTATTTGATAACAAAAAAACGAATAAATATTAAAATAATACATATAAAGTTATTTTTTAAAAAAATATAGAATAGTCCGTGGAAGGAAAAAGTGAGTTTCAATTTTAATTAGATCAATCCAAAAAAAATAATACTAGCTCCAATTGAGTCGACTGTTAAGACTCTAATTGAAAAAAATTATCATAAATGATTATATGAGAGGGTATTACCGAGAGATGTTCATTATACTTGAGCTATTAGTTGTTGCGCTCTCTTTTACGAGTATGAATTACTACTATCTTTGACTAGTTTTTTATGGGCGGGACATACTGGGCATGATGATAATGATGAAGGTAGAGATAATAAGAATTTAAAACTCTTTATTAAAAGTCGTTTCATTAAAAGACGTCTTTTAAAAAAATTTTAAAAAAGTTATCAGATAGAAGTACAACTTAGAAGCATAATAAGGTATGAGGCTCAAATTATTAACCCGTTGCTTATCATTAATTTGGCCGTCACCCGTGCAAAGATACTTCCACTTGTCCATTTAGCAATCCTTAGAAGTATGAACTATCACTTAATGCTGGATAACTATTGGCTGTGACTCCATTATATTATTATTATTATTATTATTATTATTATTATTATTATTATTATTATTATTATTATTATTTTGTTAAAGTAGATCAAACGAGATGTTTTCTGTTTTATTTTTATGGAAAGTTAATATAAAAACTTATAGCTTTAAGTAAATAAATCTTAGGAAATACGAAGGGTGTATTTTTGTAAGGTCAATAATGAAAAAAACTGAAGTCAAATACTTCTTGTGCACTACATTGTATTATTCATCGCTGTTAAGTAAGTGAGATCTAATTTGATTCGTCACAATGTAAAAAATATTAATATTAATTTTTTATAATTTATAATTAGATATATTAATAATTAAATTAGTGAATTAAAATGCGTAAAAAGTCAAATAATGCAAGTATTTTGAAACGGAGGAAGTATAATAGTACAAATGTCAGGGCTGTACTAATAGTACTATGTCCAATATTGTGTGGTTATCTTGTTAGTGACAGCAAGTATCATATTCTTACTGTCCCGCCTTACGGCCTACCTTCATCTTGTAACGAAAAATATACTTCTATGAATGTAAGCTAGTTGTCCTAATAATTTCTCTATGGCTTTGTAATATACTAAATTTTTTTTATTAAAATTTAAACTGATTAAGTATTGTATGTAATTATTTAAATAAATTTCAAATTGCAAAAAAGCATTTGACGTCTAAAATTGTAATTAAAAAAATTAAATAAAATGTTCAAATTATAGGTGCTATATTAATCCTTATGCTAACTAGATATATAATAGTGTTAATATAAAATTTTGTATATAATAAAATTTGAATTATAATTCGTCATATAATTATAATCAAAGTCTTATGAGAGTTTGAAAAATGACAAATTATCATATTCTTATCAAAAAAATGTTGCATCCAATGAGACTAGCTCTTAGCTTGAAAATGACCTTCAAATATGTAAATAATTCGTTATTTATTATAGGCAAGACAAATAGCAAGATAAGAACAAATTAAGCTAACAAAACATAAACCAAAGGAAATATATAAGTTAGGATATTGTTTTTTTTGTTTTTTTTATGAAGATACTTAGGATATTGTATTAAATGTATCATATATCTGGTTTAGTTGGGATTTTATCTTAGGGATATTACATCTTCTATGATATTATTTATCTTTTTGGATGGGATAGTTAGGATATTATGTTATTACCCTTTGAATATCTTATTCCTAATTTGCATAATTAGAATAATATTAGACTAAATTTGTTTTACTAATTATGTCATCATTAATTATTTATTGAAATCTTTATTCTTTAAAATATATAGACTATTAGTGTAGAAACTCGTGAAATGCATAATTTTTTTAGCATTGACATAATATTAAAAAATAAAGCTTATAATTATGTTGTAGAAACAATCAATTTTAACAGTTATATGTATAAATGAACTCTGTAATTTTAAAAATTGTCAACAATCTACAATATATTAGGCGTACAACGGCCTTAAAACATTGAAATTAACGTTTGCTAACATTTTATATACAAAAAGGTCACGGTGAAACAATTTGGTAAATCTCAGGGTTATTGCGTGGATTTTTGTAAAAATTTTGGTTATCACGTGGAAAACCCAAAACCTCAAAGTTACCGTGTGAAATTTTCCAATTTCTTTTGTTGATATTTTTGGGCTTTAGTATGGGTTAAGTTGAACCCACTAAACCCAATGCTAAAATACCCTTTGTCATGAAGATGTTTAGTAAAAAAAATACAGACTCCATAATGTAGTATTATGGGTTTGTTGATCATTAATCAAAAAAAATATTAGTCAAAAAGTCAAAAATTAAATAAAATTTACTCACACTAGTATTTCAATTTTGGCTTAAAATTAGTTTATAATATACTACTATAACTTAAAATTACATGCATAACACATTTTTGTCATCTGACTAAAAAACTAAACAATTAATAAAATCAAAAAAATCAAAAAGTTAAAAAGTCTTAAAAAAAACCAAAAAAAAAACCATTTGTTATACTTCCTTCTTCGTTCTATAATAGTTGCTACCGAGTGTGACATGGTGACATATTATGTGAGAACATGTAGTAGCAACTATTATGAAACGGAGGAAATACACACTAAAAAATTTCCTTTTCATTGCTAGCTAAGAAAAAAAAGACACAAAAGCTTGCTATATAAACCCCCTAATTGGCTCCAAAGTAAATTCAAGTAAACATAAGTTGATTTGTCTTGTTATTGTACCTCATAACTCATAACTCATTCATTCATAGTTCTTCCCTTCAAAGTTCAAACACTCTCTTCTTCTCTCTTTTTTTTGTCAGTCCTTCTGCAGGTTGGACTCAAAAACTCTAGAGATAGAAAGAGAAAATCCAAAATTTAAAAGGACAAATAATCAAGTTAATCCCAAGCTTTTCAATCCCATTCTCATGTCTGACTTAGAATTCTTCTTGTACCTTCTTCCTTTTGTTTTGGCTTTATCTTGGACCTTCAACTTGTTTAAAACCAAAAAACCTTCCCTAAATCTTCCTCCTGGTAATAAAGGTTTACCCTTTATTGGTGAAACTTTTGGGTATTTAAAACCTCATCCTGCTACCACCATTGGAAAATTCATGGAAAATCACATAGCAAGGTATAAATCATATCATCCTATTCAGTATATTCTGCTCTGTTTTTTTTGGCATTATTCCTTTGTTATTTTTAATTAGTATTTTATTCTTAATCTATAAATTAAAACATAGTCAGTCCGTGAAATCTGTTTGATTGATCTCAATATAAAGATTATTATATCATTATATTAATTAAGAATAATTAGAGATAACAATAAAAGGTTTTTGCAGGTTTGGAAAAATTTACAGGGCAAATTTGTTTGGTGAACCAACAATTGTATCAGCAGATGCAGGGTTGAATAGATTTATATTTCAAAATGAAGGGAGAATGTTTGAAAGTAGCTATCCTAGTAGCATTGATGGTATACTTGGAAAATGGTCTATGTTGGTTTTAAATGGTGATATTCATAGAGATATGAGGAATATTTCTTTGAATTTCTTAAGCCATAGTAGAATTAAAAATTATCTTATTAAAGAAGTTGAAAGACATACTCTCATTGTTCTTAATTCTTGGATTGAGAATTCTACTTTCTCTGCTCAAGATGAAGCCAAGAAGGTATCTTACTATCTTTCATTTCATTTATTTCTCATTTATTGAATATATTAAACTTTTAGTTCAGTTGGTATCAGAGCTAATGTAATAAAAGGGTCGTGTAATCAAATCTCATTCGCTCGTCATTTCAAATGAATTAAGAGTTCTTATGTAAAATAGCGTGATAGAATATATAACATATGAAGTACGAGATTATGATTTATTATTTTAATTTGGGTTTTATTTGTAGTTCACATTTAATGTGATGGCAAAGCAAATATTGAGTTTGGATCATGGAGAAGAAGAAACAGAGCAACTAAAGAAAGAATATATTAATTTTATGAAAGGAGTTGTATCAGCTCCTATTAATTTGCCAGGGAGTCCTTACAGAACAGCACTTAAGGTAATTATTGTAATATAAATACTTCATATTAAAAGTTTTAAATTCCTTATTAAATAAAGATAATTAGCTAATGAAAAATGAATATTTATTACAGTCAAGGAAAAACATACTGGATTTCATAGAAAGGAAAATGGAGGAAAAGTTAAAGAAGATGAAGAATGAAAGTGGAGAAAGGAATATGGAAGATGAAGATGATTTACTTGGGTGGGTTTTAAAACATTCAAATCTATCAACAGAACAAATATTAGACTTGATTTTGAGTTTACTGTTTGCTGGTCATGAGACTTCTTCTGTATCCATTGCTTTAGCCATCTTTTTCTTGGAGGGCTCCCCTTCTTCTGTTCAGCAATTAAGAGTAAGCTTTCTTTTCTTTTTTTTTTCATTAATTTTTATTTTTGGAGTCACTACGTCTTAAATGAGACGGCCTTATTAAGACTATTTCTTTTGGGCTGGCTCATATGCGTATAGTTTATTGAAGTGATTGTTTATAATCACTAATTCTTGTAAGAGACATCTTTTTTAAAGACCATTTCTGATTTGGTCAACGCATTATCATTTTTTAGTTTAATTATGTTTTAGTGTGCTAGGCGTGAGATACATCTCTCAAAGAGACGTTCTCTCGGGAGGCTGACTATTATTTATAATCTCTAAGTAACAATTAGAGAGATAATTAATAATCATACAAGACGAGTTGTTGGCAAAATTAAATGTTGGGCAATTTAAGTTTATTTAGTTACAAATAGATGGTTAATTGTTGAATCGTTTAACAATTATGTTATGGTAACATGTCATGAGTTATCTAATTTACTATCAATTATCATGTTCGAAATCAATCACTCCAATTAGCTATCAGTTCATTGTCGGTCAAACATCAGCTTAATTTAATTTTATTGTTGTTATTTGTTTATTAACTTGTTTGTTTGTGGAAAAATGGGTATGGTCAGGAAGAGCACCTTATGATTGCCAGAGTAAAACAAGAGTCAGCTCAGAAAGAATTGAATTGGGAGGATTACAAGAAAATGGAATTCACTCAATGTGTAAGCCTTGTTTCAACACTCTATGCTACTAGTACTACTATCATATTTTTATTAATTAAAGTCTTTGCTTTTTATAGAACTACTCCTATTAAACTAAACTATATTTGTAAAAAATTGAGAAACTTTTTCATCATAAAAGCCGATACATGATTATGTCATGCATGTTGTATCTGTCGATCATAAATTAGGCTTTAAATTCTTTCACTTGAAGCAACTTAATTTAGCTTTGTCAATACTAGTAAATCTCCTAACAAATGATAAATTAGAAAAATATCACTTTACTATTTTATAATACTACCTCTTATGCAGCCTAGATGTCCCATTTTCTTTTTTGGCATTATTTATTTATCACTCGTAATTTGTATTTTACTCTTAATCTATAAGTTAGGATCTTGTTTGATTTGTCTCAATACAAGGAATACTAATATCAAATTTTTATTATTTTTAATTAAGAATAATTTGAGATATTAAAGGTTAAAATATTACCTCGGCAAGTGTGAAAAAAATGAATGGTACATTTAGACTAGATAAAAAGGAGTATGTTTTATTAGCAATAGTGATAAAGACCAACAAATTCCAATCAAAAATAGTAAACTAATTTGAATTGTTGTACTTTTTTTTTTTTTTGAAACTATTTGAATTGTTGTACTTATGAAGGTAATTAGCGAAACAATGAGGTTGGGAAACGTCGTAAGGTTTCTGCATAGGAAGGCTCTTAAGGACGTTCGGTATAAAGGTAACTATGTCTGACTTATTTCAATGATTATTAGCTCCTTCAAGTGTGTCTGTCACATTAATTTTGCTTAAGGATTATGATTAAAAGTAGAAATTAGACAACGGATTAAAAAGAAAGTGGGGTAAACATTTAACATCATTTCCTATTTTATTCTGTTTCATCATTTTACATGATTTATAAGTTTAGACAATGATCTAACACTTTTTTAATCTAATCTACACAATTCAATATTTTTTTATATATTAGCAAATTTTATTTGAAATAATACTTATATTTTCTTTTGATACTAAATACTAATAGTAAATACTTCATATTTTTATATATTTTATGGGCAATACACGGGAAGCTTGCCGTGGGAAAGTTGACATGTTAATTTGAATATACTTGGTTTAAATTAATTGTTGTTGGAAGAAATTAAAAAAGTAGTAGAATTAATGTAAATTTATGTAAAATGTTGTAAAGGTTACGACATTCCAAGTGGATGGAAAGTACTGCCGGTATTAGCAGCCGTGCATTTGGATCCAACCCTTTATCCAAACCCTCAAGTCTTCAATCCTTGGAGATGGCAACAGGTACGTTAGCCTTAATTCGTCTTTCATATTTTCATTAATCTCATTCTTATCGTCTCCAAGCGTAACGGAATATACCAGATATGACAAACACGATCATTTTTTCTTTCTTATGTATTATCAATCAACTATTAATTATAAACGGACTATAAAGAAAAGTGTATATAAATTAAACTAAAAACTACACAAGCAATAATTTTGTACTTAAGGTTCAATCATAGTGAAAAAAAGATTTCTATACGGTCGTAGAATAAATTTTACGACCTATAAAAATAATTTCGTAATCAGTGCAACTTATATTTCAATAGTAGTAAGCTCAAAAACCTTTATAATACGATACAACAAAAAATGAATTAGCCGAAAAATGAATAGTGAATGGGGTATATTAGAAGGTGATATTAGTTGGAAGTAGGGACCTAATGGTATTTGGGGGGCATGCCGCATGTATTGTAATTGTATCCTAATAATCCAATGGGTTACTTCTAGTTAGGTGGAGTAACCATCCTCTCACTTGTCCCTACAAGGATCCCAGTCTCTAACAAAGCTCTAATCATGCCAACTGTACTAATATTTTGCAGATTAATATTATCATCATATTCGTTATATCCTGCTATAGAACGAACAAACATAAAATTGTGAAAAAACGCATGTTGGAGAATGAAAATTATTACTTGTACTATTGTACTAAAATTAGTATTACAAAGTGAAGTCAGTATAATTAAAAATTACCGCATTCATTTAATACCAATTACCAACCGCGTATAAGAATCATCACATTTTCCAAATTTTTACTACAAACGACTAGGGTTAGGTCATACTTAGTACTAGTAATAGATGTGTAGGAACATGTTTGACTATTGGTTCAAAAATGTACGTACACTTTTGTAATTTAGCAAAATACTTATAATTTATTCATAATGTCAAAAGAAGAGAATTGAACTCAATACTTTACCTAACAAATGGTCATATTTGCTTCAATATATTAAAAACTTAATTTTCTTAATCTAGCATTATTAATATACAAGTAAGAAATAGATTAGTGTACTATGCGAATCCAGAAAAAAACCAAATAATGTCAATGAATTCAAGTTAAAAAAACTTCGCATTTGAACACTGGTCAACTGGTGAAAGATAAGCTATATAACCAACTCTGCCAAGATTAAATACTGTCAAGTGACAACATTGCTATGGTCTAAATCCGCCCCTAACTATTATATAGATAAATAGTTGGGAGTTACTATAATAACATTTCAAGTTAGAAATTATAAAAAGAGAGAGTACTATAAGATGAGAATTTGTCTTGATTAGGAAGAGAAGAATAGAAAGGAAAATGGGTTAAGGTCGGGACCACTAAAAAATGGAGTTAGGAGTATTTATTAATGTAACAGGAAATTAATGAGTGATAGTTTGCCCCTACCTTACGTTCATCCCTTGGTACAATTTCCGTATTAAGTAAACCAATCCTTCCCAATTAGGGGTATTCACTCGTTCAAATTTGTTAAAGTGTATAATATATCTTCAGCCTTAATTATAAACTTAAATTTTTGATTGAGTTGATTACTTGATATGGTATCAGAGCTTTGTTCTTAACCAAAATTTTTTAAGCTGATGATCGAGGTCTAAAATATATGCTATATACTCAAACGAAATCTCAAACTAAATGGAAATTACAAATTTTAAGCCAACTTATAACTTATCGAGGGTATTTTGATAACTTAAGAAAAGAACTAAGTTGCAAATTTTTAATTTTCTATGATTCTTTTTAGTTGTAATGTAGCGCTCTTGTACAATTATTTTATAAAATTAAATCTGAAAAAAAATATTTATTTTGTTTTTTACAAAAGGAGAAAATTAATTAATTTAGAATACAAATCTTGAAGGAATCAAAGAAACTTAGTTTTCGAAAATATTGGATTTATGTTAGTCTAAATACTTTGCATTTTTATGATATTTTCATTGGTTGTGGTGTTGTGATTCACAAAATATAGAATGGGCAAATAAATAAAAGCAAGAAGATGCTAAATTTAATGTCATGAATGATGATGATTTATTTGGTGAACACCACAATATTTTGTTTGTTGTGTCAATTGTCAATATGGGTTCCACATTTGATATCTTTATGTATGTATGTACATTGCTTTTAACTTATATTAAGGATAAGATAGATGTAGTATTTTGTCATGAGTTAGATTGTTGCACGATATCACATTATATTCAAGAAATTAATAGTATATTTACGGCTTGTTTGGTTGCAACATAAGTTTAATTCTAAGTAATATATAAAATACATAAGAATGCAAATTCTTATGAGAGACGGTTTGTTGAGAGACTATTTTGGAACAACCCATGAAGAAAAATATAGGATAAGTTACTCAGTATACATTAAAAAGTTATTTTAATTTGTAAGTATTACATGCTTACTTGATGAGTATTAAAGATATTGTAAGTATGCATTCAAAATAATGTAAATAGGCATTAAAGATGATATCAAGAATAATGAAAAGAAAACATTTAAAGATATTGTACTTAGGCATAAGAATATTGTAAGTGGGCATTAAGGATACGTTAAGTAAGCGTTAAAGATGATTTAAATTGTAAGATTTAAAAATGATGTAAGTAGACATTAAAAATAGAGTTAGTAAACATTGAGCTTTGAAAGACGTCTTTTAAGAGATCGTCTCTTAAAGTTTTAATTATCTCACTCTTTCAAATAGTCTATAGTAAATCCTTAAATGGAAAAATTAATATTTTCAAAAGAAAAATAAAAATGAATAAAAACAAGGAATTAATGAAAGTAAAGAAAAGGATGAAATGAAATGAGAGGAAATAATTAGTAAAGGGCCCGCCCATAGAAAAAGAAGTGTCGTGATCAACCCGTGGGTTAAGCACTGATCTGGTACGGAGAATTGGTGACGGAGTTGAGTAGTAGTAATTAGTAAATACTCTTTTGTCTTTGTCTCCAAATTCAATCAAATGGAATACTGTTTTTTATTCCGTCAATGTATTTTATTTGACTTTTTATTATGTTTTAGGTGGTCAAATGTGATTACATGTGAAAAAAACAAAGTGTGGTGCCTGAACTTTAATAGGGATAAAATTAATTTTCACGTCATTATCATCATCAACCAAATACCCTTGAAAATAAGGTCTGAATGAAGAAAAATGACGGGCAATATATATTCGTACTTCCTTGAAAGGAAATAATAAAAAAATATCAATTTTAATCTTAAAAGGTGAGTGAGAGTCCATAAAGAGTATTTTCATATAAGAAAATAATTTTTAAAATAAATAAAATAATTCAAAATAAGAATTAATACAAATCGAAGAACACCCAAACAAGACAATAGCAATAATAATTAATAAGTTGGGGTTTGATGTGATGAACCAGACTACTTTCTCTATCTTCTTATTAAAGAGTAGAGAGAGAAAGTGAAAGTAGAAGAAAGAAGGAAAGAAGGTTGGTCCAAAACAGATAATTGCCCCCACGTGGACGTGGGACTGTAGGTTGCACGTGCAACATGTCTTTTCTCTTTCCATTTGGGTCCGCTAAAGCATATTGTCGGTCCCCAGGAATTTTCTCCCCAAACTATGGCATCCCCATTCCTTCCCATTTTCTTTTTCTTATTTTTAAAATGACGATTTTTTGTTTGTTCTCTTTTAAAAGTTTCACTTTTTGTCTTCGTTTTTTTGTAGTACATACCTCTTTATTCTTAACTTACCTGAACAACCGATTAATTTCGAATTTTTAAAAAAAGAGAATAGAATATTTACTTTTAAAAATTCGATCTTTTGCTTGTTCTCTTTTAAAAATCCGACCTTTTGCTTGTTTTCTTTTAAAAATCCGACCTTTTGCTTGTTCTCTTTTTAAAAAATGATGAATTTTCAAATTTATCTGGTCATCGATAAAAATGTTCTATAAAAAAAAACAGAGGCAAAAAGTCATATTTTTAAAAAATAATCGAAAGGTGAAATTTTTAAAAGAGAACAAGCAAAAGGTCAGATTTTTAAAAGTAAATTTTCCATACAAAAAACACTACTAATATTTAATTATTTAGTCTTATTGAAATTTGATTAATAAATTTCAAATTAATAAATATAAAATAAGTATTTAAAATTAACTAATGTATATTCGAACAATTATTTTTGTCGAATAGTAAGTTAGACAACTATTGCTACCAAAAATTAGTGCTATTCATAACTGCTTAAACTGCTAACAGTTATCTCATAACTATTACAGTCTAACGTATAGTCTATATTCATAAAAATCCATATTAAATTTCTGTAATTAAATGAAAATATTTCTAAATATAATTAAGTTAATAAAAGGAAAAGGGTGATATTTATTAAATAATTATCTTCTTTTTTGCCTTTTCTTTCTGGCTGCTCAGAGAGAAATAAAGGAGCAGAAAGTTTTCATTGTTAAATACCGAATTAACTTTATAATGCAACAAAGAAAGTTCATAACTTTATTTATTAAAAAAAATTAAAAATAAAGATAAAGTTCATAACTTTTTGCTTAATTAATTTGTTTATTAAAAAATAAAATTGGATGTGATGAATTGCACTTCCAAGTCCCAAGTCTATTATTCGTGATATAGTGTTACCAATAATAAAAACCAAAAGTTTGAAGACAATGGACAGTTGTTGTTCATAGTTTATCATAATTTCTTGTCTTGGGAAATTGAAAAACCTTATCCTTGCTATAAATATAATTATACCATAATTCTTTATGATTCTGCTGTTGAGATTTTAGATATATTAATTTAATTATTTGAGTAGGTTTTATATGATAGTATAATTATATACACATTTGTTTATGCAACTTAAAAATGGTGGATATTATTAGGTATGGTTAATAGGCGAAAAAGTATATGAAATAATTGAACAATTTCTGTACTTAGAAAAGGAAAATGAATATTAAACTTAAACTATAATATAACACAAATTCTTACTTGAGACCGTCTATACAATAATCTATAAAAATACAGCCGTACACCTTACAATAACCTATAAGATTTTAGGGTCATGCTTCATTTACATTTTTTAGCCAAAGAATTTTAGTGTTAGGAAGCGTAATAAACTATATAATATATATTGAAACTTCAATTATTAATTAAATTTTTAATTGAATTGGTTCATATTATTAATATGGAAAATTTGTTCAAAATAATCTTAACTATCACCCGTTGGCCAAAAATAATCCCAACTATCAATTATTTTTTAATAATCCCAACTATTCTCATAATTTGTTAAAAACATACTCACCCCTTTGTTACTGGCTGGAACAGGTAACTTTTTCACTTTTTGTTCTTTTCTTTTTTACTTAACTGTTCAAAATAACCTTTCCCCTTCATCTATTAATCAAAAAAGACAAAAAAAAGTTGAAAAGTTACATGTTGTAGTCGGTTAAAAAGGAGGTGGATATGTTTTCAACAAATTATGACAATAGTTGAGATTATAAAAAAATAATTGATAGTTGGGATTATTAAAAAATAATTGATAGTTGAGATTATTTTTTGCCACCGGGTGATAGTTGAAATTATTTTTAGCAAATGTTCCTATTAATATTTGCACTCTAAATATTTTGTCCTTATTTTCTCACATCATTTTCTACTTGAAATTCATAATTGTGCTCCACTCTTTTTTGACATGGTAAGAATGGTTTACTGTTTCCACATCTTAAACCTCGTGTGTTTTAGATTTTCTTTCAAAAGATAAGTTGACTTGTTTCTTTCACATAGATTTAAATTTCGATTGCCTTTTGCAAGTGGTTCCTTAATTGTTTCTTTCATGATAATACCACTTGTGTTATATGTGGATTGTTTGGAAAATCTTTGTTGATTGTTAGTATGTTTAGCCGTTTTTTTATAAGTTAGTTAAAGTGATGACTGTTTTGTTTTTTTTTTATATTTTAGTTAAGTATTGATTATTAGTTGTTTATTTGAGAAATAGCAAACTAGCAAGCCAAAAATGTTGACTTAAAAGCTAGCCGTTCAATGGCTGAAAAGTCATTAACTAAAACTTTTAACCAACCAACAAGTAAAAATTAAAAGTCAACGAAAAAATAATCTGAAATTGATTTACCAAAAAAATCACAAATAGATCACTTAGGTTATTATCAACCTTCCAAGTTCCAACCATACTGTTAGCTTGTTAGGAAATTTAGTCAAAACAACTCTTATGAAATTTATGTTTTTTTCACGATCAGAATCTTAGATTGTCTTTCTTATGGTACAAGATTTTAAAAAATCACAAACCATACATTTATTAGTAGATCTATGCCTTTACTTCACAAGACAAAAAAGGTGACATAGTACATAAAATTTTACACGAGATGAACAAGTATTAAAAAAGAAAAAAGAGATTTATATATGTATGTGTACTATGAATTCAGCAACGTACTATACGTGAAGTTAGAGGAAACGACAGGTCAAAAAGGTAATAAAAAGACCAATTCCACGCCTAATTTTTTTGTTTGTCATACAAATATAATTGTACTCCACATGAATGCCACTTTACTTTTAGTACTAGAACTAGAATTGCAATTAATTAGGTTAAAGTGAACACTTTTCATATGAGAGATCGATTAATAGAACCTAACAATACACATTTATACTAATTTCAACCTAATATCTAACTCAGATTCTTAATTACAAAAGACAACATAGGATAGACGATTATGTACTCATGTGCATTTTCTTACCTTAACTAAATTCATCTATGTAACTTAACACATTTATTATCTTCATTTAGTATTGATCTTAACTTAATTCAATATGAAAAATAAGTTTTATGTTTCTGTTTGTTTAGTATGAGATCTTTCAACCATAAAACGTATATTATTTCTCTTACACTGTATTTGGATAGAGAGAAATGAAATGAAATGAAGAGATGAATTTGAAATGATGGAGGATCTTATTTAGATAACAAAAAGGAAAGAGAGTGATTTAGAGGAAAAACATAGACAATTATTTCGAATTAGAAAATATTTTTTTTAATTCCTAATTCGTTTCCCCTTCTTTTCCCTTCTAAACTAATAATGGTTACTCTCCTTCCTTATTCTTCCCCTTTCTTTCCCTTTCCTTCCCGTTCTCATTTTATACTTGTAGACTACTTTATAATTGTGAGCAATCACTTTAATGTCATTAGTGATCAAATTTAAGACAATAAATGTATTTTGAATCAGACTTAAGATAATCTCACCATGAGACTATATTATTTCTAAATTTGTACTTATGTTTTAAACGTCGTTTCAGAATAATGGTGGTAATATTCGAGGAGGCACACCAAGTTCAGCAACAGCAACAGTAACAGCAACGAGCTCTAATCCAAGCGGAAATAACTTCATGCCATTCGGGGGAGGACAAAGACTATGTCCAGGATCTGAACTGGCTAAGTTAGAGATGGCCATTTTTATCCATCATTTAGTTCTCAATTTCAAGTGGAAAATCGTTGAGAAGGATCAAGCTTTTGTTTACCCTTTCGTAGAGTTCCCTAAAGGTTTACCTATTCAAGTTCAACGTATAAACCTTGAACTCTAAACTCAATAATTTAAACTATCCAAACAAAAAATTGCAAAATAAACCTATTACCTAAACCTATGCACAGGAAAAAAAAATTATTAATATTATTATGATTATTATAATAATAAAATTATATATATACATACATATATTTTGGAGAAATTGTGAAGTCCATAATTCCCTAGATTAGTACTCTTGTGGGCTTCTTCTTCTCCGCCTTTTTATTATTATTTTTTCTGGTCGAGGCGAAAGGTTGTTGGCCTTGTATTGTTGATAAAAATGCTTACCCTTAGCTCCATGTAAGAAGAGAAGATTGAAAAAAGGAATTGAGAGATAAGCAAGACAAGCAGTTTATTCCATTTGGATTTTGTATATGCTTCTTCAGTTTATCATAAAACCGTCTACATTGAAGCTTGACGGGGTTTCTATTTATAGTTTGTACATTTCCTTACTGTTTTGTATTTAGTAGTTGTTAAGTATTAAGTACTAGTTCTTGCTTCCGTTGTTTTAGTTGATAAAGTACTCCTATAATTCTGTATCCTCATTTATTTTTAATACAATACAATATCTCTAAGTAGTAATACTTCGTTTTTTCGTCTTTTGTTTCACCAAAATGAGGTACAAAAAGACTTAAGGCTATATTATAGTAAGTGGATAATTATGTATATTTCAACTAAACATTAATAACATTGTAGCATAAATCAAAGTAGACACGATCGTCAACAATACTGGACCTCATTGGGGTCTTTGCCATCCATATAAGATGGAATAATTATTTTATTTACTTAATCAGCTCGTCTTGTATAAGACTGTCTCATTATGAGACGAGCCCATATAATAAGCTCATTCTTTAATTGATTACTTTAACATCGTTGGTGATCATTTTAAAGTTATAAGTAATTACTTTAAGAATATGAAAAATGCTTATTTTAAAATTGTAAATGATCACTTTAACGTTATAACTTATAAGTGATTACTAGTGTATATTGGGCTAGCCCAATAGAATTAGTGTTACTCAATAGGGTTCGTGAGAAGTTTATTTTGCAATAAAATAGGTACCTCAAGGTTGGAAATCGGCCATAAGCCCATAATGATATGAATTGGTAGATAAAGAAAAGACAACTAGACAATCTTTATAACATAGCAGATGAATAACATTTGGTATTTTCCGCATGGAGTATATTATACAAAAGAACAAATATCAGATAACATTCTTCACTTAAGTTTGACAATCCAACCCATGTTATCTTCTGCATTGCCCATTTGTAGTCTAGTAAGTGCAGTGTAAAGTTGCTGTGCCACGGGCCCAACCTTCCCACCTCCAAAAGAGGTCCTGCGGGTGATATGATCACGATTGAATGCACATGTTGAAGTTAATAAAGCTTAATGACGAAGCCTATTCACTAAGTGAGCAAGCTCTCTTGACTATTTTTGGTCTGTGTGAAACAAACAAGTAAACTACAAATAGACTGAGCAATGAGCAATGAACAATCAATGCCGTGCCCGTGCAAACTAGAACACACTCGATATACCTCTTTACAGGGAGTTGATTTGAAATATCCGGCATCATTTACCCAAGAATAATATGAAGGTGGCTACAGGTAGCTGCTTTAGATTTACTATGTTTTTAGGACTTAGGTACATGCATTAGGGTTATGAAGAAAAGCACAAGAAAGTCCAATAGAAATAGAATGCATTCGATTAGAGGAAAAGCATTGCTTTAGATGAAAAACTTTATTGAGTAATACGCTGGCTTGGGAAGTTGGGATACATCAAAAACAACTGCTTGGCATCAAACTTGGAAATAATGGTACAATTGTTAGTTGGATACTACAGTATTTGTTTCTAACCCCTAAACCCCGAAAACTGAAGCAATAGCAGAAGTTCGTAACGAATATTTTCAAATATTTGCTTTTGGTAATTCATAGAGTCTAATTCATCGTGTTTGCACTTACATCTCTCGATCAGGGCTATGTAAAAACCCGGTAAAACTGAAACTGGCACTGAAGGTTCTGAACCAAAAATTTTCCTAATAAAAACAGCAGGTACCCAATCAAAGACTTTGATTTCGGGTTGGCTTGATTATTTCAAAATTTTCCACTATTGTACATGTTGCTGTTTTGGGTTTGTGCACAGGTCACATAGAACCCTGCATGAGGCCAAAAGGGATAATGCTTTTCGAAGAGTGGTATTATGCAAGGGTTCATGAGTACAAGCCTTTAGAGTACCCGAACTCTGAAGTTCAATTGGTTGTCAAGACAGCAGCTATGACTCACGAGTCAAAAACTTATACTTCTACACCCTAGGTAGCTGGTTCCTTTAAAATCCACCCGAATCTACTCTAATTTTTTGTGGGCTGATCTCAGCTTGCTGCCACTTTGCGAAATTGTATAAATATGAGCGACTCTAACTCACATGTATGGTCTCAGGTTAGCATGATGCTTCAATTGTATGGTTTACTAAACCTACTAAACACTTGCCCTTTATAAGAAAACAAGTAGAAGACAGTTACCTAAATTCAAAAGATTCGACAAATTATATAAATCAATACAGATAAAAGTTTTTTTTTTCTTTTCTTTTGACAACTTAGTAATTCAATTTGGTTTTGGTTTCTCACCAAGCAACTTACACCCCTGGCGAGTTGCTTCCTCCGTTTTCTTAATGGCTTGAATAGTTAACACTATTCATCAATCCTTTTTATTTTAGAATTATTTGGAAATGTGTAACGAAAAATATAGTCAACTAGGATCTTATTTTATGTCTTAATGCAAATTTTTATTATTTATATGTACTATTTATAACTTTTTATTATGCACATTTGAAAATATATAATGTTAAAATAGTGCATTAGATTGTGTGAAACTGTAGTCACAGAGGAAGTATATGATTTTGGCATGAGCACAATTTTTACAACTTAACAAACTAAAACAAACCAGGGGCCAGGACCTGAACTGAACAATAAAAGCTAAACTTTGTGCAGACGATCAAGGTTGGAACAATTTTGACCCGAATATTAAGGTTAAGTGGGATAAGTTACTAATGGTTAACTAAACATAGGGTTTGCACCATGGACTGGTTCCCCTACAATTTTTATACCTAGATATGACATCACTCAAAAACAGAAATACAGTGAGAACATTACCTTTCATCCATATATGTAATGCTGCCTACAGGTGATACCACCACTGCAGTGCCTGTACAAAACACTTCATCAGCACTGAGAAGTTGATCCACTGACACAAGCTGCTCCACAACCTGCATAACATACCCATGATTTAGACCGATACATTAAAATATGGCATGATTAGAGAAAGAACACAGCAAAAATTCTAAAAGATAGTGAATATATACCACAGGTTCGTCAGTCAGTCGCAAACTAATTAAAGACAGGAAAGGGAATTAAGCATTATTTACTTATTTTTGATGCACTACATTTCATGCCATCATATATAGATTGCTACTAGATTTTTGCAAGGAACATGAATATACTAAACTAGATCAAATAAACTATTAAAATCTTTTGCACCATGAAATCGACAGCCATCTATACATAGCTTTGTACTTGGTCACAGGCAAGATGTACATAGCATATTAGACACTGACATGAATCATTAGCCATTCATATTGGGTCAAAATTTTGAGATGAAATCATTGTGCATTAAGGAATGCTGTTCTTCAAATAAGGTAATTATACAGTTGTAGAGTATATTCAATATATAACTTAAAGATAATACCTGCTCATTAAGACCTCAATTTGCTACATTACTCATTAGATCATTAATAGGCTTAAATATTCTCGTCCCTAAAAATATTCAGGAAAATAATTATGAATAAACAAGTACCTCAAAACCTAGGCTGCGAGCAATGTCAATTATACTTTTCCTTGTAATCCCAGGAAGAATGGTTCCCTTTATGGCAGGAGTAGTTATCACATTACCCTGCACAAGAAAATAAAACAGAATTTTCAACAGCTGCTTCACCAATATACAAGCCTCTCATAATTAAGACAAGCCAATCAGACTGGCTACATAAAGCAGTCTTTCTCTTCATCTTAAAATATAGTAATATTCAGTAATCCTATGTTTGGATAAGAAATTAGGAGGTAAAAGAAAGAATGGGAAGAGAAGATAGGGAAGGAAAAGGGGAGTGTATATGAGATACATACCCTTATTTATTTAGGAGGGAAAAGGAGGGGAGAAACATGGTGTTTTCCAAATCTCTATCCTTCATTTCCCTCTACTTATCTTTTGCTATCCAAATATAAAAAATTCAATCTCTCCATTTCCCTCCCCTTCCCCTTCAATTTTCTAAATCCAAACATATAGCACAAATAATAGTTTTCAGCAGCAATCAAAGCTAGGTATAACCATATAAACAGTAAAGAAATTCCAAATACACATCTACTTTCACCATTATGAGTACAGAGAAGAGCATATAGGGCCTTCAAGCAGTATGTATCATGAATGCCGCTCGCGTGTTACATTATGGATTGATAAACGAAACAGGTTATAGACGACCAATGACGCTCACATATTCCACGAAATTAGGTCATGTGTCTAGCAGACTGTCTTGTACGACATTGTAACCCAGAACGAAAGTTAATTTGATATGTTGGAAACGATTGGGTTTGGGATAAAGATATAACAATCTGCTTCATGAAAAAAAATAAACCTGTTTTTTTAATTTTTTTTTTTTGGGATTTATATCTTCGATTTCCTTTTTTCTCTCTCCTTTAATATGTAAATGGAGGCCAGAAAACCTTTAACAATATCGGTGAAAGTTATTCTAAATCCGGGGTTGCCCAAAGCGAGCCTATATCCCAAATTCAAGGAATCAATGCATGAGCACATATGTCCAAACAATAAAAGTGTTTGGACAAATGTATCAATCAATCAATCAATCAATTTACAAGTTTTGGGGTTCTTTCATTATTCTTTTTGGAATTGGAGGGTTTTTTCATTTAAAAATCTTATAATTAGAAGGAAAAGCAAATAAAAATCCAACACAATATGCAATTAAAAATACTTATTCAGCCATGTTACTTCTTTTGGAACTCATTTATACATAGATCATGTAGGTTTTTAAACAAAGGTATTATAAAATACTATAACATCCCTATCTAATTTGTTTACTCACCAGGTTGATCATATCAACCAATTTACCTAAAATGACACAAAAATCTCGTTCCCTACCTGATATACACATGATTAACTCAGTTGGAGTCCAAAAAAGTGACAGATGTATGCAAAGGACTACAAATGATCGATACAGCATACCTTTACAACAAAAACATTACAAGATGACACTTCCTCCAGATATTTCTTGTGTACACAGTCCAGATAGAGTACATCAGAATAACCTTTGGCTTTGGCAGCTGTATGAGCTTTGAGGACCTTCATAAAATAGTGATAAGAATGGTCAGTGATATACTAATGAATATGACAGCACAAACAGATCTAGCTGGACTTAAGACTTCTGAAGACACTAGTCATAACCAAGTTCTGTTCATCAGATTTGATTTCAATCCATAAGCTTTCCACGAGCAAACAGGCTTTTGGCTGATGTTTATATTCTTTAATAACAAAAAATGTAAGATGGGGGTGGGGGGGAAGAAAAGGTAGCCTGGCATGCCTATAGTTTGAACATCAAAGCATGTCCTAAAAACTTTTAAATTCATAAATAATCAGTTGTTTACTACCTGGATATCAGGATAAACTAAATAAATTTAGAAAGAGTATAAACCTTTCCAAAACTTTCAACAGCCTGGTTGGCAAAACTTGTACAGAAATTTTGACTGATATTAACGTCCAAATTAAATTGTCACACCAGCATCAAATTGTAGTCCCTAAACAGGTATACACTCACATCAACAACACGGTGTTGAATAGGAAATATCAGAATTATTTTGCCTCAAGAAGCAAAGTAACATGAGGACAAAGAAAACTGAGCCAAGTTTAAAATAGTTTAGTTTCTTCTTCTTTTAAAGGATGTGGCAGTTAAAGTAAAAGGAGTATAACAAAATTTAAGAAGGTAAAACCATACTCCCCGCTACCAATTAAGTGGATCTCATCTAGGAAGTAAGCGAGCTACATAACCCATAGGAAAAAATAGTGGATCGTGTAACAGGTGCATTGTCATATGCGGCACCAAGCGGTGTTAGGACTCATTTTGCAGACATCGCAATGTAGATAATTAACTTGAAAAAAACATTTTAGCATAATAATTCAAGTTATCTTGAATATATATTTAAATTGAAGCTTATAATAGACCTTTTGAACATGGTACACTTAAAAAAGGGGTACACCTTATTATGGTTGTTACTCCATGATTTCAAATCATGTTACATAACGGGGTTTTGTTGTTCGCTAGAGTCAAAATCCAGTTATAAAACGACCATTATGTATAGTAACAACATTCATGACACAACCTTACCATTGTAATACAAAAAATCTCTTTCTCAATAATCCTTGATACCAAAAATCATTTGCATGCGGTAAAACCTATTTGTTCTCCTTCAATAAGAAAATGTGATGGAACCACTCAATATCTTCTAAACAGTTGATACCAAATAACAATGTCCTCATATTCCAAAGGAATGTTCTCCATTGCATTTCCTTTTGTTAGGAATGATGGCAAGTGGTAACTGACTTCAGCAAATGAAATTTCACAAAACCCAATAGCAAAGAGATGGATGCACTAACTTTTTTCATGATTGTGTCAAAAAAAGGAAGCGAAATGCTATGGAAGACAACCAAAACAGAAAAGCACATCACCACACATATCAGTAAACAAGTATAGTACTGCTTGAGTGCTGAAGGCTCACTCCAACTAATCACATACACTTATCATTCAGAAACCCAGTAGATTTATAACAACTCAAAAGACATTATGTATCGGTCCACCAATAATGAAATCAATGTTAAAGATTTTAATCTACTAGGTAAAAGGAGGACGAAATTGAAAAGCAAAATTACTGCTGCATAATTGCCAATAGTTTTGACTCCTCCAGTTCCACCAGGACTAGCACGATGAAAATCAGTCTCGATCACCAAATTTATGGGTGCAAGACCTTCCTGATATAAGAAGCAAACATGAGAACACAGTATTGCTGTGTTTTAAAATTTATACAAGACACAAGTACAACTGGAAAAATGGTGAATTGTGATCAACAAACCTTGAAATAATTACCAACAGGTGAAACATAAATTAGAAAGGTAAACTCTGGAGCTGGTGCAATCCCTAGAACTGAACCACTACCCATGAGCAGTGGCCTGATGTATAACGAACCTTTACCGGCAGGGGGGATCTGAAACATCATAGCAACGTTCTTACTGAAGATAGAACTAGAAATTTGCTTCAACTGAAGATTGAACAATAAAGTAACATGTTTCACAGCAGATAGAATAATCGCACATACCCAACGTTCATTTGCTAAAACTGTCTCTTTAACGGCTTCCAGAAATTGGTCTATGGTAGGTGCAGACATGCACATCCTCTCTGCACCAGTTCTCATTCGCATAGCATTCTCATCAGGACGAAAAAGTACGATGTTACCATCTTCTGTCCTATAGGCTTTTAAGCCTTCAAATAGTCCCTGTAGACAAGTCGCAACGAAGGAGTACTACGTATCAGAAATTCTGTCATAATAGCACAACAGATTACAACTGATCACAATCCGTATTTAATTTTACAGGAATATGAAGAATAAAAAAGTGGTGATAAGGAAATACTGAAACAGTCACGGATAGTAGCTACGCACTCCTGATATCACCCTCACCAACCTTATAGAAAAAAAAAAGGTTGCAACATCTGAAAGCTGATAAACAAAACTGATTTTGGAAAGTGCTAGTGACTTTCGATAGCTTCCTCAAAAAGTACTAAAATGTTCAAAAATATGGAAATAGCTTATTGTACAATAAATAAATTGAAAGTAGAATATGAAGGCACTGGAGGATCAAATCACTGTTAAATACATCAAACATTGCCCAACATATACACTTTACGGCTGGTCCCATAATTGTCCTGCTCTTCAAAATTGAAATCGATAGATAGCAACAATAGATTAAAGAGTCAAATCCTTTTCTCTAATTTTTTCCGTCTTTCTCATTCTATTCATTCAAATATCAAAAATTTATAGTCCATTGATTTTGATTCTAACAGACTATTGTACAATGACACATCAAATATTTGCTTCTCTTAATCATGTGAACAGCAGCTAATGTCTATAATCAGGAGTCGAGCAAAAATATATTTGATATTACGAGTAAAGTGGCGTACATCAAACCCGCTTAGACAGCACCACGAGAGCCACTTGGCCTTGCGATAATGGCATATAGTTGTAATCTTTATTGAGAAGTAAAAAGAATTGATCAATAGTGACTTCTACTCACCACACCGACATGCACGAGACCATTCACCACATTATAAAACTGAAAGAATTTATCAATACTTACCGCTTTACTAAAAGTTCTCCAAGTAATTATTAACACCTTAAATTCATTTTTTAAAACAATATTGTACTTTATCAAATGCTTTAACAAAATTATCTCATCTTGTTACTTGTTGAATCATGTTGTCAAACAGCCTTCCTCCCAAAAGAACTTACGATTGTCAAATGGATTAGGTTGAATCTAGGATCTATCAAACCGATAGCAATGTTACTTGGAACGAAATTCGATCTGATATGAGAAACGAAAACGAAATGAGAACCGTTAATTTTAGAGTACAATTTCATTGTACAACAAAAAAATAAAAGGAGTAAAAATAGGTAAGAAAAGAAAATTAATAAAAATAAAAGATATAAGAAAAAAAAAGAGATGAAAAGAAGGGCTTTGGTATTTTATATGGTTTTGGGCTTGAAGAAAAACATTTGGGGATGGTAGTTTTGGAACCAATAATCTAAAGTTTCGAAAATAAAAGTCGCAAAACGGAATCCAAAAGGATGTATTCAGTTTCTACTAACTATGTGATTTAGTTAGAATTGACCTATTATATACTTTGTCTTACTTTGAATTAGTTTAAATGCTTGCCTTCACATGATCACATCTCTAGCTTTATTGCCTTACTATTTACCTCATATATGATTTGAAAAACTAAAGCAATATCACTAGCAAACAACATGCTTCTAAACTTTTCCATGTATGTGTCTGGTAATCTCATCAGAGACCATTGCTCTAGGAAATGACTCAAAGAAATTTCTTGATGTAGACAAATCGTGATTCATAAATCTTCAATAACCCTCCACAAGTCCTAACATTGATTTTTACTTTCTTATGCATATCTAGGGAAACACTAAAATACTTGCGTGGCATATCTTTTTTTTTTTTGATATCTACCAAAGCATTTCCCTTCATAGGTTGCCATGTATGTTTCCCAACTGAAGGAAAATGTCGAAGACAAAAACCCACATCTCTAGACCAAAGCATTTTCCTTCATAGGTTGCCATGTGAGAGGTCTAACATTGATTTTTACTTTCTTATGCATATCTAGGGTAACACTGGTCTAGACTCAACTACTAAAAATTGTTTATAACCACTTGTCTCCTTTTGGCCATCCTATCAAAAGTTTGCTACTCTTCCCTCCAAGAATTTAAGTTAAACCTTGCTTACTTTTGACCTCACCTTACGTACCATTAATTTTCTTTAGAATCTGGCTTCCTTCAATTTTACATTATTTCTACTTATTCTTACATTTTCTTTGATACTAAAGAGTATTATTCATTTTCTTATAGCAATCTCTACTTCTCCATTCTACCATGTTGTGTCCTTTTTTTACTACAGTACTACATTTAGTTTCTTTAGAATGTCTTTAGTCGCACAAGTGATTCAATTCTTCATCTTTCTGACTTCACGTCTTCACCCATGTTGAATTTTCATCCTCCTTAGTCCAAATGCACATGCATTGACCTTGCAAGAGGTTCATGAGCTATATCCCACTCTTTTTTTAAAAGAAGGTGATGGAGGTGCTTTCTTGTTATAAAAAAGGTGGGCTATTCAACATAGGCAAACCTAAATTTGATGAGTCAAGTAACGAGGAAAAGTCACGAGTCACAAAAGTATACAGAAAGTATACAGGGTATATGCCGGGCTCCTAGCTAATATGAAAGGAAGAGTTTCTTATTACAATTTTCATTACATTCCAAGATGTTACAAGAGGCAAATAAGTTCAGAGAAGTTATCTTCCATACCAAGGGAGATGTAAACGGTCGTTTGTGTACAATGATTGCAAATGAAATAGTTGTCGCAACATGGCATCTACGAAGGTGGTGGAAAAGTTACAATTGTATATGAGAAATTTTCCAAAGTTCAAAGTGAGTCTTTCACTTGATAAGATTATCCAACATAATAGGCTATAAATCAATTTTTATCAATTTTGCCGGTTAACTATAGAATTGGTAAATTCAAATCCTCTTAGTGGTTGGATTTGTTTGTCAAAAAATAGACCCTTAATACTTAAAAAATAAAATAAATCTAGGAGCTGAAGTGTAAATGACTTGTTCATTTGACATCACATTTAGGCGATGTGGCATCACTTCGAGGCGAAAATCAATAACTCATTGCATACTTATGAAGTGTATAAATTGGCTCGTTACACAAGGTAAAACAACGCTGAAGACAAAACCCCACATCTCTAGACCTCTCACGTGTATACTTTGCTAGTTCCTAATGAGTTCTAATCCTTAGCTTTAATTAATAATCATAAAGAACACACAAAGCTCTATTTGTTTCACTCTTTAAAAATCTGTCTATAGAGCCACATATAATTGTAATGAGAACCTCGTTGAAATATAACCAACGCGTAGAAAAATTAAACATGGACCAAAACGTTCTTATATACACTCATAGACCTATTTTCAAAAGAATCTAACTAACAATAATCCCTTTGAACATTATGCATACCCTATAAAGCCACAAGTCAATGAATTCTTGATGCAAAATCAAGTTAGAAAAAAATAGAATTAAAGATTATGCATACCCTATAAAGCCACAAGTCAATGAATTCAGACAAACACTAAGATAACGCACCTGCCCATAATTTAAAATCCCAGCAGCGGGGCTCATTTCAATGTTCCCAAATCTCCTTAATTCACCTTTGGCGAAGCTTTCACCTCGTGCACATTTCATAACATACATGTAATCAGTTGGCACATATCCAAAGCCGAGGTTGTCCCAATCAATATCGGCTAATTTGGATGTTTCACTGCACAAGTTATAAAAAATTATGTTAAACATCATTAAAGTTAGTGGCTACTTCTTATCTAATTAAGTAAATAATAGTGGAATACATGATCTTCAACCTGTCTTTATAATTGTACCTAGATTGTGAGTTAAACCTTCATTTATTTTTTTGTAAAGTAAATTAAACTTTTATTTGATTTTTACGCAAAGTAAACTAAACCATCATTTACCACTATTTCTAGCCTCTTAGACTCTTCAATCTCAGTAAGCCAACTAAGCAAAAGATAAAATTGTAATCGATATCATTAAGGGAATATGAACCATCCAATACAAAAATAAACAAACCTAACACACCACACATTGTTAATGATTTGATATGGGAAAATAAGAAAATTACTATCATTTCCAACAAAAAAATTCGCATGTTTGAATAAATAATCTTTACTATTAGATTAAAAGAAAAATTTTATTGGTCTAATGGAGACCAACACTAATACATGGATCGAACAGAGCACTGTAGATGAGTGTGACTTTGATGCATAAATAATCAAGATATGACCAATAGAATTAAGTAAGGTGGCATACAGAGAACAACTATTAAGATTATATGTAATCGAATGGTGCCCTTAAACCTAAAAGACAAGTTTTGTCGAACGGTTGTTACTACTACATAGATCAGAATGTTGCACTTTAATAAAGGATAATAATAAATACATGAGTAGTGAAGATGCAAATACTCCAATGGAGAGTGGACATATCTTGATAAATAGAATTCAAAAAAAGATACAAGAAAAGGGTCAAAGAGTTGAGACAAAGATTGAAGAGAATCATTTAAGATGGCTAGCTCATGTGCAAGAGGAAGTATTAGCGAATCGGTAAGAAATATAAAAAGTTAGAACTCAAAGGACTAAAAAAGAGGCCAAGAAAAACCAATGATAAGTTGGAGGAAAGAGTGGTAAGGGATATGAAGAATTAAGATTACTGGTTAAGATGATGGAAAATAGAAATTAATAATGAGGAAAATATCATATGGACTACCACTGAGATTGATTTATTTGTTCATGTAGTTGATTGATCCCAATGAATGGTTGTAGATAGAAGTATGGCATGTATACTAGTAATGAAGGATGACCAAAAAAATCAGAAAATGACATGTATCATAGGAATGAAGGATGAAAAAAAGAATTGGGATTTACAAGAGTACAATAATTATATAAGATCAAATAGGTGAGGAGAATGTGTGTGTGTGCGTGTGTATATATATGTGTGTATATATATATATATATATATATATATATATAAAGGAAGAGAGAGATAAAGAAAGAGAGAGGACCATTGGAATTAATTTTGTTGTAGGTAAAAGTAATTGACAATTTCAAATCCTTTGTTCTTGTCTAAGCCTAAATTGAATGGATATGCAGAGAAAATTAATATAAAGTAAATTATGAGCATATAACTTGCGCCCCACAATTGGTGACAAAAAAAAATTCCAAATTAGAGATGTACCTAATCTCAGCCTACAAGGATACTCTGGTCTAGCTTGCTAAAGGGGATTTGGCGGGAGAAAAAAGAAAAGATGGGTGACACACTATGTGATTTTCTTATGTTTGGTTTTGGCAAACATAAGCAAACTCATCAAATGATCGCTTTCTTAAGGGGTCCTAAAGAATATAGAAATTAACAGCTATTAATATTTTTTCTCCTTTCATGCATTTCCTTTCCTTTTGATAATAACAATGGCAAACGATTCTTTCAAACATTGATGAAGATCCAAACCATTAGTTTCGTTTCCCTTCAATTTCTTTCTTACTCTTCCTTTCATGTATGCTATGTTCCTTAGATTAAAAAGGATACTATAAACGGTAAAGATTTACTTTTTGTTTAACTTATGTAATGCTTCCATTCTCTATTATTCCCTCCTCTTACTTCCTTCTCTAAGCCAATAAAAAAATATAAATAACCTCTACAATGCAATTAATAACTTTGCAAACTACGAATAAAAGATATTGGATTAGTGAGATGCTTATAATCCACAAGTATGCTGTAGAATAACAGTCTCGCTTCAACTCATAAATCACTCCAAATGTTTATCAAACTCATCCTCCAACACTAATTTTAATATCAATTTCACTATGATATTGTGAAGAGGCAAAAGTATACCTGAAAGTGTCTGACAAAGTAGCATTACATTTCACCAATGGAGTAGGTCGGATATTGTCATAAGCCATCAGTAAAAGCTTCCGATGCTGTACGCATGTTCGAAATCATTCAACATTGTAACAGATCAAAAAATTATAATCACAAAACACAAATTTTTAACTTGAGAAACTCTTAGCAAACACGAATCGAAAATTAAACACAATACTATTTCATCACAATAAAACAGAATCAGATAAAAGTAAAGCCAAACATTAACACAACAAGAAAGAAAATGAAATTAATGATTCTAGACAGAGAGATACCATGAGCGATAAAGAAGACGTAGGTTTTCTGGTGGAGAAAGAGAGCGGAGAAACATGAGGAAGTGTAGAAAGATCAATAGAAGGAAGAAGAGGAGAGAGAAAAGAAGCTCGAGTAATGGTGGTAGCGAGGCTGCTCTCCATTTTAGTTTCTCGGTCGTTAGTTGCTCCTCGACAATGGCAATGGCAATCGCAATGGCTGTTTGGTGGCGCCGCCTCCTTTTGACCTAAAAGCTGCGTTAATAAATTATCGCTTCACCTACCTAAACTAATAAGATTCTGAATTTTTAAACATTAAAAAAAACTTCTCACGAAACTACTTTATAAATTGAGCGTCACATAGAACCGGATAAAAAAGTGTCGTAAGTAAAGGTCGCAGCCCCCGTCCGGTCAAATAACGTTTGACTATTTTAAAGGATTAATTACAGTTAGTAAAAGCGATTCATCCGGTCAAATAAGATTTGACTTTTTCTCAGGAGATTGTCTATTTTTGAAATTAGTTTCCCTAGAAGTTTATTTAAAGAGCCTTAAAAATTTTAAAAGTTTTCTAAACTAATTCTAACATTGAGTATTCATATTCTGATATGGACAAGTCTTGTATGAACTTAATTACGTAATAATGTGCATCAAATTTTATAATTTTCTCATTTACTACTTAAAGCACTTTTATCCTTTAGAGGATAATTATCCCTATAATTTTTTGTATTTATTTAAGAAGGAGAGAAAAGAATTGAGACAATATTAAAAGATAGGAAATAATATATATGAAAATCAAACAATAGTGATAGAGAAGACTTTATTGTAGGAGGATAAAAGGCTAAATTAGACTCTAATAGAGTAATAGTTACTCAAATTCCATTCATTTTACACCATTTTTATTTTATTTATTTTATTTATTTTACATTATTTTTTTGATAATGATTTTACTTTCTTTTTTTAATCGCATTTATAAATTTATATAATTTTTTTTCAATTTTAACCATTTTTCTATTCTGTATTTATTTTTTATCTTATTTTTCAACATAATTTCTCTTTTCATTAAATTTCACTTCATTCCCGTAAAATAAGGGGAATAGAAATTACTTAGATGCTTTTGGTAAAAATAAATTTTATTTCGAAAAAAGAAAAACATAAATACATGTACTCTAGTAGGTGATGTGATCATCTACGAAACTACCACATAAGTCCAAAATTAAGAGATCCCTTATTCTCAAATTGTCAATGGTATTATATCTAGTACTCTACCCACTTGCAGTTTTTATTTATAAATAAGTGTAGTGTACATGTGGATGATATCATAAGCCAATAAATAAATAAGTAGGTAAAAGTCGTAAGTTGCATTGTTCCCTAGTTTAGCAAAGACACAATTTGCTAGCAAAACTAATACGTTAGTGTTCCTTTCACTTTGCTATCAATGAGTTTCGCATCAATGTTAAAGAATATTCTTTCTGTACCTCTCAATACTTCCTTCGTTCCATAATACTTGCTACTGATAGTAACATTTTCCTACACGATATGACTAGGGTCGTCTCAAAGAAATTAGGAGCCTTGTACGAATTTCATAAAATGGGCCTTCCATCTTTTATTTTAAGAATTTTTTAAATAATCAATTGTAACAAATTTGTACTTATTATTAGAAAAAGATTCAGTCTTGCAACAATGTAATTTTGGTAAATTTAACTCATAAGATAAAAATATTTAAGGTAAATAATCAATGATAAATAACATAACGCGAGGTAGAGAAATCAATTAAAAAAATTAGGAACATTGACAAAAAATATACCAATTTATGACGATTGAACACAATATAAACTAATTCGCTTATCTAGCTTATTTCTAAAAATTCTCAAATCTTAAAGATGAAAAATACCAAACATACATTTGTGTTGAAGGTGATAATATAAAAAATGGAATATATTTCAATGTAAACTATTTTTTTAAAATCAAATTAATAACATTTAAAAAAGTATTAATTTGATAATAACTAAATACTACAATTTGTCTTAAAAAAAATGGCAATTAGGGCCCTCTAATGGAAACAAAACCCTCAAGGCCTCAACCAATTAAACAATTGTCAACCTTCATAACCACTCAACAAATAGTGATTGTAATGCTTTTGTTTGTTTACTTTCATTAACTCATATTAGGGCCCCAACTCGTGACCATGGTTGTGACTTGTGAGATGCGACGGAATAGTCCCAAGGTGGCGCGACTATGTTGTACCTTTGTATTTGATTGCTTTAATTCATTGTTGATGTTTGTGATAAAAAAAAAGTTTCTAGAGTGAAATTAAGAATTATTTGGAATAAATAATAAACCTCTTTATATCTCAAATGTGTGCTTTATTTGTTTTACCATTCAAATAGCATTTGTGAAGGATCCTGCTCACAGTTTCTTTGAGTTAGAGAAATTCACTGATGTGGAGCTTCAAAAGGTGACAAAAAAAGATGAAAAGTTTTCACTAACTACTTTGACTGTTGTCTATATGATATATATTATCTACTCCAAAACCTCTTGAAAGTGAAATCGAGACCGATAAGCAAAATGAGACCAAGGAACAAATAAGAGAATGTTGAATATACCGTTGTTGCAGAGTAAACCAACCTAATTGAATCTCAACCAAAGACATTTATGAACTCTGCGTATTGAGGATAGATAACATCATATTAGAGGCATCGCCAAGTCTACCATCATCAGACAATTGTAAAGATTGTCATCAGATGAGACGCTTAGTCTACTCAGCTCCTGTATACAAAAACACACACATTAATGCCAGATTAACTTGAAATCGAGATGCCTTGTTATGAAAACCGTAGATTTCCAAGCAATGAAAAAACGATCACGGTAAAAATACAAAGCAATTAGGTAGTTATTAACATATCAGAATTTGCCAACTCTCACAAGCAAACAATGCCGCTGGGCAGCAAAAAATAGCCCGCTGTAACACGGATACACAACCATTGCCAATCTTTTGGGAAAACAAATCCAGCAAAATGCCCACAACACACTATACGACCATCATAAGAAAATCTACTAATTAAACCCTAATCACACTAACTAAAACATTTACATGTATATGTCAAAGCAAAGATTACTGAAGACCTAGGTCAAAAGAGCACTCCCCATCCCTTGGATTGAGCGCCCCACTCAGAATTAACCTGCCAAAGAGAAAATACAGACTCAATCAATGTAAAAACCAGAAAGTGAATACGATGTATCATGTATGCAAATGGAGGAAGTGTTTGAAGCTAAAGAAAGGACACATACGGTGCTTGTAGTGCCGATATTCAGTTGATAGATGGTATGGCATTAATCTTGAGCAGCAGCAGGAGCCAAAGTCTATGATGCCTGCTTGGACTTTGACCGAGTCGTAACTCTCTCCTGGATAATTTCTGGCTTCTCTAAAACACTTGAAATATCCTCATCTTGTGGCTCTTTTAACTCGCTAGCTGCTTCCTCCTATGGGAAAAATAGATATATAATCAAGCTTCACATAAAAGCATATTTACATAAATAATTAGTGGATTCTCTATTGGAACATTGATTCAAAGTTAGTTTTCTACTAGGAAATATTGCATGAAACTGGTAGAACTTTGGCACATCGAAGTTTATTATTAGGTCGAACATCATCATTACATTTGTTGGAACAAACTTTCTATAGTTGCATCCAACTGGTTACATGATAAACAGGTAAAATTAATCTGTTTTGTTATTTTTTTTTCATTTTTAACTTAAAAAGATTATTACTTCCTCCGTCCCATTATAGTTGGAAAAACTAAGCCAATATGTTATTTTGATCATTTATATATTGAACTATGCACATCTACAAATTATAAAAAGTTAATATTATGAAAGTATGCATTTTGACGATTCAAACAAGATCGTACTTGACTATATTTTTTCTTACACATTAGCCGCAATATATAAATAAGTTTGAACATTGAATAGTGTCAATAACCATAATGTAGCAAGTATTTCAGAACAAAGAAAGTATAAAATTGGAACTAAAAAGTTTGACATTAAGGGATTTTGATTACCAAAAAATTGACCATGGTTTGCTCTAACACATAGCTCACCCCTAAGAATCTAATTTTATATCACTTCCATTATAAACAATGCCTGTCTTACCTATACAAGATGTACCACATATATGAGGAAATCCATGACAAGCAACAAATCAGAACAAAAGCAAAATCAATTTATTAATTGAATTTTTTAGGATAAATGGATAAATTGCTTCTTTAAATATCGTAATTGGTAAGGGAGAGCTTTAAAATACTAGCAGAATTCTGTAGGGCTATCAGGTCTCTTTAGACACTTTTAGTCAAACATGTGGGTAAACACTAGACAGGGCTATTTGTAAGGAAAAATCATACTAGAGAACATCTTAGCTCTTAAAAAGTAAAACCACTTCACCTTACCGATTCATATGATAGGTCGACTACGTAGTAGTACCCACCAAAAAATTATTTAAACATGAGAAATAGTATATATAACTTCACTTGCCATGTAATTTTTTAACAAAAATGCTAAACAGAAAATGGGATGAAATGTGAACCTAATAAAAACAGTTACAGATTAAAGAAAGATATGAGAAGAGAAAAAGCGATGTTAGAGGGGTTTGTAGGGTGAGTAGATAATTTGTTTTGAACACATTAATCGCTAAGTACTCTAAGATATCTCTGTGACTCTGTCATAGCGATGACCACTCATGTTGATTTGTACGGATCTAGCGTAAGGTATTTATCAAAACAGTTACAGATTAAAAAAAGATACGAGAAGTGAAACAACGGTGTCAGAGGGGTTCGTAGGGTGTGTAGATAATTTGTTTAATCGCTAAGTACTCTAAGATATCTCTGTGACTCTGTCATAGCGATGACTACTCATGTTGATTTGTACGGAATCCAGCGTAAGGTAGTCATGGCCCCCAACACACACACAACACACACACAAAGAGTACTTCAAAATTGGCCCAACAGCTGTGAGAGCTGGTTTGTCTTGAGGAACATAAGTATTATATTGTCACAATAAAGAGCATTCATCCCAACACAACAATATTAAAGAAAAAACTAAGTAGACAATTTAAGCTCTTAATCCTCATTCTCTCAGCTTTCTTAACGGAAACAGAATTCATTGCATTCTTGGAAAAAAAAGGATCAAAGTGACAAAACAATGTGCGCATCATGCATTTATGTGCACTAGAAGTGAAGACCACAAATAAAAAAAACAATACCTCATCATTCCTTTTTACATCTCCAACATCCTCCACTATGAGGACTTCCTCTATGAAAGTCTGCTTCTGAATGGCACACCTAAATGTTTCCTCTTCAGATTTCCCAAATTCACTTTGCTCGACCTGGTGTAGACATTTGCAATTTGTCAGTCTACGGATAATTATCAGAGTATGAAAAACAATTTTTTTTCCTTTACTTACACTTTGGGTTGACACACTGATAATGTATTGATCATCAACATCACTTGCCTGCTTCAGTTCCACACTGTACATAGAAGCAAAATGCTTAACATAATGGGCATAAAACAATTAGGAGAAAGAAGCACAAAAATTAAGTCTCACATCCTCTTTTCTTTGAACATATAGTAGTTTAAAGGGCAAAGAGGAGATACCAATGGGGGGTGACATTTTGAAACCCATCAGAGGCATCCGTTACTTTCTGTAGCTTCCTCCTCTTTACTTTCTCATCATTCAGAAGTGCATCGTCAGTCTCAGGACCCGAAGATTGGTCAACTCTTCTTTTTTGGCCAGCACTAACTTCAGATGGTGTGGCAGAGCTTGTGTGCACATCCGTTGTTGCTTCCAGATCTATAAAATCTTCATCAACTGAAGGAACTTCGTGAATCACCTTCGGCTCTTCTACAGCAGTTCCAGCGTTCTGTTTGTTGAGGATTTCCAGTTCTGATCCGATAACACCATCTAAGCTCAGACACTCATTTTCCAATAGTTCCAACTGTCCTTCACCTCCAGGTTGCAAGGATGGTTCCAAGCGCTTCAAGGACACACTCTCTGGCAAAGGTTTAAACAACAACGAAGCACATTTTTTAAGCCAAGAAACAGAAGAGCTAGGTGAATCACTTCCTGTATCTTGTCCATCTTCTATAACAGTGACCTTTTGAGTGGGTTCCAATGAAGGAATGTGTACACAGACTTCAGGAGTAGTCTCTGCACACATCTGCTTTGTTAGGGGGACTATAATTTTATCAGAGTCAATTTTCACATCCTCTAATCTTTTAAGCTGTTCAATTTGACAGTTAATCTTTTCCCTATCTGCATGCAACAGTTCCCTCTGTTCCTTTAGTTTAAATCTTTGCATCTGAAGCTCTTCGATTAAATTCTGTAACTCCGCCCATGCCTTGTCTCTCTCCTCACGATCCGATTTAATTTCCAGCTTCTCAGCTTCAAGCTTCTTTAATGCCATGGCAACATGTTCTTGTTCCTTCATCAGACCTTCCTTTAAGGAACTAATATACTGAAGTTCTCTCTTTTTCTCTTCCTCAAAGGATTTCTCCTTCTCTTTTAAGTAGCTTTCAATATCATCACGCCTTTTGTTGATGCAATCCTCCAATTCTCTCTTTCGACACTCAATCTCTAGCAAGAAATCAGCACGTTCTTGCTGAAATTTGGAAAACCACTCAGAATGCTCATGTTGACTCTCACTTCGAAACGCTTCTCGATCAAGGGCAAGTGCTTCTAAATCATGTTTGTATTGCTCACGAAGAGCCTCTTTCTCCAAGTTCAAGCTATCACGTTCATCTTTGAGAAACTTGGAAATAGCAAGTCTTTCCCCAGCTATTCGTTCTTCTTCCCTTCGCAGTTCCTCCCTTTTCTCATCAATAACTTCCCATTCTGTCTCAAACTTCGCCTGTTCAACCTTCAATTTTTCAGCCTCAGCCTCAAGGTGCGATTTCTGAGCTCTTATTGTATCAATTTCCTCTTTCAATTTTGTTTCTAAAATCAGAAGTTCATTAGATTCACTTGTCATGAGCTCCAACCTTTTTTTTCCCTCAGCAATTTGCTTCTTCTCTTCTTCGAAACAAAGCAAAGATTTCTCTAAGTCAATCTTCACTTTATCAATTTCTTCCCTTTCTTTTTGCAAAGTGATTTTCATTTGCTCAACCTCATTCTCAGACTTGTGGAGAAGGCTCTCCTTTTCTTTAACAGCCTTTAAATTCTCAGCTAAATCTTTACCCTTGTCTGCTATCACCCTAGCCTGCACCTCCAAATCTTGCTCCTTCTCTAGTATATACTCCTCTCGGTGTTTGAGATCCAACTCACTCAACTCCCAAATCCTTTTCTTTGACTCGATTTCATCCTCTACAAGTTTTTGTTTTACCATCAGCTCAGCTTCAAATTCTTCTTTTCTGCGTCTTAAGGCATTTTCCTGTTCAGCTATATATTTTTGGACCTCACTCTGCGTCCAAAAAACATTCTCATTAAAAAATGTCGAATGATATCTCATGATTAGAAGTTCCATACTAGATAAAATATAGATAGAAAAGCAACATACATGTTCCTTGCTTGCAACTTTTTCTTGTGAAACAAGCAAGTCTTTCTCTCTTTTATTCAACAGAATCTCCTTTTCAATAACAGCCTGTCAGCAAAAATGGGGAAATCATAAGTGCAAGGGTGTTCATGTATAAAAAACATAGAGTAAAAGGGTAATACAAACAAACACAAAAGAAAAAAGGCAAAGGGTCAAAAAAAGTATAGACCTTCTCTCTTTCATCAAGTGAAACTGCATTTAGCTCCAAATTAGATTTTTGCTCCTTTAAGATTTTCCATTCAGAAGCAAGATTCTCTTTCTGATCCTCAAGCTCTTTCTCATTCCTTCTCAGTGTTCGAGATTTTATAAGAAAATCAGCTTCTCTCTGATTTAGCAAAGCTTGACCATCAAGTACTTTGTTTTGTGCCTCACTCAAAACTTTCTGCCTTTCTGTCAATGATTGTCTTTCTAACATAATTTCTTTCTCCTTAGCATCACAACTGAAAAAAGGAAACGAATTCAATAAAACATTAGCAACTCCCTTAACAAACATACTTTAAGCAAACTTTGAACATTTGACAAGCGAACTCAGTAAATACCAAATGAATTAAACTTCAAAGTTACAATTTTAAAAGCAAAGGGTTGACCGTCAAAGTTCAAAATTCCTCTAGTGGGCAAGGGAACACATTTTTTACTAGAACTACACAAGTCACCACAAGGAATGGTCAAGGTTCAGAACTAATAGGGCCTAACCAGACATAGATTTGAAACGAGTTTTTTGCTAGACTCAAATCCAAGCACGGATCCATGGGGTCTAAAAAATTTGGACAATGATTCGAATCCATAGGATCTGGTTAGTCTTTGGTCTAGGATCCAAATTTGGGTCCCAAACAATTTTTATTTTTGCATATGAAATTTATCAAATTAATTTTTCAATAATGTCCCTTATCTTGTTGGGCTCAAAGATTTATGATTATTGGGTTTTGGATCATAATGGACTATACTAATATGACTTGTTAAATCATATGCGCGTTATTTATATGACGATGCACATGATGTTTGTTAGCAAGGATTAATCAGAAACAACGTCTTTGTTAGTTTATTGCGTACAATCGACCTCAAAAACCTCACTTTAAGTTTGGGAACCATAATTTCATCTGGAAATTTGGAATTGGCTCAAATTTATTGTCCGGCAAATCAAAAATTTCAAATTTGGATTTGAATCAAATTTCACCATTGTTTTTAAAGTAGTTAAAAGTTGAGAATTTGAGAATGACTACCCAGACCTTGTCATTCTTAAATTCTTCATTTATGATTTCATAAATGAAATACATAATTAGAAATGAAATCCTTGTTTCTAAACATTACATTAGAGTAATGTAATCTAAAGTAGATTTTCCTAATGTTGATGCAATAGTCGAATGCATCACATCTTACAAAATTCAAGTTACACACAATATCAAATTCATCAAGCCTTTCAACCTTTTGATTTGACATATAACACAAATTATAATAAGCAACATTCAAGATACACCTTCCAACTTTCAATCTACAAAACAGATCAAGTTTCAAAATCCACAACCAAACAAAAAAGAACAAATTAAATAGGAAAAATTGTCGGAAATAATCTCATCTATTGACGAACCATTGTGATAATCCATACTGCGATTATTTATGAATAATCCCATCTTTTCACTATTTTGTCTTGTGGCACCCCTTAAGACTGAGTAACCGGCTAATGCAGGTTACCATTTACCATTTTCCTCTTCATCTCCTTTATTTCATCTTCAGGACATTTAAAGTCATTTTCAAACCATCTTCAATCTAAACTTCGCTCTTTCCATCTTCAAATTCCTCTCCTTCCATATTCAAATTCTTGTTGCATCTATGTCGATTTCTTCCCCCTCATTTCCAATTTCAGATTCCTCCACCTTCATCCACCTGCTCTGCTTTTTTTACAAAAACTAAGGTTCGTGGACTACTGAACCGTGGGTTCTGAACTTTGGGCTGCTGATTTGTTTCCATCAAAATAGTAAGTTATTTCCTTTTAATCTTTGATAGTTTAATCTTTTCATTGTTCTAGTAGAATCAAATTGGTAATCAATTTCAATAATGTGTTGCATGTTTAGGTTAATGATTTTCAAAAATTACAGTGACGTTTTGGTATTGGGGTGAAGAAGGTAGGTGAAGAAGAACAAAAATGAAGAAAGTAAGTGAAGAAGAAAGAACAATAAGAATGAACAAAGTTAGGGTTAAGGAAGAAGATGGGTGAACAAGATGAAGACATATAAAGGAAGGAGAAGACCACCTGCTATGGCTACTTTGTAACCTGCATTAGCCGGTTACTTTTTTCTAGGGGGTGCTACGAGCAAAAGTAGTGGAAAGATGGGATTATTCATAAATAATCGATAATACGGATTATTCATAGCGGTTCGTCAATAGATGAGATTATTCTCTACAATTTTTCCAATTAAATAATCACGTTTCAATTTAAACAAAAAATTCTATATTAAATAAACAAGTTTAGTGGATGCACGAAAATGTTATCAAGTCAATGTAGGAACATTGAACTAATATTAATTATCCAATTATATAAGTATTCAAAAAAATTAATCACTAGATGGTATTAAGTAGTGTAATGAAATTAAGATCAAGCAATCAAGTTATGAAAGCAATTTGCGATGAGTTTCTTTTAGATCTAAGGGTTGAGTTTAGATGGATTTGGGTCTACAAAACATGGACTCGAACCCTAACTTAGAACTCAGATTCCATAAGGACAAAAAGGGCCAAAACACTCAAATTAAGATTGAATCTTAGGTCTAGAAGCATGGGTCCAAGACTTGTACCCATCTCTAGCCACCACCCCACAAAAGGTAAAGATGACAAGATATGCTTTGTTGTTCAACTAAAAAGAAACTCAAAACACTTAAGGTTTGCTCTATAATGTTTTTAACTTTCAGCTTTTGAATTTTACAAAACAAAAACCTATTTGGTTTTGGTTTTGTACAGGTTCCCAAACAAGTTTCAAAACATCGATAAAATTGACCGACACGAAACATACAAGTATAGCTAAAAGTAATAAAAATTACCAACTGTTCATTATGAAAGATTGAACCCAAATTAAAAATGTAATTTCAGCCCGAGTTTTAAGATATGTAAGGCACAACAAAGCTCATAAGGGTCCTAAAGTCAAACTGCATGCTTGTCGTAGGCGAGGTGCACTTTTTTCTCACAAGCTTATAATACAAATTAAAAGCATATGTGTCATGAAGGGCTAGGAAGGGTATTATAGGAATTAAGTATTAAATAATAATTAGAAATTAGTTAAAAGGTAGAGATAAATAGTATAAATAGAGGGGAAGGAAAGGGAATTAGGATTCATTCAAGTAATAGTTTTAAGAGGAGTTTTAATACTCATTAGGAGAGAACAAGCCTCTCGAAAGCTTGTGTTCTATCTTTTGTAATCGTTCTTTGTTTACATTCAATCTTTCCATATGCGTTTACATTTTACATACAAATTATTACATTCTTTACATTTTTTGTTCAATCTTTAGTAATTTCATCGAATGGCCAAGCTAGTCCATGACAATTTGATATTAAAAACAATATATTGTATATACTATAATTGAATAAAAAACTAAAGTATTCATTATGATTGCACTAAACCACTAATATTAAGTAAAATGGGACAATAGGGTACTAAACCCACATTCTAAAGCACTATACTATGTTTAATTGTTATCACTAAGATATCAAAGATAACAACCCAAAAGATTAGAGTCGACTATGTGAATCATCCCAATGTACTCTTCTTCTCCATTCATTTTGATTTACCACACTAGTCCTCCGAGTCATCTTTGATCTTGCTCACGTTCTTTTTAAGTCTCCCAATCTCCAACTTTCTATCTTCTTCACTGATTCACCAATACTCCTTTGCACATGCTCAAACTATCTTAAGCGATTCTCTATCACCCTTTCCTAAATATTTGCAACTTCTAAACCCTTTCTCTAATCAACATTTCAAATTTTATTTCTCGAGGAATGCTCACTCGTCCAAAGAAGCATTTATATTTTTGGTACTCCCATCATGCTACTATATTCCTTTCTAAAAGCCAAACATTCTAATTCATAAAATTGCGTTGATCTAATGGTCATTCAATAGCTTTAAAGACACATCTCGATCACATAAGTCACATCTTGTTGGATGTCCACATTGTTCAGATATATGGAACTAAGGTATTTAAAATATCCACTTTATGTACTTTTGTCTTGCTTTGACATATTTGAAATTTTATAACTCCAAGTCTTGTTTCCATCTTTCTAACTTAGCATTTACCCCTTCCATGGTCTCATCTAGCAAAAGGTCCAAAACAATGTCATCTACAAGCATTCACCAAGACATGTCTCCTTGAATCTATTGAGTTATCACACCTAGGACAACAACAAAAAGAGAAGGGCTAAGGGTTGAACCATGATGAAGGCTAATTGCGATTGGAAAATCCTATGTTGCCATTTGAAATGTCCTAACATTCGTCTTTACTTCTCAATATATAATTTGCACCGTCTTTATGCATTTCTTGAGAATACCCTTTATTGTCATTGGCAACCAAAGTAATTCTTTTGGTATCTTGTCGAGTTGTCCCAACCTCAGTTTATAATTATGAAGCTAACTTTAACAAGAAAGGAAAATCTATAAACTAGGGAGTACGTAGTATAGTAATTATGGTTAACAATTCATGGTTCAGCGGGATTATTTTTTGGAGTTTTCAAAAATTGAATGGAATAGAAATGTCATCAATCATCATTTACCCACATTGTTGGATCTTATATGAGACACTAGTTTACCACCCATTGCCAAAAAAAGACGCATTGATATAATTAAGACAAGAAAAATCATTTTACTTAAGACATATCAAGCATCAAAAAAAATCATAAAACCTACAATGAAAATGAACAAGGATGAAGAGTTCATTGCAAATAACGCAAGCGCTAATGTCAAATAATAAACACAATTCTAGTATGTCTTAATTAAAATCAATCAACTAACCATACTCCAACCATTTTTGAAAGTTGAAACCATTGACAATAAAGCAATGGAGTTGTGCAATAAATTCAAAGTGTTAATTAAATTTGATATGCACTAAATTAGGAATGAAAAACAAGAAAATGAAGATAACAGCACATATAATACAATTTTCCTAGATAATGTATAAACCCTAAGTCTATATTAAGGATAATAGAACCAAAAATGACTTTGAGCTAGGGAATCAAGCTAAGACAAAAAAAATTAAGAGAAGGAAGATATAACTTCATTAATAAAAGATATATACTTAACAAAAATCCTCTTAATCACAACAAGGTGTGTTCTCAATCACTCCTTTTAAGTAAAGACTAATATTTGAGCTCTTCATATCAGCCTCAACCCCTTTGACCCAAACACGACTCAACCTAAAGCCAAAATGACATTTACATAGAATCAAATTGAATTTGACATGCTAAATAAGCAAAACAATCTCTATTTTCGATGGGCATAAGAGTTATAATTCTTTTCTTATTATAATAATTTCTTCTCACTTTGTATCACTTATTTACACCTTTTCATGGTGGTGTAAATATTAATTTGTAGTTGGTGATTAGGTGAATAAGACAGATAAAAAATGGGTTAAATAGAAAAACTGAATGTGATTAAAAGAGAGAATAAATATGTGGATGAGATTCAAAGAAAATTGTGGATGAAATAAAAGACTTGAGGATGAAATACAAGAAAATTGTAGTGGATATTATCAAAAGAGATAAGGATGAAAAATAAGTGCAACTACAAAAAAATAGAGTACACACTATATAGGAAGGAGTATTAAAATGGCTAATTGAATCATGTACATTAATTATTTATTTGAAGTTGCATATGACACAAACAAGTAATCAAAAATAACCTCTTTGTAAAGGTGTATGTCTAACCTCCCCAAACACTCCACCAAACGCTGCCTAAGTGGAAGTTGGTATATGACATTGGGGCTACAAAATAGAATGTTAGCGACGCAAATAAAAAACTGGATGCACCCATTTGAAATTTTAGACCCAAAATTGAACACCTCTTAAAAAGTATCCTAAAGTCCCAGTAATAATTACCAAAACTTAAAAATTAGGAACCAGATGCTTTTGACTAGAACAGGGAAGTCAGTTGATAAACATTACTCCACTAAGATTAATGTAAAAGATCAGAAAAACGCACTCAGACTTGAAAGATGCCATTCGCCGACGAAGATCATCTTCACGGGCTTCCACTTCCTGAAGTTTTCTTTCAGCAGCACGTTCACTTCTCCTTGCTTGATCTCGCAACGATTCGGCAGAGCGAAGTTTAGCCTCAGCCTCAATAAACTTCCCCTGAGCATCTTCAATCATAGTACGAGCTTCATTAATTTTACACTCTGCTGTAACTTTCACCTCAGCACACTCAGTACGCATTTCATGCAAGGCTTTTTCAAGCTGTCAGAAACAATTTTAGTCCTTAGTACAAATGCTGTGACCACCAACATATACACTAAACAATATGGATGTTATCCCGTATAAAAAAGTAGATTAGTTGGGGTTAAACTTACATTTACCACGCATTCCTTTTCTACTCCTAAGGCCTTCTTGAGGTTATCTTCTCGCTTTCTCGCTTCAACTAAAGCTGATGTCAATGCCGATTGGTCACGCATATGTTTTACTTCAATAGATTCAACAGAAAATCTAGATTCCTCGTACTTGGAAGCGTAATCCTTCTTTTCCAAAATAAGAAGCCCCATGTTGTGTTGAAGCTCATAAATCTACAAAGAGTCATTCAATTACACCATCTAGAATAATAATACCACCAGCATTGTGTTAAAAATCATAAATTTACAAGGAATTACACATATTAGGTCATCTAAAAATATAATAATGTCATCAGACATTTAACACAATGCCAGCAGCCACCATATAGTACCAAGGACCTTGTCAAGTAGTTCTCCGTAAGACCGTAACTAAATTACACTAAATTTTCATTTAATTTTTCATCATTTAGTACCAATGACCAAACAATCCATATTAAAAACATTTACTCCATAGAAAACCCTATGGAAATAGCAAAATAGACGGAAACGGCATCCAATCACTAGCAAAAATGAAACTCAAGATGCAAAAAATAAAAAACCTGATAGCATAACTTAGCCAAAACCATTTATATCTAGTTAATACAATCCAATTGCAACATGCGTAACATTTTTTCTTCAAAAAAAATTCATTTTTAACGATTGGAGCATAATCAAGATCCAAACACACAAATAACACCAAATTACGCGTGGAAACCAACTTCAAGAATCACAATTATCATAAAACATAATAATCACTCACTACAAAATCTAAAATAAACTGAAAAAATCAAAAAAAAAATAAAAAAATAAATGTGACGAACCTCAGCTTCAAGCTTCGCAATATAAGCTATAAGAGCAGCTTTATCTCTCCGACGAATAGAATCTTCGTCAAAGCCGGCATCACGAAGACGTTTCCAGATCCCGTCATCGGAGAAAAGAGTACGACCGTTAGTCGACGGAGTACTAGAAACGTCTAGAATCCTTGATCCTGGAGTTATGTTTATCGGCCTAAGTGTTGTCGGAGTCGCCGGAATCCGAGGACTCGCCATGGATTTACTCAAAGAAGAAAAAAAAACGCGAAACCCTAAAAGAAGAAAAGATTCCTTCAATTCAACTGTTACTTTTATGTGTGTTTTTCCTTTCTTGAAGATGATGATAATTGAACAGATACAAGGAGAGAGAAGGAAAGGAAGTGGTTTACTGCTTTTGCTTTAGCGAAGTAAAAGTATTTTACTGTTGGAAGAGAAGAGAATAAGACGGCGTCGTATTGGTGATTACTGGTAATTTTTGGTTTTATTTTTTTGTTACCCCGCCTTTTGGAACGTGTTTAGTGGTGGGAGTTGAATTTTTTGAAATTTAAAATGATGATTTAGTGGTTAATTATAAGTGTTTTGACTAAACAGACTGAGATATGTTCAATTTTCTGTATTTAATTATGCTCATTTATGGAAGCTTTCTTTATTGCTGATGGAAGGTGTCTTCACTTTTCTAAAAATTGCTCCTTGACCAAATCATCTTCATATACTCCTAACAAAAAATATTTTTTCCGTCCTGTCTCACTTTTTATTTTAGGGTGTTTTATTTGTTACTCTCATAAAGAATTTTTTTATTAATATCACAGATTTTGGACAAAAATAACACTACTCATCCTTATTTTAATATTTTAATAATTTAATAATGCTTCTTATCTCATATATTTTTCACTAATTTCATTTTAACATTTTTATATTTCTTATAGTCTTTACATGTTTCCCACAAACTTTATAAAAATATTTTTTTTATTAGTTGTGGTACCCATATTTTTCAACTAACTTACTTTGAAATTTTTTTATATATTTATAATCTCTATTTTTCCTTTTACATTCAATAAAATAATATCTGCACTATCTGAATTATTCTGTTTTTCTTAATTTTTATAAACATATTTTATAGGAACTTCACTAGGAACAGAGAGAGTATATTTTTTTCTTTTCCACCCAATTTTTCGTACTTTTCTTTTAGTTCGTCTCAATAAATTTATCACATTCTATTTTTGAAAATGTCTTCTATCTTTTTACTTTTTTTATTCTCAATTATTTCTAGACTAACTTAATTTATGGTGCAAATGCATGAAATATCTAAATTTTTAATTATTATTATCAGTTTTTTAAGTAAACCAATTTGATAGTATTCAATATACATACATAATAGTTAACTCAAAAAAAAATATACATACATAATAGAAAATCTTTTTATATTATTGTGAAAAGTAAATTACTTAATATTAATTAAATGAGAACAATATATTTGCTCATTTTGTTGAATATTTGTCCTTTTACCCCTAAGATGACAAATGCTATTGAAATTAACTGATTTAATATATTATGTTGAAGATACTCCGTTATTGTAACGCAATATATATTCAATTTTTAATCTTCATGTATTTAACACTACGGTTACAAATTAAGTCTTAAGATAGGTATTTTAAGCCTTGAATTTGACGGTTATATAAATTTTAAAAAAATTATTGGACTGTCTGTACAAATCGTACGGGTGGGACGACCACATACAAAAATTTGTGAGCTAATAAAGGTGAAAGAATTAATGTTGAGTTAAAAATTCAAATCCATTACCGCATATTTAGTCTCTCTTTTTTCTAGCCAATCAAATTAAACGTCAAAAGTTGTACATAATTCTATCACAATTCATATTGTTGGTATGCTTGTCATCCTTTTATCGAATAATATTGAATGATTGTTGTCTTCTCTATTCAATGACTCTTGTTTTCTTTGTCAAAAGCTAAAATGTTAACCAAGCTATATGGCATCACAAATTATCTCCTCAATTCCTTAACTCTAAACTACAAGCCAAATACTTGTTGCCAAATTTCTCAGTTTATTATTGAAGCTGCTACCACAAATCCTCACTAGATATAAGCAATATATACAACAATTCTAATTATTATTAGTAAAGTTGCTTTGAAGTATCAAGTTCTCATCACTGATATCGTTCTCGGCAAGTGAATTCATTTGCTTCATTTCTAACGTATGGTGGTGTCTTGCCGTATCAGACGCCAAGGTGAAATGAAGAAAGTGGCGTTTTTAGGATCGGTTTCTTACTCTACATACTGAAAGCCGAGCCCCTGCTCTTGTGTTTGTCGTAATCATTGATCCAACCTCGAATCAACTGGATCTCAGATGTCCGCTGTTTTATCAGCCAATCAGGATCTTCCGGGGTTGATACTCGCAAATCTAGGTGATGAGCTCCTACATCACAATTGTAATACAATAAGCGTTTACTTAACATAACCGAATCAAGTAACGACTGTATTCTTGTAGACAGAAATTGGAAGTTACAAAGTTCGCAGACAGAACACACTAACATGTTACTGAATCATAAGTCACAAGAGTTGAAAATAATCAATAGAATTCATGATGTGAAAACAAGGCCATATCGCACTGCGTTAGCCGCGTTGTAAAGGTTTTTAAAAACGACGAATTGATATTTCCCGCCTTGTAAAGGGGTAAAAAATAGCGTTTTGGGCCGTATCAACGGATATCTTTTGGTTTGAACAGACATTTAGGCGTTATGATACATGCATCACTCCCATTACAGCATCACCGTTTTGTTAACGCAATCGCGGCCGTTACCACATTTTTACTCTATGAATTAGAAGACAAATTAGGAAATACGGTACCTTCTTCAGTAACAAGAGCAACTAGAGTTTCGGATACATTTTGCAGAACACTGCAAGTTCAGAATAGTCATTATTAGATGAAAAGTCAACGAGAATAATACATAGGCGTAATGGTCAATGGATGAAGTTACCTGCCACCACTCCAAGGATCCAATAATCCATTAGAAAAAATTATGTTACTCCCACTTGTTTTCCAGGTATTTTTAAAATCCTTCATTGTGCAGATAACAGGAATCAATCAAGACTCAATACAGAATGAATCAAAAGTTCTATGCAGCCATAGACATAAAATATAAATTGAATCAAATGACTTGGAATGAGTATTTGAAGCATTTCTAAAGCAGTGCAGGAAGATTTTGTTATTCATGAAAGCAGAAACTGAAAGTTAGCTGACAGTTGTAAGAGTACAAAACATAGATCATATTTCGATACCTCCTTGAATTTTCTTTGTGTTGTTTTAGTGACAATTATATACATTAAGGATGATGTTTATAGATGGTAAATGCAACTAAAACAGTAATACTAAACAACATTTCATCACATGGTAGATAAGATACAAAGTCGTCATCATCATCATACATAGTGTATCAGTGTATCCCGTTCATAGAAGTAACGTACACAGTTATACTAGCAATTATACATAATGCAAAGACATTGTGTGGTGAAGTATCCAGCAACAGCAGCCACGACAACAAAAATGCCAAAACCTTGCTCCCAAAAGATAGGGTCGACAACATAAAACTAGTTAATCATTTCAAGTGGTTGTCCACATGCATTCTTCTTCTACGTTCATTTTGATTTTTCTACCATCTCAACTTGTAACTAGTAAGTCTGAATCCTTACATCCCTTTCCACTCCTGCCCTCCAGGTCATCTTCGTTCTTCCTCTCCCTCTTTTTAAGTCCCACGAGTTCCTTGCCGATTTATTAATACCCCGTCGTAGCACATGCCAAACCATCTTATACATTAACTTTCATCTTTTCCTCGATATCTGCAACTCCTAAGCTCTTTTTTATATCTTTGTTTCGAATTATATCCCTCAAGGTATGCCCATTCAATCCACCGAAGCAACTAGTTAAAAAACTAGCAAAATCACAGCTAGGTGCTCACGGACAATTCCCAGAAGCTCTATCATCTTACTTAAGTTACAATAATCCTAGTCAAAACATGCAAAGCTTAACATGCAAAACCAACTTTTTCCGGTCAAATACTGTTAAACTAATCCCTCCAACGCACTATCACAAACTGCGGAAAAAACATTTAAGCGGAGGAGGGAATAATGAATAAAGACACCACAAACCAATACTGGCATCACAAATACTTCACTGACAATTACGTAGAAAACAATTGTGCTGTTCAGAGTAACTAAGAAATCAATAAGCATCTTACATGTCCACCAAACTCGGTGGTTATCCATCTGCCTCGTGGCTTTACTCCATACGATCTCCAACAACGTTCTTGTTCATAGGTGTAATTGAATTGAAATAATGGAAACATGCTCTTATTGGGGTCACTAGACATTGGCATTACCATCTCAGTACATGCCTACATAGCAGGAAACGATTGATCATTAGATATACTGAAAGCACATTATGCCAAATTAATTTTTAGTTGACCAAGTAAATGTTTTTACTGCATTAGCTTGTTTTCTCTATTATTCTGAGTTACGGTAAATTTCTAATGTAAAAGAGGATTGGACACAGCACCTGCCATTGCCAACCACTCATCCCATGAGGATCATCATCCAGTTTAAAGCACTCAACAGTCCCACTGTAGTTATAATAAACACTAACTCCATAAAATATCCGATCCAGAATACTGGTACCATCCGCAGCACTATCCATTCTTCTGCAGACCTAAAATGCAAAAACCGACAATGAATTACATTAGGAAAAATTGATTAATAATTCAACCTTTCACCCATCCGGTGTGAATAATCTCATCTTTGGATTATTTTTTAACAATCAAACCTTTGTCATACATTTGCCTACAGCATACCATATTACTAATAATAGAAAATACTAGGGTATGCTACCAGCAAACTAAAACAATGGTTGAACGAACTAAGGGCAAATGTTAAAATTATTAGGAAATATTCTATAGGTGGGATTATTCACAGCGGACGAGCAAAAAATTGGATTACTAATGTCAATTTTTCCATTACAATATTAAATAATATGCGCATGAGAGGAACAATGTGCAGGGGTAAATTTTTCTCTCAAGAAGCACCAAAACCATAGTAAAAATTCTAGGCCGAAGTCTTTGTTTCTTTTTAACAAGAAAAGGCATAAAGTGCAAAGCAATGAGCAGAGCTACTACTCACATTTTGAAGAAAATTTCTCAGAATCAGATGTGCTACTGATGGTGAACGGCAGCAATATTTGTCCTAAGCGCACATTCTATGCATCCAAACTAGTGGTGCTTCCGAAGTACAAAAATATGCCAGTTAAGTCGACATCAAAAATCTGGGTTAATACAATTAGTTCACAGGAACCAAACCCCAAGTTGAAGAAAAAACATACATTCCACAAATATATCCATATAACCAAAACCAGTTCTTGTTAAGAAAAAATTATTTCTAATGAAAACCTTATATTATAACAGCATATACTCCTCTATCCCCTTTTAGTTCCCTAGCCCGCAAAAGCTCACTCCAAAATTCACGCGTTTGTGTGTGGGGTGAGTGGGGGAAGGGAGGGGGGAATTCATGAGTATGCATTTAAGCCGAAATTATTCGAACGCAATAGAGGTCTAGATGTCTAACAACAAAACGTAAACTTCCAAAGATATTGCACATTAGATTAGCTTTCATAGAGCTTCAAGCATTTCTGCCCCGAAAAAAAAATTACCTGGCTTGCGAACATCTAACTTCTCAAAGTCTGATAACAAACAGCTATAGTGACAGATTCATATGTAAGAAATACAGTTTTTAAACTAGCGTGGAGAGAAAGCATGCAGCAGACTAACCTCTCTGATTGGGTGTCCCGGCAAAGGCATCAAGAAGTCTGAAGGGTATGGGTAGTCTACCATGGCTAAATAACTATAAGCTGATGATAACCAGTCAGACAGATCTTGAGTAGTCTTCAATTCCCTATCTCAATCCAACATTGACAGTCGATGAGCAAAGAGCAAATATCACACTAGGAAAAATAAAGAACAAAGCCGTTCTGATACATACCCGCAAAGACGGAATGTTTTGGCGAGCTGGCTTAGGCCATCTACATTCTCACCAACAGATTCTAGTTCATCCCACGACTTCTTTATTGTATCGAAACAGCTAGTACTTTCACGCTACACGGAGGGAACAATGTGTCAGAAAAATGAAAATAGATTCATTTTACCCGTAAGTCGTAACTAAAAAATTGAAAAAGGAAAAGGCTACAGACTCTAAAATCGTTGGAGACGATGTTATAAAATGTCTCGGGTGGCACGATATCTTCAAATTGAAGTATTGGTGCAGAAGATGCAAGTGCGCCAGCCGTGAGATGAGGATACTTGAGCCTCATCCATGCAGCTAACACTGTTCCATACATTTACAGATATAAGCGGCTTGTATACATTCTTTTCCTACACTAAAAGTATTTCTATTCAAAATGTAAGTAAAATAGGAATACTTAATGAAAATCAGCACAGAAAAAGGGATCAGTATTATACTTCCACCATATGATCCACCAAATAATACAACAGGACAATCCTCAGCAGATAAATTACGCTTCAATTCCCTGAGCAATACAGCATAATCGCCAATCGCCTGTTCTGCTGTAAGATATGCCAATGTGGTGTTATCTTTGTAGGCTTCCTCTTTGCTTCCATAAGGCATCGATTCTCCATAATAACGATGCTGCCACAACAACATGCCAGGAATCACTTGTATTAATCATAAAAGCTTCACAACCAGAACATAAGTACATGAGCTACATGACCAAGAAAACTACTAGCAAACAACGGCTAGAAGCCTACAACCCAAGTAATTCCATATGAGTCTCTTGTAAAACAATTAAACTAATTAATAAGCCTTCACTGATCAGATTTTTCTAATTTGGGAACAAATTTAACGATTCACAATAACAATTTATATTTCAGCTATACAAATTTATCTAAGTTGTGTTACGATTAGCACACCTATGCCAAAGACAATATGCAATAAGAAGACCATGAGTACAGTTGAAAAAACAATAATTTCTCAAAATACGTCATTACAAGTGTGAACCAAATTCAATTTACACCAACAATAATTTAGACTAAAGTTTTTACAATATTCCAAATCTGATGAACACCTACATCAATTCCAATGAGTTCAACAAGTTCAGATATTACTTCGTACAAACTACAAACCTTTAAGCCCAAGCACTCCTTTCATTCCAAAACAAAATTTTTTTACGGTAATGCACAATTGCACATAATACTATCAACTATGTTGCTAATTTTAACTAGAGAAGGTCATCTGCATAGGTTATGCTGTTGGTGACTGCATTTCTTCAAGCTTAACAATTACTAATCGCATTGGCCTTTTCCATTGACATTTCATGTAATACCCCTTATCCAAATCTAGCTGTTCATATTGATAGTTAACTTGTAACTTAAAAAGGTTTAACAATAATACAGATAAGGGAATAATCAATGGAGTTCACATTGAAGGACTATCACTATGTTTGGATAACAACTTCGGAGATATGAAAGGAAAGGAAGGGGAAGGGAGGGAAGGGATATGAAGGAAAGTAACTCTTGTTTGTTTAGAAGAGAAAGGAAAGGTAAAGGGAAAGGAAAGGAGATAAGAGTTTTTCCTTTTAATCTTTCCAACTTTAGAAAGATTCATACATTAACAAAAATCATTCATACATTTCCTCCAAATCTCTCTCTCCTCCCATTTTGTCCTCCCATTTTGTTATCCGAACAAGGAATCCATCATCCCACCAAATCTCTGACCTTCATTTTCGTCAATTTCCTTCCATCCATACGCACCCTATGTGTTTCCACTTTCCATTTTTTTTCCGAAAAAAGTGGATACATGATTACAATAAAATTCAAAAATGGAGATTGTTCACTTCCTAAAAAAATCTTTTCTAACTCTATTTTCCATCTCTTCATATAGTTATAAAAAGAAATAACAGCATCACATTGCTGCAAACAAGATGTGCATATCAATACCTAAGACTCATTGCACTTAATAAAGAGTTTGCTTCTTGTAAACTTGGGATTCAAAATAGCCCCTATTTTCCCATTAATGCATTTTCAATCACAATAGAAAACGCAAACATGTTTACACCCATTTGCATGCCGATAAATTTGTTATTAGGATTGTACATAACAAGACCCGCATAAGAGGAGAGTTGGCTGACAGGCCTGACACAAATCTGATGAGTTTCCATCCTAAAATTAATTGGTAATATGAGGAGTAGCCTATGCTTAAATGTAAGTCAACCCCTCTTCCACGTGAGATCCTCAGTTATTATTCCAACTGATAAGTGCAATTATTTGCGCTTATCCACGCTATTTTTACGCTTCTTATGTGAAGTTTTAGTGGAGTTTAGGTAGGATATTAGCGGTTTTATGTAATTTTGGTCTCATAAGCTTTGAATTGTGTTTTACTCCCTCCGTTCCTTTTTGTTCTTCACATTTACTTTTTGCACAGTTTTCAAAGCAACTTTCGAGCCTAAATATCTCTAAATACGCATTATAAAAAATTATAAAAAAATATGATAAAAAAGTATACATTAAGACGAATCTAAGGAGATCTCATATGGATATATTTTATCATCTATAAATGTCTTAAAAATCTTAATCAAATTTCTCTCTCCAAAAATGGAATATTCTAAACGGGAAGAACAAAAAAGAACGGAGGGAGTACGTAATATATGATGCGAAATTGGAGTTTTTTTATTAGGTTATGGAGTTATAAGAGGGTGAAGGCATGGAGAAATGGCCTAAGACCCCTAAGTGAGTGAAGAAATCATGCCGGAAGACCCATAAGAAGTGAAGCAACGAGCCGTAGCTAAGTGCCAAACATTGCAAGACCCGCCGCAAGCTAACTGGTGTCCAGAAGCAAAGCGACGAGTCGAGCAACGACTCGTCGCTCATGTACTGACTTGAGTATTCTTCCAGAGCCAGAGCGACGACTCGCCACACCACATGCGATGAGTCGTTACATCTTCACTGACTTGGTCCATGTTTTCCGGGAGAAAAGCGACGATTCGTCGCTCCGTCGTTGAGGTCCACTCCCTGAGGCTATGCGACAACTCGTCACACCCAATGTGGCGAGTCGGGGCTTTTCTGTCAGAGGGCAGTTTGGCGGTTTTCTTCCTAATTTTTGGAACCACTATTTAAAGTGGCAGTTTTTTTAGGCAATAATTCAGTTTTTAGTTTTAATTTTTCTGTAAAATTTTTTTTGGTTCTTAGAGTAGTTTCCATTGAAGTTTCATTTGTTGAACACCATTGTTGCACTCGAATTCTCGCATTTTCATTCTCCGGATTTGTAAGTTTTCTTGCTTTATTGTTTTGTCTTTCATCTTTATTCATCATTTACTACATGTTTTTCATCAATATGCATAGGGAGTAGTTTTTTTATCTAGGGTTAGGGCATAATCCCTAATTCGAAGCACGGACTGATATTTTATCGATTGATTGTGTGTGATTTGTTTCTATGATTGAACCTGCGCTTAATGAGTCTCAATTTAAACATCTTTATTAACCTTTCCAATAAAACGGAAGTTTGAGATTAGGATTAATTAAGGATTGAGATATATTTAAGTTAAATTCCTTCTAATTTAACTAATAGAACGGAAGTTTGATGATTAATACTAGTTGGTCTTAAATCGATATTAATCAATAGAGCGGAAGCTTGAGATTAATTATATCACGTTCAATTTTGCCGATGACTCAATTTCATACAAATGAGAGTAATTGATTCTCATGTTAGAATTAGGTGACGCCCGACGCCCTAGAGTTTGTCATATCATCGTTTATCCCCATATTATTATCATCCTTGCATTAGTTTCTTGCATAGTAGCATTAGTTTTCAACCCACATCATTAGTTTACCCGTGTCTTGTAATCATAAGGCATACAATTTGAATTAGCTTGCCTCCTCGTGTTCGACGCGTATCTACACGTACACCGTGCGCTTGCGGTACATAAAATTTGTCCAGTCACCGACACATACATGACATCTTAAATGGTACGGACTTAAAAATCCAAATCCAAATCAATTATATTTTCAAGCAATAAAAACATATTTAGGTAAAGACAATAAATGCATCTATACCACAGACAATTACCACTACAAACTTTCTTTTCGGTCGCAGGTATAGGTGTTCATTCGGGTGATCGGGTCGGTTTCGGACGGGTGTCATTCGATTCGGTTGTTTTCCGGATCGGTTATTTTTCGGATACATGTTCTGACGGGTCACGCTCGGGTCGGGTCGGTTATTCAAGATGTCGGGTTAGCATCAGTTCGGTGTCGGTTGAAGTTCGTGTCGAGATTCATCGGTCTCAGGTTGTCATCGGTTAATAATTGATTCGGTTTTACCAGGTACAGATCGAGTTCGGGTATTTTTTTCAAGTAGAATTCGGCTACGAATTACTAATTACTATCGATCGAGTCAGTATCAGATTAAGTTGTTAGTCATTCTTTTATTGATGATAAGATTTCCTTTATTTAGAACAAAATAAAAATAGTTCAAATACAAATCAATTAGTGATCATTATTACATTATTGCTTTTACTTGTTTGATCGAAAATTAAACATATGAAACCATGTATTTATAAAATTTATTTTATTAAAATATTTATCATTTTATTAGAATAAATAATAAGATGATTGAATATGAGTCGATCATACTTCTATGTTAAAAAACTGGTTCAGGTTTACACAAGTTCGATCTAAACTACTTTGGGCTAAGTCGGTTTTAGCCGGATCGAGTTCGGTTTCGAGCATGATTCGGGTCGGTCATTATTAGGTTCGGGTAATCTCGGTTAACGATTATGTGTCGGTTAAAAAAACCGGTTACGACTCGGGTTCAGTTTTTCCATTTTCGGTTGTCAACCGGTTCAGATATAACTTCGGGTCGGGTAATGTCGGTTCGATAAACCTAAAAAAGGAATACGTTTTCAGGTCGGTTTACTTTCGGTTTCGATTCGGGTCACTTTTGAACAGCTCTAGTCGCAGGATAGGCTAGAAGAGCAGACGTGGTCGAGAATCAAATTCATGTCTCGTGTAGAGGTGCGGGAAATATTTTGGGCTCCGGGCGAAATGAAACATTGCGGCCTTTTTTCTTTATAATTTATAACTTATATGAACCTTCTAGGACCATTAATTTTGTTTTTTTGATATGCGGCCCTGGGCGACGGCCCCTCTTGCCCACCCTTGGGGCGGCCCAAAATGTTACTTGACGCCACTAACACAAGACCCGAATCTCAAAAGTACAGTACATACTTAGGAAAAAATAAAACAGGCTAAAATTCCCAAATTAATACAACAAAGAACGAGAGAAAAGTGGGATTACCTCAGGAAAGAGAATCATGGCACCAAATTGAGGCGCAATTTCCCAAATAAATCCAGAATTGGAAGCAAACCACTCAATATCCCCTTCGTTACCGCAATACATAAAGATGGGTCCTCTACGCTTTGCTCCAACCCAGTTATCAGTATCGATAAGATATCTTTGTGAGAAACTTCCATAATCATGGAAACTAAAGTGATCAAGACGCTGATTGAAGTACTGAATTTGATACTTGTATGGTAATTTGTGCGGCTTTTTAGCAAATTTGCCCAACAACTGGGGAGCTGATTCAGAAATGGAAAAGTGATGGAGTGTGAGAAGAAGGGTGATCACCATGAGAGGAACCGTGAAAGTTGCCATTTTTGGTGTTGGGGAAGAATGGTGGAGTTTTTACCGGGGTTAATTTGTAGAACAAACGGACATGGTGGAAGTCCATGTCAAACTAAGATAGAAGAAGCGTTAAGCAACCTTAAGTTCTTGGTACTCGGATTTTAGGTTTTCAAAGGAAAGATACTTTTGAATTTTTTTTTTTTAATAATATCTGATTCATTAATAAATAGTCATACGACATCTACATCAGAGATAAAAATTAGCAAGTATATAGCAACTAAAACCAAATATAATTCAAAAATAATAAAACTACGATCTTTGTCTATGAGATCTGACAATTCTGAATATCCTCTTCTACATCGCTGTTTGATACAGCCTTCTACAAGGGAGTCTTTCGATCTGTTGTAGTCTTGAGATAGAATTGAATTTGATGTAGTTGATGATAATTGCAATTTTGGTATCTGCTGCATCATCGCATTAATCTCTACCAACAAATCAACTAAAGACCAAAATTCATAACTCCAAACTCTCACAAGGAGAGACTTCAAAACCCAATATATGGGTAGAATCAATCCAATCAACCCAAAGGAGAGACTTCAGAACAAGTCTCTTACAGAGAGAGAGGACAAAAATTTGTTCTAATCATATTAAAAAAAAACTAAAATGGAGAAATGAGGAGCTTACCATCAATCTTTAAAGATTGATGATAGCCCCAAAATAACTATAGATATTAAGGTTTTTTTAGAGAGAGAAGAGAAAAATTGGGGCGGCTAGGGTTTAGTCTAATTGAATTTGCTAACTTCTATTTTGAAATACTTATAATATAAAGAATAATTTACAAATTAGAGTTTTAAAGTTTTGGATTTTTATTACAGTTTTAATTTTTATTTTTTGCACATTATAGGTACCAAAGTACAACATTTAGGCCAAATCACAGAACGCTACTCATTTAATATGAATTTATAACCACCAAAGTAGTCAGGATTGTGACTTTGGTAACTGTAATTCACAAAATAGTAAACTTTAAGGTTGTAATCCACAAATTATTCTAATATATTAACTAAAACACTAATCCTACAATTTATTTTACCTTTCTAAACTTCAACCTAAAAATAACTCAGTAAGCCCAAAAGGACATAATAACCTAACAATATCTATACTATCTCTCTAAAATATTCATCTTTCTATTTTTCTTAAATTTTGTATCATCATCCTTAGAAGCAATTTTAAAGGGAAGAATGGATATATCTTGGTTCATTTGAGTATTTTATGTGATCAGACTGTACCCGTGTACATAATGAAATCAAACTATTAATGCTAAAGAGTTGTGCTAATAATCTTCAATTTCTATATTAGGTTGATTGTTTACATAACCTTTTGATTGTATTTTCGATCCAAAGTGAGAGTGCTTTCGTGCTTGAGCTTGAGAGCTGGTAGTTCACTCATCCGTGTAACTAGTTGAAAGGCCAACTAGCTATCGATGTGGTAAGATGTCTTATCTAGCGAAATACCTTCCCCGAACTCCTATTTGTTTGAAAAGAGTATCTCCACCCACCTCGCCCCCTGTCGCCGGGAAGACTAGAAGTTCTTCTGTTAAGCCCTGATCAATGAACCTACAAAATCCTTCAAATTGTATCTGATTAAATCCAGGAAGCAACTCCTGGCCTGACAAACGTAGATCAATCAGCGCCCTGTTAAAAGACTGGCAGCGGAAAAGATCACAGCGGTTACTCTTGTTGCAACGACTATGCCATTAAGAGCTTACTAAAACAAAATATTAAGTCTATATATATATATCTATTACTATATACTAAATGCGTTATTCAGAAGGACACGTGTCACTCTCACAATCATTATTTTCCCTCCAAAATGACAAAAGGTATTTTTAGAAAATTTCATCATTCGGCTAAATTGGGTAATCAGAATCATTCTTTATGTTATAATATGTACGTTTCATATCAATCAAATATCATTCTATAATAAAATGTTCAATAAAATATGACAATAAAAATGGCATTATAAAAAATTGTGTCATTCTTTTCAAAAATCATTCTATACAATTTTTCCTTCTCGATATATCTCTAGACCAAATGGTAAACCCAATACTAACCCTTTTATTAGAACTTCCCATTTTGTCTTGAGATATATACATTTCTTCCTTTTCATTTTGATATCAATTAAATACTCCCTCCTATTCAAATTTAATGTCCACTTTGGTTTGGCACGCAATTTAAGGAAATTGTAGTGGGGGTATTTTAAGTGATTATAATAATTGTAAAGGTGGTAGTTAGGGTATTTAAGTGATTAAATTTATAATAATTGAAAAGGTGGTGGGTGGGGTATTTTAAATAATATAAGTTGGGGTGGTGGGTGGGGTATCTTTGCCAAAAATAGAAAGTGGACAATTAGAGAGACTTGACTAAATAAGGAAAGTGAACATTAATTTTGAATAGGAGGGAGTATCATTCTATTATAAAATGGACAATATATGGTGAATAGCAAAAAAAATAGTATATCAATTATCAAGCTTTCCTAAAATTCATCAACATCAAATATGGTGAATAGTAAAAAAAATGGTCAAATTCTTTCTGTTTCATGCCTCTAATTTGTTTCATATCAATCAAATATCATTCTATAATAAAATATTCAATAAAAAATGGCAATAAAAATGGCAATATCATTATATAAGAAAAAAAAGTTTAAAATATTTTTTAATTATCCGTGCTTGGCACGGGATCCAAGCTAGTGTGTGTGTGTATATATATATATCATCATCATACCCAGTGTATCCCGCTCAAAGAAAACTACGATCAGGGTCTGGGGAGGGAGGAACGATGGCATGATCATACCCATAAGGAGAGTGCGATCAAAGAGTCCCCCGGCTCGAGAACGGTCTTCTAGCAAGAGGAACCTGCAGTTGGCAAATAGAATAGAAGCACACACACAAAAACAAAGATAAGATCAAAGAAACAGGTAAAAAGCGACAAAAAGGCAAAGGATAAAGACGAACGAGGGGGTAAAGGGACAGGTTTACTAATCTAGGACTTGGATAAGGCGCCGCCAACTGGCCCTATCCCTGGTCAGGTCCTTGGAGAGGTGAAGTTCATGCATATCACTTTTGATTTGTTCCTCCCACGTTCTCTTAGGTCGTCCTCGACTTCTCTTACCCTCCACTATGATGCATTCGATCCTTCTACTGGGGCGTCATGTGTCTTTCTCTGCACATGCCCAAACCATCTCAACCTGTTTTCTCGCATCTTTGCGGAGATAGGTGCAACCCTTAACGTATCCCTGAACTCCTGATTTCTTATCCTATCCAACATAGTCTTACCACACATCGACCTCAACATACGCATCTCCGTTACTTCCATCCTCTGTTCGAAAACCTTCTTTACGGGCCAACATTCTGTCCCATATAACATCGCCGGCCTAATCACAACGCGGTAAAATTTACCTTTTAATCGCTTCGGAAACTTTTTATCACAAAGCACCCCGGTTGCTGCTCGCCACTTAAGCCAGCCCGCTTGTATACGATTAGTAACGTCTCCATCAATCTCCCCATCGCTCTGAATCACAGAACCCAAATATTTGAACTTGGACGTACACGCAACAACTTCACCTCCTATGGTTACCTCTGGCTCCCCTAGCGATTCTATCCCACTGAAATTGCATCGCAGGTATTCTGTCTTTGTACGGCTTATGCGCAGCCCCTTTCCCTCCAAGGCTTCTCTCCACTCTCCCAATTTACTATTAGCCTCCTCCTTGGTTTCTGTGGCCAAGACTATACCATCGGCGAAAAGCATGCACCATGGTACGGTCTCCCAGATGGATTTAAAGAGCTCTTCCATAATGACCGTAAAAATGAAAGGACTTAATGCTGATCCCTGATGTAGTCCCACATTAATTGGGAAAGACTCGGTCATACCCGCCGGTGTATGTATGTTAGTCGCCACTCTGTCATACATGTCCTGTATTACCTCGATGTATCTTCGTGAAATACCTCTATTCTTGAGGCTGTCCCAAACCAAGCTTCGTGGTATGTTGTCGTACGCTTTCTCCAGATCAATGAATACCAGATGCAAATCCTTCTTTTGCTCCCTATACTTTTCCATCAATCTCCGCAAAATATGGATTGCCTCGGTGGTTGATCTTCCCGGCATGAATCTAAATTGGTTCTCCCTAATTACCGCCTCTCGTCTAATTCTTTTCTCGATCACTCTTTCCCATAGTTTCATAGTGTGGCTTAGAAGTTTGATCCCTCTATAGTTCTCGCAACCTTGTGCGTCACCCTTGTTTTTAAATATTGGGATAAGTTTGCTAACCCTCCATGCTTCGGGCATCTTCCTGATCCTCAGGATGACATTAAAGAAGTTAGTAAGCCATTGAATACCCTTCTCTCCTAAACTCATCCACACTTCAATCGGAATGTTATCCGGTCCGACTGCCTTTGATTTCCCCATTTTTTTGAGAGCTTCTCCTACTTCTGCCTTGGTAATATCGATAATCGACCCATGCTCCTGTGCTCTTTGGAGGTATGACGCTTGTTGAATTTCCTCCTATCGACCCTTATTCTCATTGAGTAGTTGGGAGAAATATTGATGTCATCTCAGCTTGATGTCCTCTTGTCTAAGCAGTACTCGTCCACCTTCATCTTTAATGAACTTCACTGTCCCCAGGTCCTTCTTTTGCCTAGATCTTTCTTTTGCCAACTTATAAATATACTTCTCCCCCTCTTTGGTCTCAAGCTTTTGATACAAGGCTTCAAACGCTTGATCTTTTGCCTCCGCTACTGCTTTCTTAGTCGCCCGTTTTGCTTCTTTATACCTCTCCTTCTTATGTGTTCTATCCTCCTCCTCCGTGCAAGTCATGAGCTCCTTGAAACTCTTGTTTTTCTCTTTTATTTTCTTGTGCACTTCTTCGTTCCACCACCATGACTCTTTGTACACCTTTGGTTTCCCAGTCGACACCCCTAATGTCTTTATTGCCACCTTTCGAATGGTTTCCGCCATGGTCTCCCACATTCGGCTTGCATCGTCTGATAAACTAGGGTAGCCCACCGTCTTGATCTTATTTGACACGGTAGCGACCATATCCCCCTTAAGCCGTCCCCACATGATCGTTTGCCTAACCTTTTTCTTCTTCTCGGCAATCTTTCTCCTCATACGAAACACTAGCACTAATAATCTATGTTGAGTGGGCATCTCTGTACCTAGCACAACCTTACAATCCAAACACGAGCTCCGATCGACCTTTCGTACCAAACAGTAGTCAATTTGGGTGGCATGCCCACCACTCTTGTACATAATCAAGTGTTCATCCTTCTTTCTAAAGATCGAGTTTGCTATAACCAACTCCTTTGCTAACGCAAACTCAAGCAAGATCTCTCCACTCTCGTTCCTTACACCATAACCAAACCCGCCATGAACTGAGTTATAGTTAGCTGCATCCTTACCTATGTGTCCATTGAAGTCGCCACCTATAAAAAAATTTCCTCGGCAGGGATGGTATCTATAAGGTCCCCCAGGTTATCCCAAAACTCACGTTTGGCTTCCTCGTCTAGCCCAACTTGCGGTCCATATGCACTAATGATCGAAAAGACCTCTTCTCTCACCACGATTCGAATTAGCATAATTCTATCATTGCACCTCCTAACTTCTACGACTTGCTTTAGAAGATCATTAGCTACAAGAATATCGATTTCACTACGCTTTCCATCCAAACCTGCATACCATAGCTTATAACCCTTTAAAACGCTTGTTTTTTGCCCCTTCCACCTAGTTTCCTGAATGCAAGCCACTTGAATCCTGTACTTTAAAAGTTCATTCGCCAACTCCAACGACTTGGCTTGTAGCGTGCCTATGTTCCATGTCTCCACTCTTAGCTCAACATCCTGCTTACGTTGCCCCCTTTGCCCCCCCTCCTTGGACCTAACCTTAGGTTACCATTATTCTGCCTAAACTCTATACTTGACTATTTGTGGACCAAACTAAAAAATAAAAGACGGTGACGCTGTAGACTCAAACCCAAACAAATCAAAACCCCACAGAGGTTAAACCAGAGAAACACACTAAAACAATAACTAACAGCAAAAGGTACTTAATTGGGACTAATAAAACAAAAGACACACTCGCACAATAAAACAATAAAAAAAGATACTAAAAAGCAAAGAACAAAGGATATCGAAGCTAAAACAACAAGACGAAAACAAAATAAAGGAAAAACGAAAACGATAACACATAAATCTTCAACTAAATCGAAAATAAATGAAAAACGCAAAAGAAACCTAGAAAACTTCAATTCAAAAAAAAATAAAAAATTAAAAAAATAAAAATAAAATTAAAAAAAAAAATAAATAAAATAAAAAATAAATAAATAAATAAATAAAAATAAAAATAAAAATAAAAATTTAAAAAAAAAAATTAAAAACAGATCTTCAATGACAACGAAAATAATTCAATAAAGGAAATGAAAACAGAGAAATAGCTGAAAAACAAAAAAGAAACCCAGAAATCTTGAACGAAAACGAAAAAGTTGAAAAACAAAAACGAACAGCCAGAGATCTTCAACCAATACGAAAAAAGAATAAGGATGGGCAAGGGTCTTGGACCCTAAGGGTCTAGACCCGACCCGACCCTAATTTTAAGGGTCTGGGTCCACCTTTTTTTGGACCCTATGGATTCGGGTCGAATCTGGGTCCATGATCTTATCGTCCGGGTCGGGGTCCGGGTCTTCACATCTGAGACCCAGATTCGACCCAGATTCGACCCAGATCCGACCCATGGACCCATTTACATCTTTTTTTTAAAAAATTATGTATTAGGTATTATGTGTATTTAGTTGCTTGATTTGAAATTTTGTTATATTTTTTAACATTGCGCTATTTTTATCTTTATCGGTTCATGTTATATTTCATTATAAGAACTTGAATGTTGAAAAACTTCATCTGTTTCGCTCAATTAGTATAAAGTATTAGAAGATCCTCGTTAGTCGAAAATGTTTAAATATTTTTATGCAAATGGTCGAAAATTGCACTTCACAATGTACTTTTTAAAAAATTTACAAAAAAAAATAAAATTGTGTTGGACCTAGATCCAGACTCTAGACCTGCCAGACCCTAAGGGTCTGGATCCGGGTCCAAAATTTTTATACCCTACGGATCCGAATCCGAATCTGGGTCCAATAAAAAAAATTAGGGTCTGGATCTGGGTCTTGCTGGACCCGACTCAGATCCGACCCATGCACATCCTTACCCAAGAATTAAAGGTTTGATCTCAAGACCAAGCCTCACACAAAACACCCAAAACAGAATTGTATATGTACAACCAAAAACCCCAATATTGAGCAATTAAGAACACAAACAAAACAACACTAAGATTATTTAAGTGATTCACCCCTAATTGGGTTACGCCCACTGTCCTAACCTAAATGTCTTATTGTTTCTTTCAATGGTTCTCCAATGGAGATGTACACTTGATGATGATTACAATAGAGAAGAAGAGAATAGAGAGTAGAGAGAGAATAAGGTTAAGAAAGCAATCTAACTAATCTATGTGTTTAGCCCTATATTTATTATGCATAGGGACTAAACACTTGCAAAAGATCCCAAGGCAAAACAAGACAACTGAAAAATAGAACATGAAAATGTTTCAACCCATAAAGCCGAGTCAGGTTCCCTTTGGCCAAGGGGAAAGCCGACTCGACTTTCTCTTTTCTCTCCAACTCTCCAATTGAGACTTCTTCCTTTAAAGCCTTATATTTATATGTTAAAAAATTACCATTTTACCCCTTTTTAAAACATAACATATTAGACCATAATTAAGGATTAAAGTCACAATAATCACCACAATATGATTTGTCCAGTCATAATTCATTAAACTACTGACTAAATAAATTAGAGTTTAGATCAGTGCTCTAAAAGCTTCGAGGCGGTCTACCATATTTTGATCATCAGCACCCTTATTAGTCCTCCATCTAAGGATGTCTAAAATGGTTTTAATATGTAAGAATCAACCAGTGAATTAATAGCCCATAATCCTAGATAGGTACTAACTTGGAACTAAACAACATTAAATTGACTAATGGAAGAAGAATTGGCCAATTGGGTGTTATCTCTGTTAGTGCAAGTAACAAGTTCTCCGTGTACGTAAAATTCTAAGTATGATTCTCGTTCACTTCCCTATACCTACGTACCATGTACTAAAAAAATTTGACAAGTGACAAGATTAGGACTAAATAAACAAGATTACGAACACTAATTATACAACTAAGAAATTTAAACATCAAAGCATGGAAAAATTCTCATAAATAAGTCGATCTCAAAAATATTACAATTGCACTATAATATGGCAAAATCAAAGATATGATGAAGTATGATTTAAGGTGTGCCGTCTAGTCGGTCGTCCATGAGTGTACCATGTGAAGACATGGGTTATCCAACAAATTAAGCATATCACATTGTTTCCAAAACCATATATTGCCATGCCACCCTTTTGAGGGGCCAGGCCAGAACATAAAATAGGGCTCCATATTGGAAGTTGGAACCATTATTCATTCAGTGTACCCACAAACCACATTCCTAATAAGTGGGCTGTGGGTATAATACTGCAATACTTGCACCTGGTCTGATTGTGGTCCTTTGGTTCCTACACCATGTATTGTATGTCTCCTAACTAATAACTCTTCTTATCTAAATGACTAATCATGCATTGTTTCCCCTATTCATGTGGGATGCCTTGTGGGCATCACTCTCTAGATTTGGTGCTTTGCAGTCACTCCCAATAAAGAATAGTGGGGTTTTGTAGTCTCTATAACAAATAAGTTTATTACCGGTTTTGACTAAAGTTTTTCGCGACATAGGATCAACTAACATTTCTCATAAATGTCACTATAGATTATAGTAATAATTACATATATCATTAATTAAAGGTCAAACAAAGTGTCACTAAATCACTTTATAGTGGAACTTAAAATAAAAATCAATAATTTTTAATCACGAAAAATATAAATCAGTGACATTTTTTTGATACCACTAAATTCATTATTGCGAAAAGTCAAATTTGTTATAGTGAATAAAAAATATTATACAGTATAAAATCTATGTTAAATTTATTCTAAATATAATAAGCTCAATCAAACATGAGCAAAAGGATTATTAAGAAATCTAATACTCAAAGATGAGGTATTACATTTAATTTATAGGAGTATTAAAAATATTAGAAACATATAATCTATAGGGTGACGAGTGATGACGTCAAAATATTGATAGGAAATAGGAAAGCAATATGATGGAGTGGCCGTAAAGAATGGAAGTGAGGAAGGGAACAGGATAAGTATTGGTTACTAATCAAGACTCAAGAGTCCAGTTGGGGGAACCGTACCTTAATTTTATGCTTTTCATATCATTGCCAACTTTTATGCTCCATTCTCATCTACCAACCTACGTATAGTGCCCCGTTCGGTCATTTAACCCTATTTATTTTCAGCTAGTCTTGTGTGAGATCGTCTCACTGTAGTTACCTACGTAAAAATAATTTTTTCATTAACTTTTAAAAAATTAAAAATTAAATCAGCATATATTAAGTAGTCTCACGGTGATCTTAATAAAGAATTTGGCATTTTTAAATGACATGTATATTAGAAAATTAGATATAAAAAATTAAAATATATAGTAAAATATTTAAAAATAAATTAGAGAACAAAAAGATAAAAAGTGTTATAACTATATTTAGAATTAAATATAAAGTGAATTTATTATTAGGATAAACTATAATAAAAAATAAAACAAATCGAGGGAAATATATACATTAGACTCATACTTCCTCCGTTCCATAATACTTGTTATATTTAACTTTTTTACGCAATCCAATGTACTATTTTGTTCATTTATATGTCGAATTATACACATTTAAAAATTATAAAAAGTTTATATTATGAAAGTATGCGATTAGACGATTCAAACAAGATCCTACTTGACTATATTATTACTTACATATTAGCCGCAATATATAAAATAAGCTTAAACGATAAATAATGCCCAAAAACAAAATGTAACAAGTATTTCGGAACGGCGGAAGTATTAATTATGTCATCATATACATACCAATTATGGTATGTTGTATTTAAAATTTTAGCAAGGATAAAATAGTTGTTAATTTTATAAATGAAACTCGGCCGAAATTTCATCCATTAGTTGGCGCCCCTTGGAACTCCAAACCCTCGATCTACTATTGGTTGATCCATTTTTAACCTACTCACCGTTCTAGAGCCAACGATATTGATAAGTTGTTAGAATTTAGAATGTAACTTTATAATTTAGAGTTTTTTTTATTTGACTATTTTTATGAGTAATACTTTGGTCAAATAGGATAAATTCTAAGAGACGGAAATTATTTCATGTGTGATTGATGTTGATTAATACTTCATGTAACTTGATGGACTATTTTTATTACCAAACTAGTATAGAATCCCGTGTAATGCACGGTTTTTTTAGCATCGACATATATAAATATATATATATATATTAATTAAAAAAATAAAGCCTGATATATTATGTAGTAAATTAATCAATTTTGACAATATATGTATAAACTAAATTTGTAATTCTAGAATGTATGATGAGATATATATATTTTCTAGATTACCCAAAAATTTAACTATAAATAAATGCTACTCAAAGATAATTTAATGGCAGAGATATTGGCCAAGATTAAATGCATTTTATTGATTTACTCAATTCAATTTAGTTTAATAAATATAACAATTAATTAGTTTGCTTATTCTATGTGAAAAATCTTTGAAAGGATGCCACATGAAATTTTTTTAGTTCTTTTAGTTAATAGTATATGATTGGTGGATTTGTTTTAGTTTAATAAAATAAAATCAATTTTACCTTATTTAGTTTAAAAAATATAACAATTAATTAATCATATTATTAATAAATATAGCAAGAATTCAAAGATTATTCCATGTGGCAAATCACTATGAGCATGCCACATGAAATTTTTCAGTTCTTTTAGTTAATAGTATGATGATTTTCTCTCGTAGTCTTTTTGTATACAAGCGCTGAAGCGCAGTAACAAATTTACCAGTTAGCAGTTAGGTATCTTTTCTTGCGATTCTGTCAGGTTGCTTCCAGTAAAGTGTAAACGTAATGGTTTTATTGGGCTTTAGGGTTTGAGTTTAAGTTGGGCCCTTGTGATTTTATTCGCTTTATCCTTTGGCCCAGTAATTTCTAATTTCTTTTGCACAAATACTTGTGAGAGACGGTCTCTTTGAGAGACCATCTTTAATTGGGTTGGCCCATTAGGGAAAGTATAAGGTAAATGTAGGAAATAAGCTTTAATGGATTAGGCCTGAGAGACGTCTCTCAGAAAGACGGTCTCTCAGTAGACTGATTGTTTCTTTTGGCTTTGGTTGCAATTAAGCTCAACAAGTTGTGTACAAAACCGTCTCAAATAAAAAGAGTTTATATAATTAATTAATTTTTTAATATTATTTTAAGATTATTAGTAATCGTTTTAAGTTTATAAGTGATCAATTTAAAACTATAAAATTTAAATACTTTAAAACTGTAAATGATTACTTTAATGTTATAAGTGATCACTTAATAAATGTACATTGAGTTAGTCTTATAAAAATAATCTCCGCGTGAGACCATCTTATTTTAGAGTTTATGATTAAGTTATAGTTTGAAAATTTGTTGATATTAAGGGCATTGGAGCTTTTTTTACTCATAGGATTCCCCTGGTGCTTTGTAAGAATTTTTTGGTTTATAAATATAGCTTAAATTTCCCAAAAAAAAGAAAATCATCTTGTTCTTATCAAGCATCATCATCATCATACCTAGTGTTCCCGCACATAGATAACTCTATGGTCAGGGTCCGGGAAAGGAAGGTCGACGGCGTCTCATACCCATAAGGAGAGGGCGGTCAAGAGTCCTTCGGCTCAAGAGGAATCTTCGAAGATAAGAACCTGCAAATATCCGAAATCCTGCATCTTACACCTACGTTAGCCAAGCATAGGGATCATTTAACTGCAAGCAAAGCAATTGACTTACACACCTAAAAAGATACATACAGGTAACTAAGAAACGATACAGGTAAGAGAGGCAGTAAAGAGCAAAGACGAAAGACAAACGGTACACAATTAAGTTAGTACAAAACTTGTTATGTACCACGGTTAAGATGGAGATTAATAGAGATGCTAGTTATGGGGTTTGTTTTTTTAGAGTCGTCTTTACAAAAGACGGTCTCTTAAGAGTGCACCTGCAATTCACAAATTCTTACTTGAGACCGTATTTTGTAAAGACGGCTCTCAAAAGCCCAGTTCAATTCTAAATATATATTGTTACAACTCTAAATATAAATTTAGGCTGAACTTTTGAGAGTCGTCTTTATAAAAGATAATCTCTCAAAAAAGCATCTGCTTTCAATTAAAATCATGTAAATGACCGTAAAAGTAACAAATGTCAGTTGGCTCAAAGGGTTGCATCTAAATATAAGTAGAAGTAAATGCTATTTCTCCTCGGTGAGAATCATTGTAAATAAAACATGTAATTAATTTTTTATAGTAGCTCGTCATCTCAAATTCTAAAAAGTTTAACAATAGACAAGTCATACTTAACCTTACTTAGAGCTAGTGTCCCAAATTCAGACGCATGCATACACACCAAATTAACCTCATCGTGTCCCAAATTCAGACGCATGCATACACACCAAATTAACCTCATCATCATATTATTTTATTCATAATATTACGCTTATAAGAAGCTATACTCAAGGTCTGGAGAGGGAAGAAAGGTGACAACTTATACCCATAACGGAAAATACGTACAACCTAAGAGTCTCTCGACTCGAAAAAAATCCATAAATAAATCCTCAGAAAAAATAACAGTAATCCCGCACCAAATTAACCTATTTTTATTTATTAACCTCAGTCTAAACTTATTTTTTCTTAAAATTGACCTAATCAAACGCATGTTTTAGCTAGGATTTTATGTAGGCCCAAAAGATTTCTTTAAAATTGTTGGTTTTTGTTTGTAGTTTGAAAAGTAGGAGATTAGAGTGGGTATTGACATAAGAACCACCAAGTAAAATTCATTTTCTTCTAAGGTGTCTTTACTTCTTCCTTGGGCTACGCGGAAATATCTTAAAAGAAAAAAGAAATAACATTTGACATTTAATAATACCACAATAATTATTAATTAAGCACCTAATTGGACTAGTGTCTACTGATTTTCATAAATCTTCATTTTGAAGATATCTACCATTTGACCATATCCAAGTGTCAAAGTCAATTCTAATTTTCATACTTACAAATTCCAATTGTTACTAGCTTAATCACCACGTACACCAATCATTTCAAACAACAACTAGTCTCCTGAGAGACCGACTTTCTGAGAGACGTCTTTCAGGCTCAATCCATTAAAGTTTATTGTCTACATTTACTTTATATTTTCCTTAATGGGCCAATCCAATTAGAGATGGTCTCTTAAAGACACCGCCTCTCACAATAATTTGTGTTCAAACAATCTAAATAAAATCTAAATTCATAGACACATATAATTAAAAATTAAAATATAATTAATACTCTACTTGTTAAAAATTATATATATTTGTACTTAATTTCTTAATTATCCTCTCACGCCTATAAATATCATTTTCCATAATAACAATTTTTCCCCTTAAATTCATATTTAACCCGGTGTGAAAGAATCCGAAAATAAAAATCAAATCAGATTGTAAAGATAATATTAATAAGATTCGAAATATCATATTTGGAATGCATTAGAACAAAGAAACATCAATGTGGAAGGAGTCGATGAGAAAGCGTCAAAGAAGGTGGCAATAATTCTATTGGTATGTGGTTTGTGGAATGTGGACAGATAGCATTGTTTAGGAAGCGAGTTAAATTCCAAATTATATGGTGGAATTGAATAAATGAATGGATAAATTTAGATCATCTGATCGATTTTAGGTTAGATATTTCGGATTGGTTTAATTTAAATTTGTTATTTATGTTTATTTTTACATATTTATTATTTAATTTTTAATAACGGGTCAAATTGATTTAAAGTCGTGTAATATTAAATCATCAAGTCAGTTTTGAATATGTACATTAGCTCAGAGGGAAGGAACGAGGATAATAGCCGTCATTCGTCACTGGTGATACAACTTAACTTTGATTAGGTAAAGCTAAAACCTAAAAAAGTCTTGTTAGATTGATTTTCTAGAAAATAGTACGGATTTGAATTGTAACCAATTAGTCCACTATTGTTTTGTTTAGTCTTTTATTATGAAGATAATAATGATAAGGTAAGCTTTGAATTTAATTTAATTTATTCTTTTGTCAATTATGGGATGAGAAAATAAGAAGATATTCCAAGCTTGTAGGCAATGCAAATGACTTCAGATATTTTAATTTGATAGAGAGGAAATCTAGCTAGCGTGATAATTAGTTTGGACTTCAAAATTTAAAAAGATTATAATGTAATATGTGTATATTGGGGTTATTATGTTGATTTTTGATCAAGTGTTTCAAATCGGTTTAAAACGAGTCTTGTGTATTGATTTTTATACTACTATATATAATTTTAAAATCATTTTGAAGTTGATATATATATATATATATATATATATATATATATATATATATATATATATATATATATATATATATATATATATATATATATATAGTTAGGATCATGTGAAAACCAATTAAAAATGTGAAAACTGAAAAAGTGATACATAAAAGCTCAAATAGAGTAAATATTTGGGTGACAATTTTGTAAATAATTAGACATTTGCTAAATAGTTTACATAAATACTTAAAAAGAGTATATATTCAGATGGTAATTTTGTAAATAATATGAACTTTTTTCTTCACAAAAAATATGTACACCTTACAAAATAATATGTACCTCTTTTGCTACAATATGTATATTTCTGTCTGATTTTCAATTTTCACCACTTTAAGTGTTTTAACTTTATCCAACTCTATATATATATATATATATATATATATATATATATATATATATATATATATATATATATATATATATATATATATATATATATATATATATATATATATATAATATTTTAGTTGAATTTTGTTACAAGTTTTCTACTATAAGTTCTTGTTTTATTTTTAGAATATATATTTTTATTTGGTTTTTAATTCCCATTTTTAAATAAAATAGTAATTTCACCTAAACAACATTTTTGACCTTGAAAAGCAATGCTTTTTTTATTTTGAACTTTTAGAAGTGATTTTTTTCCAGGAAAAATAATTATTGTCGAAAGAATATGGCCTATGGGGTATAAAATTTGAGTGTATGTTCTAAATGAGTGCATATATTGACTAATTTTCATTTTTCCAACACAAATCGTAAAAAATGGAAAATATTAACAGTCAAAAGTAAAAGCCATTCTAATTTAATCAACATTCAATAGTCTGATGCAAGAAACTTAATTGCCAAAGTGCCTGCCTGGATGGACTTTGAACAATTTTATACTAAAGAAACACAACTTAAATTTATTAGTAGGTTGCGATAGATATATCATAGGATTTATAATCATAGTCTTTTGTTGATCTTCTAATCATGAGAAAAATTAATCATTATTAAATCAATCTACAATAGATTATAGATATTTCACTCTGTATCACCAATTTTGCCCCACCGTCGATTGGTTGGAAAATTATATAAAGTTAGCAAAGTGATATTCTATGAGAGAGTGACTTATAGCCAAAAAAAAAAAAGTTAAATCTGTTGGTTAGAATTTTAGAAAAAAATGTGATAGAATTTAGAAAATGGGTCTGGGCAACCCAAACAAGGAGGAGAAGAAGTAGTCCACTCATAAACCCAAAGAAGGTTCACTACTAAAACCAATTGGTAATAGTAAGAGTTACTCCTTGAATATATAAAATGATGTATACTCTTCTCTTTCTTCGATGTGGGACAACTCACATGTGGGTAACACATGGACAATTCAACAAAATGTGAGTTATAACTTATGTGAAAAATAAAAAGGAGCAAACTAGTTAAACAAATTGAAAAAGTGGGACAAATTTAGCGTTAAATATTTATATAATTAAATTGATGGTTAAAGACTCATGATATAAAAGTATTATTGCTTTATCATGCATTCTTACACGAGAGTTCTTTGCGTTATAAGTGTTAATAAAAAAACACATGCTCTGCTCCTTAAACATAATGTTAAATATTCCACATGATGACGGGTGAATGGGATTCGTTAACTTCTAATTACATATTAAAAAAACTCAACTAAAAAATTATATATACATGAATTTCCTAACATAATATTTGTTTTGTTCCATAATACTCATTATATTTCAATAGTACCCCTATTCATCTTCAATCTTAATTTGGGAATTTCGACTCATGCATAAGGAATGATATATCAAGAGTATTATTATTATTATCATAATTATTAGGAAAAATTACCTAGAATAATCCAAATTATTCATGATTTTCCTACAATAATCCCACCTATTGATTAACCATGAATAATCCCAACATTGAGAGGTATTTTCCTATAGTAAACTTGGATAACCCGATGACCTGCTATAGTAGGTAATTCATTATTCATCAAAAAAATAAATTAAATATTAATTTAAAATTAGAAAATAATTTTGAAAATTAACAAAAAAAAATTCTAAATAATAAAAAAATCATAATTTTTTAATAAATATTTTTTTAACATTTTTTTCGACATTTTATTTTAATTTATCTTTAAAAAAAAATAAAACTTGTTATTGCAAGTCATCCGGTCACCGGGTTTACTCTAGGAAAATGCCCCTTAAAGTTGAGATTATTCATGGTTAATCAATAGGTTGGATTATTGTAGGAAAATCATGAATAATTTGGATTATTCTAGTTAATATTTCTTTTTTATTATTATTATTATTATTATTATTATTAAATAAATAGATGGTGATTCGACAACATAATAGTCAATAATTGTTTGATGGCCTCGTAAAGTTGGAACAATACCTACCCCAACATAATAATAATAATAATATTCTGTTATTCTCATCATCCTCCGCATGCACGCCAAATCACCACCGTTTATTATTATTTATTTTTTGATTCAAAGAATTTATTGGTTCCTTTGGACTGCCTTCCCTTTGGCTTTTAGTCAATCAGCTTAAGCAAATTTCATCATTATGCTTAAGATTGATTTAATCATCTCTTGCCTAATCAATGATTCACAATTATCCTCAGAGTTGACATTTCATTTTTTTTTTTATTATTCAACCTTTTTCTTAATATTCGAGGTCAACAGTTTTCCATCTATTTTAATTCAAAATCAATAAACTTTATTAATTACAAATTTGATTCCAACTCATAGTTATCAGCCTAACATTTTGTACAAAAATAAGGATGAAGAAGTAGCGGACTAACCATATTGTACCCTTTAAAGAGAGGATAGGAGAAAAGCGTCGCAGGTCATACAAAATATTATATGAAATTAATTTATTTTTTCATCATTCTTTTTCTTTGTTCTTTATTATTACCAAATTGTACATTTTTAATGATTAATGAACATGATATTTTGCTAATTTGATCAATATTTAACAATATAAATTTAATCTTGTAAATACAATATTTTTAATGGTTATAGTTTGTTTTTCTTCTTTACAATTATTATTTTTTTTTTTTTGATTGGGGAGGCTATCTATCTATTTCGTATTTAGTGAAAATTAAACTTTTATGGCAATTGTTATTTTTCTTCTATTACAACTTACTAGCTAGACTTACCCAAGGTTCTCATAATATATAATGGATGTTTTTAATCAAACCTAATTTCATTAAAAATAATCAATTACATGTGAAGAAAATCAAGTAAGACCCAATACTAATAAATGGATCTAATTTCAGATCTAATAGTCTTCTAACTTAATTCACTTTAGCTCCGATTTGATAAATTTTATTCATCACTGTTACTATTGATGTAATTATAGTTGTTGTGATGGTGATAGTAATATTATTGTTGTTATTATTATTTTTTTTATTTTAAAATTTTTTTGAGTTAATTACAGGAACAAAACAAAAATTGACAAATTTTATGAAGGTGATGTGCAATTTCATATATTTTCAACAACTTTGTATCATATACACTTAACATATTCTACGTAATTTAAAATTAAGGCACCTAATTTTTTCAGGACCTTATGCGCTCGAACATGTTATAGTATGCTCAAAACCTTGCCTGATTAATTATTATTTTATTTTTTATGTAAGAAGTCAGGTTTGTTAGTTCTAGTATATATTTAATTCTAATACTATCATTTTCTTATGTCCTTAATTGTGTACATTTGGCATGAAATGTGTAATGATGAGCACGAAAGGACCAACTTTCTAATAGGATTTGATTACATTAAATTATGAATGTAAGAGAGCTAGAACCTAATAATTAGTAAAAGTAATAGAGAGACAATATATCAAAAAGAAAAAAGGGAGGCATATTCTATGAAAAACAATGGAATAACATATTATTAAAAGTAGTACTCGAAACCTAAATTTGAACTTGCTACATATTTTATTTAATTAATTCTTTTTACTTAAAAATATTTTTATTTTTAATTGTATTTTCATTTCACTTTCATTAATTCTTATTGACACATATTTTTTCATTTTCTTTAACTATCAATCATACTTAAGTATACGTTGCAATATTCGACTAATCGGGTTGATTTCAGATATGATATTTCAAGTCGGTTTAAAATCAAGTCTGGTGTTCATATTATTTTTAATATAACTTTAAATTCATTTTAAAGTCAGGTCAAAATCAAATTTAGTTACAACGCCGAGTAGATATCAGATCATATGGTCTATTTCAAACGGCTCGAGATTGGGATGTTGTGGGGAAAGTTGAAATTGCATATTCATTGATGACTAGCTAATCACTTTAGCATGTGATTGGATATCCAAGATTAGTCATATATAATTTGGAGATTAGTCAGAAATAAGAAGATCACAATCAAACTACTCATGATTATGTTGATTTATGATTTAAAAAAGAAAGAGCACATAATTTAGGTTTATCATGTAGTGTTGGTGACCTAACTTCTCATCATTATCATCATCAGCCACACAGCCGACACTGCATTATTTTAATTTGTTGTTGAATTTTTTGCACAAAATTTATAAACCAACAAAGGCTCCCGGCCCCTCTTATATCAAACTTTCTAGTTAAGCAAACATCCATATGTATCCTATTCTAGGCATTAATTCATCTTTTTTTTTATATATTATTTCTAAGCCTTTTTTAAAAAGTCTTTTTACCAATAATTATTCTTTTTTATTTGTTTTTATCTACCTTTTTAATATATATTAATTATTAATAATTAACTTTTTCCTTTTTATCACCTAGTATAGATAGTTAGATGTACACGAACATCCATTAGTTTTCATCAAGGTAGCTTGGCTGGTGGTGCGGCACTTCCCATATCTATATATATATATATACAATATACTCATGGTGGCCTTTAGTACTATTATTAAATTATACTCTTTTGTTTCTTTTATTTTGTAGTATAAAATGAGTGAAATTTAGTATAAAAGAAAATTGAGTTTGAAAATAAGTGGATAATTTTAAATAGTTAAAATGGAAAGAAAATATATAGTAAATTTTTTTTGCAAAATTAGTTAAAAAAATGGGGTGCAAAATAAAAAGAATAAAGAAAATATTAATTGCTAATTACAAGGCTTTGACGATATTAGTCTAGTACTGCTGGCCCATTTTTTTTATAATGTTTGCCTTCTTATTATGTGTATTATAATATTATTTAAGGATAGTAATTTACAAGATAAGATAAACTCAAATACATAAAGAAGTATACACCTTTTTTTATAGACGTTAATATAAAATAGCTGATTTTTAATTTCTTATGTTGAAATAGATGAAAAAATTAATCATTTCCTTAAGTCACTGTAACATAACTTATTTTTAATGAGATATATTTAGCGATATTTAATTAAAATATCGCTACTTCATATTAAAAGATCACACTAAAGCTTTTTGCGACATAGGAACTAGTGATATTTCTCACAAATACCACTATAGACAATAGCAACAATTACATATGCTACTAAAGACCAAATAAAGTGTCGCTAAATCACTTTATGATGGATCATTAAACAAAAACCAATAATTAATACATTAAAAATATGAATTAGTGGCATTTTTTTAAGCCACTAAATTCAATATTTCAAAAAATTAAAATTGTTGTAGTGAGTGATAAAAATTAAATCTTCCTTATAATTTAAAGTTTAAAAAATATTTTAATTTATTATTTAATAATGATTTTATTCTTGTTAACAAACGCTCCAAGCGTGCTGTATATCAGTCACCCTTCCTGCAGGAACATATCATTTTGGAAAATAAGTTATGTGCATGCATTTCTCTGTACCATCTTCTTGAAGGAGACACGGGTATGATATGTCTGCTATCCTCCACCATCAGACCCCACTTATATTAAATATTGAGTTGTTGACTCTAACTATCACTATAACCAATAGAAGAACATATATAGAATAAAGTTAGGCAAGGCAAATAGTAGTATAATGAAAGCAAGATAGGAATGGATTGACTAGTAATTAGGATTGTATGTTGTTAAGGAGTGGGAGACAGTTCATGTGGTTTGTCATTCCTAAAGTGGACAACAAACTTGTGGGCATTGTCCGATCCCACTACCTTAGTTCTTAGCTTATAACCTTATGACCCTAAACTAATTATTTAGGAATATATTTATTGTCTAATAATTTGTTAAGGAATCAATTTAAAAAAAATTAATTTGATAGTTGAGGTTCTGTGATATGTTATATATTCTAACATATTTAGTACACATACTTGCAATCAGAGTAAGTTTCATTATTCTTTTTATTAAGGATAAGCTAGAGAACTTCTACCAATAAAAAAATAGTTATGTAAACATGTTTTGCTAGACAACGATCATGAGCTGAAAACCTACGGTGCTCTTTGATCAACAACAATTAATTATTGAAAATGGTATTCGTCATACACTGGTACATAGAGCTAAAAGTAAAAATATATAATACTCCTAAGTATATGTTATTAATTAATTTATTCTTAATATACTTTTTTATGTATTTTGATATATTTATTATCTTGTAATTAATCTCTTAGTTTAGGTAATTGATCCACTTATATATGTTCTAGCCATTTAGTCCTATTAACGTTTGGCATAGAGATAAAGAAATTGAGATGGTGAATCAAAATGGTGAGATATTTAGAAATAAGAGAGAATGTTGAGATTAAATTAATAATCAAAATTAAAAACAAAATAAATTCATTAGCACGCACTAAAATGAACAATTAAGAAGTTAAGTGGGACAAAGGGATCATCTTGTAATTATCTTGCTTTCTATAATATATTATTTGTATTTTTCATTATGCTGAAAATTAAAAGATGACAATACAATAAAGATACGAAAAGAGAATCGAATATTGTTTTAATTGGAGATTATGTATCACTTTTCAAACAAAATTTTAAATTTAATTCTCGCATTATTCCTTTTTTTTCAGTTACCATTAAATAATATTATTCAATATATTTTAGGGAATAGCGTGATTTAGTGATACATTCAAAACTTAATTTTACATTTATCATTTATTTTATTAGCAAAAGGCACCTACTTATAATTGTTATCAAACAAATACCCAAAACTACTTTTGTTTATATATGTAATAAATGAAATCGTTCAAACTAACATGATTATTGTGATTATGATTTATGAGCCTTAGCTAGCTTGAACACGTATCATCTTATGAGTGGATTTTGATATACAGCATTGGTTTTATTAAAAGGTTAATGTTAAAACTTATATTGAAATATGGACTTATATAATCTTTAAAATGTTGGAGTATAATATATTAAAAAGTCATCGATCTTAGCTTATTCATGTTCGTATTAGAAATATCACAAGTGCTTTTTTATTATTAATTTTTACAAATAAAACATCTAGTTATACCTACAAAAATCTATAAATAAGTAGAAGATAGAGTAATAATTATTAGCAGTATTTTTACTACCGTTTTTATTTATTTCATACTCATAATAGTTTTTAAAAATAATTGTAAGAAATTTAGATTCTACTCCTAGTTTATATTATTCTTAATCGTTAATCTCTAATAATCAAAATCAATCAATATACTAAGGCCTTGTTACTTCATAAAATATTGATTACACTATATGTTATAGTTAAACTATCAAAATATTTGTTTTAGTGAAATAAAGTTATTGTAGCATATATGACAAAGCTTGAATAATAAAAGTTGTAGCAATTTAATTTTTTTTTTAATAGATAATGAACTTTTATTAAGTAATCCTAGGCAATGACAAATTATTTAAAGATTGTTAACATTACATAATTGTGCATTGTGTCAAATATTTTTCAAGTCCTAGTAATCAACAATGCATATTAAAGTCTACTCATCTAAAAATAGTAAATAAAGGATGATAAATAAAATACTAATCTGATATATAATAACTATGACATATCATCATTATAATTTAAAAGAAAAGTTTTTATAAGCCTTCAATTCATATATGCAAGATAAGCTACTACACGTAATCCCGTATTTTTCATTTTAATTTAACATAAATTGTATTGGAATAATATAATTTATAATTAAACTTTGTAATGTAATGAGTATAAGTTTTTAAAATAAACTTAAAAGTTGTTATTTTAGTATTGAATCTCCAAATTATGATATTAGAACAGTTGGACAGTATTTGTACGTTTTCTATGAACGGGATATATTGAGTATTATTTTTCTTATCCTAAAAAAGGATTTAGTCTGAAATATAATGATTAATTGAGGATTAGTCCAGTCCAATACACCATTACATCACCAAAACAAAATGTTGACATCACTTTTAAAACCATTGAGGGCAGATTCAGAGCACCATGAAATCTGAAGGAGAGAAAGAGTGTAGCTAGGAGACATGATTTTCTAAAGTAGAATCATAAGGAAACATCATATTCATACTTCATGTTATTGCCTACATGGCTACATAGGCTGTACATACTTAATGAGTTGTCATAGGAAAATTAAATATACTAAATTATGAATCATAATATTTATTTTATTTTATATATTATGTACTTTTAGATGTTTGAGATAAGATGATAATTATAATCATTATTGAACTAAAAAGATTATTGTTTTTGATGAGATAGTTTTTGATGAGATAGTGTTGTGTTCGCTATATTATTAGCTACCTATATCATCACTTACACGACAACGTTATATTACACTACAATAACATTAATTTTAACTGGAATATATTTAATGACATTGAAAAATATGTTACCAGTTTAATTTTTGGAAAATTATCAATGGTACCTCTGTGTTATAGCACTTTATCAATGTTACCTCAATGCTTTTTTTAATTTCAATGGTACCCCTACCTTTTTGAGCTAATTACAAACGTGACAATGTTCACCTTTTTCCGTAAAGTTGACGTTAAATGTCATTTAAAAGTGATATAACACAGGGATACCAATTATAAAGTGCTATAATATAGGGGTACCATTGATAATTTACCGAGCAAAACTCTTTAAAATTCCGTGTCATCTCCTGCGAAATCAGGGGAACAAGGAGTGGTTATTACATTACTATCCTATAGTTTTAATTAGTTATCATGCGTTATCAAGCTATATTATCATAGTTGCATTTATACTGTATTTGCATACCTTTATTTAAATGTCTATGTTTCTACACTTGATTAGATTAATCATCTTTTTGTTTTGTCGATACTTCATGCTAACTATGTGAAACCCCTTTCTTTTTTTCAAGATTTTACGGTAGGTAAGACGAATAATCATCAAATTCAATATACGACTTGTCAAGACCAATTTGGTTGATCAGTATGCTAGCTTTGAAAATTTGTATAGGTAAAAATCCGATAATCTGACTCGAATCCAACTTCGACTTTGACTTTGTCTTCATATTTAAGTGTGTAGTTTATTTATATAGATTTTTATATTTTAACATTAATGGAGAGTAGAGACATATTAATGTGATTCTGTTATGCGAATTTTTCTATTATGAGATTTTACCAAGTCTAACCAATTAATTTAATAGTAGATCATAGACTCATATTGTTGATCATTCGATCCATCAAGTGTTACAAAAATTGATCATAAAACAAAGTTAGACAAATCAAATAAAACAATATTAATGAATGATGGAAATGTAAGATTGACGAGGTATTTAAGTAATAATTAAGTACTTCTAAGATTCAAAATTAATCTAATTAACATACACAAAAATAAGTTCGAACGTCAAAATTCTCAAATGCACAAATCAATGTATAATGAGCTAAATAATCATTTACAAAAGCTCACTAACTAGTTTTAATTTTAAGTAGAATTCGCAAATTGCTACTTATTTAATAGTTATTGTGAATTTATGTACCAACTGTAAAAAGAAAAAAATTATTTCGACTCTGCCGCAAGCCCGACAATCTTATGAAACCTGACTCCGAGTAAGAGATGGAGGTGAAAAAAAGTCCGATTTTTATTCGAAGTGAATTCAAGCATACATAATTCGATCTGAGTCCAACCTATTGATAATTGTTTATAAACTCTAAAGTTTAACATCAACTAATAGCAAATTACAAATTAGTACCTAGTCTTAGTGTCTAGTAAAGGAAGACGGGGAAATAATCAATAGAATTGAAGAAAAAAACAATAGGGTGGAGGAATGGAGTTGCGTAAAGGAGGTGTAGAAAGAAGAGGTCACAAGTGAACCAACATCTAGTCAATCTAAGAGTGGAACGTATAATTAAGCTTAGGCAGAAAGAATTAAAGCATACGAAATCTGGCTTGGGGTTACCTATTATTAATTGGTACAATATGATATTATAGAGTATGAGCAATACTAGTTATTATGATAAAAAAATTTCATGTTTTAACTAGGCAAATATATTTTTATTAAATTAGATAATATCTTTCTTATTAGATTTTTTAATTGATTGATTTTATAAAACAATACCATATATATTAATTTTTTTTTATCATATACGACAATCAATTAAGATATGTAGTATCTTTTAATTACAATGGATAATTATTGGATAACATATTAATTATTTATGTAAAAATATTTTCATTAAAATAGTTTTGTAATAAAATTAAAAAAAATAGTTTTAAAATACTTTTCATAGATAATTTTATATATTACTAACATGACTACATGCAAAAAACTACACAAATTAAATATATATTACACATTAATTATTTAAGTAAATAACTAGAATAAGATACTAGTAAAATAAATTTAAATTGATAATGGTATCATTTATGTTTGGCAAGTTTATAATAAATAAAAATTAATTAATTTATATGTTAATTATTATAGTAAAAACATATGTTCTCTAGCTTGAAAACTTTTTTAAAGGTTTAACAAAGACATAGAACAATTAAATTATTTTTTATATTATTTTTTATTCTTAAAATTTTCAATTATTTCTATTTAATTATTTATAATCTCAATCTAATAGTAATTTCAGTGTTATTAATACTTTAATAATTTTTAAAACAAATCAATTTATTATTTCATCATGATTAAGGAGTCATATAATAACTTAAATATAATTATATATCGCTAGTATTATATATATATATATATATATATATATATATATATATATATATATATATATATATATAATATATATATATATATATATATATATATATATATATATATATATATATATATATATATATATATATATATATATATATATATATATATATATATATATATATATATATATATATATATATATATATATATATATATATATATATATATATATATATAATATATATATATATATATATATATATGAATCTTTAAACCATTTAAACATTGTTAGCTCAAAATTAATGAATTGAATTTATTATAAAAAAAATATAGAATTTGATAGATCTAATTCAGCCAGAACCGAATGCACCTATAAGGATTGAGGCTATGAGCCACCATCTCCAAATTGGTACTTACTAGTAAGACATGAAACTATTGGTGTCGCACAATTAATGCCTCCCTTCATGGCAAAAGCAAAGATCACAAAAAATCCTTGGTTATGCAAAAAGTCAGACATAAAAGGGCTAAAGTTTTGTATTATAATTGATAACCTTGTAGAACAAACTACTCCTCCCTTATCTAACTACTAGTTGCACCAATACAAAACAAAACAAATCTTGGTGCAAAAATAGTGAAAAGACGGTGGGGTAATTCTTTAGATTTGGTAAATCTTGTTTCTCGTATATTCTTTGGTCCCTATGAGATTAAATTGTATAGATAAAAATTAAAATTTGAAAAAATGAAAAAAAGTAATAAAATAGTAAAAAAAATGTAGTGGAGATACAATCTAAAATAAAAGCGTAATGATAAAATTAAAAAGACGAACTATATTGAAAATGTGACAATTTCTTAGAAACTGATCAAAATATTATTTTTTTATTCACAAGTTAAGTTTTCCCTAGAAGTTTAATTGCTTTTTACGTTCAACAATTATTTTTGATGTCATAATCCAGCAGCGAAAATAATCAATGAATAGTCATCATTTACTGATTTGTATTGTGGACTTAATTGAGCTCTGTCTAGGGAATAAATTTGATTTCTTCAAGACTGAGTATGCATATATGTACCCCTGTCCCGTATAGTTTGAAGCAAAGAAAAAGTTGTTGTTATCTAAGAAAAAGGTAGATAATGGTAATAAATAAAGAGAGAGAATGAATTGTGTGGTTGAAATTAAAAGAGAGTTAAAATATATGGATGAGATTAAAAGAATGTGGTGGGTCATAGTCCAAAAATAAAAATAATGCAAATTAAGTGGGACATACTAAAATAGAAAATGATGCAAATTAAGTGGGACATACTAAAATAGAAAATGCTGCAAATTAAATGAGACGGAGGGAGTATACTGTAACATATTTTGCTTGGTTAATTCTATTATGTGGTTATTTAATTATTAATATATATATTGTGAGTCAAAGGAATAATTAAATCTACCATTAAATATGAGAGTTATTCTATATACACAACTAAATCCAATAGGAAATGTGTATCATGGAAGATTTATTAGGTTACTAATTAATAATGCTATTATAAATTTTAAGTTACTTAATATAAATTATTTCACATTGATTGATTTTAATAAAACTTAAATTATTAACTTCTTTTTTATGATTTTTTTTAATGAAATTCTGCTTTTCATATTCGTTTCATATCATATCTTTATATTTGGTAACGTTAATAAGGTCTAACAAACTGAATTTAATTAAGATATATACAAATAATAATGTGTGTTTCATATGACACATAAACTTGATCCTGAAATATTTCTAAGAAAAATTGTCGATCATTTGACACATAAAAAAAAACAATTTCACATGCAAATTAAAAACAATTGTAGACTTTTTTCTCAAATTTGTATCTAAATATTTCTCCCTTTGTCTCTAAAATTTGTTACATTGTATTTGTTACACTTATCCAATTGTTAATTTTTTAATTATACATAAAAATTTAATATTAGTAATTCTTGAATTGAGAAGAATCAAACAAGATTCAACTTAATTATGTTTTATTATGTAAATTAATAATAAAATGCAAATAAAGACTAATTAATGAATAATGCCCAAAAGCAACTGTTGCAAAATATTGGAGACAAAGGAAAATCTAATTAAGTAGTGATACATTTCGAAAATAATATCTCTCGTTGACCAAATTATTCCTTTCGCATGTAAATAACTGACAATTTGATTTTATATTTAAATAAGTTGTATTGAAGTTGATCTATACAAAATTTCAATCACTCGTGTTAATTTGGACAATTGAAATAAAAGTAATGATATAAACATCATCATCATACCTATTGTATATTGTCCATAGAAAATTATAAGCAGAGTCTGGGAAAGAAAGGAAGGCGACAACTCATACCTTTAAACAAAGCCGTCTTGAAAACTTTGGGGTCATGTGCAAAATTTTTATCTTGCGTCATATTTAAAGAAAATATATTTATTTTATTAATAAACATAACACATTTTTTGTGATAAATTTTTCATATATATACGGAAGAAAGATGAAACATATACAGTAGATCACCTCGCACACATTCAAAGACCCTATTATTAAGGAACCAATTCAACCAAAAACTTAAGCCGATGGTTAAGGTCCCAGAATATGTTATTATATACTCTGACACCTATACCTTAAAAAAATAACGATATATACAAAAATAGAAAAGGTTGAAAGAAAAAGGCAATGAATGAGTAGTAAGTTCCCATGTTAAAGAGGGGAGGGAGGGGTAGACAAAAGCAAAGACTCATCAGCTGACGAATCAACCTCTTGCTCATGATGTGTTTCGCACTGCCATGTGATTTGTGATCCATCCATTCCACGTATTCATCCTTCCTCTTCTTCCTACACATTTTCTCATCCCTTCTTTTTTCCTTTTTTTTTTTATTTTTAATTCATGGTTTTGTTTGGTATATTAATAATGATGGTAAAAGGTAAGGTGGGCCTCATGTTTCAAATGGTCAACCTATGTAAGAGAGATAAAGAACCAGATTCGTCTACTCCTTAAAAATCCCAAACCCCTTGATTAATTAATTAATTATAATAAAAAAATAAATAAAAATTAATTTATTTTCATTGTATTATTAATCTCATCCACCCACCCATTATTTCATTCTACCCCCACACAACACAACTCTTCTTATTAATATTTCCTCCCTTATTTCCTCCCAAACCAAACTCCCCCCAAAAAATAAAAAATGGTTTCTCCTTCAGAAGATCAAGCTCTTACCTTAGGTTTAGGAATCTCATACTCAACAAAAACAATCACGAGTAAAAATAATAATCCAGTGAAGCAGCCCCATGTGAGGGTGTATGATCATGAACCGTCCTTGGCTTTAAGTTTATCAGGTGAAACGTATCAGACGGTGGAAAGGAAAGTGAGGATTGATCATCAAGAAACACCGTGTAGTGTTAGCGTGGCTTCTTCTCTGTCTAACGTTGTGTCAGTTAAGAGAGAGAGGGAATCTGCAAGTTCTGATGATTTGGAAATGGAAAGAGGTTGTTCTAGAATTAGTGATGAAGATGAAGATGGTAGTGGGCCCACTAATACTCCTAGGAAAAAACTTCGTCTTACTAAAGAACAATCTGTTCTTCTTGAAGAAAGTTTTAAACAACAAAGCACTCTTAATCCGGTATTTTATCTTTTTAATTAATTATTATTATTTGATTATTTATTTATTTAATCAATTGAATTCTTTTTAATTATATTCATCTAATATTTATTTTTATTTAATTGCAGAAACAAAAACAAGCCTTAGCCGATCGATTAAATCTACGCCCGCGTCAGGTTGAAGTCTGGTTCCAAAATCGAAGGGCTAGGTACGTTCCAATGTTCCTAAATATTACTCTTTCATTTTTTTTTTTTATAAAATTTAATTAAAAAAACTCACACCTACGTGATAAATATTTTTATAAAAAAAATCCATAAATTTCATCATTTTCTTTTTAACTTAGAAGAACAACAACTGATGATCAAATTTTTATACTCCCTATATTTTTTTTGTCCATGTACGCTTTGTAAACATCTCAAATGAAATTACAAGTCTTTATATTTAGTATGCATCATATCATATAAAAATTCCAAAAATTATATATTAAAAAATTATATATTAAAACAAATCTAACAAGATTCCTTAAAATAAAAATTTAATTTATATTTCTTTCTCTTAAAATAACAAATTTGAAGTAGACATATATAAGAATAGAATTTTCAAAGTTCATCCTTTACCATCAGTAATAATCTCTCTATTTCATATGTTTTCTTCAAATAAAATTTATGAATTTTATAATAAATTTGTTATTGATATATATGAAAAAACATATTTATATGGGATCTTGTTAATTTAAAATTATTTAACTTTTAAATTGATATGATTATGATTATTTTTCTAATCTATATACATGGGGTGCATAGATTGAAATTAGAAATGAATTAAATTTAATAAAATGAAATTAATAGATTAATATAATCATCTTTGAATAAATTAATGAATTTGAAAAATGGAAAACGTGCAGGACAAAACTAAAGCAGACAGAAGTTGACTGTGAGTATCTGAAGAAGTGTTGTGAAACACTGACGGATGAGAACAGAAGACTACAGAAGGAGTTACAAGAATTAAAAGCGTTGAAATTAGGACAACCTTTTTACATGCAACTACCAGCAGCAACACTTACCATGTGTCCTTCTTGTGAAAGAATTGGTGCCACTACCGGCGTTAATCCTGCTTCTTCAACTAATCCTTCCACTAATTCTAAAACTATTGGGATTAAATCTCATTTTAATTATCCTCCTCAACAAATCCGTCCTCTTCTTGTTGATTAATTATTTCATCATCTTATCAAAATTAATTACTTTTATATTATATTATATATAGGGATTAATTAATTAAGCTAATAAGCTTTTTTCCTTTTTTTTTTAATTAGTTTTTTTATGTTACAGTATAATTATGGAGAAATCGATTAAGATTAATTAATTACTATTACTAATTAGCTAAACATACCACCCTGCCGTCGACTGATCTTTTTCTCAGTCCTGGCCGGATTATCATTTTTTCTGTTTGTTTCTTTTTTTCTTATGGGTATTTATTTTGGAAATAGGAAAAGAGAAGAAAATTCAAAAAAAAGGAGAAAAAAAAGAAAAGAAAAAAGATTTTTAGTGTAAAAATTTTTAGCTTTTTTTTTTTAGAAAAATAGAAATTACTGATCCGGGTGTGGATCTTTCTGTGTTTATCTTTGTAAATATTTTATCATGATGAAGATAATATATCAATCAATATCAAAAAATTATTATTATTTTTAGTATTATTTATTGTTATTTTATCTTGAGCGGGATATTGGGCTAACAATAATGGTAATTATTTTACACTCTCGATCCATACATGTTAAAAGTTAGAAAAATAACGCTTTAATATATAATAGTTAGGGTCTTTAATAATATATTTAGTAATCAGTTGTTAATAATTAATATTTTGTTCTATGCCTCTAAAATCTCAGGGTTCACCCTACATACTTGCGTCATATTCTTATTAAAAAGATATAATGAGGTTGCAGCTAATTAAACTCGTAATTAAATGTAATTAATTATATAATCTTTGTTTGTTGTTATGATTGTATTATTATGTCGTTAATAATCACTATCTCGAGCTAGCTTTTAGTTTTATCCAATTTAGTTTATAGGCTAAGTTTGTTTTGTTGACATCTCAATTTATTTCCAGTTTGTAGTCAATTTAGTTTAGCTACAGATTCTGACATACCGGTGTCTCCATCTACCTTAGGAACATCTCCTTTAGATCCTCAACATCCCAACAACTCAATTATTGTACAAGTACTCATTATTATTTTTATTATTTTAAATAAATCTTTTCAACTACTAGATCTCCCTTCTATTTAATTTCCTAATTATTGAATTAAATAAATTTAGGTTTGCAATAACAAGCATGTGATTGACTGATTTCCAAGAATGGAAACTTTTAGATTTTTAGATGTTCCTCTTGGTACTTGGTACATATATTACCAAAACTATTAAAAATAAAAAAATTATTAATTAATCATTAGTTTCAAGGGCGGAGCAAAGATTATAAAAATTGTATTTACGTTTTAAAGTTTAGAAAATTGAGATTTTTCGTTAACTTTTAAAAGTAAAATAATGGAGACCAAAGTTTCTGAAAAAAAATAACTTTTTAAGTTTTAAATTCCTAACCAATAATATCGCAAAAAGACACATCGATCATCAACTAAGATACGCTTAACTGATAAACTATAAGAAGTTTGTTGATATATGAGGTCATTAATTATTAATTTTTCTGAAGCCCTAATACAAACATCTTAAATATGCCTAGAGTCACCTCTGATTAGTTTCACCCTTTCAAAATCGATCTCGGGCGGCTTTTCAAAAAAGAAAACCTATTTATTGAGCTCCTCCTTTTCTCATGATCTTTTGTTAATTTTACATACAATTAATACTAATTTTCATGAAAGTTATGCAAAAATTAGAGTTAATTTGCATAATATACAATAAATAATAGATAGTACTACTCATATAGTATTTTGATCAATATTAGTTAGAATCGAATTTAAAATTAGTAGAAAAAAATGAATTATTTGTTTTTTTTTTGAATATCAATTATTTGTTTAGTATACATGATAGTATTTTTTTTAATAATGATAATTTGTGGAGGAAAGAAGAAAACATTTATCGATGGCGGTGGGAAAAGGTTCATCAATAGATGGAAAGAATAAGTGGGAGTGGAACAGTAATTGGTGTATTCCAATTCCTAATGAAAAATAAGCAAACAACCAATAAAAATAAAAATAAAAATAAAAATAAAGGTAAAGAGGATTGCACAATCAGGAATCACGATACAGACATCACGACGCTCGGGTTTCCTCTAAAGTCTGAATCAAAGGCTTTGTTTCTAAATGATTATAAAGTACGACCGACTTGTTCTATTGTCTCTCAATTTGTCACCTCCTTTATACTCTTCTGTCTAAGTTAATAGTCACAACATACGAAAATAAGTACTATTCACTTATTTTATTTAATTTGTTATTAATAAGTAATCTATAAGTTAAAACATAGTCATGTGAGATCTTGTTTGATTCATCTCGACGTAAAGATTATTAATATCAGATTTTTATAATTTTATATTATGCATAATTATAAATTTTATGAATTGAAATAGTGCATTGGACTGCGTAAAAAAGACAAATGTTGCAAGTATTTTGGAACGGAGGTAGTACTTTCTTTGTATTTATTATTAAAATTTATTTTATATTTTATAGCTAATACTTTCTCAGTTTTTTTAGTTGCACTATTTCCACTTTTTACACTATTCATCATTTGATATCGTTTTGCATAGTGCGGCTATTAAACGAGAAAAAAACCTAGTCATGTGGGAACTTGTTTTATTCGTCTCGTCGAATACTTTCATTGTATCAAATTTTAATAATTTTTAGTTGAGTATAATTCTAAATATAAGCGACCCAAAAAACGCATTGGACTGCATAAAAAGGTGTATGGGTGCAAGTAAAAAAAATGGAGGAAGTATGTAAGAAAAAAAATATAGTTAAGTATGATCTTGTTTGAATCTTCTAACTGCATGCTTTTATAATATTAACTTTTTATAGTTTTTTAGATTTACATAGTTCAATATATAAATGATTAAAAGTTGGTATTATTAACTAGTTTACTAAACTTTTTTGTCATATAATAACCTATAGTTTGATTTATAACATATTAGATATATTGTAGGAAAACACCCTCATAAGTTGATATTATTCATGGTTAATCAAAAGTTGGTATTATTGTAGGGAATAAGCAAAATGTTGTATTATTCCTGGTAATTTTTCCTTAAATAAATTAAATAATCTCCTGATTTGTGATTTAATCAGAATGATTATGCTGGTAGAAACTTCTTTAGTTCAATTCTTTGTCAGCTATGCTACAAGATCTTTGTAAATGAAGAAATCTGCAAAACCACACCAAGGGGTGAGAAAGGTTCGGAATTCTAGTCTGGATACCTACTCGGCTACTCCGATGCCCAAGTCAGTATCAGATAAAGGGATGAATTTGCCTAACAAGTCCTTCAAGATGCACAGTGGCAATCAAGTAGATTATTGCTTAGGGCTTATTTAGACGTGAGGTCTTATGTTAATTATCAGTGATATTCAATCTTTTATCTGGAAACGTTGCTCTGAAAATCAATGTGAAATAATAAAATTCAGTTAAGATTATTTTTATTTAATCTCTTTAAATTCTTTAAACTTTTCTTTCTATATACTTCCTCCGTTCTGAAATACTCGCTACATTTCAATTTTGTGCACTATTCATCGTTCAAGCTTATTTTACATATTGCGACTAATGTGTAAGTAAAAATATAGTCAAGTAGGATCTTGTTTGAATCGCCTAATCGCATACTTTCATAATATTAAATTTTTTAAATTTTTAGATAAGTGTAGTTTAAGATATTAATGATCAAAATTGTACATTGGATTGCGTACAAAAGTGAAATGTAGCAAGTATTATGGAACGGAGGAAGTAAGAAATTAGTTACTTCATTTATGGCGTTGGAATATGTATTTATAGCTGATGATTATGAGATAAAACATTCTTTTTCCCAATCCCTAAAACATTCCTTGCATATGTGTCACTCTCTTAGGTTCAATCAAATACTCTTTTTGTCTTTTGTGGCGTCTATAAGCAACATGTGTCTCACTTCCTAAAAGTGACTCTTAAATGAATGACAAGTGTCTTTAATACTCACGTGAGTTTCCCATGCACAATATTTAACACTGATAAGCAAAACCCTTCATACCCTGCCGGATAAAAGTTCCCAGGTGACAACCGAATAAAATTCAATCTTGTCAGATTTCGGTGGATTTGACTTCATTTGACCATATTTTACCTTAATAACCTTTGTTTAATATTTTTAACCAAAGAGTTTTATGATTACATCTTAAAAGAAAAGTCACTATTCATAATATTGACTACTTGTTTGATAATAATTAAAGTACTAATTTTAGATCGTTTGCTAGTAAGTACTGTTTAATTTAATTTTTTTTATTGTTAATCATTCAGTTTAATTGAATAAATAGTGTTATTGTTGATTTCAATAAAAAGTAGTGTAACGTGATAATTGAATAAATAGTGTTATTGTTGATTTCAATAAAAAGTAGTGTAACGTGATTATAAAAAGACGCGTCTCAAATGGGCCGATCAATTATTACTAAAAAAACAACTACAAAAAAAGAACGCGTGCTGTGTAAACCTATTAGAGTTGGTATTATAACTTAATAAAGTTGGTAAGTCCAAATAGGTTATAATACCAACTTTAATAGATTATAACACCAACTCTAAATACCAACTTTAATAGTTATAATACCAACTTATAAGTTATAATACCAACTCTAAAAACCAATTTTAATAGGTTGTAGGTTATAACACCAAATTCAATAAGTTATGATACCAATTTCAAATAGGGCCAAACGCGCGTGCCAATTTTTAAATTTTTTTTAAAAAATTATTAGATCTGCGCCTGGAAAGACAAGACGGTCGTCGTTTTTAGAATGAGATGAGTTGATTACTCAGTAAAGAGTGGCCGAATTTACGTAGAGTCAAAAAATTTAAATGAATAATAAAATATATTTTATTAGGTGATCATCGCACTGAGTTAGGTGGTGAAGTGAAGTCAAAGATCCTAATTGAAAGAAATTCACCACAATTTTTGGTCATCAAACATTGTAATCGTGTTTTACGGGCCATTCTTATGGTATATGGTATTGGTAGTTGATGCAATATGACCATAAAATTAGTCTATGAGTCTATCTCATGAATTTCTTTCATTAATTTTGACCTCTATATGAATTTCTTACAAGAAAAAAACGAGTAAAGAATTATGTGACAAATCAAATTAATAGCTTTCACACATATATACATTTACATATATATCATAATAACACTTCACAATAATTCTGTAGAATTAAATAGTGAATATTTAATTACGTGAAATTATATATATTCATTATTTGATTTATCTTAATAGTTAATATATAAAGGAACTATAATTTATAAATAAATATGTTTTTATAATTTAAAATACTAAGATTAATGAATAACATATTATGATTAGTAGCATTTTACTAAATGTTTTGAAAGTATAAATACTAGTTAAAAACTAACTTTAGTTTATTTTTGAGAAAGTTATCACAATAGAATGAATTATTTTGATTTTGGTTTATCTACCAGATATTAATAACCTTATTTAATTAAGTTTATTATAAAAATTTGTCAAATATTTATTTTTGTTAAACCTATATTAATTAGTATTGATAAGAAATTACCATTTTCAAGAGAAAATTATATGAGGTAATTAATGTCTATTGTCCTGTGACTTTGATATAAGTTAGATAAATCGTTTGATTCGACCAATGTTTTAAGTTGGTTTCAATAAAATAGATGTAGAATGTATTATTTATATTATTTTTTTGTTTATTTTTAAAAATTAGTCTATTACTTGTTATCATTAGAAATTAGTTGATGCACTTGAAGGAAATAAAAAAAATGAAAGTAAAATAAAGTCGTCATCATCATCAATTTCGCTCAAAGAGAGAAATCAACAACTACCCGAAAGTAAAATAAAGTAAATGGACAAAAGGAGTACTGTTTCTAAAAAAGGAAAAATTCTGGGAATAATACGAACTTTCATTGATTTTTCTATAATAATACGAACTTTCGATTAACCCTGAATAATACCAACTTTGATGTGAATTTCCCTCTATCATCCTTAACTTGTTGGTAACCTACAATTGTAGGTCAACTTGCCAATAAAAAAGAAAAATACAAAAAAAAAATTAAAAATACAATAAAAAAAAAGTAAGAAAACTAATTCCCCACCCTCCCCTATATTTTTTAGTGCATTTTTATTTTTCTTACTTTTTTTTATTGCATTTTCAATTTTTTTTTGTATTTTTTTTTTGCCAAGTTGACCTACAACTACTACTGTAAGTTACCAACAAGTTAAGGATATTATAGGGAAATCCACATGAAAATTGGTATTATTTAGAGTTAATCAAAAATTCGTATTGTTATTAGAAAATCAGTAAAAATTCGTATTATTTGCACTAAATAAATAAATAAAAAAAAAGTGTACTAGAACCCAAAAAAATAAGGGTGGTGCTATCGGTAGAAAGTAGAAAAAGGAGATAAAAAGGAATAGGAATAGGAATAGGAATAGGAATAGGAATAGGTAAGGTCAAGGGTGAGATAATGATGATGATAATGATAAATGAGTTGGAGGTTATGATTAATTGAGAAAGAGGTTAGGTCACGTGTATGTGTCCCCATTTTCAGACCTTTACTTTACTAATGTGTGAGTGTGAGTGTGAGTGTGATTGCCCACTCTTTTTAACAACTAAACTAAATAGAGCCGTGTTCTCAAAGAAAGGAACTAAATATATCTAGTTATCTACTGTATTTTAATTAGGTATTTATTTTGATCATCGATTTATTTTAAATTAGTTTAATATTCATCTTTTCTCTATTTTTTATGTATGTTTTTATATAATTATAAGCCTATTTTTATTGTCTTATCAAATCAAAAAAACAATTATAAAATTAATCACTTTATGCTACTCCTTATGTAATAAAGCTATAATTTAATAATGATTCTTCAAACCTTTTCAAAATCATTTTGATTTGTAAATTTAATATTGAGTATATTTTTTAACTCATTTTATTATAAATATATTTTTAAATACAACCTTCGTTTCATATTACTTGCACCACAAAAACTTTTGCACTATTCATTATTTTATGATAATTTACATATTTCGGCTATTATAGGAGGAAAAACGTAGTCATATGGGATCTTGGTTTATCCGTCTCGTCGCATATTTTCTTAATATCAAATTTTTTATAATTTTTTTGACAATTAAGAGTATATTAACTCCAAAAAAACATTTACAACCTAGGCTATAAAAGGAAAACACTTCTCTAAACACAAAAGGGAAGCAACACCAAACTACAAAGTCAAACAAACAACAAAACTAGGCAAAACAAACAGACAAAACCAACAAAAGAAAGCCACCTACAAAGTAAGACCGTTTGAATTTTTTATAATTTTTATTTTTTAGTTACATATAACTCTAGATATAAACGATTCAATAACCACATATAAAACATGTTTGATGCATGTATTTTAAAAGGAAAGAATTATTAAGAGTTAAGACTCAAATAATATCTCAAAAAATAGTAGTATAGAGTAGGAATGAAGATTGAAGGTTGAAGGTTGAAGTTTAAAGGTGTGTGAAAGGTGACAAATCACAGCACTATACCCACGTGACATACGCCCCGCTCGCTCTACACTACTGGTCCCTTGGCGTCACGCCCCACGTGACTTCCTCCCCCACCATTTATACTTGTATTTCTCGCCTACGGCCTACCCTCGTTGATCCTGTATTCTCCGTTCCATTTTGTTTTGCTTCTCTTTTTTTACGGACTTGTCAACTTTCCCATTCATACTAATAATCACTATCTATAGACTATACTTATCCATTCAAGGATGGGGGGTGGGTGCGTTACAATTACATTAATTAATGCTTTTCTATACTTTTACTCATTTATTATTTTACCTTTCAATAACATATATAACTAATAACTAGAATTAATTTTAATAGTTAATCTGATTGCCTCATTATTATTATTTCATATAAAAACTGCTACTGTTATTCTAATGATTTAATGGGTTTTATTAATACCTTAAAATAACTTTAGAATGCAAGTGGAGGCTAATACAAAAGGAGAAAAATAGGTTAGAGAAACCATATGCGTTTTCTTATATTTTATATAGTTTCTAATATATTTTATGTAATCTCTGTTTACGCTAATCGGTAGAGCCCAAAACATGTTACATAATCTAGCAGTATTTGTTATGCATTTTTGTGGGTCCAAGTATGACTGGTGTTAATTAGAAGGTAAATAATTTAAAAATATTATCTTGGTAATTTTTATAATTTTACTGATACATTTACATAACTTTATTATAGAAAGTACTTCACAAATGATTTTTATTTTCCAAATTTTCACTTTGATACAACTTTAAACTATTTACTTTTTTGTTAATATGTGAGAAATAACTAGTAAAAATACTTAGGATTTCATAAAAAAACAACATTAAATGCTCAAAACCAATCCACTTGTTAGAAATTAACGACAAATAATAATATAAAAAATTATTCAAACTAGTGGCTAGAGCTAGATTATATTGATGGAATAACATAATTACTTATCTGTCATCTTTATTTTTTTACTTTTAATATTTATATAATTAATTTACTTATTTATATATGGATGTATTTACAATAATTAACATATATAAATGATTCTATTCTTAAAAAATGTAGAATTTTTAATCAAAGTTTTATAATCAACATAATTAGATATAGAATTTCTAAAGATAAGGGTAAACCCTTCTCCAAGTAAAAGTTAATAATAATAAACACTACAATGATTTATATGATGCCATAAATAGAATACAACTTTGGTTAATATAATCATAATCTGATGTCCTTTTCTGTATTATGTACAACTCGTGATTCTAGCCATGATATATGCCTAACCTTTACGGTCATATATATGAACAAAGCAAATCCAAGGGCTAGAAAGGGCAGATCCTAGAAAATCAACGTGTAAGATTGCTTATGTTATGATGAGCAATAGACATACGTTATTGACACGATAACTTTTTAGTAGAGGGACCCTTAACTTGATAGGAAGATCTAATGTGGTCCATACCATATTATATATTCATTTGATTTTGCACCAATTAAAAATAATACGAAAATAAAAAAATTAAATATAAAAGACGATAATATTATTTCAAAATAAAAAATAAAATATAAGACTAAAGATATGATTAACTGATATTATCGTGTCAAAAATTATCAAATTTATGGAAAATACTAAAATAGAAAATGAGATAGATTGAGACAGATAGAGTGACTACAAACTATAATATCATCATTTGATTGTATAAATATTTGCCTCAATTTGTGGGAGTGCTAACATTTAATGATGGAGGGAACCTTCGGGGAAGCTTACCTGTTAATTAAGTAATGGTCCAAATACTTGAATTTCATTTTTATTTTTATATATTATATATGATTGTCATCACATTCGTCATTTTTATTTATCCTCCTTTTTCTTTTCCTTTATGAGAAAAATTAGCATTGGCTTTTCTAATCAAAGAAATGAAAGTGATTTATTTAAATATTACATGCATGATGCATGTATATATATGTATTTTCTTTTTTTTTATTTTCATTATTTGCACCTCCTTTATTGAAAGTGAAAAGTGTATAGATAAAAAATACCAAAAGGAAAAAAGAAAAGTAAAAGAAAGATGTTTTTATACCTTGTGAAAATATGCTCTTTTATATGGAATTTCTAGGTACTAACACTACCTTTTAGCATTTCCCACGTCATAAAATAGAAATTAAATGGACCACATCATATCAAATAAATCTCTCTGAAATAGAAGTATATGATAGAAGCATGTATTGTTTTGTTTGTACTATATCCTTATCATAGATTCCAAATACAAGTACCATAATAATTAATATTCTTTTTTTTTTCAATTAAAATTTTTTGTAGTAGCTTAAAAAAAACAAATTGATAGATTATATAAGATATTATGAAATTTCAATTACTATCAATTTAAATTTTTAGTTGAGTTGGTTTTCTGATATGGTATCAGAAATTAATCCATATCAGAGATTAATGTAACAGTAGTTTAATAGTTCAAATCTTATCCACCCTTCATTTCACCCTTCATTTCAAAGTGGAATATTTAGCGTCATCATATATCAGTAAAGCATGTATTGCATTTAAATTTCTAACTTATAGTAAAGAAACATGTTAAATCTCACATATTTAGGGCCGATTTCAACCATCATTATTTTAAATTTTTATGAGTTGGATCGTTGTTTAGGCTAAACTTTACAAGGTGAACATAATAATGATGAATCAACTATTACCACAACTTACTTTACTTATATATTGATATTTTAGATTTTGTTTGATATTTAAGGTTAATTCAAAAGGATGATTCTCTTTTGTATTAATAATAATATAAAGTATCACTATTGTTACTCCTAATATTTTACTTGCTTAATTTCTGTAATAAAATTAAAGTATATATAAACGTACATGAGATACATAAACTTCCGCTTACAATTGTTTTTCATAAAAGATTCTCATAATTGATAAGTAAAAATTAAATTAATTTAACTAGGAGACTTCATAAGATTGCGTTTTAAGCTTAGAAGAAATAATTAAAGAAAAGGGTAGGTCCCTTAATACAATTTTAGCAATTTCATCAACAAAATGAGTCAAATTCTCAGCACATAATTAGTTTTGCCGACAAATAATAATAAACATCCACAATTATAGGAATGTCAACGATAAGTTGCTTTGCAAGGGAATTTTGGTGCACCTCACGAAATGAAAAACCATTATATAAAATGAGGAATCATGCAATAGAGAAAGCTAATGAAAACAAAGTAGGACTACTTTTTTCCATGGTGCCAAAAAAAATTAACAATCATGTGTATTTGGTAAATGGTTGGTTTATTGATGTTGTTGGATGGTTGGCTGATTTAACCAATTAAAAATATTATTTTATTTGCTGACTAATAAGTCATTATTATAAAGTTTTCTGATAAAAGTTAATTGTGTTAGTCAATTAATAGTTGGTTATTAAAGATAAAATTAGCTTAAAATGCAAAAAAAAAAAAAAACTCATAGTTGCCCTTCAGTTTAGGCTTAGGCCGACTTTTCAGTCAGCTTAAATTCTATTTACAAATTATATATTTTACTGTTTGACCAATTAAAAAATAAATATTAAAATACTATGTGATATTTTAGTATAATTCATATAATTCTAATATCTCCTCATTTTCTTAATAATTGTGCAACTATATACTTCTATTTGGCGAAACATCACGTGCAAAGGGAGTATTGTTTATTTACAATCCATTTATTATTATTGTTGAAAACTAATTCTTCTTGCATAAAGTGGAGTTCTAATCATGTTGGTATAATATGATATTGTTAATATTCTTACCTTTCTAACTAGAGACGGGGAAGGAAGAGGGATTGCGAATTGGTGAGTGTGAAATAGCATAAGATTCGATGCTTTCAACTAAAATAACAACAATAACAATAAAACAAAATTAATTAAACGCAACATTCTTATAATGAGATCAATTTTATTCGAGTAACCTAATTATTTTTATATATTAAAATTATTACTTAATTTTAAAGTGATTAATTATATAAATAGGCGTATTACATAAAACAATCTCATAATAAAACAATTTCATTCAAAATTCAAAAATGAACTATAACAATATAATAATAATAATAATAATGCATGAATGAATGGAATGCACACGCGTACGTAATAACCACTGCTAAAACCAAACAAGACACATGTCTTGCGGTAGAAAGTTTGTCGGCCTGTCTAGTTTACATTATGGATAAATTTCATGCTTAACAACAAATTTCTATTGTTTAATCAATCCTACCTTTCTTTTTTCTTTTTTATATTTCTTTCTTTCCCGAATAATCTATTAGTCTTTGTCTTCTGAATCAATCAAGATTAACGGCCATTTCTACGGACCACTAATTATTTTTTAAAATTAATTCTTTCCCTTTATATTATTTGTTAGTCCGTAAATGATTCGTGTTAGTATGATATTTTTTGCTTCAGATTTAGCCTATATATATATTGTTTTTGAGCAAGTTTCTTAAAAGTCTCATGTTAATTTGAAGTTTGATCCTTAATTTATATTTGTTAGTAATTTTTTTTCGATGTGAGACTTGGAATATACACTAAATATTATTGAATTGTATTTCAGGAAAACAAATAGAGTAATCAGTTGAGTGATGTTATTTTTGTAATACTTAATTGTTTGTCTTATTTAACGATGAGTGTATGTCTACCAAAACAGCAAGAATAAGTCCTAAGTTTATCAATTGTAAACCTAACATGTGTGTTTGATGGAGAATACTATTCCTAATTCCTATTTTCCTATTCTAAGAACCTATTTATGTCATTTTACCATGCATGCATTATTTGTCTTACTGATTTGGGAAAATGCTTTTCAAAAACAACTTTAAATCTTGGTTTAATTTTTAAATGTAGGGCTATATAAGATACAGACTAAATGATAATTGAATTCAGGATTTTATCTGAAAAATGTGATACTTATTTCAACTTAGACTATATATATTTCTCAATTTTCAAATACTTCAGAGTATAGCTTGTTAAACAAAAATTAGCTTTCAATAAACTAATATATAATTTCAAGTAAATAAAACAAGTTATTTGATTTTATATTAGATGTCATAGAGTGTTTTAATGAATTGTCTAATAAATAAAGTACATGACTATATAAAATATGTTATTAATAATCATACAATTAATTAATATTCATCCTTTTTTAGTGATTGTGGGTTTCTACTTTCTATTATATTCTTGTGTGATAATTGTTTGATTCTGTCACTTATGAAAAGAATTAGTAACGTTCTTTATTTATATTTGCCCTAATAATCTACTATTTTGTCCTGTTAAAATTGAACCCTAAACTCAAAAAAATTTCACATATTTGAAATATAATGTATAAATTCAAAGGGACAAACTTATTAACCGTAATTGAGTAAATCAAAGGGCCAAAAATCCCTTGTGTGCTCAAGTAGCTAACTTGCTAGTTGCTAGCCTTGTCCCTTGGTGGATCTATACTTGTAGATCATATTCGGGCATTAATATTGAAGGTAGGTTGAGTTGGTTTTACGCTAATAGAAATATTTTCATCTTTGAGAAACTGACTTGGTGAGTTTGAATGTTCCATGAATAGGTCCCTTATTGAGAATAACTCCAATAAATCTCCATGTCTATTTTTTTTTTTTTAAAAAAGATAATTAATGGGTGAAATGACACGTTTCTAAGATCGAGGAGACAACATATCATTGGTGGACATGCTGGAAATTAATTAGAATAAAAGTATATTTTATCCTTCTCTCAATCATTATATTTTGATAGCAACGTCGTAATACCAAACCCATCAATTATTATACTCTTGTCATGCTTCCATTGGTCATATTCTACACGGAATACTATTTTTTTTTACTTTTAATATTGAGTGATAAAAAATTGTCATTATCAATAATAATTTAATAGTGTTTTGTGACAGAAAATATCATTATAAAAAACAAGGATATTGTGAGTATTTGTATTGTTGAGTTTGTTACAAACGTAAACTCCTAGTTGTTGGTTTAATGTTATAAATACATTTAAAAAAGGACCATAAATAGCCTGAACAAAATAAAATAGGAGATATATGCGAGGATGACAATAGGTTTAAGATTTAAATATTATTTATGGAAAGATAAATGTAGCAAATCAAGTAAGAGAATATAACTAACAAATGAAACAAATTGATGAAGTTGTTGGGAAAGTAAGATTTTAGGTAGAATTAGAGTTTGAGTTAAGTTAAATGGAATTAACTCAAATTAAATTAAGTTAAATTAAATTTAAACTAATTCTTTGTTGGATAAATTAAGTCAAAATGAGAAAGAATAAGGAATTTAAGTCAAAGTACGCGTGATATTAGTGGGAATGTATATTATTTTAGTATATACTAAATTCACACAAGAGTTAGTCAAACTATTGAGTAACTAAATATTTGTTACACATATTCTTAAATGCGAGATATTATGGTAAGACCATTTTTATTAAGCTTGTCCATAAACATTTAATGTATTAAAGTGATTATTTACAATTTTAATTGATCAATTACAGAAATATGTTAATCATATAAACATGTCTTATGGTGAGACGGTCTCATATAAAACGATTTGTTATTTTAACTTATTAAAGATTATTATGTTGTATTATAGGCTAATATAAAGAGACCAACTAATCAATTTGGGCGTTTTATCGACTATAGATCCCGAATCAAATCAATTACACCTTAATTTGTGATGGTACAACCCAAAGGAACAAATGGGCTGGACCATAGACAAAAGCTATTGTGATGGTACAAACCGGCCATAAGCTGAAAATTTGAAATAGATAAAACTCTTAATAAAAAAAAAGCATGCAATAAGATCCAAATCAAATTTATTTCAAATATAAGCGTCTGATACCCCAGACCACAAGTTCGAGTCTGTTCGCACTTAGTAAGTGCGAACAGTAATAAACTGGAAAAAAAAAATCAAGTGTCTGTTCGCACTTAGTAACTGCGAACAGGTCAAACAGGGTCAACATGCTGATTTTAAGACAAGAGTTGTTCGCACTTAGTAAGTGCGAACATACTGAAAACCTAAAACAGGTTGTTCGCTGTTAGTAACAGCAAATAACCTGTTTCAGTTTTTCAGTCTGTTCGCACTTACTAAGTGCGAACAACCCGAACCTAAGCTTTGCGGATTACACGCTTAGTTTTGGAATAAGTTTGATTATGATCTTATTGTATGTTTTTTTTTTAATAATTAATCTTATTTATTTCAAATTTTCCCATAAGCTACAACATTAGTCCTATCTTTTGTGGGCTGGACCATGAAAGAGATATATGGGCAGCTCCTCCTTAGCTTGCAAAATGTGAACACAAATTATTGTCAGAGACGGTCTCTCCAAAAGACGCATTGAATATATGGTTAAATAGTCTAATTAATACAAACTAAAAAGAAAATAAGAATGTGGGTTTTTATTTTAAAGTCGTCTCTTTAAAAGACGGTCTCTCACAAGAGTGTGATTCAAGTTCATACGGCTCCCTACAAACATGTACCAACTTGATCAAATCAAAACTCATAAGACAGTCGCACTTGGTATTTTTATTTTTTTATTAATTTAAAACTTATAAGGTCAATTTTAAGTTTTAAAATACTAAAAATTTTTAAAGATCAAGTCCAAGGCTTTGGAATCGATATTTTAAGTCATTGAATATCAATTTCAAGACTTAAAACTTTAATTTTAAGACTAGAGAAATCAATTTCAATGTTTGAAAATCTCATTCCAACTTTTAAAGTAAGATGACTCAACTTTAAGATTGATATTAAAACCTTTGAAATTGGCCTTTTATGTCTTAAAATTGATCTTTTAAGTCTTAAAATTAATTTTATAAGTCTTGAAATCAATATGCCAGAATTTTCAAAAATTAAAAAATTTTACTGGGCCAAACTTATCGCACAACTTAGATTGTCTCACAGGATACTCATTGATTTAACTATCAACTATTTGGTTCTTATAAATAAACAATTAGAGTTTATCGGCTTAACTTTACATGCGAATATACAAACTATCATTAATTTAAGTATTTAACTATCAATTATTTGGTTTTTATAAATAAACTAAACTGATCTAATTATGAATATATGTTTTAGAGTTGTTTATGAGGGGACCACCCGCCAATAAGCTCGGAACATCGGACTTGTAAATCGGGCGGATTTGAATAATATTTTCCGAAAAAACTTAATATTTAAACGGGATCCACTTGCTAAGTTAAACGAGTGGAAAAAGACATAAAAAAAGTGATACCCATTGTAAAGTCGCGAGTTCAAATTTTTTGTAATCAATATCAAACCAAGATCTTTCCACGTTACTCAAAGTGTTAGGAGGGAAACAAAATTCGTAGAAAGTATGTAAGAGGAGAATATTAAAGTAATAGAATGAAAGTAGTAAGTAACACCTCTTCTTGAGTTGAGACATTTGGTTTTTATTTTAAGCCTATGCGCTTCTTCAACCTCGCCTTTGGAAGGAGGTTGATAAAATATTAGTCAATTTCCTACAAAGAATTCTTAAATATATTATTTTGATTTTATTATGTGCAGACTATTTTGATTTTATTCTAAAATAATATTTTAGAATACTGGATTTTGGTTTGGATTTAATCTGGTAAATACTAAATATGTATTAAATAATAATGAGAGGTACTACCTCTATTTATACATGAGATTAAGACTAAAAATAAGGAAACAAAATATTACAAATATCATAACTTCCTAAACACTTAAAATATTATTCTAGAATAAAATCAAAATATTCTGCACATAATTTCCTAATATATTACTCCCTCCGTCCCATTAGTTTTGTCCACTATTCCATTTTGGGTAATCCCTCTTTAATTGTCCACTTTCCTTTTTTGGCAAAACTTTTTACCTAAAAACCCCCAACTACCCCAACTTATATTATTTAATAATACCCCACCTACCACCTTTTCAATTATTATATTCACTTAAAATACCCCACTACCACCTTTTCAATTATTATATTCACTTAAAATACCCCACTACCACCTTTTTCAATTATTATAATCACTAAAAATACCCCACTACTATTTTTCCTTATTTTGCGTGCCCACTACAAAGTGGACAAAACTAATGGGACGGAGGGAGTATTTCCTATGATCTTCTCCAATTAATCTCTATCACCTTGACTAAACTCTTATTAAGATTCTCTTATGAAATAGTAATAATTAACATTGTTTATAAGATGACCAGGACGAGGTGCTCTTCATATCATATTATTAAAAGACCTAGCCAAATCACTATCTTTGAAACCAACAACACAAAGATTAGTTATTATATCTAACATACACAAGTTCTTACTTGAGACCGTCTTTTGTAAAGACGACTTTCAAAAGCCCAATCTAACTCATTATATATATTGTTACCTTCGCATTTAGGAGTTTGCCACTTCCAAATAAAGTTGGTTAGGACTTTGCATAAATCGTGAAATTGTTGTAAACATATTTATCAGCTTTCTCTTAATACTTACCTAGCAAACTTATTTAAAGTAATGACAATAACACTTTCCTAGCATGAACTCAATGTGAAGATGATTGAGGTGAAATGTGAAAAGTATATGAATCTTCACAATTATTAAACAGTTAAACTTGTTAGCTTTCATCTGTTTTGTATCCCTCTTGGCCTCTTCCCTTTCTTTCATTTTCAATGCATGTTTGGTTAACTTGTAATTAGGTACGGAGCATAGATATTGGAGGTCCTATTTATTTTAATGATGTCTTTTAAAATGAGTCTTTTTGTTATATTAAAAATAAAACTTTTTTCTACTTTAAAAACAATTCTAGACAAAATATATTGTAATATTATATTACTAAATATAAAAAATGTATACAAACATATCACTTAAAAGCTATTGCTTGAAACCGAACCTGAACAGCACCATTTAATATTTAAGGTCTCTTATTTTAGGGGGCCTTAGATAATCGGCTCCGAGATTCCCCTAGAACCGGTCATGCTTGAATTTATAATATGCATCAAACATATCTATTTGTCAAAACAGGTATAAATGGGCCATAAGCTTTGTTCAACTGTCTTAAATGCCACTTGGCGTATATTTACTGGACAGAACAATCAATAAGCCCGGCCCATGATTATAAATGATTCAATGGTTATGATAGTGATTTTCCTAATCCTGTTAACCATTTACGTTAGGACTTAGAAGTAAAATTGAACAGTTCGGGCCTAATTGGGCCAGCCGACAGTCCACTATATCAAGTACCTCTTCTATTTAACATGAATATAATAATGGATCACCCAAATATCTCCAAAACAATGTTTTGATTGGTTTTAATTTCGCCACGAGTCCGTCCAGATGCGCATTGACGTACAGTTTAGTTTTTCATAAATTCTTGGGTGAAACGGTCTTATCGTGGGACGCTCTTTATACAAATAATAAATAGCGCAACTAATACAATTAGTAACATATGCATTTCTTGTTCAATAAAAAAAAAAACATATGCGTTTCTTATTTTGAGATCGTCTCACTGAGAGATGGTCTCTTAAAAGAGTAGCTTTTTTTTTCAAACGATTTAAATATTAATTTATAGTTAATATAACAAGTTGGGTCATTAAATGAGTGAATGTTTAGTTAGTACTTCATTCTTATGGTTGATAGATGGGCTATTTAGTTTAATTACCCATACAATGATAATAATCAATAAACAGCCGATCTTGGGAGAGACCGGCTTAGAATAAGACGGCCCAATATTTCAGCCCATCGCCTCCTTACATGCTTTCTCTCTTCTGTTTTATTTTCTTCGCATTTTTTAACTTTAATCTTAAAGGTATCAATTTTGACCTTAAAGATATCAATTTCAATTTAGGTAGAAATTGATCAGTTTAACGCCACAATTGATCACTTATAGGTTCAAGTTGAAATTTTTACTTTAATTGATATGTTTAAGTACTAATTTACGTTGAAATTGATATCTTTAAGGTCAAAATTGATACCTTTAAAGTTCAAATTGAAAAATGCTCAGAAAATGAAAAAAACAAAAAAAATAGAATTCTGGACTGGGCTAACGTGGGTGTACGATGCAGGATTTCGGATATCTTGTAGGTTCCTCTCTTTGAAGACACTTGAGCCGGGGGACTCTTTTGACCGCCCTCTCCCTATGGGTATGAGACGCCGTCTATCTTCCCTCCCCAAACCCTGACCAAAGATATAGTCTATGAGCGGGATATACTAAGTATGATGATGATGACTCTGGAGGAAAATAGGCGTGCGCGTGTAGAACATGCGCCTGCAATGGGTCGGTCCAGTTGTGGTCTTAGAATAAGACGATCTTACGCAAATTTTTGTGATCAATAAAATCTAGGATTGTTTTTCAAGAATCAAGTTTCAAGTAAATGTTTAGTTTTTAAACTCTCTTTCCTAAAACACTTGGTTATATTACTTGTTACATTATGGTCATTAACTGTTAACGCGTAAGTTTTAATTGTTAATCTATTCATTATTTTTATAATAAAACTTATTTTATATGTAATAGCTAACAGCTAACGTGTAAGAAAAAATATAGTTAAATAAGATCTTATTTAAATCGTTTAATCACATTCATTACACAAACACGGAAAATGAACGTTGCCCTTTGGACGGTAAATCATTCAGGAGACAAACTTTTGTTACGTAGCTAAATAAGTGGACACCAAAAGGGGCGACTACCATATGGCGATTGCCTTTCTATTCCCCACCTTCCATCAAATTTCAAAACTAAATAAAAATATTTAGCGACCACCTCGATCCGTTGCCAATTAAAAAAATAAGAGTAAAAAATATTTTTGTCCCTTGAATATAATAAGTATGTTTTAATTTAATCAATTATTATTATTATTATTATTTATTAAAATTATTATTATTATTTATCATTATTATTATTATTATGATTATTATTATTATTATTATTATTATTATTATTATTATCATTAATTATTGTATATATTATTAATCTTTATATGTATCTAATTTTAATATTTTTATTCACAAAATTTTTCATATTTAAATCAATTGATATAGATGATACAAATTTTAAAAAAAATTCTTCTATTTTTTCATTATTATTTACAATGAATTGTTTTTGAAAAAAAAAAATCCAATTTGACATCTTCATAAATCCGAAAGAAGGATAATTGTTAAGAAATCCAAAATGAAAGATTAAGAATAAAAAGTGGGAAAGAGAAATCAAAATTAAATTGCGAATGGAAAAAATGACTATTTTTATAGGCAGCGTTTGAAGTTGGCAAAATACTGACTATGGCTTGGCGACTGCACAAAAAATTGCGACGACCTTAAGATTTCACCAAAATGGGCGAAAACATGCAGGCGGCCATCGCAAGGCCGTCGTCATTTTGACATCTAGAAGTACAAAATTAATTACTACTAGAATAAAAGATAAATTATTAAAATACTATAACTAACTCATAATTCTTGAAATTTTCGGATTTCACATTATAATATTGCTAAACTCACCTTATTTTTCTGAAAATCAAATTTATTTTGTTAAACAATAACTTAACAACATGAGCTAGGTGAATTGGCTGATAAGTGCAATTATTTGCACTTATTTGTGACATTTTTATGCTCATTTTCGGTCGTTTTGATGGATTTTAGGTAGTATTTCTAGTGTTTTATGATAATTTTGGCTCAAAGAGTTTACCGTTGTATTTTATATGATTTTGAGTCAAAATTGGAGATTTCATTAGGATTTTGGAGTAATAAGAGGGTGAAGGCTCGGAGAAATGGCCTAAAACCCCTTGTTAAAGTGAAGAACCATGCCAAGACGATTTCATGCAAGAAGAAAGGCAGCGAAGAAACAAAGTGATGTGCAAAACAGAGGGTGAGCGACGAGTGGTCACACCTATGTGACGCTCGTCGCATTTATCAGCAGTATAAAGGATTTTTTCAGAGACTAGGCGACGACTCGTCACTCAACATGTGACGATCGTCGCTCCGCATTGCAAAGGCTCATCATTTTTCCAGTAACTATGCAACGAGTCGTCGCCCTATAAGCGACGATCGTCGCTCAATCATCGAGCATTCCTTCTTGAGGCAGAAAGTGTGCGATGAGTCGTCGCTTGACGGTTTTTTACGATTCCTGGCGGTTTCATCTGAGAATTTTTGGATCCATTATATATAATGGCGGTTACTATTTTATTTCTTTGTCTTAGAACCAACTTTATTTCAGTAATTTTCTTTCAGTTTTCTTTCAATTTTTTCTTGCACTTTCATTATTGTAATTTCAATTTCGGCACCGTACTTTTGGATTCCCGAAGCTTTCTTTGAAAAATTTATTACAGCATTTGGATTTCTTATATCTAGTTTATGTTATCGTCTAGATTTGTAAGTTTTCTTAAATTATCATTTCGTTCTTCGTTTTTGTTCATCAATTGTAATATGTTTTCCATTAATATGCATAGTGAGTAGTTTTCTTATCTAGGTTTAGGGTAAAATCCCTAATTCGAAGCATGGATTGATATTTTATTGATTGATTGTGTGTGAATCGAGCCTATGACTGAACCTATGCTTAATGAATCTTGATTTAAACATCTTTATTAACCTTTTCAATAAAACGGAAGTTTGAGATTAGGATTAATTTAGGATCGAGATATATTTAAGTTAAACTCCTTCTAGTATTAACCAATAGAACGGAAGTTTGAGGATTAATACTAGTTGGCCTTAAATCGATATTAATCAATAGAGCGGAAGCTTGAGATTAATTAGATCACGTTCGATTATGTTAATGGCTTAATTCCATACAATCATGAGAGTAATTGAACTCCATGTTAGAATTAGGTGATGCCCGACACCCTAGTGTTGTCATATCTTGCCTTAACATCACCATTTTCATACTTGCTTTAATTTCTTGCACCCTAGGATTAGATACAAAACCCATTTAATTGTTTTTCCCTTGTCTTGGTTATCATAAAACATACAACTTAGAATTATATAGCCTTCTTGTGTTCGACCTGCACTACGCGTACACCGTGCGCTTGCGGTTAATTAAAATTTGCTCATCATTGGCCAACAACCAAATACAATAAGATGATCGGGAGAAACTTTTATTTTGGATATATAATACTTTATCCGTTCTATATTACTTGCACCAAATCAACTTTTACACTATTTATCATTTGGGATCTTGTTTTATTTGTCTTGTCGCATATTTTCATTATATCAAATTTTTATAGTTTTTAGTTACGTATAACGACTCTAAATATAAATGACCCGACAAACGTATTAAATTGCACAATAATATGTTTGGTACAAGTATTTTTGAACCAAGGAAGTAATACTTTTAAACATATTTTAATTCAGAGAATAATAATGTTCATTTATAATGATAATTAAAGCAAAAGGAAAAAAATGAGTATGGTAGATAGCTAGTAGCTACCAATTAGCTAGCTAGGAAGAGTTAACATTAACGGGTCCTCACTCCTCAACCCTCATGATGATCATTAGGCATTAGCTGTAAGGAAAGGGAAGGCCCAAATAAGAATGTCCTACGATATAATAATAATAATAATAATCCTATTTAATTCAATGCACAAATTCTAGAATTTAACCTCTGATTGGTTAATCCAAAAGTGTATTTAAAGCCTACTTATCTACACTATTTTCTTCATCACAGCTTTTATTCTCCACCATGGATTTTCTCAGAAATATGCTTCTTTTTTATTTCTTGTATAATTTGATCCTCTTTACATCAATTGTCTCAGCAAAGCCTGCTAGTTTTCAGCAGGATTTCAAGGTTACATGGGCTGATTCCCATCTTAAGTTTGTTGAAGGTGGGAATGCAATCCAACTTAAGCTCGACCAATCTTCAGGTAATGTAATTCTAGGTTTGAAAATATATGTTTTGTAATACTTTCCAATTCTAAAATACTTGCTACATTACGGTATTGACACTATTCGTCAATTAAGCTTAATTTACATATTGCTATTAGAGTATATAATATATCCTAGTGCCTTAACCATCAACTTAAGCTTTTGGTTGAATTGGTTCTTTGACAAGGTATCAGAGGCCAGTGTATGTTAGAGTATATAACATATTCTTGGCTCTTAACCATCAGCATAAGCTTTTGGTTGAGTTGGTTCATTGACATTGTATCAGAGGCCATCGTATGTTATATGTATAACATATTTATAAGCCTCAACCATATATACCTCAACCATCAGCTTAAGCTTTTGGTTGAGACCCCATTATGTGTTATATACTCTAACAATTGCGGCTAATATGTCGAAAAAAATATATTCAAGTTGCGTTCTTATTTGAATCGTCTAATAGCATACTTTCGTAATATTAACTTTTTATAATGTTTAAATGTGTATAGTTCAATGCGTAGACGATCAAAATAACTTTGAATGAAACGGAGAAAGTACCTATACAATCTAGTAATCATTATTAGATCATATTAATAATGTGCATGCTGGATTTTGATTTGCATCATGATCATGTAGGATGTGGGTTTGCCTCTAAATATAAGTATCTTTTTGGACGTGTGAGCATGAAAATCAAACTCGTACCAGGAGATTCAGCAGGAACCGTTACTGCCTTTTATGTGAGTGTGTTTCAAATATATTAATAAAAAATATAAGTTACTTTAACATTATGGGTAAATATAAGAATCATAATAAAGTTGCACATAGTTGATTATAAATTTATAATTGCCAACTAACTTTAACCAAACTGCAATTCAGTAATTATTTAACATTATATATATTTTTTTAAAAAAACTAACATTAACATTTACATGCAGATGAACTCGGACACAGGCACAAAACGTGATGAGTTGGATATAGAATTCCTAGGAAATAGGTCAGGACAACCATACACACTACAAACAAATATCTATATTAATGGAAAGGGTGATAGGGAGCAAAGAGTTAATCTTTGGTTTGATCCTTCCCTTGATTATCATACTTATACTATCTCATGGAATCATTATATTACCGTGTAAGTCCATCCATTACTCATACTTTTTTAACTTTTATCAAATTTACATCTAACATAAATATTGTATTAATTTTTTAAATTTTTGAAATTTATTCATCAGACTAGCTGGTAGCTCGTTTTGTACCTCTCTATTTTAATCATTAATTTTTATCATTCACTCATTTTTGTTCTCATTATCTAACTTTGTTCCTTGTTTTTATTAAATTTCACTCATTTTACAACTTGTGCAAAATAAGAGGCACATACAGAGTTAGGGGGTATACGTTCCCATTTAGTCCGGTCTAACAATAAATCAGAACAAACCAAAAATTTCGATTTGAAAACTTTTTAGGCTAGATTGGGCCAACCAAACCGTTCTATAACAATCTAGAGTGGTCTGGTATACAAATTTTTTTGTTTTTATATTTCTTTTCTAATTTAAATATGTGTTTATGCAAATGTTTGGCAGTTAAAACACCAAATATAATAATTTTTATTTAGTTGATTGCATTAATTTCATTTAAGTATTACCATAAAAATAACTACATCTAAATAAATAAAACTATGGTTTTGGGTTATAAATTGTTTGCAATCTGGTTTTGTCTGAAAAATAAAAACTAAGATCTGACCGAAAACCATAAATTTTGTTTTTAAAAAGGAAAATTTGCCCAGAATAATCCAATCTTTGTCTGATTTTCCTACAATAATCCCAAGTATTGATTAACCATGAATAATCGCATCTATTGATAGTTGTTTCCAATGGCATCCAAGCAAGTAAAACAACCGGCTACAGCATGTCATTTCTTGACCTTCTTCTTCATCCAAACATCTTCTTCTCCACATGACATTTCCTCCATTAAAACTAGTTTACCTTCTTCTACTTTAAAATCATTCTTTCTCTCATATAAACTAATTTTTTACTTGCTTGGATGCCATTGGAAACAACTATCAATAGATGGGATTATTCATGGTTAATCAATACTTGGGATTATTGTAGGAAAATCAGACAAATGTTGGATTATTCTGGGCAAATTTTCCTTTTAAAAATCCAAACTTGACTGTTGATCAAACCAAATACTGAAACTAGGGTTTGTTTCTATTTGATTTACACAGTTTAGACCAAACTTTACTCGGAGAGTACTTATTAACTCATGTTTGAATGTGTAGGTTTTTTGTGGATCAAGTTCCCATAAGAGTATACAAGAACCATGAAACAAGAGGAATTCCATATCCAAAATCCCAACCAATGGGAATTTATTCAACTTTATGGGAAGCCGATGATTGGGCGACACGTGGAGGATTGGAAAAAATTGATTGGAGCAAAGCCCCCTTTTTTGCTTACTACAAAGACTTTGAAATAGAAGGATGTTCAGGAGCACTCTCTTGTGCTGCCTATCAAGACTTAACCCCTACTCAAGCAAGATCGTACCGTTGGATTCGCGTTAATCATATGGTTTATGATTATTGTGCTGATAAATCACGTTTTCCTACTCCTCCTCCTGAATGTACCGCTGGAATTTAATTTCATATTCTATTTTTTTTTATATATTTTTGTATAATTTCTTTACGAGAAAATACATACTCTATTACATCTTCGTTTTGAAATATTTATAACTGATTATGACATGTTATATGAAAATATGTCGCTATCAGTTATATGTATGATAATGGAGTACTTCATATGAAAGCAATATATTTGTATAAGAGTGTAAAATTAATTGAATGGTGTGAGTATTTAACATGTTACAATAATAATGATACATATATATTAAATAAACTTTTTTATTATAATACATTATTTTTATTTTATTCTGTTTCGTTTCTAATATTATGTATGTCAAGAAAACATTTATTCTAGTATCAAGGAAATTCTTTTGTACAATGAATAAAACAATCAAAGATTAATTTTGTTGTCATTTTTTAAAAAATTATCAAGGATGTGTATTTCTTTTCGTTCTTTTTTTTCTTCCCTAGACTAGATGTTGAATGCTTGCAACTATGCAAATCAAATTGTTAACAAATCTTCTCCTATAGATTTATATCTTTATATATTTTCCTTTTGGCCTCATGAAGCTGGTCCATCTTAGATGACATCTTATTCCCCTTTTAAGACGTACATGTATTGAAGTTTGTTAGACGCTCACTAATTCTTGTATGAGATGTCTCATCATAAGATCACATGCCTTATATAGTTATATTTGAGTTAAATAGTCTAATACTAGAAACTTTAATCTCATGAGCATCTTATTCTGAGGTCATCTCATTATGAGACCATTTCATACCAGATGGGCTATATATATATATTAACATATCATCATCATCATACCCAGTATTCCCGCACATAGATAAATCTATGGTCAGGGTCTGGGGAAGGAGGTTCGACGGCGTCTCATACCCATAAGGAGAGGGCGATCAAAAGAGTCCTTCGGCTCAAGAATGTCAAGGAACCAACTCAACCAAAAGCTTAAGCTGATGGTTGAGGCCTCATGATATGTTATATACTCTAACACGCACCCTCACACGAGAGCCCTTTGGGCTAGAAGTGTGGATGCGACACAGGCCCTCCTCATACCTGGCGCTGAATATTCCACTTTAAATGAGGGGTGGCTGAGATTCGAACCTGTGACCTCTTGTCACACTGGCTTTTGATACCATGTCAAGGAACCAACTCAACCAAAAGCTTAAGCTGATGGTTGAGGCCCTAGGATATGTTATATACTCTAACAAAGAAGGGTCATCAAAGATGAGAACCTGCAAATATCCGAACTCCTGCATCTTATACACACGTTAGCCAAGCATAGGAATCAACTAGCCGCAAGCATAGTAGGTGACTTACACAATTAAAAGATACATACAGATAACTAAGAAAACGATACAGGTAAGAGAGGCGGTAAAAAACATTGACGAAAAGCAAAGCACAGTAACAAACAAGTCTAATAATCTAGGACGTGGATTGCTCTTCACTCGAGTAGGTCAAAAATAAATATACTTTATCTACTTTATCTTAGATGTAGACACGTAGGCAAATATAATAGTAGTTGTAGAAGGACAAATATTAGTAAAGAAAGAATCATTGTCTATAAATTTATTGCAGGGTCTACATGCAATGAATATGGAATAGTCCATGCAGATTGTCAAGAATGCCGAATAGTGCTTTTAAATCATATTAAATCCAGGGATTTATTTACTGGGTCGGCACTCCCAAATCCGCATTGGCATTAAAGGGATTGATATTCATTCTCTACCTTAGCTTTATTGGACATTGCTAGCTAAGGAATTCCATGATAATTACCAAATGGACAACATTTTTAAAAATACCAAAATTTTATATGGAGATAATTTATTTTTGAAAATTTTAGAATAATTTGCCTTGCAATTATGTTGTTATTCATTGAATATAATGAGTATGCAAAATACAAATATGAAAACAACCTAAATACAATATTGCCTGGAATATACACATTATACTAATCTACTAAATTAGGAAGATAATCACAAAATGAAATATACTCCAAATATTATTATATTTTATCAAAAAATGTGAAGTAATATGATGTTTAAGTATATATGTGTATGTGTTTATCATATTCCAAATTTCAATTAGAGACAAAATCTATACGAAAAGTGATGATGTTCCGATATGTTAAAAGTGTTTATTATTGTCTACATAGTTTACCGCACAAAAAATAAATAATAAAGCATAACACTTTATAAATTTGACAAATAACTCTTACTATATAATTGGTTTTTGTAATGAACTTTTTTTAAAATTTTTTATATAAATTACCTCTTTTACTTTTTATTTGGGTTATTTAAGTCTATTTTTTTAAATTCTAACAGACTTGAACAAATAATAAAACTATAATAGTAATTAAATTCAAGTATTCAACCATGTGCTTTTTTTTTGTGTGTGTGTTGGGGTTGGGTTTATTCATGCCTATTAGAATACTTAAATTTTAACAAAAAAATTAGTAATTAATTCTACAAGTGCTCATAGAGTATGAATTGATGTCGCTGTTTAATTGTGACAACGGATTGATGTTTTAATTAAACTAGTTGTGGAGTTAAACTATTAAATTTAATTATGATATTTTATACATTTATATCGATAATAATACGAATGAAAATATTGAAATGTCAATATATTGCAAAGGTATGGCGGGTGCAAGTATTAAAGGATGAAAATATTGAAATGTCAATATATTGCAAAGGTATGGCGGGTGCAAGTATTAAAGGTGTATAAAATAAGTAAATATTTTAGTGCAACAGTCGAATGAAATTCAAAAAGCTAAAAGACTTTCTAGCAATACCAATGACTATTCAACATGCTAAAATACAACAAACAATAGGAATTGATATAATGTGCATTAGTACTTCTAGCACCAACTTTTTGTGAGATTTTTTTTATTTGTTTATATATATCTTCTATTCAATTGAGAATCATTAATAAAGATTAACACCAACTATGAAGCACTACTCATCTCTCTGCCTAACTATAGCTTCAAAGCTTCTAAATTTGATTGAAAATAATGAAAATCCTAAATTTTCATTAATAAATAAAACAAAAATCTTGATGTTCATCCGAAAAATTAACAAAAATTCCTATTTTTTCATCCCAAAACCAAATAAAAATAATCTTGATTTTTCATTCTAAAAAAAAATACCCTATATTTTTATTCAAAAATAAAACAAAATCTAGTTTTCATTCCAAGAACCAAACTTAAAAGAATAAAACTTGAATGTGCATCATCAAAATTAAATACCTTTATAAATTGCGATAAATGTATACAAAAATCAAAATAATTAACCCAAAAAAGTTGTTGAATGAAGAAATATACTTAAATCATAATTTAAACAACAAAATGAAACTAAGCTTTAAAAATAGAGTAGAATTAATGGTGATCTATAAAAAAATTGAAAAAACTAACCAGCAAAATTAATAACTATTGAAGAAAATAAGAACAAAATAAAGATATAAAATTTAAGAAACTTAGGTTTTGACTAAAGATGAGTATAATGTGGGATACAAAACAAAATACATGTCTACATGGGTGATAATGTGGCTAAAACACTATTCATTTGCTAAATGTGAATAGTGTCAAACCTTTAGCCACATTTTATAGATAACTAGTTGTGAGGCCGCGTACTTCGCACGCGATCCCCCAAGATATAATTTCAGATTTGATGATATCATGTCAAAACACATGCGGAAGACCGTTGCAAAAGGAAAATGTTTTTGTTGCTAGCTAATACATTGGACTAATATTTCCAATTGTTGCATTCATATTTCACAACAGCTCGAAGCAAAACCATAGCAATAAAAGGTTGTATGCAAAACAAAAGGCATTCGAAAGCATATTGTAATCATACAATACTATATAAAAGTCTTGAAAAATTCCAAGTGTCATCAAAATTCCAAGTGTTATCATTTAAAGAGGCATAAAAATATTTATCAAATTAAGAATATAATATTTTTGTTTAAGTTTGCAGATAAATTAAGTAAAATATTTGTATGATATACTATAGCAATTTTATTTAGTTAACTTAGAATTTAATATGTTGAATTGAATGAAAAAAAAAGTTATATATCAGGTAAATAATTAAAATAAACATCAGTAATTATGTTTTGATTTAAAAAATCATGAATTTGGTAAATTTAAGAACGATAGTATACAGTACTTACATTATTATTTGAAATTATTTTTATATATATATTTCACACTAACAAATTCGTGCATTGCAAGGTTCTAATAAATAGAAAGAAAGCAAGAATGAAGGACCAAAGATTAATCCTTTTTATGTAAATCTTTGTACATTAATGATCTTAAATACATAAAAGAATGTACTAGTATACAATGTTGTATCAAAAAGGGAAAGGGGGCTTTGAGATCAATAAATGTGATGTTCAGAGGCTGCTTAGAGAACAATTCATTGTGCATTAATTAAAGAGTATTTGTATTTGTATGTAATAAAATTTCTTAATTGCAGTGCTACATTATTTGTAGCAAATAAATTTCTTGATTCGTTAACATCAGCGCCAAAAAAATATTCATCAATAGCATATTACATTAGTGTAGGACTATTAAGATAGGATAGAATTGCAACAATTGGATTCATCCGGATTGGAAGAACATTCAAGCTGAGTAAAATCTAAACAACAATGCACGTGCATTTTACTTTCGAATGGATATGATGCTTGTGAACTGCATGCAAAAGATGAGAGATCAATATGTTGATCAAAAACAGGCATTGGGGATGTAACATTTACATAACCTATGACAGTAGGAGGGGTGAAAAACACTTCTGAACTATCCGTTTTCTTATTGGCAGAGTTAAGATTGCATCCTTTGCATCTGGTTCAATAGCCTTTGGCGAAGGGCTGGATGGGAGTAGCCTTATTGGTGCTTGAGACTCACAACTACTAACTGATCCACCAAGTGTTGTTTGATGCTACTAATGGAAAAGGTATTTGTTTCATAAGTTAAGATCAGTTAGTATTAACCATTTGGTAGAATATAGTGAATTTACCATTTGGTAGTATAGAGTGAATAGAAAAGTTGTCATGACTTATTATATTATTATGCTTTCTATTATGTTATATGGATTTTCATCTGATGATTGCACTTCTGACTTTCAACCAAATATTATATAGTGTAATGTCCATAGTGGGGATGCTCCCTACATCGTGAGGTGAGTGTTATGTTACACTGTGCTTTTCTAACATGTTTAAATTCTACAGCTACTTTAATACCATGAACAAGAGCAGATTGTACAAACATCATATCTGGATATATATCAAGGTTTCTTATTAATTAACACTTAATACCATCCAAAAACTTAAATTATTCTAAAGGAACTTCTTATCCATAAGTGTGCTTGGTGTTAAAAAATGTCAACGCTAAAAAAAAAACAGTCAAATTCAACAAAAACAAATCAAAAAAATAAAAACCCAACAAGAAGAGGTTAAATTTCTATCAAAATAAACTTAAAAGGATAAAACAAACAATTAATGGGAAAATAGGAAAAGATGAAGGCTCAACAAATCAAGAAATAACATCATTAAATAAGCAGAAAATATTGAAAAGCTGTACACAAACACAAAACAAGAAATCTTTACCAAAATTAACACAGAAAGTGAATATTCATCATCATCATCATCATTATCTTAAAATGTCCCCCTTAGAGGCGGGGTTGGGGAACGGAGGGAATGAAGGCAGACCATCATCATCATTATCTAATATACTCAAATATAATATTTAATGCAAACATTAAACCAGTAAAAAAGAAATCAACGTTATTTCAGAAATCAAGTCATCTGTAGTCTTCTGTGTTCAGCAACCAACATGATTTATCTTTTCAATATAAATCGCCAAATAGGACCTCCGCAAAAGAAACTCCCAGTCAGGAACCATCAAGAAAACACATTCATTCGAAAATCAAAATTAAATTTCTAGCATACAATATCGAACATTTAAATAACAATTATTACACTTGATGCACACAGAAGGTAGTCTGTGTTTTACCTTTTTGTAAAAGATTTTACTGCTTATTTTGCATATTTTTATAGGTTAAGTATTTGAAGTAACTCTTTTTTTCTACAAAATCAGATACAAAATCAGATGTGATCATTACTAATAAAAACCCTAAAAATCCACACCCAAATTCAGATCATAAACCCTAAAAATCCACTCCCAAATTCAGATCACAAACCCTAAAAATCCACACTTAAGTTTAGATCACAAATCAAATCTGAGTTTTCGTGGACACAAAATGGACCTTCGCAAATTAAAGAAAAATCAAACGAGAAAAGCTGAGAAAATGCTTCAAAAAACTGAGAATAAAAATCGAGAACAAAAATGTACAAAATGATAACAAAAAAACTACGAATCATGTTTGAAATGGAAACACAAATGAAATTCCAAAATTCAGATGAAGATGAAGATCAAACGAACCTCGAACAATGAAACATATCTAGAAAGTCAAAACAAAAACGATTTTAAAAACCCTAAATCTGACCATAGAATTGAAAAGAAAATGAATTAACTTTTGGAATCAAATGAACTCTTACCTCATTGTTTGATGCCACTCACAAGTGAATCTAAAATAACCTAATTTCCATTAAAATCCTTCTTTTTACTCACCACCACGTTTGAAATTACACTCAAAATACCTCAATGGCAAAGCTTGATCTTCAAAGGCAAAGCAAAATGTCTTGATCTTCAAAGGCAAAGCAAAATGAATTTGAAGAGTAAAAATCAAGATTGAAGATGATCAATTACAGGAAAAGGAAAGGGAAAAGAGATGAGTAAAGGAACTCAGAAAAGAATGGGAAAAGGAGAAGTAATAGATGCATATGGAATGGAAAGCACAAAAACATGCAAAATGAACAGTGACAAAACCGTACGCGTTCTTTATAGTTAAAGGAAAGGATAGATAATAGATAAAGTTGCTGCAATAAAGTTTGTCCTGGCTTGAAAGCAAATGAGCAGTATGAGATCAGTAATCTTAAATATATGCCACTGTTTTGTTATTCATTGCATATCATTCATTAATACATTTTTTTATGGGTATGTAATGTAACATATTTTTGGTTTAAACTATAAATTTAATCAAGTATTTGCTTAAATCTGATCGAAAACACGGCAAAAGAGGTGACACGTTATATTTGTTATCAACCTTGTAAGTATGGCCAAAATAAGAGAAATAGTTCATCAAATCTATATGTTTCTCAATATTTTTCTAATTGTTCGATGTAGAATTACATAGTTATTTTTCAACATTTTTTCTTTTATGTGAACTCATTTTTTAATTGTTTGAATCGTCATTCTTTTCGAACCTTTTTCATTAGAAGTCAAAAATTTTTATTTCTAATTGAACGGAAACTGTTACCTCTGATAAATAAAATTAAAACGGTCAATAATTCATTTTATTATTATTGTTATTAATCCCACTTTGAAAACCAAATTTACGGAGCGTTCACCCATATCAATATACCTTTAAGTCCATTTGAAAAAAACTTAATATTGTTCAAAAAACATATTAATATTTTTTTAAATATACAACCCTTCTTACTCGGCATTAAGGTTGACAAAAATGAGGAGGGTGTGGTATGCCCTCCCCATATTCGGTTCTATCCATTATAATTTAAAACTTTTATACTCACTTATCCATCATTCATAACAGATAAAATTTTCATATACACATCTACCCGTTATCCTCTGGCCTAAGTATGTTATCAAACACACATATTATGAGTATACTCGCATTATACCATCACATTCATTTATGTCCGCACTATATGTGCTCTATCCAATGCCAATTCTTATAAATTTAATTGTATATGTAATTTTATTTAAACCATACAAATTAATTAATTAGATAAAATTAATACATAAAATTGATTATTATGTATTTTTTCTTTCTTTTGTAAAATATTTTAGAAAGTAAAATTTTAATGAAAAATCTTTATTAAATAGCAAATACTTCACCAATAATAAATAAATATATATTCTAAGAAACTTTAATTGAAAATTTTATGTAATTTTTAAATTGGAATATTCTACATGGTAGCAATGATTATCAGGTCAATATTACTTTTGAGTTTTGATGGATAATGAATTTATATAGACTGTTCTACCAATTCAACCTTAAAGCTCAAGTCTGAATCTATAAAACTTATTGGATGGATGAAGAAGATGAATGAAAATGGAGAAGATTACTGTATTTAAAGGAAAGAAAATCGACAAGGGCGAAAATGAAATTTCACAAGTTAATGTATGATCTTATGTTTTTTGGCATTAATGTTATGACAGCTTAAATACCAAAAGTACAATTCTATTTTGGGAATTTTTAAGGATTTGTTACCACTGGCCTTTCGCAAAAGTTCATTGCTACCATTTTGAATATTCTTTTCAATTTAAAAATATAATATTCCAATAAATTTTAAAATAACATATTTTATAGTGATATATATACTACTCATATATTAAGGAATAAGTTGATATTAACTCCGTAGGAATTAATTTATACGACAAATCACTATGAAAATGTAATGTGGAATTTACCGTCTCTTTAAATTAGATTGTATGATTACAAATAAATAATGTAAAAAGTTTAATGATTCATTTTAATTAGATTCTTTATAATTTAGAACCAAAAACTATATATCTTTTAACTTCAACAAAAATAAATTTAGGATTAAAAGAAATAAAGTAAAAAAATTAATTAATACTCCACTTATAGTCAGAATTTAACCACTGCATAAACTCTGAAAACCCATATACTCATGATTCTGCACTTTGTGTATCATGTGAATGATACCTGCGCCACCTACAATATAATCAAGAATAAAAACTTCAAAAACATTAAAAGCGGCCAATTAACAGAAAAAAACATAACGTGTTCTGCCGCGTAGCAAAAATCGACTAATATATACTCACTATGTAATTAAAAATTAAGACCTTTAATTTTTTGGGTCTTATGCGGTACAATATGTTGAACATGATCAGAATCTTCCTTTGAATGTGTTGTTAAAAATTAGCAACATACCTAGACATATGGTACTGAAAGCTATTGTGAAAGCAAGAATAAATATGATGATGGATGTTCTTCCAAGTACTGATATTATCCTCCTGACTACGTCTTGCCCAGTAAAGGCAGCAATTACAGCAACACAATATAGATACACAGCTGCAGATAATTATAAAAATCGATCATCAAATAATTCATTGATTCTAACCTTAATTAGAAATTAGTGTTAGAGTATATAACATATCTTGGGGCCTCAACTATCAGCTTAAACTTTTGGTTGAGTTGGTTCCTTGACATAGTATCAGAATCCAGTGTGACAAGAGGTCACAAGTTTGAATCTCAATCACCCCCATTTAAAAGTGGAATATTTAGCACCAGGTACGAGGAAAGCCTGTGTTGCATCCACACTTCTAGCCCAAAGGGCTCTCGTGTGAGGGGACGTGTTAAAGTATATAGCATATTTTGGAACCTCAATCATCAGCTTAAGCTTTTGGCTGAGTTGGTTGCTTGACAATTAACAACTATCTAAACCCTAGTTCACTGTCCATTTTCTTTCTAATTTTGGAAAGAAAAACAAATGTTTAATTAGTATTGGTCCATACCGTATGGGACTGGAAAGCGCTTTAGGATGTAATACTGTACAACTGACATTGATGACGAAAATAGCATGGTGAAAGCTGAAGTTGCACTAGCCACCTGTCAATTAAATTACATTATCATCATCATAGCCGGTATATCCCACTTGTGGAATCTATGGATAGGGTCAGCGGAGGGTAGGATGCATAAAACATATCCTGAGGCCTTAACCATCAGCTTAATCTTTTGTTTGAGTTAGTTACTTGACATGATATCAGTAAGAACACGACAAATGGTCATGTGTTCGAATCTCTACCATTCCTCAAAATCAAGTAGAATATTTTGAATCAAGTATGAGTAGGGTCTATGTTGCATCTACACTTCTAGCCCAAAAGGCTCTCATGTGAGAGAGCGTGTTAGAAAATATAACATATCATGAGGCCTCAACCATCAGCTAAAGCTTTTGGTTGAATTGGTTCCTTGACAGGATGATGGCATTACCATGCCCTTATCAAATGATATAAGTAGATTGTGGACAGTAAGCTCGTTACTCCTTAGCTCGAACAATGACTAATGAATAATGAATATAGAAGATGAATTGACAAATAGTAGATGAAACAACCTGTGGATGAATTCCTAATTCAAGGAAGAGTGGAGTTAAGATGGTTCCACCTCCTATTCCAAGCATGCCTCCAATAACACCTGCAACTATCCCAGTGATGAAGTATAGGAGTAACTTTGACACAGTCCAGTATGTTGTCTCATTCGAGCTGGAAGTTATTGCCCTTCTCCCTTTGTATAAGCATACTGCTTGATACATTGCTACTGAGAACCCTATTATCACCTATTTTAATGGAGCCGTACACATCCAAATGGTAATTAGTAAACACATTTCTTTGATTCATCAACTAATTTATGAATGCAGGAGACAGGAGCGTCGCAGATCAAAGGCGACAAAAGACTGTTGTCGCCAAAATTAGCGACAAAACTTATCTATTGTTAGCTGACGACAAAGCCTTTTTGTCGCCATTTTTGTCGCTAAACTTAGCGACACAAGCTTTTTGTTTGTCACCAAACTTTTTTTTTGATGAAGTATATATATATCTAATCGATGAAAATATTGCAGACATTGAAAATATTACCTCAACTAAATTTAGAATCCAGTAATCAATGGAGCAGGCCACCACATGAGTCTTCACATCAGGCAGAACAAAAAAATTGCTTTAATAAACTTAAGAGAGTAAAATAAAAGGTTCATTGATCAATGGTGTTCAATAGGCCGGGCCTCCATTTTGAGCCTTATCCAGCCTGTGTTTGTTTCTATATTGATTATAACATATAGCATGTATTTGTTTCTATATTTGTTATATTTTATCTAAGAAAAATCTACCCATAATAGAGAATTTGAGGCCAACCGAACTCACCTTCATGATCTGAACGGCGAAGAAAGCCACCCAAACAAATACTAGAAGCCCTAGCTGTTTTAATCTCATTGAAGCCTGTTGCTGAAGATAATGAGCAAGATACTTCATGAATCAAAAATCGTGTTAACATAATTACATATCATCAAAGAACCAATTCAACCAGAAGTTTAAGGTGATGGTTAACGACATATAATATGTTATATACTCTGACACATAATACATAAACTATGGAAAGTGATATGAGTATAGAGAAGCGCAAAACCTCAGGAACTCGGTGGATTGATCTGTTTCCATTGACATCATCTGCTGCAACTAAAAGTTCCAAACACGTATTACATAGATAGAGGAGTACTTATTAACCGGACACGAAATTCTTCGTTATTTGCAAGCATGAACGAGTTCGATGAATCAAACTTACTCTTGAGAAAATGTGCTGTCTCTTTCTCTGTTTCTGCACAATCTTTTACTTTCCTTTCTTTCATCCCTTGTTCCATGACCTTTGTTAGAGGAAGTTCCTCAGATATTTGACCTACAAATTAAGCATTAGACTTAAAATTATGCAAAATCTAATGGTTCTGCTTGGTTTTTAGCTACTGACCAACATGCATACCATCAGATTCCTGTTGCTTAGTAGTCCCCTGTTAAACCAAGATGTTTATTAGATAACTTATGACCCTCAGCTTAATGCATAATAATATCTTACTTGAGTGAAGTGCACATACTTACCTGTTTCCTTGCTGTTTCTTTCTTCCATATTTCAACACCTTTCATGAAAGACCTTGTTGCATTGACTACCAATCACATGTTAAACGCGTAAGCTAGCTTTACCAACGAAAAACTGTCAAGGAACCAACTCAGCCAATAGCTTAGTTGATGGTTGAGGCCTCAGAATATGAAATATAATACTCTAACATGGCCTCACACAGGAAAGTTTTTTAGGCCAAAAGGGTGGATCCAGCACAACTCCTTCTCATACTTGACGCTAAATATACCACTATAAATGAAGGGTGGTCGAGATTCGAACTTGCAACCTCTTGTCACGTTAGCTTATAATATCATGTTAAGAAACCAATTCAACTAAAAGCTTAAGCGGATGGTTGAAGCCACAAAATGTTATATACTCTAACATACCCCTTACACGAGAGCCCTTTGGGCTAGAAGTGTAGATGCATCATAGGCTCTTTTCATACCTGATGCTGGATATTCCACTTCAAATGAGGGGTGATTGAGATTCAAATCCGTGACCTCTTGTTACGTTGGCTACTGATGACATGTTAAAGAACCAACTCAACCAAATGCTTAAGCTGATGGTTGAGAACCCAAGATATGTTACATACTCTAACTAATCACATCCTTGTAGTAACAAAATGTACTGACCCTTGAATGTCTAAGAAAATAGAAAGATGAGCAAAATTGTAAGTACCTAAAAAGAGAAAGATGAGCAGAATTGTGATCATCCAATCAGCCAATATGATGTTTAATGCCACTCCAACACTGATTCCCACCATGAGCAAAGGTTGAAAGAGCAGAGCTAAGTCATAGTCTATGAGAGGCATATTACAAAATGTAGGGTGACTGAGCCTTGAATTGTAATACACTGTTGCTGCAGCAGTTCCCATGATCATACCTATAAACATATAAGAAAAGTATAGTTTCTTTGATTCATTCATAGAGGTTAGCTTATATTAAGAGATAATCTAAACATACATTTAGAAACTGCAGCAGATGACTTGGGATCAAAACCAATGATTAGAAAGAGCATAGGAACAAAGATAGCACCCCCTCCAATCCCTCCAACACTTCCCATTGCAGCTCCTAAAAATCCAATTGTTGACCCCACAACAAGTCTCCATCCAAATTCAAATTCCTGTTTTACCACCATGCAAACAAATAGATTATTTACTATCCATTTGGTTAGTGGTAGTAAATGGCGGTAAAATTTCATTTAAAGTTCTATTTCATTCCTACGGTGATAAAACTGTAATCACAAAAAAAAATTTTGTTTACAAATTTTCATTACCACCTAATATCACCTCTCCTAATGGTAATGCATTGGAATAATGAATTTTATGAAGAAAATGAGATGATTGAAGTTGGACAAGCATATTCATTAAGGTAGTCAAGAGATTTTTCAACCAAAATTACACTACCTTTTATTCACATAACCACCGTTTATTACCACCTACCAAACTAGCTAGGTATGTTCGGCAAATGACTATTGGCTAAAGTTCTTTGCTGGTTTAACTATTTTGAAGTAATGAACGACATGCCAGCTATTTAAGCCAAGTGTAATCGATCATGATTGGTGAAAATTAGTTTTTAATTGTTGTTTATTTATTAGAGAGAATATTGGTTAAGAAAACAAAAAAAAGCTTATAAATCATTTAACAAATACAGGCCTACTTGAACACAGGGCCGTCTCGTTCATTTTTGGGTCCCAGAGCAAAAGATAAAAAGGGCCCCTAAAAACTTAAGGCGTAACGACTAATATAATACACTTTTTGTTTTTATTGTTAATATTTAAACTACTTTATATAAAAAGCACTAAGAACTCACATTAATTCAAATTATTGTCACTTATATACACAAAAATGAGTTTTTTGGGCCCTAAAAAATTCGGGGCCCTGGACGGTAGCCCGCTTTGCCCTTGCTAATCGACAGCCCTGCTTAAACATGTACGTATGTAACAATGAAATACTTTACAAGGAGTTTAAACTTACTGGCCAATTATGTTGATATGAAGACATGATTATGAGAAAGGGATCGGATCAATAATAAAATATTTTCAAATTAGCAAAGTAATTTGCAAAGTTTTAAAAAAGGATAAGGAAAAGTCAAATACTTCAAGTAATTTAAAATTATATATATAAGTATTTTCAGACTTCAAAGATGCACTTTATTGCACATAGTTTGAATGTACAGCAAGAATATTCCAAGCAATGAATTACTTTACTAATAAGGGAAGGTGAAGATGCTAATAATTTCACTTCAAGACAACATTGCAGATTGCAGTGCTTAATTTCTGCAAACCTATATTTCTGCCATTTACAATTTAAATCATTCAATCATACATTGGTAAAGAAGAAAACTTCCTGGTTTTATAATTGCATTAGTGATCCGATACAAATAAGAAAGCTAGCCGGTAATGGTAAACAACCAATTTAACCAAAAGATTAAGCTGATGATTGAGGCCTATGAAATGTAATATATTTTATAAACGTCTCCTTATACGAGAGTTCTTTAGAATAGAATTGTGAAAACAACACAGACCCTCTTCATAATTGGCGCTGATTATTCCACCTTAGATAAGGGGTGGTTGAGATTTGAAGTCGTGGCCTTTTGTCACGTTAACTTCTCATACCATGTAAAAAACCAATTTAATTAGCTTGGATCAATTTCGAGTCGGATTAGTTTGGGGACGTTCGGTCTAGATTGGTTCTGGTCGACCCAACGAGCACCGGCTTTCAAAGTATATATATATATATATATATATATATATATATATATATATATATATATATATATATATATATATATATATATATATATATATATATATATATATATATATATATATATATATATTTGTCTTTTATCATTATTTGACCAGCATATAAGTGATCCATATTCAGATTAGTATAAGGTCTTTGGGAAGATGTCTAAAAACAATGCAGATTTTTATGATCTCGACACAAAGCGGACATGTCATATAATGCGAATTGTTCATGGCTGGAGGACTATAGGTCTGACTAAGTACATATGTGTAAAATGGAGCAACACTATAAGTAGCATGCTAGATTGCTAAAACAGATGTGTGGGTGGATTCTCAGTGTATCCTTGCAATGGATCGGAGAGTCTGATCTTGATTACATGTATCAACAGTCTTCTAGACAAGGTGGTCAAGGAAGCATGTGATGGTGAAATGTGGTGCAAGAAGAGAAGTTATACCGTTGGAAGAGAGGACACAAGTTATGTGGTCTAAAGGAGGGATTGTTGAGTGTACTACAAATAAGAAATTATTGTCAACATATAAGTGATTCTAAATTAGCATGAGGTATTTTTATTACAAGTTGATAATGGTTGCCTTGGCCACAAAGTTGATGATGTTGACCGTCACCCAAGAAGGTGACAATTTGAGGATGATAGGAGAGTTGGACTTGAGGGGAAGATTGTTGAAGCATACCAAAACTCCTAGTAATGAAGATGATTTTGATTACATAATCGAACGTACCTTAACTTGTACTTTGGAGAAGGAAGATGGGAATGTGTTGAGTTTTGATGTATTAAGATTTAGGTCACTAAATGAGGTGATCGATGTGGAGTATATGATGCATTGAACAAGGCATAAAAAGACTTCCAGTAAGGATGCTAGACCATTTCTTGAACGAGGAAAGACATGGTATAATGGACAAGGCAAAGAAGCATCAGACAAAAGGTGTTTAAACAATGTGCTTAAACAATGTGCTTGTTCGAGCAAGGACAATGCTCGCTCGAGCACATAGCAGGTCAGAAAACATAATGCTTTTGATCATTTTTCTCGTTCGAGCACATGGGTGGCTCGTTCGAATAGTTGGCAAGGATGCCCAACGGTTAATTTTTTGTACGTTTTGTGTAACTTGAAGGGTGCATTGAATCTGAGTTATTATTACATTATTGGTGAGTTAAATGTGTATTCTAATTAGTTGTATACTCTCTATATAAAGGATTTATGATTTCATAGAATATAATACACACAACAAAGAGTAAGGGCTAATTCATAGAAAGAAACTAGGGTGTAATTAAAAATTGCAAAAGATAACAAATCACTCACTCAATATTAGCAAAAACATAAGAAATACTAAGTAAATTTTCCTTTTGTATTCCAATACTAAAAATGCTCATTTCTCTTTGATTTAGCAGTAAACAAATGAACATAGAGAAATGGTATAATTAAAAATGAAAGAAAGAAATAAAAAAATACATCATTCATGATTCATAACAAAATTATAAATGCACTCCTTCATAAGTATGTGGATTTAGTAGTAGAGAAATAAGTATTATCTTGCGCTCACTTCATATATTTTTCTGTCTCAGTGAGATTGCCAGAATGTAATAATTTTAATAAAACAGAAAAAATTATGCATTTATTTATCATTAAATATCGCACTCGGGGGGAGGAATTGGGTAACGACTTTTATCGGTACAATAATCATAAATCAAGTGATTGTTACGAACCCATTGATATCTTTGTAACTGAGTAGGACTTAAAGCTTGATATATAGGCCCTTCCCAAGAGTTATTAAGATTAGAGGCACAAGCAATAGATCCAGGCATAGGACAACCTTCTATATCAAAATCCTTGTAGTAAGCTAAAAAGGGGGCTTTTTTCCAATTTATTTTCTCCAACCCACCACGAGTTGCCCAATTATCAGCCTCCCATAACGTTGAAAACACACCCATTGGTTGTGATTTTGGGTATGGAATTCTCTTTGCTTCATTGTTTTTGTATACCCTTATAGGGGATTCATCTACTGAAAACCTAAACCATCATATAAAGAAATATTGATTAAATATATATAATTTGTTCATACGGGTAATTCTATAGTGGTTGTTTGGTTTTCAAAGCCAACTACCAAATGGTTGAGATTGTTTGATTGTGGTGATTGGCTTTGAAATCTAATCACTATAGAATTACCCTTAGCGATGATTTTTATAAATGAAACTTGATAGTTTTTACTTACATGATCTGGTGATGGTTCCATAAAATGCAATAAGTGTGGTAATCAAGGGAAGGATCAAACCAAAGATTGACCCTTTGTTCTCTATCACCCTTGCCATGAGCGAATATGTTTGTTTGAACGGTGTAAGGTTGTCCGGATCTATTTCCCAAAAACTCAAAATCTAACTCGTCTCGTATGGTATCTGTATCTGAATTCATCTAGTGGTTTATTAAGAATAATTAAGTCAGTATAAATGAATTTCATTATGCTATGTTTTCAAATATGGTAATCTAAAATTCGCGATTTCATTTATGTGAGCGATGATTTTATTTGGAAATCTAAAATTGACTCAAATTTAATATTTGGCTATTTAATGAAATTCAATTTTAGATTTGAGTTATTTGCCCAATTATTTTAAAAAGTAGGTAAAGTTGAAAATTTGAGAATGACTTGTCAAACCCTGTGATTCTCAAATTTTTTCCTTTATGATTTTATAATTGAAATTTACAATTTGAAATGAATTGCTTGTAATTGGCAACGTAAAAAATGAGCAACTCACGTAAAATGCAGTCACAGTTCCAGCGGAGTCACCTTTTACAAGCTTGATCTTCATGCAAACTCTTCCATACAAGTATTTGTACTTTGAAGCAAATCCACATCCTGTGATTTTAGAAGCAAAGACACCAAAAGCATAAAACTTGATTTTGAGGTTATCTTTAGGAAAATACATATGTGGTTAGGGACAACGCCTTTATTTTTATAATAAAGACACAAAAAGAATAAAACTTGATTTGTATATATATATATATATATATATATATATATATATTGTTAGGTTAGGTTTGTAATATTCTATATATAATGAAAAGTAATTTTAAAATGATTTTTTATGAACATAAAGAAGTTAAAGTATATCCATATGGACATAGATATATAAACTTTTAATATAAATTTTTTATGACTTATTAAAAAGTATATTTATAGACAAATATGAAAAAAAAAAGAAGTTAAACTCACCATCATTGTGAAATGGAGGAATTAGTACTAATAGTGTTGCCTATTTCAAAAACATCATAGATTTATTTTTAAACCTCCGTTGTATAGCTTATACGCTCTAGCTTTTTGCCAACAATACAAATACAAGCATTTAGTTTGATAGTCTTCAAAGTCGTCTGAAATATTCAAGTTTTATACATAAGTCTTATAAAGTTATCTCTTATTTTTGAATACTGAGTAATACCAAATGGAACATTTAGCAAGGACATGTATTCAACATTTATAAATTTAGCGACACTTAATTTGTCTTTAGTGGCATATGTAATTGTCGTTATTGTCTATTGTGGCATTTGTGAGAAATGTCACTAGATTCTATATCGCTAAAAATTTTAGTGTGACTTTTAATATGCTGTTAAAGAGTCTAATAAATGTCACCAAATCCTCTATATACATTATAAAAAATTTGAAATAGTGACATTTAAATTAAATGTCACTAAATATATCCCACTAAAAGCAAATTCTGTTGTAGTGGGGTAAAAGTATGGGTTGTAGTTATATGTTGTTTGGTATGAAAATATATGGAAAACAGATCATAGAAAGGAAATTTGTTACTTGACATAAATAGGAGGTAACAAAATAAGGGTATCCATTACCCTCAAGAAAGGGATTGGATTAACCTAATATCATACCAAACAAAATATATGGAGTAATGGTAATTAAATCCCTTACTTATTATTAAAAAGTTCATACCAAACATCCCCTTAGTTCGTTCAGAACGACAACTCACTTTGCACATCACTTTAAAACCCCTTGAATAATGCCAAGGCATCCGATAATATCCAAAATCTTGTCTTAGTAATTGATCATTTGGTCAAGATCAGTCGAGTAGTACAACAAATCAAAACCTTAATTCTAAAATATTAAAATCAAAGAGTAAGTAAACGAAATAATAAAGAAAGATCTGTTGAAGTGTCCATATGTTACCCACATGTGAGTTGTCCCACATCGGAGAAAGAAAAGAGTATGCATCACTTTATATACTCAAGGAGTAACTCCTACTATTACCAATTGGTTTTAGTAGTGAATCTTCTATGGGTTTATGAGTGGACTACTTCTTCTCCTCCTTGTTTGGGTTATCGAGACCCATTTTCTAAATTCTATCCAAGTAAAAAGTATAATTAATTACCTGAAGATCTATCAAGAACAAGTTGTATAGTGTTTCCACCTTCAAGAAGCTTCAAATGAGAATAGGACCATGTAACTTTAAAGTCTTGTTGGAATGTAGCTGGTCTTGCAAGTGTTGTAAGGATAATATGAACCAACAAAATGAAGGAAGCTAATAACAATTTCATCTTTTATCCTAATTTGCTATTACAATCACAATATTCATGTACTCCCATGCTCTCTCTTTTTATAAACAAATTGACTTGCCAATTGCCACCAATAGTAAACTAGCTAACACAAAACAAAGTACTATGATTTTTGCTATGACATCAACATCACCATTAATATATACTTTCCAAGTTAATTTTTTTATTTTATTATTTTTAGAAACATGGTCATCAATTAAATACACTATATTGCCTCAGGGGCGGAGCGAAAATTGAAAAAAAAATAATTTAAATGCCCTGTGTAATTTCAAAAATTATGATATTTTTGTAACAACTTTATATCTTTAGACAATAAATACATACTATGTAATTTAATATTAAGCTCTAAATTTTTTGGAGCTCTATGTGGTCGAACACGTTGAACATGCTTAGAACCTTCCCTCTACAACCCATGGTACGTTAAGATAGTAAATACTTAGTTGGAATAATAGCAACGATAATCGTGTATGTTCTCTGAATAATAGATCCTAAAATAAATGATTGTATATTAATACATACGACTTAGCTATATTAATGTGAAATCTTGCTAGATTAATACTAAAGTATAAAATTTAAATTTAAATTTTTATATTTTCTATGAAGCATATTGTAAATATTGAGACTCATACATGTATATATATCTTTAAATGCCCGTAAAAAATTAAATAAAACAAACAATATGAAAAGAAAAAAATAAATTAGGGAAATTTTTTGTAAAATGCAACTTTAATTTACTCTGACTTGGAATTGAGTTTCTCAACTAGATTCGGATTTTTTTTCAAATAATTTTTAAGGTCATAGGGAAGCCTGGGCATTGTGCTAGTTTTCTGTGTACTAGGAAACTTCTGGGAAAAAAAAGCCAATTTTTATAAAAAAAATTAAAAATAAGTATTTTTAAAACTATTTTCCAAAATGGGCCTTGGGCTAAGATAGACTCATTTTTTTTTTGCTTTCCTAAGATAGACTCATTGATTGAAGGATACTTGCATGAATATCATATCTGATTTTCCTTTCATCCAGCTACTAGCAAGCTATCATGGACCTGCATGAACTCCCCAACTAATTTTCGTGTATATCTATTTCTTATGTCTTCAAATTTATAATAATTTTGAACATATTGAGTAATTCATATATAAGAAAAAATATAGTAGTTTCTTTTGTGTAAAGAAAAAATTACTTAAAAGTAGTTTGATATTGTTAGAGTATATTACATATTTTGGGCCTCAACCATCGGCTTAAGTTTTTTGTTGAGTTGGCTTCTTGACATGGTATCAAAGTCAGTGTGACAAGAGGTCACAGGTTCAAATCTCAATCACCCCTCATTTAAGGTGGAATATTTAGCACCTGGTATGAGGAGAGCATGTGTTGCATCCACACTTCTAGCTCAAAAAGGGCTTTCATGTGAGGGGGTGTATTAGAGTATATAACATATATTTGGGCTTAAACTATCAACTCAAGTTTTTGGTTGAATTGAATCCTTCTCGCTAATTTAATTTAAATGTATCACTTTTAACCATTAATTTTTGTACCTTTGCAGATTTGCAATATACAAGTCAATCATTATACAAATAAATAAAATTCCTGCAATGACTCATAGAACTTTGTAAAATGCAATAATATTATTGATTCAAATTTTCCGTGCGTGGCAATCTTACTTCTGCATGTTCATGTATTATGCAAATAAAAGAAAATAAGTAATCACATATTTATGATATTTCCTGTAATAATGTTTTTATACGATAATTACATCCAAAGACTGTAGCTTATTTTATATAACTCGTGTGTATGCAGTTTTAAAAACTTTAAACATTTTAAAAATATTAAGTCTACTTTTGTGTCAGTTTTACTTTGAAGTAACAATGGTAAGAATATAAAAGTATTATATCACATTCAATTTAATTTAATCCTGATTAAATTTCAAAATAGATTGATTACATCATTGTATTTCTCCTACTAAGTGTCTTTAGTTTTAAAAATTATGAAAATAATAGTTCTAATTTTCAATATTTATGATTGATGAAAGATATAATATTTTCCTATTATTATGACAGCGTGTTTGGCAAATTGTGTTAATTACAATCAATAATTTAACTTACAATTTCCCGTAAAAAAAATGGGGCTTAGTTACAAATTTAGGTTTTTCGGCCCAATATATTATAGGCTTGGTTAACCTAATCTTAACTTATAAATAAAACTTAACTTCTCATTCACGGTCGCTTCTTTTCATTCTTTCGTCAATTGTTATCTTTTCATTTGATAACAATAAATCTTTATTCAGAATTATTTCATACTAAAAATGTTCATACATTATACCGGTGGTTTCTAATTTTCTATATCAATGAAATAGTTAATACAGCTAAACACATACGAGTCCACGCAAAACACTATTGTATAACACAATAAAAAACTTTTTTTTTCCAATACTGAAAAAAAAAAGAACTCTTTTCCATTTTTATGGTACAAATATGAATGAAAACAAATTTGTTTTAGCAGTGACGTATTAAATATGTATTTTTTTCTTCTTGCTAAATTATTTATTGGCATTTAATATTGGGTAGAAAAATTAATACCATTTCAAAATACATATTAGAAAGTATATATATATATAAATGAAAACTATAGTTAATATATAATCATTATAAAATTATGTTGAATGGAGTTCTATACTTATAACAAACAATATGAAGTAAACTTCTTCTCATACGTACACTTTTACATATATTAATAAAAAAAATATGTTGAATATAATGGAGAGAAAATTCAAACATAATTTTTATTTATTAATTTATTTTTTAAAATAAAAGATAAAGATGTGTATTAAGACGGAGTACTTAATTAAGTAAAAGCATGAAAATAGTTTACATGTCAGTATTTGCAAACAATAAAGGAGTGAGATAAAGTTTGATGTTGATACATGTAAAATAAGTCGTTGTGTTATAATTATCTTTTGCTGTCTTTGCCACTTTCTTTGTTAACTTTCCCAGTCTAGTACTAAATCTACTAATTCATGTGATTCAGAGATAAGATAGAATTTAGAATAAAAATTGTATAATATATAATTAGATTAACTTTATTTTTCTTTTTAATTTATTCTAATTTGAAATATTATCTTACCATTTTTATTCTTTATATTCTCTTATTTCTAAATATCTCACACTATATTAACTCACTATTATTTTAGATTTTTTAATATATACTCCCTCAGTCTCATCTAATTTGCAGCATTTTCTATTTTAATCCGTCCCACTTAATTTGCATAATTTCTATTTTGGACTATGGCCCACCACTTTCTTTTAATCTCATTCATGCATTTTAACTCTATTTTAATTTCAACCACACAATTAATTCTCTCTCTTTATTTATTACCATTATCTACCTTTTTCTTAAAAAAATAACTTTCTCTTTGCTTCAAACTATATGGAACGGAGGGAGTAAATTATTTGTAAATGAGACAAATTAACTTAATTAAACGGAGCGAGGGACTAAGTAAGATTTTTTAGACGAAACTTCATGATTATGAATGCTACCAACAAATACCTTCAACAAATTAAACTAAATCACATGAATTAGAAACATGTTGGAACAAATTAAATTAATCAGTATTCTCGTGAATTAGTTGAAACATGTAAGAATATATTGGGTTGATGATGATGATGTTAGAACATATTGACTATTGAGTAAGTAAGAAATATCACTAAATGCTACGTTACATAATTTTCACAAAGCAAGTTAAGTTTCCAATAGACTTAAATGTCTAATGTCTTATACAAATATTGATATTTGTGAATATCAATAATGTTCAAAAAATTTTATACTCTAATTATTACTTCCTCCGTTCTTCTTTATTTGCAACATTGTTGACTGCGGTACTATTCATCAAGTAAATTGACTTTTATACTATCGGTAATCTAAAAATTTAAACATAGTCGTATGAGATCTTGTTTGAATCGTCTCGATTCAAAGTTTATTAATTTTGAATTTTTATAATTTTATTAGAGATATTAAAGATTGAATACGTACGTTGGGAAGTGTGAAAAAGCAAATGGTGCAACTAATATGAAACGATGTAGTATTTGCTATAGTTCTATAATACTTAAATTGTAACTTTATTAAAAATTTGTAACAAAACATGAATGTTGGGGAGTTGAATTTTTTTTTAATAAGCATGAATAGATTGTGATCATTTTCAAATTAATTGTGATGGAACATAGTCATTAACATAGAGTTTAAGAGCGACATATACACATGCACATGGCTAATCATAGTACACTCAAATGGGGTTTAATTTGTAACATAATGGTTAAGATTTCACATCGCGCAAGTGTCGGCAAGTTTTGCACATTTCAAAATGTCTATTTCCTATTTTCACCGTTCTGAAATATTTGTTATATATTATTATTATTATTGACACTATTTAATTGTTTAAGCTTATTTTATGCATTGTGACTAACTTGTAAGAAAAAATATTATCAAGTGAAATCTTGTTAGAACCGTCTAATTACATACTTTCATAAAATTAATTTTTTATAATTTTTAAATGTCCGTAGCTCACTATAAATCATCAAATTAACACATTGAATGTTCTCCAAAAAAAAAGTAACACATTGAATTGTGCAAAACGTCAAATATAACAAGTATAATAAAAAGAAGGAAGTATATGAAATGTTCAAATCAATCAAATGTCGTAAGGTTGCGTAAACAAGCATTTCATTTCAAATTGTATATTTAAGTTTTAAAATCATTCATTAATAAAGAATTTGAAAATAAGGTTTTGAAAAGTTATTCTCAAATCCTTATATTTAACCACTCTAATAATATATGGATATGACTCAAATCTAAAATTGACTGTTTTTTTTAAATTTGGCAAACATCAAATTTGAGTCAAACTTATACCTTCAAATGAAATCACAATTCTCAAAAATAACTTAAGCAATTTTTTTAATGATCCAACATTTGCCCTTAGTTCGCTATCAAAACACCCTTTTATTTTATAATAATCTAACTTTTGCCCTTAGTTTTCGATCAACATATTCTATTAGTATGCTGACAGCAAACTAAAGGAAAAGATTGAATGATTAAAAAAATAACCTAAAGTTAAGATTATTCACGATGAATGGGTAAAATGTTGGATTTTTAATTTTAATTTTTCGTTTTTTAAATAATATACAATAAATAAAACATGATGTTTTGAAAAAAAAAATTAAGTGTGCTAAACGTAGTTAGAATGTAAAAGTCGATCATGACTATTCTCACATATATATATACTTGTAAAAGTCGTAATCTCCATACATTCATAATTTCATATACAAGACTTATCTAATCAATTTGGTATGAAATTCATACGTGCCAGATAGAATTGTAGTAAGTATAAGACTATTAGATTCGTGACAGTTTCCACTACAATTTGAGTTTAATTTTTCAAAGACATTAAATCTTGAGATTTGGATTCAAAACACATAAATAGGTCGAGTATGAATAGAGTCTTTACATTTATTAACAATTTTAAATTTAAATAATTCAATTTAGGACCCAGGTCAGTCAAAGTCAAGAGTCTGAGTCAAAGAGATATAATTCTAGAATAAAACAATGTTATAATTTTTGTGATTAATAATAGACATATAAAACTAAAATCATCCAGCAAAGTGAAATTGGTCTATATGTTACCAAAACCAACACCTCCAAAAGATGGAGTCGTTGTCGAAATAAATCAATAATTGTTGGCGATTATTGGAATGGAACTAAATTACAATTGTTCATCATATCATCATTGATAAGTGCAATTAGTTGCACTCATCATTTACATTTTTGCGCTCCTTTTCGATGTTTAGAGGCGGTTTAGGGTTGTTTTATGTGGTTTCACTCCATTTCGGTATTCCATGTCCAATTTGTAGCCAAATGGGTTAATTATGGTACTTTGAGTCATTTTTGTGGGTTTTTGGTGCTAACCATGTTTACAAGGCTCAAAGAACGTATCAAGCTATCAATTTTGTCAAGCCATGAATAGTAAAAGAGCAAAAGAGTAGAAAAGTGTTGTTAATGCAAAAGTTTTGAGGTGAAATTTGGTACATGTCTACTCTTTTGGCCATAACTTTTGATAGAAATATCGCATTAATGCAAGGTTTGCGGCATTGGAAACTACATTTCAAGAGCTTTCCAACGGTATATTATACGTCCGATTTCGATAACCGAAAAAGAAATGACGATCGTTTGAATTTGATGCAGTTTTTCAGTCCGAACCGCCGAGTCGGCGGTTCTGTCCTGTTATAGGGCAGCCAACTCGACTGCTGCTTTTCCGTGCATTCTATTCTAGTTACTTTAATTTTCTGTTATTTTCTTTTATCTTTTTTTAATTAACTTCTTAGGGATTATTAGTGGGTAATTAGAGGCATATTAGGTCAAGCCTCCTTGAGGGAGCATGAGGGAGGGAGATTGAAACCTTCTTCTTCTTCCTCCTTCCTCCTTAATCTTTCTCCATTGAACACCATTTTTATTCCTTGTAAGCTTTCAATTTCTTGTCTTTCTTATTAGTAGTTTAATCTTTCTTTATCAATTTTATATTAGTTTAATCTTTCTTTGTCAAACTTTAATTATTTTCTTAGAAATTGTCATTCATTAAAAGTAGTATTGTTCTTCATATTTTTTTGGCTCTTGAATCTTTAATTGTTTGTCTCATAGTTAAATTATTTTTTTTCCTTGCAAATTTCATTATTATCATCATTTATCATGCTTAGTTTCATTCTAGGGTTTTTATTTATTGTTTTTACCATGATTAGTGAGTAGATCCATTTTCTAGGGTTAGGGTTTTGAACCTATTAGTTGAGTATGATTTGATTCTTGGATGTGTCTATAAAACTAAGGATTAAAGTGGTTAAATTGTGCTAATTAACCCTAAATTAAATATGTTTTGTCGGACTAGTCAATAGAACTAGCGTGTAAGATTGGGATCGACTTTGCTTTAGGGTAAATTTTAGTTAAATTCTTATTAATTTGTTCAATAAAACTAGCGTGTGAGAATCGAATTAATAGAGTCTAAATCTAATAGTTAATCAACAGAGTGAGAGTTTGAAATTAACAAGATCATCTTTAACCACGAATTTAATCCGGCTTTTCATAGACACTATCACACTAATGAGAGTTAAAACATATAAGACTTTAGGGGATTCCCGACACCCTAGATGCTTTCATCATATAGCTTAATCTCATATTTATTATTGCATTTTTAGCTTGTTAGATTACAACCAATCAATCTTTTTTTCTCCATAAGCAATATAATCAATCGAAATTACCAAGTTTCTTGTCCTAGCTTCCTTGTGTTCGACCCGCGACTACACGTACACCGTGCGCTTGCGGTTATAATAAAATTTGCACATCAATCATCATTGTAAAGTCTTGGGACAGTGGCGGATCCAAAACTCGGTTTCAGTGAGCACACTATAAAAATAATTCATTAAAAATATTTCAAAAATACCTAAACTAAAGATTTATCAAAAATAATAGTATAATATTTTAGATTCAAATTTTTCAATTACAAAGTTGGCATATACTTTTATAACAAATTTATTATGTTTGGAATGTATATATGGACCGGTTAACGTATGATATATATCAATTAACTATCATTCGCGTCTCACTAGTCTTTAAATGCAACATGATTTTGCATTATAGATATAATTAATTAGTACTAAGGTAATGTTTAGTACAATTAGTAAGATACACATGTCAACTATTTTTGAGGTTAGGTACTTAGGTTGTAGGATCAATTCTTGCTAACTACAAATTTTTAAAATTAGGTAAGTGCCCTCAAGTGCGGGCGGGTGATCCCCATTGGCTCCGGCCATGTCTGGGAAGGGCGAGAAAGTAGGCAGACTAATATCCTCATCATGAGGATGTCGCAATCGAAGAAAGCCCTTTAACTCGAGTATTGCCCAGCGAAATTTAAGAAATGACCAAAGTATACTTCTTTATTTTGAGGTTGTTTGAAAGATATATAGTATTCACATTTCTAGGAGGATTCTGACCAACAAATGAGCATACTTCTGACTAAATGCAGGCAATAAATAAAAGGCAAAATTGTTAGAAAATATCTAGAAAAACACCTTTTTTTGAAAAACTACCTAGAACATTTTTTTTTGTCAAAAAATACCTAAAAAATTTGGTTTGTTTGTGAAGTAATACCTACTGACGGAAGACATCCAATTCTGTTAGATTTAATGACTTAAAAAAAATACCATAGATGTAATGAAATTAACAATATGGTATTTTGTATTATGTTAGAAGTTTCTATAAACAATATGATTTAATGACTTGCTGTTTCGAAGAACCCTAAAAGAATAGGGCACAAGAATATGCTACTGGTTTGAAGTTGAAACCCATTTCCTAAATATTTTCCAAATATCACGTGCATAGTTGATGTTTTGAAAATATATTTATTTACTTCATTTTTAAGTTATTAAATCTTACTCTGTTAGATGTCTTCCGTCATTAGGTACTATTCACAAACAAGCCAAATTTTCTAGGTATTTTTTGACAAAAAAAAATGTTCTAGGTAGTTTTTCACAAAAAAAGGTGTTTTTCTACGTATTTTCCAACAATTTTGCCTAAATAAAATTAAGTAAATTTTATGTTTAATTAAATGTCAGTTTTCAGCTTCAAATGTTACTCTGCTTGACTGTTAAAGTTTTAGCATCATTGTTTGGCTTTATGTCTTCTACTCATGTTACGTAACACCGCTTTTGAGAGCCGTGTTTACAAAAGACGGTCTCAAGTAAGAATTTGTGATGATTATAGTTGCATTTCTCGGTTCTGAAATTGTGTTGAATTTTTACTATTTCAGTATAACCAGTTTACAGTACAAACAAGCACTTGTTACAACTAAAAATCTTGTAAATTGAATTGAATAAATGATGCATACATGAGAAGTGGAATTCTGTGTTACTGACAGGATTTGTGCGACAATTTTCAATTACAAAGGAACGAACAAACATGACTGATTGTGAGACAGCTTATAGGATGGTCACAGTGATGAAAGTCAAGATTCCGTCAATTGAACAATATCCAAGGTTAAATCTTGTTCGTTTTTGCCTTCATGAACACTCGATGGATTTACGAGCACATCTACGAACCCTCCTGTTCAAGATCCATGATTTAGAGAAAGCTAAGCTTAAGTAAGAAAATTTAACTTATTGTATAATATTTTTTCTTTTGTTGCATCAAAATAAGGAATTTATAAAAGAAAGGGACGATAATTAATAGTTACGAACTTGTTATAAGCCTGAATGTCATGCTGAAAGAGTTGGGCAGCTTCAGGATTTGCAGGACTTGAAGGATTGGGGTCAGTTAGAAGTGACTGCAGAAAATATTATAGGTGTGAAATGGCGAATGGTATCGAAGTAAATGATCATTTAACAAGCAAGCAACACCAGAACATCGAGGCAACCGTGTGAACAAATGATAAGACAGAAGAGTACCTGGATTGAAGTTAAGATTGTTGCTACATTGTGGCATGGTGACCATGCATCCTGGATGATGTCCATACACAATGTACCATCGTGATAAACTGCACATTCCCGAAAGCAACAGTACAATCAGTTATCAAGTGACATGAATTGCTATATCAGAAATTCCTGTGAGAGAAGGTCTCTTTGAGAGGCCATCCCTAATTTGGTGAGCCCATTATCATTTTTTAGTGTAATCAAGCTTTTATAGGGTGGGCTTGATAGACGTCTCTAAGAAAGACGGTCTCTTGGGTTACCGGCTGTTACTATATTAGTGAATCAAAAGGCATTTTTAAAGATGGTATCAGAAAGTATTTGCACACCGAAGACATAGGTGATCCTATAACATTTACAATTATATACAGCATGAAAAACACATAGTGCAAAAACAAGGCCGAATAGCATCGCATCCGCCATATTGTATAGGTTTCCAAAAACACCGAACTAATATTTTCTATGGCATAAAGGTTTTAGAATAACCTGTTTTGAGGGATATATATCTAATGTTTTTGTCTGATAACAATAAAGTTTACCGCATCAATGTTCCATTACCCCTACTGCCACAGTTTTGCATTTTCCACTACAGACCAACCACTACATAGCAGAAAAATCAGAAGAACCCAAACACAGGGATAAAGTTTAATTCACATGTGAGCATCAAGAACATAATATAATCCCACTTCTTTTATGATGGTTCTTCGTTACACAATTGAAATTTTCAACAAAACATTTTGACTTAAGAAGAATGCAAAAACGATACTGATAGCTCATATTTTGTTGTCATAACCACAAAGAAGGCAATTGATAATCACAAATCACAATTGAATCTAGCAACATCTTGACTAAATGATTACTAAGCTTAACAAGCAAAAGTAACTTGTTATTAAGTGCATTAGCATTGAGATCAAAAAAGAAAAAAGTCTTTACTGAATTACCCTAGTTATGTGCTATACTCCACATTCAAGTAACGTTTTTGGTTCGTCTCATATTATGTCACTTCAAACAATGAATGCTCAATCACTTGTCATTCTCAAGTACCTATGCACACAACTCTACTACTATTTTCATCATATATGCTCCCTTGCCCCCTTCTCTATCGTACTTCCTCCGTTCCATAAAAATGTCACAATCAGTAGCAAGTATTATGGAACGGAGAAAGTATTAAACTTGTTACATTACATTTAAAAAGCCCTCAATTTGTTAAATTATTACATTCTAAAAGATTCAAAGGAAACCTTTTACAGATTGAAGAGAGTAAGATTTGCTAGGCAATTTTCCCTCATGTGTAACTGATAGAATTTAGAAAATGGGCATGGGCAACCCAAACAAGGAGGAGAAGAAATAGTCCACTTATAAACCCAAAGAAGGTTCTAGTAGGAGTTACTCCTTGAGTATATAAAGTGATGCATACTCTTCTCTTTCTCCGATGTGGGACAACTCACATGTAGGTAACACATGGGCACTTCAACACTCCCCTCACATGTGAGTGTGCTTAGAATTTTAGCCCACCAGAAGGGTTACAAACCTATTAGTAATGAACATCCAATTAAAGGCCCCTTAACCAGTGGTAAGATTAAATGCCCAGTATAAAGGCCCAACAACAAATCGGGCTCTGATACCGTGATAGAATTTAGAAAATGGGTCGAGCCCAAACAAGGAGGAGAAGAAGTAGCCCACTCATAAATCCAAAGAAGGTTCACTACTAAAACCAATTGGTGACAGTAGGAATTACTTTATAAAGTGATGCATACTCTTCTCTTTATCCGATGTGGGACAACTCACATGTAGGTAACACACCACACTTCAACACTAACTTGCAACTTATATTCCCTTCAACATGTGGAGTATATTTTTTCAGAGGAACCCAAAAAATTACGAAATTCAAAGGAGTAATTAGGAAGAAAAAAGGAAACGTTACCATTAGGATGAAAAATGTCAGAGGTGAAACGAGCTCGAGGAGGCTTTTCAGGGTAATTGTCAGTAAATGTCAACCGTAGACTGAAAACTCCACCTGCAGATTCAACCATCAATCAACCCATAAATAAAACAAAAATTAAGGAAACGACAATCAAGATCTGGGGTTCAAAACCCAATGACAACAGTTTAATAGCACAAAAAAAGATTCACCTTCCCAGGGGGTTTCATCAGGCCCAAAAATGGTAGCGCTCCAAACAAATAGATTATCATCAGATAAAGGACTTGCACTACAACCCTAAAAATGAATTCCAAACAAATTTGATCAATTATTTCATAAAATTAAATTGATCAAAAACAATAAATTGAAAAAAAAATAAAAATCAAAACCTCAGGCGGTTCATTGATGATGGATTTGAGATCAGACATGAGACGAAGTTGAGCTGAAGAAGAAGAAGACGCCATGGATTATGACTTCACTTGGACTTTCCTGTGTAAATCTTTTGTTGGTAGATTGAGATCTAACGCAATTGATGAAAAATTGAATAAAAATAAAAATAAAATAAAAAAGGAAAAAGACAGAAAAAGGAAAAGGATAAGGAATTGAGTGGAAGAAGAGGGAATCAAAGAGAAAGAGATGCAAGAATGGACGATTTAGACAAGGAGAGATGAGAAGAATCAAAAGAAAAGAAGAGTCTTCACTCTGCTTTCTCTCTCCCTCTCTAAAGTCTATCTCGTCCCGTCTTCCAAATTCTAACCTTCTTCCCCTTTTCCTTCATGTCCTTCACCGATTTATTATTTTTACCCAGGAAATTGGAATATTAAAATTACCGCTACTATTTAATACCTTTATCCTATATAAATAGCGGCAACTATATATTGGTGAAAATCAAAAAAAAAATTAACTGATAAAAAATTAATTTTGTTAAACGTAGAAAGAATATAGGGAGAAAAAGTAGTAAATCAGATCGATAAACTTATATATCCTTTTTATTGTGTATATAGTAATGCAGAATGATACACATATATAGTGCAAGATACCTATAATCAAAGGCGGATGTATATGGAGCAATGGGTAGCATAGGCTACCTATATATTTTTTTTAAAAAAAATAATTTTTTTAACCTTGTACTTCCTCCATTCCACTCTACTTGTTATATTTGACTTTTTACGTAATCCAATATATTATTTTAATAATTTATATATTGAAATATAAACATCTAAAATTTATAAAAAGATAATTTTATGAAAGTATGCGATTAGACGACTTAACAAGATTCCACTTACATATATTTTTTTCTTACATATAACTCGTAATATATAAAATAAGCTTAGTATCTAAGAAAACCCTAGCCGCCCCAATTCTTTTTCTCTCTTCTCTCTCTAAAAAAAACCCTAATATCTATAGTTAGTTTGAGACAATCATCAATCTTTAAAGATTGATGATAAGCCCCCTAATTTCTCCTTTAAGTTTTTTTAATATGATTAGAATAAAATTTTGTCCTCTTCCTGTAAGAGAGTTGTTCTACCCATTCATTGGGTTGATTCTACCCATATATTGGGTTTTGAAGTCTCTCCTTGTGAGAGTTTGGAGTTATGAATTTTGGTATTTAGTTGATTTGTTGGTAGAGATTAATGCGATAATGCAGCAGACTCCAAAATTGCAATTATCATCAACTACATCAAATTCAATTTTATCTCAAGACTACAACAGATCGAAAGACCCCCTCGTAGAAGGTTGTATCAAACAGCGATATGGAAGAGGATATTCAGAATTGTCAGATCTCATACACAACGATCATAGTTTTGTTATTTTTGAATTATATTTGGTTTTAGTTGCTATGTACTTGCTAATTTTTATCTCTGATGTAGATGTCGTATGACTCTTTATTAATGAATCAGGTATTATTCAAAAAAATAAAATAAAATAAGCTTGAACGATAAATAATATTAATAATTGTAATGCAGCAAGTATTTTAAAACGGTGGAAGTATTTCACTAAGTTAATTTGATTTCGTTGTAACTTGTAACTTAAAACTTTGTACGATGCGGTGTATGGATGACATATATCGCCGTATTTATTTTACGGCGGAAGTAACGTGAGATTAATATTGTGATGTCTTACTTACAAGTCAATTTGGAGTAATGAAAAATATATGGGTTGTTCACTTTACAAATAAGACTCTGCGGAATTGTCTTATTAATTAACTTCAACACGTTAGTGCTAGCCATGATTTTGAGTTTTGGATCCGCCACTACCTATAATAGTACAATTTAGTTATTGTCCTTAAAGGAAGTACGGATATGGATTATTTGTCATCTACCTCACCCAGAGTCCCAGACTCTACCTTTCAAGCGGGACATTAAATATAATGATGATGAGTTAGTGATCATAAAGATAGCATTCCACATATCAATACATTCAAATGAATTGTAACATCACTTGTAACAAAATTTACATTGTATTATACTTGTTGTATTTTTACATTTTATCTGTTTCAAAATTATTTGTCATACTGTCTCCATTTTATTTTCTTTTTATTTGTTTTTTACAGTTTTCAAAATAAATTTTGTGCCTTAACATCTTAAAATACACATTATAAAAAAAGTATAAAAAATTATATTCAAAAAGTATACACTAAGACGAATTTAACGAGATCTCACATGAATATATTTAATCGTCCATATATCTCTTAAAAATCTTGATCAAATTTCTCTCTTCAAAATAAAATATTCTAAATTATAGCTACTTTTTTCCCTTAAAATCAACTCATTATTGAGGTTATAATGATCTTTAATCTCAAAGATATTCATATCTTAATTTTGTGCCTAAAGAGTAAAGATTATGTAGCATCCTTTTTAGAACAGAAAAAGTATATATATTTCATAAAAATGCGATAATATGAAAAAATAATTAAATATATGGATAAAAATTAATCTAAGAGTCCAAAATATGGATAAATTGAACAAATTCAATAAAACGAAAAAAAAATGACTAATTCATTGAAGTTAAGGGATTATGTTGCTTAACTTGTGTTCACCCTTGACATGTGTATTTTTTTAACACTTAAAAGTTTATTAAATTTGGTCCAGAACATAATATACTAGTAATTTAATTAAGTTATTAGATGTTAGGAGAAATCATGAAAAAATAAAGACTTAATAATCTTATGTTATGAGTAATAATGAGATATTTTGTGGATATTGACTTTTAAATAAGTTCATGAAAAATATAGGAGGAGCATAATAAATAAAAGAATCTCAGAATAAAATTTGTAGAAAATATATAGGGGCAATAAGTATTATAAATAGATAAAATAAAGATGATCAAAAAATCCTTTAACTGTTATATAAATAATAAAGATTTTATAAAAAAAATAGTAATTTTTAAAATTGTTTGTTATAGTGAATAGAAAAAACATTTAGGAATGGAGAAAGTAATATATTATTGGTTCAACTTAATACTTATACATTTATCTTCAAGAGGTCAAAGATTAGGTTTTAAATAAATTTTGCGTCACAACAATGATTAATTTTGAGTCAAATTGAATTATGCTTCATCTGATTTTAAAAGTTGCTAAATTTTAATTTTTCACGCTATCTAATATATAAATATAATCTTTAATCATACAATCATACAAAAGTTTTGAAAATTTCAAATGTCATAATTTAAATCATCATATCATATCATACAATACTATAATGCTGTGTTTGGGAATGTGGATTTCATTTGAAAATATAGATTTAACTTAAAATTAGTGTTTGGCAAATAGTAGAATTTCAAATTTGTATTTGAGTCAAATCCACAATTGTTATCAAAATGGTTTAAAGATGAGGATTTGAGAATGACCTTCCAAACCTTGTCATTCTCAAATTCTACATTCATGATTTCACAATTGAAATCATTAATTTGAAATGAAATGCTAGTTCCCAAACACAACGTAAAAGTCTTGGAAAATTCCAAGTGTCATCGTTTAAAGAGGCATGAAAATATTTATTAAATTTAGAATCTAATATTTTTGTTTAAGTTTGAAACTAAATTAGGTAAAGTATTTGTATATATACTATAGCAATTGTATTTTGTTAACTTAGAATTTAATATGTTCAATTGAATCATACAATACTATAAAAGTCTTGAAAAATTCCAATCATACAATCATATCATACAATACTATAAAAGTCTTGGAAAATTCCAAGTGTCATCATTTAAAGAGGCATGAAAATATTTATTAAATTTAGAATCTAATATTTTTGTTTAAGTTTGAAACTAAATTAGATAAAGTATTTGTATGATATACTATAGCAATTGTATTTTGTTAACTTAAAATTTAATATGTTCAATTGAATGAAAAAAAAAGTTATGTATCAAGCAAATAATTAAAATAAACATCAGTAATTATGTTTTGATTTAAAAATTTTTTATATATTTATAAAAAAATAGTCATAAGTTTTTATATAGTATCTTTAAATTTATATGATAAAAATTTTAAAAAGTTAATATTATGAAAATATGCATTAAAGTGAATCAAACAAGATCTCACTTGACTATGTTTGCATTATACATAGAAAAGTATAGGCAAAATAAGATCTTTGTAGTCGCTACAGGAATCATAACAGCTACTCCCCCGTTTCTTTTCAAATGCCTCATCTGCTTTTGGAATACTATCCATCGATCACTTTTTAATTTGTATTTTATTCTTAATTCATGCATTACCACATAGTCAAATGAAATCTTGTTTGATTCGTCTCAACATAAAATTTATTAATATCAGTTTTTTATAATTTTTTAAGGAAAATTTGATTCTAAAGATTTCAACTTTGCCTGATTTGCTTCTACAGGTTCAAACTTTCGTTTATCTTATAAAGGTTCGAACTTTGGGGGTCATCCGCTTTTAAAGGTTCTTTTTACCTATAACCTGTTGAACAAGTTTCTTCTTCTCCAAAAACAGGTTGCTTCTACCTCATCAATGGCTTCCATGAAACATTGAACAATTACACTTCTTCCTGCATCAATTTCAGCATTTAAACTGCCATTATTAGTTCCATTTGGGCAAGTTCTAACAAATACCCAACACTACAATTCACAAAATTTCTGAAAACCCTAAATTTTTAAAATTGGGGATTTCAAAAAAAAAAAACCCAACACTATAATTCACTCTATATTTTTGGCTTTATTAATCATGAAAAAAAAAGAATAGCTCATCCTTCCTAAATTACTCGTTTTTTGTGAACTAGTTCGAGGTAGTGCTGATTGATTTTGTCTGAAAATTCATCCTCAATCTTTGATATTAATCTTTAATTTCATATAAAATAAACTCCTTTTCTTCACCAAATCTAGGGACAGACAACAACTCCCTTAAGATCAAACTCTAGAATCGAGCACCTTGCATCAAAACCCTAAAATTCCGGTGATTGAAGAACGGTATTACTTCCAACAACTGTCAGATTTTTTTCCACCCACCAACAATTCTTAGGTTTCTAACTTTTTCCCTCTCTTTATTGTTGTTCTTCATATGTTAATTGGATTGGCATTTGCATATAATTGTAAAGTCTTGATTTTTTTTAGTAATTTGGTATGATTATGCTTAATTTTTTTTAAACTGTTCACATAATTTCCCAGATTGATACATGAATGTTGAGTAAATGTCATAACTAGTGAAGAAGAAGAGACCATGGTGAAGGTTTAAGGAAAAATTTAGATGAAGAGATCATGGTGAAGGTTTAAGGAACGAAAAAGAAGAAAAATCAGGTTGAGGAAGAAGGTAACCTGATATTCCAGGTTACCAAACCTGAGGAACCTTTAAAAGCGGATGACCCCCAAAGTTTGAACCTTTATAAGATAAACGAAAGTTCGAACCTTTAGAAACAAATCAGGCAAAATTGAAACCTTTAGAATCAAATTTTCCATTTTTTATAGTACACAATTATCGTTATTAAGTATTGAATTAGTGCATAGTAAAATTTTCGAAAAGCAAATGACACATTTGAAATAAAACAAAAATCCAGCGGAAGCAATAAGATTGGGTGTGGGCCTATATAAGGTCACTACAATGCAGAGTTAGGTTTAATTACAATTCGGGCCAAAGGGCCAAACTTAGGTTCAATCAATATCGGGCCATGTCTAGGAGGATGGCATGGTCTTGGATCCACAGGCGTAGATTAAGAGTCGACCCTAATTAGAGGTTTTGTGTCCTTCCTTCTTTGAACCTTATGGATTCAAATCGAATAGGCAGAGCTACAAAGTTGTAAATAGAATATAGCATGTGGGATAGGTAGAGCTGCAAAGAAATCAAATACTATAAATAGCTTGAAAAGGCTGAAAGGGCAAGATCCAATCCACAATATCAAGACGAACTAAAATGCAACTCACTTAAACGCTATGTTTGGTTAAAGCGTTAGGATGGAAAGGAAAGAGAAAGGAAATAACAAAGATGAAATTTTATACTTAAAAATCATAAAAGCAAAATAGTTTGATAGTTAATACGCCCTTTTCCCTCAAAATCTTTCCAAAATTGAAAGAATTTGACTATCAACAAAATTAAAAGACTAAACTCAATCTCCTCAAATCTTTTCCCCTTGAAAAATTAGTATCCAAACAAAGAAGAATCCATCCCTCCAAAATCTTCTCCTTTCCTTCCCTTCCAAATCCTTTAATCAAACATAATATAAAATAGCTAAATCAAAAATGACATACTTTACATACCAGACATATTTTAGAGCAATCCTGCCTCAGTAAGGTGCATTAATAAAACATGGATACGACATTGTTTTGAGTCAAAACTTTTGACAGCTTGAATCAATCACTATTCACTATTGTTCAACCAGTTTGCCCTACATTACATATGGAAGGTAAACAATTAAAAAAGTTCCTTACTATCCTAGAATGTTAAATTCCCCTTATTTCCTCATTCATAGAAAACCCTCACAATATTAGCCCTTTGATCATTTCTTATCACTTTTAAATCGTTGTCCGCATAAGTAGAAGTGTCAAGTGATTTTGGACCCCATCCAACTGAGCTCACCGGAGTGCCAGAGTAATGAACTTGCTAACGACACGACTGTTTTTAATAACAAAGCAGCAACAGATAATATGCTGGGAAGTAGCACTAGAAAATGCTCATCCTTAAACTAAGCTGCAGTACCACGTAGCCAAGTAGGACATTTATTCATTTTTTGGATGCAAGTAGGACATTAATTCTTGTTAGAACTTTCAGTTTGAAAACAAAGCCACAACCTGGAAATCCAATGATGATCAAAAATAAAAACCCAACAAACTAAAAGGTGTATGAAAAAATAATCAATTTTTTTCTAGCTTGCAAGTTCTTAATCACAATTTTAACGAAAGAAACACAAACTTTCACAAAGATAAATGTTCAAGAACTGCACAACAGCCAGAAAGATAGAATTGTCTTCTCAACATGCATCCGATTTGTAATACTACTAGTAATCATTTTCTGCAATCAAAAATCCCAATCAATCTCAATAACAAAAATCAAAGTCCCCCAAAACTTATCAATCTATCTTCACCTCTGTAGAAATTTTCCAACTTATAATTCTTCTTTTGAAGGAATCCCAGATTAAAAAAAACTGAAACTTAAAACACAGATGTCTAGGAAACAAAAGGATGAAAAACCCCAAAAGAGGAATTTAAACGAAGTGCCAAAATTTTTCAATTAATCTTACTCTATTGTGACTTGTATATAAAATTATCAACCTTTTCAGGAATTATAAAGAAATCCCAGCTTATAGAAACTCAAACTTTGAAATGACTAGAAAAACCCCAAAAGAAATTACAGCCCGTTTGGTAGTTAATAATAAACGGTGGTAATGAAAATGAAAAACTAGTGTAATTTTGGTTGAAAAGTCTCTTGGTTACCTTGATGGTCATGCTTGTCCAATTTCAATCATCTCATTTTCTTCATAAAATTCATTCTAATGTATTACCATTGGGAGAGATGGTATTAAGTGGTAATGAAAATTTGTGAACAAAAAAACCTTTTTGTTATCAAAGTTTCATTTACCATGGGAATGACATGGAACTTTTGATGAAATTTTACACTAAATCATTCCCATTTTCACCATTTAGTACCACTAACCAAACGGGCCGTTAAAAGCTTATCTAAAAATTGGAGCTGAAGAAGATTTCCTGATTATGCTTGCTTATCTAAAGTAAGCAGGCTGGTGCACTAGGGTCCTGTTACTCCTGTACAGATAGTCTGTTGGGGTGGACTGCTGGGCTGATGAGCAGTGTGCAGAGTGCAGACAACTTCTGCTGGGTGGTGCATTGGGGTTCTATGCAGAAGGTTGATTGGTGGAGGTCGGCTGTTGGGGAGGTCGGCTGTTGGGGAGGTCGGCAGCTCTGAAGGCAAGTCAGTCCTTCTGATACCATCCAGGGCTGTTGGGACTGGCTTCTGGTCAGCCTCCCAATTGATATCTGATAGGGATGAGCGCTGATTGCTCTCAGCTTGCAATGTTCCTGTTTGGTTCTTTCCCTTCTGACTGCTTTGGTTGTCTACTTTTCTTAGTCTAACTGTTGGTTTTTGTAAGCCTCCCCTCTTGTTTAAGCTCTAGTGTTCTCAGTTGGTGACCCTCTTTTCAAATGCATAGGCTCGGTCTCCTAAGGTTTTTGATATTTTGAGCTCTGGTGGGAGGCTCTCCCAATACATTCACATAGAATCTTTATTTGCCAAAATATAAATGGTACTTTTTGTATCTTCAGCTAAACATAAACTAAATGGCAAAACAATATATTACATAAGCCATTTTGATATGAGCTGTGATTTAAGAATTGCTAATATGCTCTGTTCTGTTAACACCAATAGGATCTACAGAAAGCCAAAATTTAGCGTTCTTTATCTATCTATAAGATCAAAATACAGCCTACATTCTCTGATTCAGTAGCTATCATAAATTACTTACGGTCTTGTTTGGATTGATTTGGATTGAGGGAAATGGAGGGAAAAGAAAAGAAAGATTTTGGAGGGATGGAGAATCTCTTAATAGAATTTGGAGGGAAGGAATTTGGAGGGATTAAGTCCCTTCATTTTGTTAACATTCGAATCTTTCCATAAGAGGAAAGATTTGGAAGGAAAATGAAATTTCTTTCTTTCCCCCTTCCCTTCCTTCCTATACAAACAATAAGAGTATTTCCCTCTCTTTCCCTCCCCTTCCTTTCCTTCCCCTTCCTCTCCTTTCTTTTTCTCTTCTAATTTGCTATGAAGGCCCCAGCTTCAAGCAAAACTGTGGAATTTGCCAAGGGATTCACTCAATAGTCTACCTAATTTCTTTCATACAAGGTGGTAAAAGTCCACAATCACGACACTCCTACAGTCCAAATCAGTGTAACATAATTCGCAATTTGCTCAAATTTACCAAGAATAGCCCTAAAAACGACCATAATTAACTTTTTTTCGATTCGCGATCATGTGACAATGGTCAAAATATTAGCTTCCGAAAACATTAATATTTATCAGTTAACTGCCAACACATTTTCAAACTAATGAGTATATATATATACGCAATAACCTCCATGTAATTAACAAAATATCACAGCAGACAGTAAGACAATAGGCAGATCAAACCCAACTTATAAATTAGAAAGCATCCATTTATTATCACTGCCAAAATTCAAACAGTTTCATCAAAGAGTAATTTACAAAATATAAGAAGCATAAACTCACCTCTTGAAATTCCTAGCTCATACATACTCCACAAAAATCTATGAAGCAAATTAAAGGTCGACCTCTTATAAGCATTAAGCCTGTTATATTAGACAGTGGAAGTGTGGAACTCAAACAATGAGTTGTTCTTCCAACATACAAGAGCTCTACACAACAAAAAGCCCATATATCACTCAAAATCAATCAATAATAACTTAATGTTGAGCCCATTGAATACTCTTAAGATCAATCCCTTGCTGATACATTTCATAAAGTGGACTCATTTCCCTCAATTTTCGAACCTGCTTCACTGTCAACTCGATTGCTTTATCAATCTCTTCCTCAGTAGTAAACCTCCCTATCCCGAACCTAATCGAAGTATGAGCCATCTCCTCATCAACCCCAAGAGCTCTTAATACATAACTTGGCTCCAAACTAGCACTAGTACAAGCACTTCCACTCGAAACTGCAACCTCCTTCAAACCCATTAATAAGCTCTCCCCTTCGACAAACCGAAAAGATAAGTTCAAATTCCCTGGATACCGCCTCTCAGCGCTGCCATTCACTTCAACAGCATCCACACGCTCTCGAATCCCCTTCAATAACCTGTCTTGTAATGTCCGAACCCTCTTATCATCATACTCCATTTCCTTCATAGCCACCTCACAAGCTGCCCCAAACCCAACTACCAATGGGGTAGGCACAGTCCCGCTTCTAAGCCCTCTTTCCTGCCCACCCCCATTCATCTGTGGCTCAACCCGAACTCGAGGACGTCTACGAATATACAAAGCACCAACACCTTTTGGCCCATATATCTTGTGCCCACTCAAACTCATCAAACTAATATTCATCTTTTCCACATCAATTGGAATTTTCCCTAAACCCTGAGCCGCATCAGTATGAAACGCAATATTAAACTCCTTACAAATCCTTCCAATTTCCTCAACAGGTTGAATAACCCCAATCTCGTTATTAACCATCATAACAGAAACTAACCCAGTATCAGGTCGAATCGCAGCCCTAAGCTTATCCAAATCAACAAGCCCATCATTCTCAACAGGAAGATAAGTCACCTCAAAACCCTCTTGCTGAAGATGCCGACACGAATCAAGAACACACTTATGCTCAGTTTGGGTGGTAATAACATGGCGCTTAGAAGCCTTATGAAAGTGCATATAACCCTTGATAGAGATGTTGTTGGACTCGGTAGCACCGGACGTGAAAATGATTTCTTTGGGGGAGCAATTAACGAGTTGGGCAACCTGAGAACGGGCAGTTTCGACCGCAGATTCAGATTCCCAACCATAAAGGTGGGTTCGACTGTGGGGATTACCGTATTGGGAGATGTAGTAAGGAAGCATGGCGTCAAGAACCCGTGGGTCAACAGGGGAGGTAGCTTGCATGTCTAGGTAAAGAGGGCGACCCGAGATTTTAACCCCTTTGATTGAGATGGAAGAATCGGTTGACTGTGGAGATGGGTTGTCATTGATGGTGGCGGTTGCGGCGGCGGTGGATAGGGAGCGAGATAAGGTTTGGGTGATGGTTGGGAGGTTGCGGAGCTTTGAAACTAGATGCTTCGAGAAAGTCATTTTTGGGGATTTTTTTAGGGTATGAGACTACAAAGGATTGAAAAATGGGGTTTAAGGAGATGCGAGTTTATGGAATAAAACAGCAAAAACCGACATTTGGGAAAATGAATTCAGACCACCAATTCAAAAAGAGGAAATTATGAAAATCGGGTCATTTGAAGTAATATTGTTTTCCAGACGTAAAGCAATTTACAATAATAAATTGTAAATTTTGATTTTTCAACTTACTAAACCACATTATAATAAATAAATTTACAATAATTTTATGTAGTGTTTAAGAAGAAGTGATACATTTCAAATTATGGATTTTAATTATAAAATCTTAAATGTAGAATTTGAGTAGTCATTCTCGAATTCTCAACTTTAAGTCTTTAACTACTTTAAAAACAATAGTAGAATCATCCAAATTTGAAAATTTTTGATTTGTCAAATGTTGAAGTGCCCTTGTGTTATCTACACGTGAGTTGTCCCACATCGAAAAAGTTACAATTTATAAATTTAATTACACAAAAAAGTTACAAAATATTAGATATTTAAAAGGTAAAAAATTAATAAAAATTTAAAAATGAATTAGCTTATTTTCTTTAATCTTAAATTTGAATATATTAGGATTTTTTTTCTAATTTATATTTTGGTAAAATGTCATGTTCAACATGTCATGGATTATCTCGATGGACTCTTCACAAACAGATCTAGAGTTGAAAATATTTATAATTAATTAAAAGTTAAAATTATCATATGTCAGTCAATTAAAAGTTAAATTATTCTAATTTTTAACTTATAAATATTGGGACATGAGTTGAAAATTGTAATAGATGTATGTGTTGATTCTTATTAAGTATTACATTAATTAAAATAAAAATAAATTAACTTGATAATTTCTTGTGTTGCATTTAGAATTTCTCACAATTAAACGATTATTTTTAGTTTATATTTATTTTTAATCTATAAATTATATATGAATTTTTCACTAAAAAAAACTTACAATATTTTTCATAAATTGATTATAAAAAAAACTTATAAATATTTTTCATAAAAAACAATTATTTATTTTTAATCTATAATTTTTGATTATCTACAATTAGAAATATCATAAATTGAATTAATAAATTGACAAGCATTTTATAGACAATAGACACAAAACAATAATAAGACATACAATATTTTTCTTGTACTGAGAGAGGGGGAGGACTAAAGGCGAGGCAATGCAAATCAAATGTTTATGATTTTTTTTTTTTGAAAAAGAGATACATATTCAAACAAAAATAGAAGAATGATTTGTCTAAGTAGAGTTGGAAAATAAAAAAATGACCAAAATTTATTTTTCAAACTAGTGTTCATTAATAAAACAATTAATTAAATCTATTTGATTTATTCCAATTCCAACAGCAAGCCTATTTATTTTTTACGATTCGAAATGGATGACTTGATATCAGAGAAAGTCACTTGTAGTATTTGTCATAAGATAGGTCATAATAAGAAAATATGCTCAACATATGTGTAATGTTAAAGTATTACAATATTCAATGTATTTTTTTTTACATTAATAATTTACTTGATGTTCTATGATAGATCACACGGACGATGTTAACAATAAATCACAAGGATACGCTATCTTCGACAAACATTTTTATTGATTTTGACTTTTTGACTTGATTGAGATTTTTGGTTGCGTAGAAGTATATATTTTTTGGATATTTTACTCTTTCTATAAGACTTGTGGGATTTTTTTAATTTGTTTAACGCAATATTTACTTGACAAATTAACTTAATTCTCTTGCAAGTTTGAAATTACCAAGTCAAAAAAAGTATAGCTTAATAAAACCATTTAGGGAATAAAATTTTAAAAAACATCAAAAATGAAAGTTTTTTTATTTTATAACCCCAATTAGGCAAATCATTCGAGACAGAACCACATGATAAAAATTACACAAATTCTTACTTGAGACCGTCTTTTGTAAAGACGACTCTTAAAAGCCCAATCTAATTCTAAACATATATTGTTACAACTCTAAATATAGATTTGGACTGGACTTTTGAGAGTCGTCTTTACAAAAGACGGTCTCTCAAGAAAGCACCTGTAAAAATTATTATTTATTTATTTATTTATTATTTTGAAACGACACCGTTGTGTTTGGGTGCGACCTGAGGCCAGAAATAAAGCGGTGCGGTGGGAAGGAGTTGGGTTAATAAGCATTTAGAGCGTAGTGGAGAGTGGATGAACAAAAAAAAAAAAGTGGTGAAAAGCGTCTTTCGTTTGAAAGCAAGCGAGTGGTTTATTGTTGAAGAAACAAACTCCTCCTTCCTTATAAAAGGTGTCCAGCTTCTGTTAATGGAGGGTGCTACTTCAAGATCTGATTGATTTTTAGAATACGAGAGCGTAACCCACCGACATTTCCTCCTCTTCCACTTCTATATCGTCCCTCTTTAAATCTTCCCTTTTTCTTCTTCACATTATATCTCATCGTCACATTCATTTTGATTCAATCAAACATCCAATTTCACTGCTTCTGTTTCATTGAAGGTCAGTTTTTTCATATTCTGTATCGTTCTTCATCTGGGTTCTTATAATATTCTTATTTATGTGTTCCTATTATATTTGATTTGAATATGAATCATTATATGTCTGTTGTTTGATGAGCCTCACTTTGTTGATTGGTATTTCTTAAAATATGATTTGTTGTTAATTACTTAATGTATTGCTAATTACTTAATCATTAAAGTCGTAATCATTTCTGGATTTATTCTTTGTGGATTGTGTGATCTACTATTTTGTACTTATCCTGTGTAGTTGATCTGATTAATTGTGTTCCTTATGTCGGTTACGGTTCTTTGGTTTTGAATTACGGTTCTTTGAATCATCTCCACTTCTTATTTATGTAATGTTATTGTTGGGCAGTGAAATTATTAGATGAATGGCAGATTAATTCGTATTAGTTTTGTGATTTTGTTACTGAAGGTGTTAGCTGGTAGTTTAGATTTGAATTTATTTTTGTTGATTAAACCTCGTTTGTATTTGTTTTTGTATCAACAGAAGTTTTGAGCGAGGTTTTGATTCCGGAAGGTGGGAAAAAAGGTGTTTATTGTTAGTAACGGTGTGATTATCGACAATCATGTTTAAGTTATCGCCTCGTAGTAGGGGATCGAGGGCGAATAAGGGTTTTAAGGTAAAGCATGCTTTGCAATTGATTTTGTTGTTGGGGATTGGCATCTGGCTAGTATATCAGATTCAGCGCTCGTATGGTAAAGAAAAGACGTTTGGAGAAGAGGCTAGCAGAATTTCGGAGAAGGTACAAGATAGGTTGAGGTTGGGAAGGAAGGATCTTCCTGAGTTGGATGAGACGTCGAATGTAGATGAGAGAAACAATGTGGAAGAGGACGAGGAGAAGAAAATTGATGGTGAGGATGCGAAGTTGGGCGAGAATGAGGATGTAGACGGGAAAATGGATGAGAAGGCCGGAGAAGATGGTACGGATGAGAGCACGGAGAAGCAGAATGAGGAGGGTAAGGAAGAAAGTGAAGGCGAGGGAGAGAGTAAGGAAGGTGAGAAGGTGAATGAAAACGTGGAAGAAGGGAATAAGGAAGGGAGGGATGAGGTTAAGGATGGTGGAGAAAACAAAAGTGAGGAGCAGCAAGAAGAGAATAAGGAGAATGTTAATGGAAGGGAGGGCGATGAAGAGAACAAAGCTGACGAAAAGGAAAAAGAGGAAAACAAAGAAAATGAGAGTGGCGTGCAGAATGATGGGAATACGACGGAAGAGAACAAGGAAGCGAGCAAAGAGAGTGGAAATGAAGAAGGGAAAGAGAGCGAGACTGCACAGAATGAAGAAGCCAAAGAGGAAAATAAGGAGAGTGAGACAGCACAGAACGAAGCGGCCAAAGAGGAAAACAAAGAGAGTGAGACTGCACAGAATGAAGAAGTGAAACAGGAAAATAAAGAGAGTGAGACTACCCAGAATGAAGCGGCCAAAGAGGAAAACAAAGAGAGCGAGACTGCACAGAATGAAGAAGCGAAAGAGGAAAATAAAGAGAGTGAGACTGCCCAGAATGAAGCGGCCAAAGAGGATAACAAAGAGAGCGAGACTGCACAGAATGAAGAAGTCAAAGAGGAAAGTAAAGTAAGTGAGACTTCACAGAATGAAGAACCGAAAGAGGAAAGCAAAGAGAGCGAAACTGCACAAAATGAAGGTCGAGATAAGGAAACTACAGATGGGAGCAGCGATAAAAAGAATGAGGAAGCAGAAGCGGAAAACAAAGACAGTAAGATTGAGAATTTGGGCTCATCAGACGGTCAGGTCCAAGATGGAATTAAGAAGGATGAGCATGCTTCAACTGAAGAGCAGAACAAGGGAGATTCAGCGAGTAGTGAAAGAGAGGAAAACAAAACTCAGAACAATTCGGAAAAAAGTGAAACTGTAGAGTCTAGTGAAGATAAGCAAGTAAATGCCACTACATTTACTGATGAAACATTTGCCACACAAAATCAAAATGATGCAGTAGCTAAGACAACCAATCAAGAAGCTAATTCGAATCTGCCGGATGTATCAGAGAAACTTGAGAAAACAGAAGTGGGTACTACTGACAACCAATCGGATGCCAACTACGATTCTGGTTCTAAGACTGAGGACACGAACAATGCTGAAGGTGGAGGCTCTTCCACAGACGGTAACACGTCCTATTCTGATACATCTGGTCATGAGGGTGCAAATGGAGAGAATCCAGAGAGAACCAACGAAAAGTCTTCTGAAACAAATGGAACAACCGATTTGAAAAACCAGGATGAAACTCATTCTTCCCAAGATTCAAAAACTCAAGAGGAGCAGAAAGAGGAGTCATCCAACTCTTCGAATTCAGAGGAAAAGAAAGAAGAAACATCTAAGGCAAATGAAGGAGAAAACGCAGAGAAAAATGAACAAGCTGTTTCTGGTAACAATTCAGGTTCCCAGCAACAGGAGGAATCATCGAACTCAAATGAAAAGTCAAATGAGGAGCAAACTGGGAAAGGGAACACTTATACCAATACTGAATCAGAAGGCCAGAAAGAGGACTCGATAAATGTGGAGCACAATCATGACACTGAGAACGTCACTGAGGAAGTTAAAGATCGAACTGATTTAGATACTCTGCCTGATAGCGGAACTGATGTGAGCAACGATGGCGATGCAATTGCTTAGTGAGGAGTGGTTTAAGTGTGTTAAAAACGTCTTTTATTCATTCCCACTTGAAGGTTAAATCGTTTTTAGTGCTCTTTCCTTGCAAAAGTAAGGGCTGAAGAAAAAAAAACTCTTGTAACAGGAGTTTTCGCTGGGTGTATTAGTGTTCTAGTGTATAAAGATGGTGAATGGAAGAGTTAATAGGCTGATACAAGTGTAGTTTGTTATGTATTTGTTTTTATGAGATGCTTCATATTTTGTTCTTCGAGTAGGGTTCATCGCGTATTAAGCATTTATGTAGCTAAGTTGAAGTATTCATTTCATTTCAGAATGACAGCTCCTATCTAAGCTTTGCTTTGTTCTATTGGCACAATCCATTGTAGAACTGATTTTGAGTTTGAAATACACATGAATAATGATTTGCATAATGCTTTGTTTGGATTGAAGGCAATGTAGGAAAATGCTGGATGAAGATAGCAAATGGGGATGGGAAGAAATTGTAGGAATGACATTCTTCGCATTGCAAGGTTGGTCTTGAGATTTGTGAGGCTCAAGGCAAAACATTAATTATTGGCCCTCTAACTACTAAATATATTATTATAGGCCGTTAATTATTAACTATTAGAATATCGTTTTTCTAATATTTTTGGATGAGCTCGGGGCACAGACCCCTCTTGCCTCAGCCCTGCTTCATAGAGAAATAGATCTTTTCTTCTCTTCCTTTCCTTCTTTGTTTTAAAATTTTAATTACACTCTAAAAATAAGCGCAACGAAGTCTTTCTTTGAAAATTGTGTTATACATATCGAGTTATCCATTATCAACCAAAAATTCCTTTTTGTTCACTTTTGAATCTTTTTTGGTAGTTAAAAAATCATTGCCTTTCAAAGGATGACCTCTTGTCTTGGCATCAATGAATCTTTTTGGTGGTTAAAAAATGATTGCCATTAATTTTAATGTTTTACTTGTCTATAATAGTCCATGCACAAGGTTTCATGTCTGATATTGCGCCGGCAGTCCGGCACTCAATAGTTAGTAGGACTAAGTGGTTGGACCATAAAATTAGTAGGACATGCAAAAATTGTGTAATAAGAGCATTCTTATTCATGAGTAATGTAAAAAGAACAATAGTGTTTTAGAATTCTTTTCTCTTCTTAATGTTGTTGAGCATGAAAAACTTACTTTGTGAGCTTTTGGCATAATTTCCATTTACTCGAGATTTTAGAACGAAAACCTTATTTGACTGTTGGAAAGATTTAGAGCAAGTCAGGAGGTCTATTATACTAAGAATTAGTGAGGCAAAAAAAGCACTAAAGCTCAATGTTCAAATGCTTTGAAACATACAGAGTAAGAAGGAAACAAATAAAGGGAACCAATCTCAAAGGAGTTAATGCTAGTTCGTGCACCATTGTGCTCGTTTGAGCACGCATAAGGTTTTGTTTGATAGTTTGACATTTGCTTGTTGATGTATGGCAATGCACTATTTGCTTGATCACCAAATAGGATAGCACCATGAAGTTATGTTTATAACGCTTAAGTCACTCATAAGATAACCGAATTTAGGCATATAAATACTTGAAAATATTAAGTAAATTCACAATTAGATACAAACGATCATACAAAACACTTTTTACAAACCGAGTAATATAAATGACATGTATAGCAATTATGAGTTGCAGGAACATATGACAATAGACAGGAGTTAATGAAAGAGGAAAATACATGTGAATGGTTTTTCCAGATTGTTTTTCTTGACTTAAGTTTAGTATATATAAAGGATAATGGCGAAGTAAGAATAATTTTTGTTAGGAACAATCTGTCAAATTAATTTCTTTAGTTTGTGTAATCAATCCGATATAATCACATTTATTTATTTAAGCTCGGACATATATATGTTGGTATTTGGCAAGCTCCAGTAGTTTTTGTTTCCACTTTTTTTGTCGAACAGGAGAAAGTCACAAAGTCTTACTCCCACTAGAAGAAAGGGATAGGGAAAGGAAGGGAATGTGTAAATAAGGAGAGCACATTTGTATTTGTTTAGAAGGGAAGGGTCAGGAGAAATTGTACTAACAAAATTTGTCCATTTTTTCTCACCAAACCCGAGTGTAAGAGTTCGACTTATCCTTGTCAACCGTCAGTCCGTCACCATATACTTCAAGTTCAAACGTGTCATAAATTTTGGTTCAGTAGGTGCTAACACTCGCAAAACGGAGGAAGAACCATTAATAGTGCAGCATAGCCCACGGATTTCCGAGTTCCATTGCTTCCTCAACCACCCAGTACATACGAAATGACCTTGGAACACAAGGACCTAAACAAAAGGCAAGTTTGGCAAACAATGGGGTATACTTCATTCAACGATGAATATCATACCATATACTTCTATTAACACGATGGGGTGCCCAACAGCACCCAAAAGCAGAATGAACAAAACGAAATGTTAGCCACATTTTATTTGGTGCATTAAACTGTTTAAAGATAACCCAAAATTAAAACAAAACCTTCCATAGATTCTCCACAAAGAACATTTAAGTGCTTGAGCACTGAGAAAAACATCAAAGTAAGGATAACCCAATGACAATTACATGAAATATTATCAGCAAACCAATATGATCAATGGTGTTCTTTGACCTCAAAAAGCCCATCAGGACCTGAAAATCACAACGCAAACATATCAGATATGCTTTGGTACCGAAAAACAGAATAATGCGTTTAAACAATGGCAGACCCATAACTTACACTAAATGAGATGATAATGATATACCAAAAATTATAGTGTTTCCCATTCAACCCAATCAAATAATAGTCTATAATCTATTTAAATGAATTTTCATATCCTATAAAAGACGAGTAATAAGATCATTGGAATACTACAAAATAAATCATTCTCATAGGAGTAATATCCTTCATTCAAATGAAACATGCTATTAACAAAACACTTTCAATCATTCCTCACTTAATAAGTTTAATAAACTGGTTATCACTATTGGCATCCATCATAAAGAGCCTACAACTTCAACTTGGAACTTTAAAAAGTACTTGTAGAAGATACACACTCATGTGCAAGTCATGTATTCCTCATGAAAAAAATAATCAAGGATGCGAATTTGATACACGAGATAATGAAATTAGTATATAATTAGAAAGTGAAAATAACAGTAGTCACATAATCTCTGAAAGAGGGTAAAAAAGTCATACAGCGCAGAATAGCTGGTATAGAAATTAGAGCTATATATATTCAGCCATCTTGAACACTTTTAGCCAGAAACAACATACTAATAATCAACCATCACAGTTAAAAACAACGAAATCACATAGCTCAGGTGGTAATCTGCATTTTTTAAAAGGCTTCTAAAGCTAGGTCTCAGGATCAATCCTTGCTAACTACAATATTTTTAACAAAAAGGGAAGTGCTCTCTCGTGCAGGCAGGTGAGGCCCCTTGGGTCCACCCCCTGTGTTTAAATGAATGCAACGGTCTTGCTTCAGAGAAGTGAATTTAGGAGGCAAATTACTTATTACTCTTTGATCAATGGTGGTATAGTACATGCGTGTGTATAGCTCAAATGGGTTTCCATTGTCAACAAAGATATGGTAACATTGACATCTAATATCTAGCAATGGGGGATGTAGAGAAGCGTAAAATTATAAAAATTTCTTTTCCTACAAGTCCCAACCATGTTCTAAGCTTAGTGCAACACCTTATATAAACTTATTGGCGCCTATCGAGCAATACCTAAACTTATCTAATGAGTTTTCAAAAAACCTTTTGCCTTGTTTTGTCCATAAATTAAGTGAAAATGAATAAGGCATAAAGGAATTCGAAATTTATTTGTTTCAAGAAAGATTAAATAAATGTGAAACACAAAACCAATGTACTTGAAATCTCCAAGTCTTATGCCTTTCAAAAATCATGTTAAGACAAACATGATCCACATGCAATAGCATCCTTCGCAAGTTTCTGGTAACACCTCTGAAGTCTAAACCATTCCATACACTAACTGCAGAAAAATACCTAAACCGACAATATAGTTATAGAAGCAACTTTAAATGAATTGAAAATTTAATACATATACATCCTGGTGAAACACAGTCTACAGTCTAGAAAGTGGGATACTTAGTTTAAAAGTTTCTCGAACCAGTTAAGCATTTATAATCATAGTTTTTATGCAACCATACTAAATTTTTTTTAAAAATGAGTGAGAAGATATATGAGATTCAGTCGCCCAACTCTAGAAATGGGTGTTTTCATGTTGAATAAGGTCACATTTTTTGGTATGGATTTTAATAGTTATTTTCCGTTATGAAAAGATTCAAGAATAAAATTTTATCAAAAAAGGCGAGAACAGACCGCCTTGGTAACAGATGCAACCCCATAAAAGACAAAATACATAACAAACAATTAACAAAATCACCTAGACGTTAATAACTTATATTGTCCAAAGTAATTAATTGGGATAAAACAAAAGGAATTAAAAGGTAAAAGGATGATTCTCATGTTTGAATTCAATTCATGTACATAATAGGATTGGTGAAACGGAATATATAAAGCTGTGGTTCAAGTATTCCATGGAACTGGAAAAAACTGACAGAAAAAGGCAGGTTTATTCAGTTTTCATCCTATTCCTCACCGATTTTAGTAAAACAAAACAACCCTCTCAATTCATACAAACCACTGCCATAAAATATTATCTCTTTATTTGATATTCCATTCACAGTGCATCTCTTTTTACTTCCAATCCACTCCGCACAAGCATCATTAAAAACCAATTGGCAACAACAGCAAGCTATGAGTTGGATGAAATATCTATACAAAACAAAAAAATAAAGCTGGGAAAGGGGAAAACCATACCCCATGGGAACTCCTTGTTTCGAATGTGCAAATAAGGGTATGCCTGTAAACACATTCAAACAAATAAAAATGAGGTCCTATCTTATTAGAATAAGAGAGAATGACACACAAGAGAAAATACCACAATTCAACAAACATGAGAAATCACAATAAAAACCGTTCATAAGTTAATCCATTCAGATGTAAGAGACATTTGCATCAAGGATCATATCATTCACATTCCACAAGCATCAAACAGAAAAACAAGTGAAGATCGAAAAGAAAACTTAGAACGAGGATTAATTTTCTGCCTTTTTGTCAAATATTATTAGCCAGATGGTTGTCAACTCAGTAAAACTTAAAAACACGTCTTTAATAGCAAATGGTAGCAACAAAGGTACAGACTAATCAACATAAATGTCAAACTTAACAGCAAAAAGTTCAGTATGACAACATGATCATGAATCACCATATCAAGCATAACTTTTCTTATTCTAACAAAAGGTAATGTAGTTTTTTCACCTAATCATGATCATGAATGCACAACATACATTACAAAGTGAAAATTAAACTAAACATCAATCCAAATTAAGAAGAAACTCACAGGAGGTTCTTCGAAGTGATGATGACCCTTGGAAAGATTGATGACAGCCAGAACAGTGCAAGAGACTATCCCAAGGTATGTAATCTTCTCCCATTTGGATGCCTCTTTAGCCTCATCTTCATCAACAAAAACATAAATTCAAAAACAAAAATAAAACAAATAATAAATTCCTCATCAAAATCATAGAGATAATATAGTAATCTCTTTAATCCTTCAGGAAAAATTAGTCAATATATAAAACCCTAATCGTAAAACGAAGAAAACCCAATTGATATAGTTTGGTCTTGTAAAATGGTATAACGATCAAAACTAAAATTGAAAATTTCAAAATCAGATCCATTAAGATAAAGAGAAAGAGGAAAAGAGAGTGATTTACAACTTACATTCGACATCGTGATGGGAGGAAGAAGAGAAGGTACGCTTAATGATTTCGGAGGAACGACCATTACGAAGGGCTGATTGAACGCTAGATCTGAGCTTACCCAAAGTCATCGCCATTGTTGCCTTTTTCTCTCTCTTTAACTTTTCTTTGCCCGATGAATGAAATTCAGAGTATGAAACGCAGATGAGGGGCGGTTCTTCAATTCAACAACCTAGTCCAGATTCAGAATAGTCGTTCGCTGCTCATTAGTTTGGGCTTTTCCGTTGTAAACTTTTTGGGTTTGGGCTATAACCGCTTAATCCATAAGCAATACAATTACGCAAATTCTTGTGAGAGATCTCTAATTAAGTTAACCCTTTAGGGAAAATGTAGAGTAAATGTAGGCAATAAGCTTTAATTGATTGGGCCTGAGAGACATCTCTCAGGAGACTGGCTGAATCAATAAACTACAACTTCGGGTGTGTTTGTCAATTGAATTGCTAGAGACTGTCTTTCATTGAGACATCTTTAAAATAATGGAAATTTCATATGATAGCATTTAACTTTATGAAAGGGCAATGGTGGCACTTTTGTAAGATTATTCCACATCATAGCATCCACTTTATGCCTTATCTAACTATCGTAGCATTTTACGTTAAATTCTTGTCAATTTTCGTTTAATTCACCATTTTGACGTTTCTACACTTATTAAGTGTTGGTTGTTGTCTTTACAATTTTCCCTAAACCATTTTATATTCTCAAATGTTTAATTCACCATTTAGACGTTTAATTCACCGTTTAATTCATCAACGCTCTCAAATGTTTAGGGCAAATTATAAAGACGAGAACCAACACTTCATATAAATAAAAACATCAAAATTGTGAATTAAACGGAAATTGACAAGAATTTAATGGAAAATGCTACGACAGTTAAATAAGGCATAAACTGAATGTTGCCATGTGGAAAAATCTTACGAAAGTGCTACTACTGGCGTTTCATTAAAATTAGATGCTACTATGTGGAACTTCCGATACAATAATGAGTCTATATGCTAATAATTGTATTAGTTGAGCTATTTAACTCATATATGAAAAGTGTATCACAAAGAGACGTCTCACATAAGATTTTGTGTTTGACATTTTGATTAGTTTTTTTTATCGATTTTTGATTATTTTGAATTTTTAGTCAGTTTATATATTAGCTTTTGATATTTAGTTTACACTTTGTTGGCTAGTTAAGCAATCAAACTTATGTTTGACATATTGCTTTGAGGTACCTTAAAATATTAAAAAAAATATTAAGAAACTTTCATTAAGCATTAACTATAATAATCGAATTAAACAATCTAAAATTATCAATAGTCCTTCAATATCACCTTCTCAGTGTACTCAAACATAAAATATCTACGACTAACATACCAAGAATACCTAAGAATATAAAACTTAGCAAGTGGCTACTTTAAAGTTCTCTTGAAGAGTTAACTGCAACCAAATTATATGTTGTTGAAAAGCACAAACAATAATTATCCGTTTGCTTAGTGGTATTAAAGAATGATAATGAGAATGATTTATAGTATAAAATTTTATCAAAGTTTCATGTCATTTCTAATCCCATGGTAATGAAACTTTGATCGCAAAAAATTTTTTTGTTTACAAATTTCATTACCAGTACCTAATATCACCTCTTCCAATGGTAATGCGTTGAAATGAATTTAATGAAGAAAATAAGTCGAATGAAGTTGGATAAATATGTCCATCAAGCTAACAAGAGATTTTTCTATCAAAATTAAACTAGTTTTTCATTCTCATTACCACCGTTTATTACTACTTACCAAACAAGTCGTAACGTCATTCATGCTAGACAAAATGAATCATTATGTAACACACGGGGTACCGGCCCAACTGGCCAAACCGATCTTAATTACTTACCAAAGGAAATGGTTTAAGAAAGGGACGGGTGACATTTAAATAATTAGATTGAGGGTCTTATATTCTTGTATGCTTAGGTGTCTTGTATTCTTTTTTAGTAGTATCCCATACCTATATTTTAGTAATGTCCTAGTAATGTCCCATACCTATATATAAGGACATAATAATCATTTGTAATGGTCAAATAAATAAATAAAATAAGTAATTCTTGGAGGGAGCTTGGTAGTGGCTCGAATACTACCTTACATTTGTTTGTTTGATCTTTGTTCTTTGTGTTTTTAGTGCATTTTTAGGCATAATTCTTCAAGTAACAGAGGCATTCTGTTACAAAGGTATCAGAGCAATACATTCTTGGAGTAAAAATGGTGCAAGAAAACTTGGAGAAGTTGGAACGAGGGCTCAAGTGACTAAGCCATAATCTCTTAGAGGAAATGACGACTTCAGCCGGCTTAGAAGGGAAAATTACTCAACGATTAGACAATCTTGAAGCCTCGGATGAGAAGATAAATCAAAGGTTGGACAGAATCGAGCGAATCTTGTCAATCTTGATTGAGGAAAGAACGAGTTTGGGGGAGAGAAAAGAGAAAGAAGGTGAGATGCAAAGATCGAATACTCAAGAAGAAGATCTGGAAGCATTCTCTAAGGGTTTAGGGGCTGAAATTCCACCGTTAGACATGCTCCATAGGGCTGTCCAAAATGATATTATTCACTCATTCAAACCAACATCCACAGATGAGATAAAGGAATATGTGAATTATGTGATGAATATGTAACTGAGGCAGAAATGGTAGAACATGAATACGGTCACAAGGCATGTTCACTTCTCATCTCACATCAAGATATGGAGGATGAATTAATGGCCTTTGTATTTCATAAAGAACAAAAAGAAGATGACCAAGAAGGAAGTGCCAAGGTTGCTGATAGTAGACCAGAGGTAAGATGGTCGACTTTATGCGGGGAACAAATAACAATTCAGAAATTGAATAACCAAGAAGAGGACTTAAGATTGGTGGAAGAGGAACATATAAGTATGTGGGAAAGGGGTGAGAACCAGATACAATAGGATAATGAAGAATACTCAGGAGTAAGGGAGAGTAAACAGAAAGGGTTGAGGAACAAGAAGAAGTTTATGTTTTTGTAACATAAAGAAAAAAACAGAAACCAAAATAATAATAGAAGGAATAGGGAAAACAAGAAAATAAAGAAGAAAGAAGCCATGGGGGAGAAAATAAAGAAAAAGAAAAGAGGAGGACCGGGCATAATTCTTGGAGGGAGCTTGGTAGTGGCTCGAATACTACCTTACATTTGTTTGTTTGATCTTTGTTCTTTGTGTTTTTAGTGCATTTTTGGGCATAATTCTTCAAGTAACAGAGGCATTCTGTTACACATTACAACACAAGTAAAACCATAATAATAATAATAATAACAATAATTATTATTATAATAATAATACTTCGTACGGTTAAGAGTTTTTTTTTTAGGTAAATCGGCCTGTTAATCTAATCATTGTAAGCTCAAGAGTTTGGTTGAGAGGATCCTCGTAGCTCTGCGTGTTTGTTGTTTTCGGATGAGCCATACAATAAACTTTAAGATAAAATTGATGAACCATCTAAAATAACAAAGAAGGTGTCCAATATTGCTCCAAATACAGAGGAATAAAATTGATGAGTCATACTATAAACTTAAGATAGGACTAATAAAGCTACCAATAAGGAGATTTACTAGCATATTAAAGAATAAACTCGAGTTTAAGTCTGGAAGATATCAATTCATGCGATGAGGCAAATGATGAAGTACGACAATCTAAAAACAAAGACTTTCACCTTATTTTCATTGACTTGTAAAAGATAGACGTCATGTGGTACCGTACGAAGAACAATAGTATGATTGACAATGATAAAAGAATGGCATTGGCGAGGAAATAAATCATTATATTAGAATATGGGGAAGGACCATCGAAGAATTTCCAATCACAATTGACCTTCATTAACAATGGACTCTAAGTTATTTTCTTTTTGCAACGGTTCTAAAAGATAGATATAACCGTAGTCGACGTTTCTAAGGAGACGTGCATTAGTGCAAGCAGTGGCGGATCTAGGGTTTATAGTTCCCTGGGGCACCATCAAATGAAAGAAATTAGCCAGTGTGAGCAACATATAACATCTTTGTGAGACAATCTCTTAAACTAGGAAAAATATTTAATAGCAAGCAATTCTCAAGCACAACAGAGAAGATGGAACTAGGAAGGGATAGTCAACCACTCACTTGAGATTCATATTAATCAATCAAAAAAGTCAACCATGGTGTTTTGTTATCCAACCAACTTGAATCTTGACTAAAACATAGCATTCATAAAATGAATTAAGTAACAAACTTAAATCTATCCACCCCAAACCAAGACTCGCGATTTTGAATTTGCAATCTAGCTTCACAGTAATTCACGTGAGATTCTAACCAAATACCTAAAAACATAATTTGCAACTCTCACTTCTAATTTCTAAAGAATCTATGCTCTTTTGTGAATCTGTGTACTTGGTGTGCAATTTAGTTCACATAACCTGAATCAACATCAAAGCTAATACACATATATGCAATAAGAATCACGATAAAGAATAAAGATTAGAACAACAAGATAAATAATTTAAGATTAAGATTAAAGATTAGAACATAAAGATTAAGATTAAGATTAAAGATTAGACATAAAGATTAAAATTAAGAGTGAAAATACCTAAAAAAATCAAAATTTTCAACATAAAGATCAAGATTAAGATTAATTAGAAAAAAAAAGTTAATTTTTTTTCCCAAGACACGTTCTCTAATACATAGATCCGCCCCTGAGTGCATATTGTTTGCTGATGACATTATTTTGGAAGATGTAATCACAAAAAAAAAATGCTAAGTTCAAACGGTAAGGGTATAGGAGATAAGAGTTGGAGTCAAAACTTAAATGGAAATCAACCATGATAAATGTATTATTAAATTTATCCTAAATGAAAACGAGATAGTACAAAATATTTCAAAAATAGAAACTATATTGTATAGTGGATAACATTTTGAAAATACTCATTATAAAAAGATAAACTAACATAAACTAGATGGAGACAATATTAATGTTGATGGATTTAATATGGTCTTACATTTACCTTCTATGTATATATAGTTCTTATTTATTTAGATGATACTATTGTATATAGTTCTTGGTTAATAAACCTTTTGTTATATTCACATTCACATTATTAGGGCTTTAGTTTGTCATATTTAAATAATATGAGTTGATTTTATGATTACAAAAAAATTTTAAACATTACAATGATGATTTGTAAATTACTTGAACTTAGTATCTAATTCATTTCATCAATTTAAAATTCAAAATGAATATCTTGATTTATAGTATTAAAAAATATAATTACTCGTATTTTCTTAAAATAGTAATTAAAGGTTTTTGTTTCTTAATCAAAAAGATAATCAGCATAAATATAAAAAAATACACAAGATTTTTAAAGAAACGGTCTTACGGTGAAACAAATTCTATTGAGGCTAACTCACATATAATACTTCCTCCAACTCAATTCAATTGTCTCATTTTCTTATTTGGGTAATTCACTTCAATTGTCCAATTTCCTTTTTTGTCTATCTTTTTTTTACCTTAATACCCCCACTTTTACAATTCCCAATACCCAACCACCACCTTTACAATTAATTTAATCAATTGAAATACCCAACTACCACCTTTACAATTAATTTAATCAATTGAAATACCCAACTACCACCTTTTTGGTTGACCCCATCACACTCTTAATATCCGTGCCCAACTCAAATGGGACAATTGAATTGAGTTGGAGGGAGTATATTTTGTAGGTTAAATTGATCACTCATACTTTTAAGGTGATCAATTACAGAAATGAGCTAACTATATGGATCTATCTTGTGATAAGACGGTCTCGAAGCTTAAAAAAGGGTAATTTACTACAATAATATTCACAAATCATAATAGAAATTTTTAGCTTATGAACTTCTTATTTAATTCTTACTTTAGACATTCTCATACAAGATGAACTGATATAACCATCACCCATTTGCTAACATTAAATACTATTATTCGATCCATATTTGAAATCAAGCCTAAACTAATTAAATCCTCCCATTTTCGATTCCCTTCCAAATAACTCCATTCCAAACAAATTATTTTTTTGGCTCAACACTCCCAAATTATTAGATATTAATAATTAAAATTAAAACTCCGTTACAAAAAAAAATGTTCAAAATAATTTTAGCCATTTTACATACAACCCTTCTGAAAATACAAACATAATCTCTACCCCTTTTTCTCCTCTGTTCTTCCCCCAACAAATCCCTAAAATGGCGACAAACCACCATAATCTCCAACAACCCACCATTAATAACCCTCGTAAAGTATGCTTCTCCTTCGCCGCATACGCTAAAACCGTCATCGCCGCCCTTAAATCCTCCAACGTCCACGTGGCATGTGGTCTCACCGATGATGAATTCTCAGCCGTCGAATCCTTAGGGAATTTTACATTCCCACCTGATCTCCGTGCAATTCTTTCAATGGGCTTACCATTGGGCCCGGGCTTTCCCAATTGGCGCTCTTCATCCTGTCACCAACTCTGTCTCCTTACCTCCCTCCCAATTCTATCTCTCGCCAAAGAAGTTTCTAGGAACAATTTATGGGTCTCATCCTGGGGCCCGCGTCCATACAACAACGATGAAGCCCATTCTCTGGCCCACAAATTTTTGGTAAAAGCCCCACCGTTAGTTCCCATTTTCAGGTACTGTTACATCCCATCGGAACCCAAATTAGCCGGTAATCCAATATTCTACGTGCATGGAAGTGACGTTAAATTATTAAGCATCGACGTTGGTGGGTTTTTCAAAGAAACAGAATTCAGGAGAAAAGATTGTCTGTGTAAGCGGCACACGGTAGAGAAAAATACAACCCCACCGTGGGCCCAATCAGCTAGGCGCGTGGAGTTTTGGACGGATCTTTCAGCGCGTGAGAATGAATCCAAAAAATGGTGGAATAAAGAATTGAATGGTTGTTTTGAAGAGGTGATCATGAAATTGAAGGATGGTGGGTGGACTGAAGATGAAGTGAATGAAATGATGTTGATAGACGGTTTCGATTGGCGCGTGGGAGAAGAAAGAAGCGTGAGTAATTATAAAGAGAGTGTTGTTAAACACGTGCGAAAAATGTCGATAGAATTGCTTAATGGTGGTTGGAGTGTAGACGACGTCGTTTATTCTTTAAGTGATGATTGTGGTGAGATTGAGAATGGGTTATTTGATGGGGAAACTTGGGTTGAATTTGAATGTATTTCTTCATCAAATTCAGATTCCCTGATTTTTTCTGATTGATTTGAGATTTTGTTGAAATTAAAGACTTGTTTTTGGTGTTTTGTAGTTATTAATTATTTCCCTCCTATTCAGCCTAAATGTCTCATTTAATTTTTCGCACTTGTCGAGACAATATTTTAACCCTTAATATCTCAAATTATTCTTAATTAAAAATTTTAATAATTTGATATTAATAATCCTTGTATTGAGACGAAGCAAACAAGATCTCACATGACTTTCTTTTAACTTATAGTTAAGAGTAAAATACAAATTAAGAGTAATGAGTGAATAATGCCAAAAAAATATGGGACATTTAGGCTGAATAGGAGGTAGTATATATTAGTAGTTTAGCATACATTACAGTTTGTAGTTGATTATAAGAGTAGTTTCATTTGTTCGTATTTACAAGGACCCACATGTTGTTCATAAGTACGGTAATGGGAACCAGGTACTTTTTTGAGGAATTGTCTTTTGTAATGACGACTCTCAAAAGTCCATTTCAAATCTATATTTAGAGTTGTAATAATATATATTTAGAATTGGACTGGGCTTTTGATTGTCGTCTTTACAAAAGACGGTCTCAAGTAAAAACTTGTGAATGGCAACGAGTTCTGAACCAGATCCAGATTCGTAAATTCAGATTTGTTTTTTACGGGTTTAGTCATATTTATTTTGGACCTGTCATAATTCACGGGAAAACAATTTTGAAACCTTGGTTATTTTTCATAATTTCTTAAAGGAAAAAATTATCTAGAATAATTCAATTTTTTATTGGTTTTCCTACAACAATCTCAACTTTTGATTACTAATGAATAAATCCAAATTATTTAGGTCACTTACCCAATAATATTATTGTCCAAAATGGTGATCGATTTTTACAGGTTAATTACAACAACAAAAATTTAAGATAGTATATTAAAAATTAAGAGTTAAAATCAAAAATAAACTTACTTTATTTTTTTTTTTTGTCAGTTTTTTTTTATAATTTATTAATTTGGTATTTACTTTTTTTATGCAATATAAATATACTTATTATGTAGGTAAGAGGTTATTAATTTGATATTTGCTTTTTTTATTTAGGTAAGATGTTACCCAAATGCATTCTTAACAAACCCTTTTTTGTTGAGATTATTCATTTTAATCAAAAGTTAGAATTGTAGGAAATTTAGTAAAACATTGAACTATTTTGAATACTTTTTCCTTCCTTAAATTAGGGCCTTTCATAATTTAAAAGAGAGATTTTTTAAACTAAAATAAAATTAACTCAACACAATTTTAATTTTAAGTACTAGAATTAAATTAAAACTCAACACCTTTAATTAACTATCGCTATGGATAAGAATCATGAGATAGTCTAGCGGGATATGCAATATTGTTTTAGAAGATGAATAACCATCTTCTATAGGTTGTATTTGAGCTCAAGTAAAAAACGAATAAAGAGCTATGATATTGATATCCATGGGTCTGAATTTGATAACATTTGACGAAGAGTAGTACTCATTAATAGTGAAATTTGTAAATGTTCATCTTGTTTTGTCTTGCACTTTATATTTAGAAAAATTACCAAGAATAATCTAATATATTTATGATTTTCTTATAATAATTTCACCTATTGATCAATAAAATATCGAAAATCGAATGACTTGCTATAGCAAGTTTTATTTTTTTTAATATAAAGATAAATTATGATAAATATTGAAAAATATTTTAAAAAAATATTCAAAATTTTTTAAGGATTTTTCTTATTATTTAGAATTTTTTATGTAAATTTTAAAATATGTTCTAATTTTTAATTTACTTTTTTAGTGTATTACCTACTATAGCAGGTAATCAGGTTACCGAAATTTAGTGAAGGAAAATACCCCTAAATTTAGGATTATTTATGGTTAATTAATAGGTGGGATTATTGTAGGAAAATCATGAAAAATGTTAGAATATTCTAAGTAATTTTTCCTTTATTTTTTGCAAAGATTATTTGCAAAAACTTACAAGTCTCATACTGAGACCGTTTATATGGACAAACCTAAAAGCCGAAAATTGAAAATTAAAATGACCCAAAAGAAGATAAAGAATAAAAATTTAATTTTGACCTTAAATGTATATCAATTTTGATCTTAAAGGAATTAATTTTAATTTAAAATAAACCTTAAATAGATCGATTAAATTAAAAAAAATTCAATTTTGACCTAAAAGTGATCAATTTTGACAGTAAACTGAACAATTTCTACTTACTATTTTATAACCTCAAAGAATCAATTACATTAAAGTCTTCTATTTCGACGTTAAATTGATCAATTCGGACCTTAAAGAGATCAATTATATGTAAAGAGATTAAAAAAATCTATGGTCACGATTGAGTCAAAAACACATAATTGTAAAAGTAACTATGTTACACAGAAACGTAACTATGTCAAAAATTTTAAAATGTTCTTACTTTATAACATATTATTTTTTATATATATATAGTAACCAAACAAAATCAAACAAAAATCCTTCTCATCCTTCTCATTTTAAAATCTTTCTTATTTAATCTATATATATGTATTTCAGTTGTTGCTAGCCTGCCACAGAAATTACTTAAATAATGAGACTGCTTGAAGAGCTTGAAGTACCTGGTTTATAAATTAAAATTTACCTGTTATGATATTATTAGAGCACGAAATTAAAACTTTACTGAATTATGCGATTTCAACCACAAAATTCTCAAAATGCTATTATTTAAAACTAGATTTGATAAAGTATAAACTCAATTATGAGATGTCAACCACGAAATTAAAACTTTATTGAATTGATTTTAAAAAAATGAAAAAAAACCGTGGTGTTGACGAGCTTTTCCATCAGAAATAAGACGTATTATTAGAGCACTCTAACAAAAAAAATTTCCTCATTATTTTCTCTCTACAATTTCTTTCTCATCCACATCATATTTTTGTGTAAATATTTTTTACATAGAAGAGTTATCTGATCAGTGAGAAAACAAAAATTTTTTTTCATCACTTTCTAAATACTAATTTTATATAGACTTTAAACAAGATAAATGCTTTTTTTTTTTCAAACAAGATAAATGTTGTAAAGTATGTTAAATATAGCAAAGTAAGTGTCTAATTATAGAGCACAAAATTTCATAACCATTGATATATTTGTATTAGTATATATTTTTTGATATGTATGTATAAAAATTTATTATGAGCGGGATACACCGGGTATGATGATGATGATATGTATAAAAACTTAAAAATCTATTTAAATAATAAAGAATGTTATTAGGACAAGTTTCAAGCTTCTATTTGTTTTGGGTTGTGTAAATTTCTCCTCATTGAGTTTTTAGCAAGATTTGCAACATTTTTTATACCTTACTATGGGATACAAAAATTCACAATAAATTTTCCACTCATAGAAAATTTTCACGCTAATAAAACTCATTTTATGATGTTATTATGTTTGCGAAAGTACATATGCAATGTTACTTTATCATAAAAATTAAATTTCCTTCCAAGAAAAGTCCTTAATAATATATATTAAGGTTGTAGGAAATTGAATAGCTTCGAAAATAATTAAAATTACAGTTTAAACATTAACGTGTAAGGTTGTTAATTAGGTGACTAACATTTAGCCTATTAGTATTTTGATTTAAATTATATATATAGATTATTTCACAAGTCTACGCAAAATTAGATAAAAAAATTGTGATTTTATTTCCTTGAAATGAACCAACTAATACTACTATTCTACTAATTCAATTTGGTCTACATTTCATAGAAAATGTGCTCTTAACTTCCTATACCGTGTTTAGGGATAGAAGAGCAAGTAAAAGAAGACTACTCTGAACTATTTTCGCAACAATTTCCAATTCATTCTCTTAGCGAACAAGGAATTAAGATCATTGGCCAATGTTAATGACATGTTTTCATAGACTTGGCTCTTGTCTTGGTTGGAAATTATTGTTATGAAACCATTTAAAGAAAAAGCTTAAGCTTTTGGTTGAGGCGTCATGATATGTTATATATTCTAACACGCCCCTCATATAAGAGCTCTTTAGACTAAAGCATGGATGCAACATATGACCACCTCATATTTGATAATATAAATATTTCACTCTGAATGAGAAATGATTGAGATTTGAACCTGTGATCTTTTGTCACACTGACTCTGATACCATGTTAAAAAAACCAATTCAACTCAAAATTTAAGTTGATGTTTAAGGCATCAAGATATGTTATATACTCTAGCATATATTACATTTCTAAAAAAGAGTCAGATTTATATTCTCAGTATAGCCTCTTTCATTTTCTCAGCCTATCACATAATTCACATAATTCAATAAACGCCATGTTTTAATGGAAAATGAATGGGAAATTTCAGTATGCTAATTAAATGTATGACATTTAATTATAATGATAACCTGCGAATTTTGAGAATCCTTTGGGGAAGATTAATTCCACGTTAATTAAATCTAGTAATTAATTAAACTAAAAAATACTTGAAATATAGTCATTTGAAAATATTATAAAGCCAATAAAATTAAGTTGCATTAAATGATTAAGCTACTAATTATAATATAATAAATCATCTAAAGCACTTAACCATTAACTTCACAAATTTTCAATATTATATTCCAAAATTCAAACATCTCATGCATCTTCTTTAAATAAATGTAACTAAATAGCTAGTCACTTCGTTTATTTCTTTCTTTAGAAGCTGTTAAAAGGATGTATTTTTTATTTTTATTTTTTTTTTGAAACCACAATATACATGATTTCTTTCTATTAGACAAAAAAATTATATAATAAATATTATGTTTATACGCTAAACAGTAAAAGCAAAAACTTCAGCGCCAAAAATATATTTGTGACATATTTCTCTGAAATGCTAGTATTTATGATGGGTTCATATTAAGAGTAATTTTTTGTATTTTGGACAATATATATACTATATAAGCTTCTAATTTAATCTGATCAATTTGGAAAATTATTTATGCTTTATATTTGTTTGTTGAATTAACTAATGAACAAATTATATATTTTTAAAATTAGTGCAAAATTAAACGGAATATCTAATATAAAATGGAGGAAGTAATAATTATTTTTATATTATAAGCGGTTGAATTTGACCCCATTGAGGTGAACCTCCTCAGCCCTTGAATTTATGGGTTGACTTATGTATTCAAATCTATTATATTCCCATCAATTATACAATCTAAATAAATGACCGTAAAATTTCATATGATATTTTAAATATTTGTCATATGAAATAATTCTTATCAAAGTTAACATCAACTTATTTTTTTTATCAAAGTTAACATCAACTTATTTTTTTAATGTATAGGTAGTATATTACAATCAAATATGTTCTGTTAAATTTTCTTAGAATATTATATTTTTCAATTTAAAATTTATATCAAATTTCTAATAAAGTTTCTTAATTAGAATATATATTTTATTTCAAATGTTAAAGTATTTTCTAATTAATAAAGTTTTTTCATTAAAATTTAATTTCAAAAATATTTCATCAAGAAACAAAAATCATAAGATAGAGTTATTAGACCCAGATTTTCCTTAAAAAATTTTAATTAATACTTTTTATTAACAACCAAAATTTTTTACTATTTAAAGCCTATGTATTCTATTTTATAAGATATATCATAATTTTATACTAAAAATTTGTAATTGCATCTCTATCTAAAATTTATTAATATATATACTTTTATACTAACAACTTCATATATCGCTCGGATTTTCATATTAGTATATTTATAAATTTTTTTAACAAAATTTTAAATGGTTTCAAAATGTAGGAAGGAAGCTTAATTAGAGTATATATAGGATCCAAAACACAAGCAACAAGGTTGTAAATTAACAAAGTCGAGAATCATGTCTCATCTTAGTTGAAACGAGTATCGATTTTTGATCAGGTTAAGTTCTGTCACATAACCCTTTCTTCTCTTAGCCTACCCTGTAATTAAATAGGAAAGAATAGCAAAGTCAATAACCAACTCTATATCTCATAATTCTTTCTCCAACTACCCTAAGGAGTAAATGAAATTGGAACTAAAGAAATGTAGACATACTATTAACAATATAATGTTTTAAGGTTATGCAAAATTTACTAGCATTGTCCATGTAACTTCAAGTACATTTCTTGCCATGAACTATATTGCCATGAACTACGTCTATATATATATATATATATATATACATAAATGCATCATTTTCTTATGTGTCCAATAACAAAGGAAATACAAGAATTAATTAAGGAAAATAAAAATGGTGTTATCAATAGATATGAAGATGGACCAAATGAATAATAATAGAAGAACAGGTGGAAGAGCCTGTGATCACTCCAGGAATGCAAATCCAATTGCATATGATGCCATTGACAACCGAGATGAGGGTATGATTTTTATTCTTTATTGAATTAAATTTTTATTTTTTATTGAGCTAATTAATTTAAACTTATATTTGGACAAATGCAAAAACATTTTATTGGCTATTTATGTTGAACTTTGATTTCATTTTAAATTAGTTTTAAATTTTTTAATAATTTACATTTACTTTTAAAAGTTAAATAAAAATCTCATTTAAATTTTTTTATAGTACTATTCATTCATATCTTTTGAATTTTTTATTGAAAAAATTCCCTAGAATAATCTAACATTTTCATGATTTTCCTACAATAATTTCATCTATTGATTACATGAATAATCCCAACATTGAGAGGTATTTTCCTAGAGTAACCCCGGTGACTGGATGACTTGCTATAAAAAAAGATAAATTAGAAAATGTTCAAAAAAATTTATGATTTTTTTTATTAATTAGAATTTTTTATGTAAAATTTCAAAAATTTTCTCTAATTTTAAATTAATTTTTAGTTTACTTTTTTGGTGAATTACCTACTATAGCAGGTCATTGGGTTACCCAAGTTTACTCAAGGCAAAAACCCCTTAAAGTTGGGATTATTCATGGTTAATCAATAGGTGGGATTATTGTAAGAAAATTATAAATAGATTGGATTATTCTAGGTAAATTTTTCTTTTTTATTTAAATTCAATTTAATAACTTAATGCATTTTTTTTTTCATTTTTTTAATCTATTTTTGGTTTTTGAAAAGAGGTTTAGGGTTCTGAATTCACAAAACAATTTGACACTAATCTCTACCCGAAATCAATTCAAAAAAATCTCTACTCGAAAAAATCCTATAAATTAATATATGTTATATACTTTTGGTTTTTGAAAAGAGGTTTAGGGTTCTTATGAGACAGGGACACTACAGGGTTAATTTGTCATGATAACTGATATGGTAATAAAGTAAGATTCTAATATTCCACTTCAGCGCTTTTCCATTGGAGCTCTATATTTAAGGCTTAATCTTTTTTTTTTTCTTTCGAACTGAGGTGTCTCCATATTTGATCATTTCCTTAGGCTGTTTTTAGGATCAATGAATTAATGTTAAAGGAACCGATTCAACCAAAAGCTTAATCTCATGGTTGAGGCCTCATAATATGTTTAATACTCTAACACGCTCCCTCACGTGAGATCCCATTAGGCTAGAAGTGTGGATGAGCATAGGCGCTGAGTAGTCCACTTTAATTGAGGGGTGGTTGAGATTCGAACTCGTAACCTCTTATCACGCTGGCTTCTGATACCATGTCAAGGAACCATCTCAACCATAAGTTTAAGTTGATGGTTGAGGCCTTAAGATATATTATATACTCTTACACGCCCCCTCACACGAGAGCCATTTGGGCCAGACGTGTAGATGCAACACAGAGCCTCCTCATACCTGGTGCTAAATATTTCACATTTAAATGAGGGGTGATTGAGATTCGGACCCCTGACTTCTTGTCACACTGACTTCTGATACCATGTCAAGGAACCAACTCAACCAAAAGTTTTAACCCAAATTTTTTCATAAACGCAATTTCATCCTAAGTTTTGTGTAGTTTTGTGTTTGATTCTACTATGTATCAATATTTATTAGGGACATTTATCATTAATAATACAACCTATCGCAATTCGCCAAGAATAAACTGATCTATGGTTTATTTTTGAATAAAGCCATTTAAGGGGTTTGTTGCTGGATTTCTTACTGAGAATCACTACAACATAATTTGCTTTTAGTAGGATATATTTTGCGACATTTAATTTAAATGTCGCTATTTCAAATTGTTAATAGTATATATAGAGTTTTAATAACATTTATTAGACCCTTTAGCAGTATATTAAAAAATCACACAAAAGTTTTTTGCGACATAAGATCTAGTGACATTTAACACAAATGCCACAATAGACTATAGTAACAATTACATATATGCCACTAAAGACCAAATAAAGTGTCGCTGAATCACTTTACGGTGAAATATTGAATAAAAACCAATAATTATAAAGCAGGCGGGACCCGCGCGTAGGCGGGTATTTTTATATAAAAATTAAAAACATAGATATTATTATAAAGTTAAGTTTTTATAAGAACAAACAAAATATAATACATTATCGAAAATACTCTAAATATATATAAAGTCTCAAAATACTCAAATTACATGAATATTGTAATATAGACGGTGGAGTCGGCTACTTGTTCGAACTTTAATAATCGACTGCTTGAGTGCTTTGAGGGATAAAAATATCGAATGTAGATAGTAGAATTAGAAACTTTATTAAATTCTAAAAGATGTAAACCTTAAGGATAGTAGAAGAGTAATAAACTAAAGTTGGGTATGGGTCATGTAGTAGTATAGTTTAATAATTAATAGAATTAATTATTTAATAAAAAATATATTAAACTAAGCGGGCAGACGGGTATACCCGCGGGTATTTTTTTGGTGTTGCTACCCGCCCGTTTATCTTGGCGGGCGGGTATTACCTGTCCAAACTTTAAATATTTTTGAAAAATGTTGTTCATGCCCACTCGTTTTTCAAGCCGGATGAGTCGGCCCACCCATGAACAACTCTATTTGAAAATAAGGTTCAATAAGAAGTAGATAGGAACTGGTCGGAAAGAATGCAAAAGAAAATAAAATATAAATTATTTGACAAAAGAAATACTAATAAAAAACTATGAATTTTGTTGGATAAAAGTAAAAGCGAGTCCATAAAAAATATTTATTATGTTAAATATATCTATTATTGAGCTATTTAATTCAAGTACAGAGTACGTCTTGCGGTAAGACCGTCTCATATAAAAATTGGTGAAAATAAAATAGGAAACAAATGGTAAATGTAGAGGCAAATAAAACGCTGAAAATCAGATTGTCACGTTTATATAAATTAAAATATTTTAAAATGAAAATCAAGTCTTAAAAGAATATAGTTCGTAATTACTATTATAGGTGCTAATTAAAATTGAAATGAAAAGCTAATATAAAGAAAACAAATTATGTAAAACAATAAAAAATTTGGATAAACTTGTGGTAGCCTAGTTTGTAAAGACGATTAACCAATTAATAAGAAACAATTTCAGACAAGGATAACATGTACTCCTAGTAATGATATTTCAACTATTTCCATTTCACGACATCATTCATTTCTTTGTTAATCTTTAATTTAATATATTGATCCTTTTCATATGAAAAGGTTTCATAAAAACAAAAAAAAAAAACTATGTTTTTTTTTTCATGAAATTGTAGTGATATTTTTATTAAATCGTGATTTGTTGTTTCGACCTAAATCAACCAAAACCAATAACAGCTTGACTTGAATTACTAGACTTATCGACTCATAAATAATTAGATCTAAAAACGACAGATCTTAAGCTATCTGATCCGAAAATAAACCAATTTAAATCTCGTCCATCACATCTTTTCAACATGTCTTGTCATGGGAAAATATAAGAACACATGATTGACTTGAGTATTAATTAAGTCTTGGGTAGGTTTATCCCGGGAATAAATTTATACTACCACCGTTTCATTTTACTTGCAACATTTATCATTTTTGGAAGTTTTATGTTACTTGCAACATTACTATTTTTCACAAAAATAATCTACTTATTTTATCCTCACTTTATTCCTACCCACTATCACTATCAATCATACATCATCCCATTAATTATTTAATATACCCACAAGTCACAACCACTATCTACTTATAATAATTTTTTTTATTTCTACCCCACATATCACCATCAATCATACATCATCCCTACTTTTACCATACTGATTTGATGACCCTTAAAAAATGTACTAAACTCAATGGTGCAACTAAAACGGAACGGAGGAAGTATTTAAGAATTATGGGTTTGTCTAGGTAATTAGAAGTTAAAAGTTTTCTTTTTCACTTTTAGGGATTTGATCCTTATCGTACATTGAAAAATCAATTTTACCTCCTAGTAAGAATTTTTCCATACCACGAAAAAATGATTCAATTCATAATTTAAAGGTGATTTAAATTGAAGTTGGTACTTTCTCAAGAAAGTTTGTGGTTGGGGGAGAGTTAAGGCCTATTCTCAGAAAAGAGTTGTCATCTATGAAAGTTTTCATAAAACTTGATTTACAAAATTTAAATACAAAAGGTAGCAAATGAGAAAATTAATGAAAACGAATGTAAAAGTGATTTTAATCTATTTTGGAAAATGTTTCTTATTATAAGTAGAATATGTATAAGATTAATTAATATATTGCTAAATTAATATATTAAACTAATTTAGAAGCCCGTGCGATGTATAAAATTTAGTATAATAAAGACATATATAAATAAAATTTTCAAATATTGCAAGAAAACAAAACTCTTTTGTTTAAGAAAACTACATAGCTGCTACATGTTTTAATAATGTAAATACTTTATATAAAAATATAACTTACTTTCTAAAATATTGAATCTAATTTAGTCATTAAATTTGACTAAAAAAAATATTTTTAATGGTCTTCTAAAATTAAATTAATAAAATAAAATATTTTTTTTATGAGTGAATAAAGCTTATTGTGAGTCGATTCGATCTAATTTATTTGGTTTTAATTTTAATCGAACTCAAACAACACTTAATAATTTAAATAAATATATTTTTTGAGATTAATTTCATACTTACATATTGAATACTTTTTTGAAACAATTAATCTTTTAAAGATTCTTATTTTGATATAAAGAATTAATGTAATGAAATCTTTTAAATACTTATCATAGTTAAATTCTTTAGGAAAATAAATTTCCATGCAATCGATTACAACAGCCTTACGAATAAATATATATGGCAATGTTGTAAGAAGTTGTCGTTTGCTATATTTCAAAATCTTTTTTATTAACTAGAATAGAAACTCGTGTAATATACAAATTTATTAGTATTAAATTATAATATAAAAAATTATAACTTCAAAAAATAATACAAGAATATATTATCGTGATTGAGTTTATCGAATGCATGATTTTTTAAAAAAAATTAAATACTGATTATTTAAAAATTTATGGGAAATTTCACGTGGTAACCCTGACGTTTTGGGTTTTCCACGTGGTAACCAAAACTTATAAAAAATCCACGCGGTAACCCGGAGATTTACGTAATTGTTCCACTATGACCTTTTTGGAAACGTTAACAAATGTTGATTTCGAAGCTTTAAGGCTGCTACACACCTATTTATACGACTCACCATTGCAAATGTCATCAGTTTCAACCTTTTGCCCCAAAATATAAACTCTAACTCTACTATCTTTCATCCAAACCATATTTTCCCCCAAATTCAAAGATAGTAGAGTTGGGTTTATATTTTGGGGTGAAACGGTTGAAACTGATGGCATTTGAAATAGTGAGTCACATAAATAGGTGTACAATAGCCTTAAAGCTTCGAAATTAAAGTTTGATAATGTTTTGCTAAAGTTTTATGTGCAAAAAAGGTCACGGTGGAACAATAAAATTTGATAAACCTCAGGTTACCGAGTGAATTTTTTAAAAGTTTTGGTTACCACATGGAAAACCCAAAACCTCAGGGATATTCTAAATAAGACGTACCAAATTCTAGACGTATCAAATTCTAAATTAGACATATAAAGTTACTATAATAAATTATAGGGATATTCTATATGGTAGCAATACACTTTTATGAAACGCAAGTGATAGTAAATCTTAAAAAAATTCCACGGAATAGTATTGTAATGTTGTACTTAAAGCTACAGTAACAAATGAGCTAAAAACGTTTGATTGTCCGTTAAGTCGTGAAGTATCTTAGAGATATTCTATATGGTAGCTACATACTTTTTATGAAACAGTGATAGTCGCAATTAGGAAAGAAGACATATATAGGAAACTAGTTTACAAACTCGTGCAATGCACGAAGTTTGTTAGTATAAAAATACCTATAAATAAAAGTTTGATGCAATTGCATATTATAGTGAATATGATTTGAATGTCTCACAATCACATTTTTACCTTTAAAACTAATTTCATTTGGTAAAACTCTACAAAATCGACATTTGCAATTTTCCTATTGTATTGTAGTATGATTGTAAGATTTGATCTTATAAAAATCTTTTTGAAAACTTACCTTTAATATTCAAAATCATAATTAATGCAAAACTCTATAAAATCGCCATGTGGAATTTTCCAGTTTTTTTATAGTATTGTATGATATGATAAAAAATTTCACAAGTTAATGCCAATTAAATGTTTTTAGCCCATTAATGTTACTTTAACTCTAAGTAAAACATTACAATGCTATTTATATAAGGAAAAATTACCTAAAATAATCCAACCTATTAACGATTTTCCTATAATAATTCCATCTATTGATAGACTATGGATAATCCCAACTTTGTGGGGAATTTTCCTAGAGTAAACACGGTAACCGGATGACTTGCTATAGGCTATAGCAAGTTTTATTTATTTAAAAAAATAAATTAAAATAAAATCTCAAAAAAAAAATGTTAAAAACATGTTTAAAATTTTTTTATGATTTTTTTAATTTTCCATAATTTTTTGTGTAAATTTTAAATTTTTTTCTCTAAGTTTAAATTAATTTTCATTTTACCATATTGGTGAATTACCTACTATAACATGTTATTGGGTTACCCAAGTTTACTCTAGGAAAATATCTCTAAAGTTGAGATTATTCGTGGTTAATCAATAAGTGAGATTATTGTAGAAAAATCATTAAAATGTTGGATTATTTTAGGTAATTTTTTCTTTATATAAATACTTTATCTAATTAGTTTCAATTTACAAAACCAAAATTCTTAATTAGGTAAACATTGTAATTAAATAAATATAATTTGTTACTCTAGCTTCAATTTACAATGTTATATCACTAAAATAATTTCTTACTTATTTATAAATTTTTTTAAAACCAATTAATCTCTTAAAGATTTTTATTTAGATATAAAGAATTAATATAAAAAGAGTATATAAAGAATTAAAGTGTGGTATTTTTAAATTTTAATATGGGTAAAGTGGGGTTAGTATAGGTGTAAACTTGTGAAAAAGTTAAGTTTAGTAAAGGTGAATTGGTAAAGTTAATATACCCAAAGTAAAAATGAGACATTAAGGGTGACTTGACCAAATAAGAAAATGAGACACTTAGAGCATCATTCGCTATGACCAAAAAATGAGGTCATTTTATTATTTCACAATTTCTCTCTCATTGAAAAGTTTATCTTTCCACCTAATTCTACATGACTTTTTAAAAGGTCATTATTTTCTATCTCTAACTTTTTCTCTATCCTATCATACTTTCTCTTTCTTAATTTATTTACCATTTATACTTATTTCTTATTTAATTAACAAGATAAATTTAATTTTTATAAAATTAAACTATTTTTAAAAAAAATTATTTGAATCCATATATATTTTATAATTTTTGAAGGACTTTTTAACAAAAAAGTGTTAAAAATTAGCAAATGAAAATAATGATTTTTAAAAATGTTTCAAAAAATAGCAAAATTGGTCTCATTTTATAGATATCGAAAAAATATAATTGATGATATATATATATTTTTTTTTTGAAATTTATTTTAGTGAGAAAATAGCAATTTAAAAAAATAAAGCTATTTATTTTAGATTGTTCTGCAAGTGAATAGCAGACGGACTAATTATGTGGCGCCATGCGTGGCATTTGCTTTGATAAAAAATGCATGACCGTTTGAGAGAATGGGTTATCTAGTGATCCAATTCCTCAACCAAAATATACGTTACTATTATTAATAATTTCACCCTAGTTTGGTCATATGAACTTCATTTAGATCATCATTAACAATGCTCGTGAATAGGAGGGAGTATTATTTTGAAATATTTTATTTCGGTTTTCTTGAAAAAGTTTTTTCAAAAAACAAACTCCATTTTCATTGTTTTGTTTGACCAAGAATTAAAAAATATATCAAAGGTTCTTTGCAAAGTCTTTTAGATAGTTGCAGGAATTGCTCTCGTTGAAGATCCTTTAAAACCAAGGGATTCTCTGACTGCACTCTTCTATATGAGTATGAGATGTCGTCTATCTTCCTTCCCCAAACCTTGACCGTAGTATGTCTATAAGTGGGTGGAATACGTACACTGAGTATGATGATGACAACCACTTTGCAAACTACGAAACACGTCTTGTTATTGGCATATACAGTGGATACTCATGTTAATAAAGTGTTCGTGCATTTACAGGAGAACTAAAAAAGATACTGAAGAAGCAGCCTGATTTACTCAAGTGTATGGATGAAAATGGATTAACTCCTCTATCTTATGCAGCCTTTAAAGGTTATGTTGACATGGTTGTCTTCCTTCTCAAAAAATATCCCAAATCAAAAAAATACCCAAACACTGATAAAACATATCCAATTCACAAGGCATGTCTAGGAGGCCATGTTAACGTCTTAAAAGAGTTCTATATGGATTCTTCCGAATCGGTAATTACTCGTGATGGTAAAGGCCGAACAGTTCTGCATTTAGCAGCTAGAAATAAGCTGAAGGAAGTAGTCATCTACTTGTTGAGTCTTCCGGAGAACACACAGCTTAAGCTCATACCAGATGAAAACGGTAAATTACCCTTGGTTTAAAGCAATGGAAATGTTGAAGTGCAACAACTTTTTAACTAATAGTGCTATGTAAGACTTATATACCTAGTATTCAATGTATGTTGATCTTTATTTTCCTGTTATGTTTAAATTATAATTAAGTAATGAAGTTTCTATAAAAAATAGTTATAGAGTTTCTATATATATTCAATATTCTCTCCGTTTGTTAATGAAGTTTCTATAAAAAATACTTATAGAGTTTCTATATATATTCAATATTCTCTCCGTTTGTTAATGAAGTTTCTATAAAAAATACTTATAGAGTTTCTGTATATATTCAATATTCTCTCCGTTTGTTAATAAAGTTAATATATAATGTTACTTAATAACAAATTTAATAGAGAAAAAATAGCAACCAAATAAATCATAAAAAAATATTAAAAGAAAGTTAGTGAAAAAATATAGGGACCATAATTAATAAAATATATTTTTATAATTTAGTTGAAAACATGAGAGGACCATAAGAATATAAAAAGGTTACATTAAAGTTGGTGAAAGATATGTGAGACCATACGTATTATTAAAAAGGATGTGGAGTATTAAAATGAGGATGATAAGGTTATGTTTATCCAAAATTTATGATATAATTATAAATAGAAATATTCTTTGCGGAAACAATAAATGAAACCCCCTAAAATGATAAATGCGCGAGAATTTCTTTAAGATTTCGAAGGAGCACTATCTATTAATAATACAACAAATGAAATTAAGGTAAGTGGAGGTGCAAATAAAGTAATTGAAATTGTTATGAATATGTGACTTTAGTGCACATTTTATGTGTGCATTCATGTGGAGACTCTTGGGGTGGAATCCTAAGTGTGTTAATGTGGGTGTTTAAGTTGTGACTTAATGTGTGTGTGAATGTGATGTTTAAGTGTGATTTAATTCTATGAAGTAATGAAGGAGTTAAGTGGTGACTTAAACTTGGTTGATCAATAAGGAGTGATGATGATGAGTTATGAAGATGAATGGTCGAGTTTTGAGTAGTGTGCTTGAACGAGGCAAGATCTAGCTACCTAATGCCTTGAACGAGCAGCCACATCAGAATATTTATTTACCCCTAAATATTTACACTCAATCCAAACAAGTCTCTAATATAATATAATACTCCCGTATATAATATAAAGGTAAAGAAATTATGCAGTAAACATTTATTTCAAATGAGCTAAAATAAAATAAGAGAAATAAAATGAAAATAAGAATACAACAAAAACGGAAATAGTAAAGTACCTTAACATATTCTTATACTATTAATTTAACTCTATTCTTGAGCAATCCAAAAAATACTTCATATCTTCATTCTTTAGGAAGCAAGCAAGCGTTCACCAGCTCTAAAACTCTACATTAAAGGCCAGATATCAGGCATGACAGAATGCTTTAGTGGATCTTCATAATACTTCATGTTTTCATGTTTGCAGTATAGAGATCATGGGTTGGATCTGAGTCTGGTCCAATAGGAGTTGGACCTGTTGGACATTAATTTTTGTGGATCCATATTCAAATTATTCGGACCCTTAATTAAGGTCTAAAGATTTTGGACCTAAACCAAGGCTCGTGGGGTCTAGGTCTAGCGTACTATATGGGTCCTAAATGGGTCTTAATTTGATTATTCATACTTAGATTTTGTTATATTTTAAAGTTTTATTAGTACTAAAATAGGTATTTGGGTTGTATATAAGTCTATCGAATTCTAATTATAGTTTTGTTAATGAGTTTAGAACGAACTTAAAATTAATTTTAGATTGTATAATAGGTTGGGTCTAAAGGGTCTACGGGTCTAAAACTAGAAGTCTAGAGTGGGTCGAACGAGTTTAGATTCGAAATGGATCCAAAATCAAACGCGAATACGTCGTGTGTAAAAAAAAATGGATCCAGACTCTAATTATAGGAGTGGGTCCAATAGGATTTTACATCCATATATAATCATCCTTAACTTTGCAAAGTAATTCTACGGCGTGGTTGGCAACCACCACGATTATTCGATCTTAAACATTTAAAAATTATATTTTCCCAAAAACTAATAATTGTCTTCAAGTAACCATCAATAATTTCATACATAATAATCTATTCTATAAAATTTAATTAACCATGTTAGCATTTTTTTTTCAAGATTTTAATTAGAGTGAATCTTTAGCCTATTATTTTTTTTGTGAAAACAATATTCATATTTCCTTCCTTTTGAAATACACCTACTTGCTATTGATGGCGATATGTTCAATGGAGAAATGTCACTATCAGTAGCAAGTATAATGCAACGACAAAGAAAGTATAAAATATGAAACATTAATACTCCCTCTGAATTATTTTAGATGTCCCATTTGAGTTTTCACGGTTATTAAGGTTGGTGTGGGGATCCATTAAAAAGGTAATAGTTAGGTATTTTAATTGATTAAATTAATTGTAAAGGTGGTAGTTAGGGTATTGGGAATTGAAAAATAGGGGTAAAGGTGGTAGTTGGGTATTGAGAGTAGTAAAAGTGGATGTATTTAGGTTAAAAAAAGATAGACAAAAAAGGAAATGGGACAATTAATATGAATTTGCCAAACAAAGAAATGAGACATTTAAAATGATTCGGAGGGAGTATTAAATAGTAGTGTTGGTCGTTGAAGCCTCAAAATAATTATCACACCTCTCACATAAAAGTTTTTTTGGGTTAGAAGTTTAAATTCAACACATGTCTACCTCATACTTGACACTAATAATCTACTTGAAAGGAGGGGTGAATGAAATTTAAATAACCTATGGTCTGAGTTTCCCATATATACCATGTCAATGAACTCAATAGATAATCAATCAAAAGCTAAATCCGATGGTTAAGACCCCAAATATTACCCAATCACATCAGAGCCCATTTACACTAGCTAGTAACGTGAACGCAGCACAAATTTTCATCATACTTGGTGCCAATAAATCTATTTATGAATTTTTTTACTCTTTCATTTTTTTACTTGCCACACTTAAAAAAAGCATCTGAATGCACATTTTTAACCCCAACAATTCTATTCATACATGAGTAAAAATTATAAAAAGATAGTACTTTCTTTGTTTTTTAGTAGTACTAAAACCATATAATTTTTTACAGTATTCATCATTCGATAGTGTTTTACATATTACGGCTATTAAACGAGAAAAAAACATAATCATATGAGATTTTGTTTTATTCGTCTCGTCAGATACTTTCATGATATCAAATTTTTTAAATTTTTAGTTGAGTATAATTCTAAATATATGAAATCCGATAAATACATTGGATTGTGCAAAAAGGTGTTTGTACACAAGTAAAAAAACGAAGAAAGTATATAAACCTATATATCGATACAAATCTAATAAGATCCCACATGTGAGTGTATTTTCTTATAAAACTTAGAAGTATAATATAATTATCAAAAAAATTGCCAACAAACTGACCTTGTAATTACGAAAGGCCGCCTACAGCCGTGAAATAAACGAAGTAAGGTTAATTATACGCCACCATGCCCGGCGGCAGCCTCTTTAGCCTTTGCCCTGAAAGGTGGTACTCCTGGTGGTCTTAATGGTGGGAGACGGGTGGTTATTTTTCATCATTTCTTAAGAGTTTACAATGAATTTTGTATATATAGACAGGTTGTATTTGGTGGGAAACTGGTGGATACTGAATAGAAAGTGGTAGGCTCCTTCCATTTTAATTCATTAAAAAAATAAAGACTTTGAACTAGTCATATCATTTGGTCTTTTCTTTTCCTACAATAATTTTGTCATATTTTTGCTGCCTTTATTGACTAATTCTTTAAGTCCAACCAATCGTATTTTATTTATTCTAAGCCTTTGTAGGCACTAGTACCAAGTACCTACTCCTACGTTGTACGTCCAGCTAGGATCTTTTTTGAAAATTAAAAGTAAAATAAAATATCAAATGCCTTTCACCTGTATATTTGCCCAATTTTTTTTTTCTTAATTGGATATTTGGTGTGTAAAGTTGATCAACTTTTAAAGAAAGTTAAATTATACAATAATAATATCACTCAAATCAGGGCCGACCCTAGATATTTTGGAGCTATGGGCGAAATAGCACATTGGGACCATTTTTCTTTGCAATTTATAACCTATATAGACTTTCCACAACCATTAATTTTGTTTTTTTGACATAGGGCCCTAAGCGACGGTCCCTCTTGCCTATCCTTATGGCCGGCCCTGACTCAAATTAATACATGAAAAGTATAATAAAAATAATAAATGTCTGCAAATACATAGGAAATTACAAGGCACATTCATGACAATTAGTTTACAATTGAGTATATATGATAAAAAAAGATCAAATTAAAAAAAAAGTATGAAAATTTCTAGCTATATATAGTATCAATTAATTATATGTAATTAATTATGAAGGCATCATGTTGGGGTGTTAATTTGTGATTAAAGCTTGAACCTCATCATTATCGTTGGTAATGGCCAAATCCAACGGTGTACATCCATTTTCATCTTTCTTGTTAAGTAGAAACTTAGCTTCTTTTAAGCTCAACAAGTAATTAGCAATATTCTTCAATTTGTTACCGCGTTCTTTAGCGGATAAATGCATGATTGTTCTTCCACGACCATCTTCATACACCAATGAATTCGGGTATTTTGAATAAAACATCTCTATAATGTCAACATGGCCTCCTAGACACGCCTTGTGAATTGGGTACGATTTATCTTTGTTTTGGTACTTTATTGTTTTGGGATACTTTTCAAGGATGAACCCCACCATGCTTACCAATCCATTAAATGCAGCATAAGATAGAGGAGTCAACTCTTCTTCATCCCAACGCTTCATTAGATCTGGTTGATACTTCACTATTGTTTTCAACAATTCTGTAATAATAATTAATAATAATATCAAATTTAAGTAAATTCTGATATATATTAAAAAATATTAATCATTAATATCTCTAATTGAAATAAATCGAACAAGATCCCACTTAACTATGTTAATAAATATAACTTATAGATTACGAATAAAATAGAAGTATAATTAAGGGTTTTTGATTAATAGTCAAATGAGACTAATAGTTTGAATAGTTGAATAGGAATAAGAATTATCAACAACCAATTTTACCTTTTTATCTAGAAAAATCCAAGTTTTCCTTTATTTTTTCTTTTATTTTCTAATTTAATTTGTAACATTTAGATTTGTAGAAGGAAATTAAAATGATGCTCAAATCCTTTCAAAGAAAACTATAGTTAAAAATTCGAATTCTATAAAGATGAATTAATAAACTTCCTATGCAATTTCTAATTGATAAAGGTATGGTATCGCATTTTTAAGGTTGATTTAGACGAATTAAAGATTTATATCAATTTATAATTATTGATTCAACTAGTTGAATTAAATATACAAATTAGAGCTATTTTCCTTGATTGTAATTGTTACATAAGAAAATCACATATATAAAATATGAATAAGAAGATATTAATACCTTGATTGTTGTTTTGAATAGCAGGACGTAAAATTGATTTTCCTTGTTGTAAATAATGAACTAACTGTTCATCGCTACGTAGCTCATGAAACATGGTCTTTATCAAGGATAAATCTATAGGTTGTTGCACCACGACCAAGTAAAGTGGGGATATCTTAGAGTGATTCATGGTGTAACACCCTTGTGGGTATTCCTTAATCAAATAAGTCGCAACCTCCTTATGCCCATTCTTTACAGCGATGTGTAAAGGTATATTTCCCGCCGGAGAGTCTATTTTCCATAACAATTCCCTATTTTGACGAACCGCCTCCTTGGCTCTTTCAAGATTTCCGTTACTTGCTGCGTTGTGTAGGTCCATATCACTAGGCTCACAACTAGCACGTCTGATAATATTGTTAGAACATCGCCTTTGAGAATCCAAATGAACATCAATTCCAATTGCATAAACAGAAATATTTGTAACTATGGTTCGTGGAATTAGGGTTTTGCCTTTTGTGGAGGTGATAATTTCAAAGGGGAATTGATTAGGGTTGTGAAGAGGAATTGTGGAAGAGGATGTGATTAATCCCAATATATTCATGATTTTTTCCTTTTCCTTCAATGTGAGATAATAATACCCTTGGCTCACCATAATGTTGAATTAGTAAGTATAATTTGGAATAAGTCTTGTTATTAGGTTTGTGCGTGTTTCAGGGTTGATGTGCATTTGATGGAAATTTATTGGAGTCATATATATAGAAGTATGTATGGCAAAGGGAAGGTGTAAAATAAACTGAGAAATGTATATGAAAATCCACCAGCATTGCATGTAAATTACATGGTTTTTTCTTTCCTAATTAATACGCTAGTCGTTCATTTTTTTAATTTGTTGTATTCAGTGATTAATTGGGTTTAAGTGAAATAGTATCTTGTTAGATCGAAAAAAAATTAATATATCTTAATAATATATATTTAAAAAAAAGAAACATAAGCATTCATATTTAGAGGGTGTTTGACAAATAGTTGATAGTTGTTTATAGTGTCTGATTTGGCAAGCTGATTTTATTAATTAGTTTGACCAGCTGATTTTGAACCCGCTGCTATAAGCAGCTTGTTCAAACAGTTTATTCGTATCAATAAGTTGTTTCAGCCAGCTAATTCACCAAACACTATCTTTAACTGGTTTGACCACCCAACCCTCTATTTATATCTAAATAAGCTAAAATTGCTCAATAATCTAATTTACCAAACACCCCCTTAGTTTTTGCTTGAAACTCCTAATTGATCGATTTGTTGCATTATACTAGCTAGTGTTATTTTTAATTTTTGGATCAGTGAAAATGTTTTCTTTGTAATTGTATTTTTAATATACCCTATATAGAAAATCTATATTGCTTAAAAAATCAAAATGATAATATTACAATAACAGCAATAATATTGCTACTTATTTTCCATAGACATTCAAATTTATTATTTTATAGTTTTAAAATTATATATTTCAAAGGTCAACTTAACTAAAAATTTATGTTTATAGATGAGGACTCGTGATTAATTAGTTTTTAATCTTTGAGATAATATTATATTAATATGTCCCGGCCCATAATTCAAACCAACTTATTAGATTCGTAACCTAGCTAGGTTTCTTCTCTGTTTCTTAGAAGTACTTCATTAATTTCTATAATTACGGTGACTTTGGTTTTGTTGACTTAATTACCTGCTACACGGCCTTACTTCTTTCTTTTGTGGAACTTGCTGCCTTGCTGGCTAAGGCACCATTAATTTCTATGTTATTACTGATTTTTTTTTGAGAGTTTTGACAAATAAAATTATTTAGTTGAATAATAGTTGATTATATGATAATTATCTAATTTAAATCTGATTTTTTTAAGTTGAAGATAAATAATTATATAAAATATATCTAACATAGAATTTGATATATTTAATTGAGCTTTTAGTGGAAATGGTTTCTTGACTATTCTAACTAAAATAGTTTTGCTAGTTTAACAGCCCCATCCATTTCTCCGAGTTCTCTTTTTCATTTCAAATTGTAAGCAGTTTCTCACGAAGTGCCTTGGAATATATATAGATGGTGTGTATATAAATAAGTATAATGGAGAAATGTATTAGCAATTTCATCAATATGACAATACTACATGTAAATTACAAAGTCTTTTCTTTTTTAATTAATATTTTTATTTACTTCATAATTTCTTGCATCACACTTGTAATTTTTTGAATTTTTGATCAATTTCAAAAAAAATAATCTTTTTTTAACCAAGAGAACTCAAGATTTATTAGTTTTTACTTATTAGTCTTTAAGATAATATTAAATTATCAATATATTCCGATCCATAATTCAAACCAACTTAGAATCTTGACCTATGTTCTTCTCTGCTTCTCATAAATTCTGTGATGAGTTTGATTTATTGACCTAAGGTCTTTACTTTTATAATAAATATTCTTTTGATTGTTTATATATTATATATATAATATATATATATATATATATATATATATATATATATATATATATATATATATATATATATATATATATATATATATATATAATATATATATATATATATATATATATATATATATATAGGATTTGGATCATGTGAAAATCAATTAAAATGGTGAGCGAAACAGGTACATAAAAGCTCAAATGGGTATTATTTGATGGAGATTACGTAAATAATTAGACATTTCTAAAAAGTACTATCAGCTAAAAGGGTACATAATCGGATGACATTTTTGTAAATAATATGAACTTTTTCTTCACAAAATATATGTACATGTTATAAGATCATATGTACCCTTTTGCTATAATATGTATACCTCGTTTGGTTTTTGGTTTTCGTTTCACCACTTTAAGTGTTTTCACTGATCTTACCTATATATATATATATATATATATATATATATATATATATATATATATATATATATATATATATATATATATATATATATATATATATATATATATATATATATATATATATATATATATATATATATATATATATATATATATATATATATATATATATATATAATATGAGGGGGCATACTAAAGTGTATAACATATCTTAAGGTTAACATTTTAATTGAGTTGATTCCTTGACAGTCATAATGATATCATACAAAAACTAGAAAGCTTGAAAAATTCCACATGACATCCTTACAAAGATTTGCCATATAGAATAATTAAATTGATTTATTGTTGTACTTATTAATGCACTAAATAAGGTAAAGTTCATTTTATTTTATAACATGACTTTATACTTTATCATATTTCTACTATATTGATTAATTGATTGAAATAAAGCAGTAAAGTTTTATTTAACTAAATAAGGAGAAAAATAAATAGCAACACCCAACATTTAATAGAAAACTAGAGCAATGTAAATAAAATAAAATAAAAAATCAAATATAAATAGCAACACCCAATATATGGGCTTTCAACTTAATAGATATAATAAATAATTATATCAATGTTTAAAATCTAATACGTTTATATTTTAATACTAATAACGGTGCATGGAAAGATTTAAGTCTTGACAATAATGATTTTACAGTTAAAGTTAGCATTTTCCATGTAACTTCCAGTGCATTTCTTTCCGTTGTAACACTGCTATTGCTATTGCTATAAATAAAGGATCATATCTTAGGAGTACAACAAAACTGAGATCATACTAGTACTACAACTAATTAAGGAAATTACAAATCAAATGGCGTATTCAAAGTTTTTTGAGGCAATTAACAATCGAGATGAAGGTAAAAAATTTGCTCATATGTCATATCCTATGTCATACATTTATATTTTTATTTATTCATTTGGTTTTTGATACTTATTGGTAATAATAAGAATAAATTATAATTTTAATGTTCATAAAGTACATTACACTTTCATTTTCATGGTTATTAAAATTTGATCATTAGAAAATGAGATAATTAAAGAAGATCAACCATGAGTCCATGACCGTTAAGTTGGTCCAGAGTTTTTCGTACAAATACGAATTTTCGACGACTATTCATATCAATTAATTCTTTATTTGAGTTAAATCTTTGACAAGGTATATAAAATATCACGTGGCCTCAACCACAAACTTAAACTTTAGTTGAGTTAATTCTTTGACATAGTATCAGAGCCAACGTGACAAGAGATCACAAGTTCAAATCTCATTTAAAGTAGAATATTCAGTGCCAAGCATGTGTCGCATCCACACATCTAACCCAAAGAATTCTCATATAAGAAGACTTATTAGAGTATATAACATATCTTGATGCCTCAACCATAAGCTTAAGCTTTTTGTTGAGTCAATTCGGTACTAATAGTTTTACAAAAATCAAACACAAAAAACAAATTACTTCTCATTTACAGTTTTAGGGAATACATATATTAACCAACTGCTGGTCAATTTACAGGAGGACTACAGAGCATACTAGAAAACCAGCGCTGATTTACTCAAGTCTACTAATGAAAATGGATTAACTCCTCTATCTTATGCTGCATATAAGGGTCATGTTGACATGGTTGGCTTCCTTCTCAAAAGCTTTCCCGAATCAAAAAAATACCCAAACACTGATAAAACATATCCGATTCACAAGGCATGTTTAGGAGGCGATGTTAACGTGTTAAGGGAGTTCTATAATAATTTTCCCAAATCAGTATCTATTGTTGATCATCAAGGGCGAACAGTTCTGCATTTAGCAGCTAAAGAACGCGGTAATAAGTTGAAGGAAGTAGTCATCTACTTGTTGAGTCTTCCGGAGGGGAAGAAGCTCGTAAACATGAAAGATGAAAACGGAAACATTCCCTTGGATTTGGCAAAAAGCAGTAATAATCATGAAGTGGAACGAGTAATAATCGGTATCTAAGATTTACTATATAGACCGTTTTGGATGTATTAATCTTTGTTGCTGGTGTTTTTGTTTTGGTATTATGTTTTTCCTTGTGATATGTGATACTCTTGTAGTATGTTTTATTTAGTGCTTCCACTATTACTAATTTAAAAAATATGTAAAAAATAAGACTGTTGTTTTTAGCATGTTTGAAAGTAAGAACTGAAGATGCGTGATCAGTTGTAATATTTGGTGTCTGGCTTATGAACAAAGCTATAGCATTTGAAACATAATACTGGTGTCTGGCTTAAACTATGTTAAATGGACTATACGGAAATGAACTAATCGACAGTGCAGCATCGAACTGAAACTGATTAACTATGACTTCTCCATCGACGCACTTGGGGAAATGAGACTACACAAACCGAGAGTGGTTTTCTGTTTCAGATGCTACAACTAATGCACACTGAAACCCACCATACAGCAAGCCCTTCTACATCATCTCCAAGCATTACATTACACAGCTTTGGACAGCCAATTATGTGCACTTTGGTTCATGTGAAGTCGCACAATCTTTGCTACCAAGGCCAATCTGATATAACCTCTTCATTGTTACTAACAAGAGTAAGATTGCGTACATCAAAACCCAAAACCCCACCCTAGGTGGCAGCCATTAATGTCATCCAATTATGTGCAATTTCCAAACACTTGATCAGTTGTATTTTCATCTTGCAAATAATTGATGAGAGGGTTTCAATCGAGTCCGGACGCTCACATCACTCTCCTGCACCAAGTTTACTCATCAACAATTACCTATAGTATTATATGCTCTCCGATTCCACCCTACCAAATCTTAGGAAAGAATAACACACTAATCGATCAAGAACTTGGGGACAGAGCCATTTCAAGAAACCTATTGGTAAAATCCATTGCATACAAAGTGAATATCAAGATAACCCAATAGTTCCTCTATCCTATAGTAGTATATAACAAATCGGAAAGTAAAGAGAAATAATAAATTTACCAGATAAATCATTTCTATGATCGTTTTATTCAGAAATTTTTAAACCCAATTCCAAAATAATGAAACATTTTCAGAGCCAGAGAGTTTACACTTTACAGTGATACAAAAAAGCATATCACATCTACACATAATTGTAATCTTGAACCGCTCCAATTGAACATATTGTTATAAGCAATTGAGTAGCATGAGTATAATTCAACATAATTATACAACTATGCATCAACAAGAATGGATAGCATTGTACCAAAACATATGCATACCAGGGAAAAGCTGCCTCACTATCCTCTTGCTGCAGGTTCATACCAGCAGGCAGCCTAAACGCGGTCATTTCCCAAAATACTCTCACTGTCAAACAAATTTCTATATGTAGAAAAATATGACATTGTTACTGGATTCCTGCTTAATCTGTGTAAAGTATTGAGCTTTTGAACAACCCATGAGGCAAATGAAGTTACTTAAATAGGTGCACTAGGATACTTTATAATTCTATGCAAGATCACAGTCCTAGCCTGTCTAATTTCCCTGCTATATTTATCAGAATGAGCTGTTATTTGATCAATTCCTTCCATAAACACATTCAGTTTGTTCTTAATATCATCCATCACTAATGTCAAAGTGTCGGCATCCCTAATCGCAAACTCAGCGTTCGACAATAATGAATCAATCACAATCTCCAACTTCTCGACCAAAACCCGAATGTTATCCAAGTCCTTAATAGTAATATATGTTCCAAGCTGCATTTCAATGATCCAATCCTTTTCCTCTTTCAACTCCCTCTCATACTTTTTCCATAACGAATTGAACCATTTCCCCACCCCTCCGATTGGGGCAGAAACAGCGGCTGCCAAAGCCGATGCCACAGGCGGAGCAGCAATTGCTGCAGCAACAACAGAACAAATCACAACAGCTACAAAAGCAGCACCAAAAATGATGTTACAAACCTTCCTATAAACCTTAACTGACTTCATTTTCTTATCGAGTTTTCGTTTTCTAAGCTGTAATCTCCTCAACATTTGGACTTGTTGGGTATAAACAGAATGAAATATTGTGAAAAATTCCTGCCCAAATGGATCCCCAGCCTCCTTAAAACTCCTCAATTCCTTCAATGTATTGAAAAATTTATCATTAGCATCATTACAATCATGATTTTCCCTCATTTCATCCTCGAATCGTCGTATTGCAACTTGCATAATCAAATGGCGATCACGAGCCCTTTTGAGGCATTGATCAAGGGCAGTGAAAAAGTCTAATGTTTGAACACTATATTCAAAGTATTCCTCAACAAGTGAAAGCAATTCCTTGTTCTTCCAAATATCTTTTTTGCAATCAAGAATAACTTTAACAACCTCATGATTCATATCCATAAGACTACCAGTAACTTGTCTTAGGGAGTCAAAGGAGAGAGAACTAACCTGTTGACCGAACCCATTAACATCAGAACCAGCAAAAGTGTTGACTACTGCAGTAGCATGCTGTTTTAGCTTAGAATCAAAGATTTTGACATCTGGGTCATTTTGACAAGCTGCTAAATAGAAGTTCAAATCATTGCTTGTTACTGAATTCGATCCACTGCTGCCATTGCTGCTGCTGCTGCTGTTATTGTTGGATATTGATGGGGTTGTCGGAATTTTGGATCTTTTGCTTAATTTGGCACCCATTAATCATAAAACCCTAAAAAATGAATTGGGTGCCAAAGATTTCAGTTTTTTTTTCTTACCCAATTGAATTGGGTAATTATATACACTTGGGATTGCTTTCTGATGCAAAAATAGATCTGAAATTGTGATTTTTAAGTGAAATTTAGTGTATAGAAACGTGATTTGAGAAAATGAAAAGTGGGAAATGATCCAAAAAAGAAAGCAATAGATAAACAGCCCAGTAATAAAATAAAGGACTAAGGAAATGGATTGGTAGCAAATATGTTTAAAATGAAGGGTAATGAAGGATGAGAGTTTTTGAGCATTATATGGGTGTTGAATGTTGAATGAGATTGTTGATTGGAAATTGTTAGGTCAATGTTTGATTAAAATTAGAGAATTGGTCTTCTAATATTCTAAGAGGTTGATAAATCATAGAGTTTTGGATTGTTGTATAAAAAAAGAGCATCAAATTATAATCACTACCATAAAATGGTAAGAAAAGTCATTAAAAAATTGGACTTTAGGAATTGCAATAGTAAATTAGTAGCAGTATAGTATCCAGTAGTTGTTGACTGACGGCTACACGTACATTCAAGAAGTATCAAAGAAGATTCCCTTTTCACACCGTACAGAATTTATATACATGCTGAGTAGTATCATTAACAAGGAAGTCGTTGTAGTATAGTGGTAAGTATTCCCGCCTGTCACGCGGGTGACCCGGGTTCGATCCCCGGCAACGGCGCTTTTTTTTCCTTTGTTTTGAGCTGTTTTGTATGTGAAATTGATGAAAGAAAAATAATGATAATTGTGAATAAGAATAAGCTTATGCGATGGAGTATTCATGAAGCTATTTTGTTGAACTCATGTCACTAATATCTTTTTTTTTGTGTACGTTTATATTCTCATTTTTATAAGCATACATCCATAAAAGCATTTTCAAGTTGTATTTATAAATTCGCTTGGTGGATGCATGTGTTGTCATCCTTTTCTAGTTTCCTTCATTTCGATTATATATTTAGTAATAGCACTCTTCACATACCTTGTCCCCTCAACTTTGACTTTCTAATTTGGCTTATGGATGAGACCCAAGTCTACAAAAGAATTTCTATGATTAAACAAACAATGCTATTATCCTCTATGTATTAAAATCAGTAAGAAAGTTAATGCTTGTACATTGGAGATTTCATAGCAATTGTATCCTAAATTGATGTTCCTCTTTTCTAAACAAAATTAGAGTCAAATTTACTACAACTACAACAAATAATCAACTTCTTCAATTCAAATATGTTCAATCAGTTATGTCTATTAGCAATATAATCAGCAAGAGCAATCAATGGTTTTGCCTTTTCTAGATCAAACCCAACAAGCTGTTCTTTAGCCTCTTTAACCAATCTTTCAGCATACTCCTTTGATTTGTCAACCCCCATCAATTTAGGGAATGTTACCTTATCTGCTACCAAATCTTTCCCTGCAGTTTTCCCCAATTCCTCTGTTGATTTAGTCACATCTAAAATATCATCTACAACCTGAAACAATAACCCAATTCTAGTTGCAAATTTCCTTAGCTTTTCCACCTCTAAATCACTTCCACCACCAATAATAGCTCCGATTACAACTGATCCTTCAAGCAGTTTGGCAGTTTTATGCATATGGATAAACAAAAGCTGATCGAGGCCGACATCGACAGCCCCTTCAGAATCGATGTCGACCACTTGACCCGCAACAAGCCCTTCTGCCCCGATAACCCGAGCCAGTTCGCCTACAGCACGGACGATCTGTCCTGGGGAGACCTGGCTCAGTGGGGTGGCTGTAGTCAGGTGCTCAAAAGCAAATGACAGGAGGGAATCCCCTGCAAGGACAGCAACACGCTCACCAAACACTACGTGATTGGTGGGTTTTCCCCTGCGGAGATCGTCATTGTCCATACAAGGAAGATCATCGTGGATTAATGACATGGTGTGAATCATCTCCACAGCACAAGCGGCAGCCATTGCTGCCGATTGATCGCCGCCTACGAGCTCGCAGGCTGCGATACAAAGAATTGGTCTGACCCTCTTTCCTCCTGCAAGCAAAGAGTATCTCATTGCTTCATGGATTTGTTCTGGGTGTTTTAGGGTTACAGCCATATCCAAAGCTTTATTCACAGATCTGGCTTTTTCAGCCATGTATGACTTGAAATCAAAGGGGGAAATTGTTCGCATTTCGTGGGTTATTTTGCTGTCGGATGAATTATGTGCAGTTTCTTGTTTTGTGGGGATTGAGGAGATTGTGGACATAATTTTGGGAGTTTTTGATGAGGAAAAGGAAATTGGGTTGTATAAGGAAGGGATATTACTAAGACTTGCTTCCTTTATAATCATTCTTTGATAAGGATGATCTAGATCTGGAATTAGTATTATATACTGAAAATGCCCAGATTCATAGTACATTTAGTGCAAGATATTTTGCACAGAGAAGAACATATTCATGAAATAACTGGTCTAGTGCAAGATATTTTGTGCAGAGAAGAAAGGCAGCGACAAAATTTTGAAGGTCGAATTTTTGTTCTTTCTACTTTGAGTACACAAAAATCCGACCTTTTTTTCTTCACTTTTCAGGCCTCAGGGATTGTTTTGACAAAAGAGAAGAGGAAGCGCAAGACTTGGCCCAAATGAGATTTGTGTTGGATGATAACTTCCAAACAACACAAATGTCCCTAAGTTTGCTCGTATATTCGTTTGGTTTATTTGAGATTGCACCATAAAATTCAATTATAAGAGTAAAGAGACAGAAGGTGTCATTGAACACCATAGTTAGCCACGTGTGGATTAATTGAACACCATAGTTGTGAAACATAATATTATGCACTCACAAAAAGAAACAATTACATGGAGTTTATGCCAATATCAATCGAACACAGCATCGAAGAATCAAAATTAAAGCATATAAGATGAAAGGTTGGACTCCTTTGGATCATTGCCGCATAGGTGCATACAACGGCCAAGCATGGTATATGTCGTGGACTAATCCGTCGGCTCTTCATGGTGAATCTGTTAGTAGGTTGAGAGCTTTATGCTTTTCTAAAGCATCTTATAGGACAAAACTCTCACCATGATTATTATGGCTGATGGCTCCAACGTTCTAGGTAATACTCCTATCCCTGTGAAAATACACCTAACACTTTTTTTGATGAAATTTAATTAAATATGAAATTGGATTGGAGAATAAGACAAAAAATCAAGTGGAAGATAGAAACAAATAATTAAAAATAAATTGACAGTTAATAAATTGTAAATGAGATTAAAAGAAATAGAGTTAGACTATTACCAAAAAATAAAATGATGTAAAATAAGTGGGACAAACTAATATGAAAAGTGATGCAAATTGAGAGGGAGAGAGAAAGTAATAAATAATAAAGTCAACAACCCAGCTTAACAGCATAATAACAAAATTCTTGCATTCATTAATACAGCCTCTTTAAACAGTTATTAAACAGTTATCTTCAAAAGTTTCTTGGATCAACTATTTCTAGCGACCTTGGCTATACAGATAATCTGCCTAGCCCTCTAATTACCTAAACATGTTGATGAAACAGACACGGAAGGTAAGAGGATTGCGAATTAATCCTCACAGCACAAAAAGTATACAGAAGGGCCTCTACTTGTGATACAGGTAAAGAACACTGAAGATAAAGAAGGCGGTCATCTGCAACCATTCAAACAGACAATCAGTTTTTCGAGTATCAGCATATAGTTTGAAAAGACACGTCGTAAAGGAACTTTGAAGATACCGTTGAAAAAGAAGCTCCATAATAAGGAAAAGCAACTGGTATAAATCTTTCATATTCGTCGTGCTTGAATGGTCGTACTGGAATCTACAGTTAGAAAATAATCATGTGATTACCAGATAAAAACACTCAACATCTCTTAAATCATTCAAATTTGTAATACGATATCCTTAGTGTCAGCAGATTCATTATGTGAATTATGTCTGCAGGGTATTTATATCACACAAAAAAACCTAGTACTGGTATTCTTGGTTACTAGCTATTCTATCACAAGATCATGCCTAGATTGGAAGTAAAAAGTTGATTTAAGTCGAACTAAAGAAATGAAGATGAGCATAGGTCAATATGAAGGAACTTATACGGTAGCAAAAAAAATGTAGTTAAAAAGATAAGGAACATCGATTGTTTTTTCCTCGTTGAGGGGGAACAATCCCCCAACTCCTACAAGGGTAAATATTTACCCCTAACTCGCTTGGATTCAGAGTAAATATTTAAGGTGTAATAACTAATGGAACAAAAGTAATTAGAGATGCAAACAAAGTAATTGAAATAATTTTAAAAGTGGTAGAATGAGTAAACTAAAAAAGATGAATAACACGGAAGAAGAATTTCCCTCATTTGGAGGAAACAATTTCACCCACCCTCCCCTAGGGTATATTATACCCAAAATGAGAACTAGTTGCTATTTTATCCATTTTTCATTACTTTCTAACACGTTCTTCCACCTCTCTAAAAATCAAATTTCTTTAATCATCAATCTAACTAACTTTGTTTTCCTACACTGACTTTTATTTACCCCTTAAATATTTACCTTAAATCCAAGTTTACCCTAAAATGAAGAAATTATCTCTCTTCTCCTTTCCTATTACTTCATTTTGCAACTGTTGTTTTCCTTTTCCAACAATCATATAAGCTACAACGAGTAAGCACTATATTTGTGACAAATTGGAGTTCTTTCAAAAGCAAATGTTTTGGCAAAATGGTTGGACGAATGCAGGTTAGTTTTGTTTCCTAGAAGTGAGTTGTATAAAATTGTTCTCTTTTACGTAGAATACTCCATCTTTCAATTTGCTTTGCATTTAAGTCCCATTTTGGGCATTATTAAGCAAGCTTTTGGACGAAAATTAATTGATGAAACATCAGCTTCTCTTTCGTGGTTTTCTTTGTGGTTGCAAGCAAAATAAATAAATAAATAAATAAAAATAAAAATCATAACCGTTCATGAGAGTTGTAAATTTGTAATTGAAGCAGCAATCTTGTACGTCTAAATTTCCTAGTTGTGAGTGAAGCATTCAAGGTTGAATTGAAGAGGGAAAGAATTGAGTGAGAGCTAATCACATATAAATCATTCTTGAACCGTTCATTTCGAACTCCAATGTTAGAAGTCGAGAATTCCTTCTATAAAATATCCTAATGGTCATTTCTCTTTATCGAGTACTCTTGGCCTTGGGGGTTTATAGTGCAGCTTGGTATAAAGCTAATTCGAGATTTCTTGGAGGAATTTGTGCTAAGTTAGAGTTCGTAGAGCAATTTCATAGTTTCAGCAAACAACGCAGAGGGAAGCTCATATGACTGGGTAATTTTGGTAGCCTTGCATCTTCAAGGTAAACATCATCAACACTCCTTTAACTTGGTAATAATTTATCTAGGCCATCTTTTTTCGACATACATTTGAGGGGACTGATGGTTTTCAAATGCAATGTGGCTTTGAAGTTGAAATGACAGTGTAAGAGGGATACCGGTACTTCAAGAGCATTAAATAAAGTACAGAACATGATAGCAGAAACACAGAAAACATGAGCTACTTAGCAGCTGGCAAAGTAACTATAAGGGTAGTAGTTTGGCTAGTAGTTCCATCTAGCCTTAGCTAGAGCCGCAAACAAGGGCAAGCCAGTGGAAGAGATTAGTTGCTTCAAGTGTCATGGTGTAGGACTCTAAAAAAACGTTAGGGAGTGGAAGAACGTTTGTGCTACTAATGAATGCAAGCGCGCAACGAAAATACTGAATGATGCAGAGGAGATGGAAGAAGCATGTGATGTCCTGGATGACAATGGAAGAAGAGAGACATACAGCAGCGGAAAGGAGGAGGTTGAACACACCTATCCAGAGGTTGTGAGATTGCTTAATCAGCGGTACTATAATACAACTGTGACTGAGAAGTCTAACAATCAACGGGAGAACATTTTTTCAGAATGAATGTGGGATGAAATATGAAGTGTGCAATATGATCATTAGTTTAGAAAGAAAGTGTTTGAACCTATAATGAGATGTCCAAGACAAGCAATGCAAGTCATTAAGGCATAAGAAGCTTGGGCGTACACCATTTCAGAGAAGGTCATCTGGTTTAAGTCTGTATCAAACATGCTAGTTCAAAGAGGAAGCATCACAGTAGTCGGTATCTACTGATGGGGGTGGGGAAAATGGTAAAATGCATACAAAGTGAAGATAAGGGGGTTGTATGGTGTGTTGACAACATTCAACATTGATGATCTCTCTCTTTATTTTAATGATGAGGAATTGAGGAGATTTCTTTCAGCAAGGGAGGAGATAAACTATATTCAAGTTCAAGCAACATCTATATGACATAAGTTGGCAGATGAATTTTTATGGTTAAATTTTTATGTAGTAGTGTTATGAGTTCAAAGTAGTTGCATGAAAAAAACTCCGTTAAAGCATCCGCTATACATTTCAGTGAACAGTGATGGCAACGAGTAGGCTAAGTTGCACAATGGGTTGACATCAAAGTACATTTGTGCACAGCAAAACATAAGTTATGATGAGGTGTTACATCCATGACGATACAACTATCGTTCTAGCTGAAGCATGGCATCTTAGCGCAGCGGTTGGGCAAACTACAACATCAACAACAATGTCAGAGCCTTAATTCCAAAAGATTGGGATCATTCACATGAATGGTCATTACATGGATTTTTCTTCTCCAATCTCCATGTATTCCAGCTTTCTAACATTTCAATATGCAAGTCTGTATCCTTCATATCATTTTTCAATCTTGCCCTACAAGTCAACTTCGATCTTCCTTATCCTTTTTTTTAAGTCCCCCTGAGCTCCAACTTTCTGTCTTCCTTATCGGTTCGCTAATACCTCGTATTTACACATGTCCAAACGATCTTAAACGATTCTCTTTCATTTTATATTCAACATTTGCAACTCTTAAACCTTATCTCATATCTTCTTTTCGAATATATTATCCCTCAAGATATGCCCGTTCCTCCATCGACACATTTGCATTTATGCTACTCCCATCATCTTACTATGATTTTTCTAAAAGCCCAACAACCTGATTCATGTAGTAGTGCTAGTCTAATGGTCGTTTGATAAAACTTGTATTTTAGCTTTAAGGGAACACCTCGGTCACAAAGTATTCTAGTAGTTTCTCTATTTCTCTTAGTCAAATAATCCTAAGGCTTATAGTGCACTGAACAGCCAGTATAGCCACTAGACTCATGTTGTGTTGTTATTTCTATTTTAAAAACATCATCAGAAGGCATTTGCTTACTATCATCCCAATGATTAGATTAAGAAAATTTAAGCAATAAAAAACCTTGAAAGTCATCCATACAATGAAAAATATCAAAACTAAAATGGAGAGGCGATCACCTGTTTTGAAAGAGACAAGCTTGTATAACCAAGTCTCTGATACTCAATCTTGAATTGGAAAACCCCATAAACATCTGGGACCCTAAATGACGTATGATACAAACCCTGGAAAACAAGAATACTAAGTACAAGTAGTGAAGATTCAATAATGAAAAAATCAAAAGAAAAAAAAAATTTCAGATTAAAATGTGTATTATGTGAGCTTACCCTCTTATCGTTGGATAAGGTCTTCAATACATAGGGGCTCATCATGTAGAATTCTACTTGTAAATCATCGGCTACATAAGGCTCCCAATTAGTTCCAGACCACTCATAAATCTCTACAGAGTATTCCTAAAAAAAGTCGACATATTCAGAGCTTTTGCCCCTCAACCAATTAAGATAAGATAACTTTAAACAGTCATTACCAGCTCATCATTGACGCGATAGATGGAAGGTTCATTTGATTCGCCAAGTTTATGATGTTTGACATTGATAGCCTAATTTAAGAGCCAAAGCATATCAAGATCACAGCCAAAACATTTAAGCAAATAGTCAACACATAAGTTGATCCAAAGTAAAACAAGGCTTACTTTTAAATGACCCCTCTCATGGAATATCCATTTACTCAACTCCACTAAATATTGTTCATTACCAGATCTTTCATACCTACAGCATATGAACCGTGAACACCATATTTAACCTTCTTGATACATAAAACCAGTAAAAAAATCATTATAGAATGAGATTTGAATATATATGAAATAAGACAAATGAAGAACTATAAACAAACTTCCTCTTTTTGTTGTGCCATGTAGATAAAGGATCGGGCCAAACCTAACATGCTCTTAATTCAAGTGACAAGTGAAAAGACAACAATGATGATGATTATTAAGATGATTGTATCTAAAGTGGGAAAAACAAAGGATTAGGACTTCTTTTTGAATATTTTCATATCTTGAGCTGAAAGTACCTTACACCTTATATTTGCGTTTGTAAGAAGGATTGGGATCAAGCGGGAAAAAAAACACAAGGCCTAAGGAATGATGATAATCAAGACGATGATGACCTATTGATGCTTATGGATATAAATACATCGATAGGATCCCTCGGAGAAAGACGAATCTAACAACTTTGATTAGACTTCTCCAACGGTCAACTACTAATATAAAACGTAAGTAAATAAAACTACGTTGGGCTATAATTTGTTCGGGATACGTAGGCATTTTAGTATTTAAAATAAGTCTAAATCCATTCCCCCCATATTTACTCAAAAATTAATAGGTTAATGTCATATTATTTTATTTTTTTCTTGTAATGTTAATGTAATATTTACAGAGCATATAAAGAAATTTGTAATTATGAATCATTGTATTTGAAATATACATAAATTATATATATTATAATACATGAATTCATAAATACTAAATTTTAAATTTAATTTTTTTATTTGTTAATATGGTAAATATTTAAAAAAATTATAATAAAAATAAAGTATTATTGATTGAATAATTCAAAACCAAATCGAACCTTGAACCGATCGTGAACAAAACCTTAAAGCAACTCAAACAGGATAAAAGCTCAGTTGAGTCGGTACAAGTTCACAATTTGGTGGGCTCAAACCGGATGCAAAACGAAACAGATCATGAGCGATTCAGGTTCAGGTTCAAATTTTTTAATCCGAATAGTGGTCAATCCGAACTTTGATCCGAATCAAACCATGGTAATCTCTAAATTTCAAATTTAAACCAAAGAATCCCATGTTTTATAAACTCTAATCTTCTGTTATATGAAAACCTAAACAAAAAGTTCTCATAAAGATAAGCAATAATTTGCATTATAGGCTCGCAAACAATGATAAAGAACCCCAACTTTCTTTTTGATAAGTTAAATCATATATGTTACCCATCGAATATAAAACTACTAGAGCACAAAGTAAGAAGCCACTAGATTCCAAGTAAATTCATGCAGACTAAAAGAACATAAAACGGAACCATTGGTAAACCATAATATCACCTATTCCATCACGAAAGATGCAATTATTCTACCATGCCAACAAAAAGTAACAAGACCATAACATTACAAAAAAAGGAAGTATGATGCCATAAAATGACTAGAGAGCGATATAAAGAGCGTTGCATCAAGACTCCATAAAGAACATTAGCTTGAAAGGCTAGAAGAGTTGGTTAGAGGAGAAAAAGGCTCATCATAAGAATATAAATAGAGCATAGGAAGAGAGACAAAAGAGCTATCAATGTAGTTTTTTTCACTCGGTGTAACTTGATACACTAATCCCCTAAGAAGTGTGAATTGCAAAATGAGACAAGTGACTCAGCCCTCAGGGTCTGTTTTGGGTTATTTTTGCCATTTTAGGTAAATTATATATACAAAAGGTGAACTCGATGTCAAATTAGGCGTAACTAACGAATTAGATGTCAACAATTCCGAATTAGATGTCAACAATTCATTTAGATAACCAATAAGATAAGATAACAAGATTTATATGGCTTTCCTCAATGAACAAATTACTACTCAACTAATAATAATTATTAGCACTGATACTATCAAAAACAAATGTATTGGATATTCCTTTTGTTTTCTCGCAAAGCATGGCCACAATGGAACTTAGAATAACAAAAGAAGACAAGAAATGTGTACTACAGACTCAACATCTATAAGTAAACATAGACCATGGCTTACTTCAATGAGGTCCCAGCTTTTTGGACACTTGACCTTAAAAACCTGTACCACAAAGAAACGTATTTACAAATAACGACAACATTGAAAAAAATGGCAAAGCATCACGAGATGCAGAAAGTACAAACACATACCGGTCGCTAAACATATCTAAGGATCCAGATATCAGAACTCGAGCATTGTTTCTAGCCTGTAGGTTTCGCATTAACACACTTGAGTATCAAGAAATTTAAATGTTGATGTATTTTAAAAAGTAAATCAAAAGCAACAGAAACCACTAGTTAAGCATACATACTACAAGAGGAAAACTGACATTCACCCAATGTGCAACTAATAGCTAAAATGTGACTGATGACATATTATTCACTTGCCATTAGATATTACTTTCAGAAACAAGACACTCATCACCAATCAAAATATGCCAATTACAAATCCATTTTGGATAGAGCCGAGGTTATTTTAAGAAACAGCCTGCAAATGATACAGGTCTAGACCTAAATAGGAACATCTTAAACGATGCATCACCAAAGTTGAAGTTACATTGTTGAGAAGCAAAGTTGCAGAGATTGGCTAATGTAATTCAATGAAACAGAATCAGCTACCAATACAGAAGATATAGAAGCGATAAATTATTAACTCCATTCACACTAAAGTCTAAACATAACATATACCACAACAACTCCTAACACATATCCTACATGTGCTCATTCAATAGCATCAACATGCATGTGGATTGTAGCTTAGTTCATTACAAACAAAACAAAAACTAACAAGTGGCTATTTAGGAGGTGAACATCTGAAATTACAAAATAGGGTATAGAAATACAAAACAAGAACTTCAATACTATTTTGTCCATGAACCTGATTAAGTGGCTGAGAGTCGATATCTAACATAATATTACGTAAGGAACAAAGATAAAATAAATAATCTCTCATGATTAATGGAAGCCAAATCATGAAAACTACAAGACCATATACAAAAATAAAAAACAAAAATACAGTCTTGCATAATAAGAGTACTTAATAAATGCAACAGAAACATGGTAAGGCACTATGAGAGAGGGGAGTCTAACCTGGAGAACCGAAACAAGGGAGATGGAAGTCCCCATCAAGGCTGGAGGTTTTGAAAGCATGGAATTTGGGTTAGCAGAATATGCTGCTGGAGATGCTGAGAGAGCCTTCAATACCTGATTGATGAGTAAAACTTGTGAGAAATGTGAATATTCATTATATACCTTAGCTTTGAGCTTCTGAAACTGAAATCATGAGCCACAGTGAGCGGATTCAATTGCTTACCAGGCTACTACCAGCATTGACAGAGTGTGCAATTCCCCTAAACAACACAGGAGCCTAATAAATAGAGTTGAGTATATTCAGAAGTGAGTACTATTGTAAAGGAAATTTGAATACCAACAATGGTTAGAACATATACTTCTAGAAAGAAAAAAAGTTAAAGAGCAACTGACCTGAATCTTCTCTTTCCCTAATATGGCAGTAGATTTTATGAAATTATCACTAGCAATTAACGAGTGATCCCCATCAATTTCTGATACTGAAAAGCTAGTGTGATCTATAACTACAGCTTCTGTATCCTACAACATTAAATTCAAGAATAAAAAATGAAAAATGATGAAATGAGTGACACGGTCACACACCAAGATCAATATATAAGGAAGACAATGAGTTGTCTATTTAGTGCACAATGCTTTGAACCAAATATGCAAGGGTATTATGAGTGGCAAAATGAACAAAGCAATAAACAACACAAGATTTAAGATGGTTCACCAATAAAGGCTACATCGACTATATCTAGCTAGGATAGTATTATTAATGTGTTTAAAGGACAAACAACAAACTCAATGGAATTACAATGGAGATATTAATGGGAAGAGAGGCTAAGTTAAGGAGTAATAAACTAAGCATGAAAGGAGAGCTTCTAATGAGACTTTTGGCTTGCAGACAAAGACCTAGGTGTGTGGTAATATTAGTATAAAACAACAGGACAGATAGGGTATGAAGTATGAAACGAGGGAGCAGCACATAGAGCATCAGAAGGGCTCTAGTAGACTAGTACTTGCTTGTTCGGGCATTGTGCCAAGCACCGATTGCTGGCAGCATCTGATTGGTCCCCAATGCTTCCTCCTATGCGGCTATGCCCCTACGGCCCTACACTTATGCTAGGATCATTGCTTTTCTTGATGCCCAAGGTTTGCTTCAATCAATGAATACAAAGGGGAGTGTATGTGATTCTCCTCAACCAATCTCAAGTATACACTTGGAGCCTTCTCTTACCATACTTAACTTACTTAATTTATTACTTTAATTAAGTCCTAATTACTTGGTGAACCAACTCGCCTCTAATCCTAACAAAAAAATACTTCTATCATCCATTTCTTTTACAAGATAAGTCCAGTAGTTGTTTCTTCTTATCAAATTGTTTGGCCATAACTAACGCTAAAATCAAATTTAGCTACTGCTTACTCTATATATGCGCCTCAAGACCTTAACGAATCCCTCAATAAGTACAAAAATCGACTGAAATCAGGTTTTGAATTGAATTAAAAAATACACCTTAAAAGATACAATTGAACCAAATCTTCAACATATTCAATACACAATTCTATAATGCCATTGAAAACAAACAGAATTCCAAAAACTTAACAAAAATTATCCTTGATAAAATTGAAACCAATGTTGTTAGAGTGAAAAAATGCTTGTGGTATACTTACATCCACAAAATCAGCACCACATTCTGAAGCAACATTACGAATGAAATTAGAAGCATTGACATTAGCAGCAAGAATCAAGTCATGGCCAGAGTCAACAAAGTCCAAAATATCATCCAACTTCAACGATCCGTCTCCAATACCTTCAACCACAAACAATAACCAATTATATTGGGTAGCTTCAAACAATTAAAACAAATGAATCATTATAATTACATCAAACAAAAAATGAAACAAGGGAAGGAGTTAACTTACTATCAGAAGAAGGAGAAAAGAGAATGAGACCATCGTATAAGTAATGCCCATAGCGTTGAAGAGAGATTTTGCGATCATCTGCAAGCTTGAATTCGAGGTTGTATCCACGAGATTGAAGAGAATGAAAGAAAATGGAGTGAGAAGATTTGAGAGATGAATCGTCCAAAATGACGAGGATTCGTCGATCGGTTGGGTTTTCGGGATCAAAGGCGAAGGATTGGAAAACGAGGGGAGATAAAATGGTCAAAAGCAAGAAGCAGATTGGGAGTGAGACTGTCGCCATTGAAAGGGTTTTTGGTTCAGTTCCCATGGAGTTCTTTAGTTTCGTTATAAGTTTCTCGTCCCCGGACCCCGGCTCGATCTGGACGTCTTCGCAGCGGTCTTGGTCAAAATTACTCCCTCCGTTTACGGATGGCAATTCAGTCTGAATCTGACTCTAGTCCGACTCGACCCGAGTAAAGTAATTTGATTCGAGTTCGTGGAAAAAGTCATCCGACTTCGTCTCCGACTGTACGATCCGAGTCCGATTTAGAGACGGACCAGAGTTGGACCTTATTAAAAATTCGAGACTCCGACCTGACTCCGACTCTGAAGGACATCCGACTTTGAATTTGACTTTTACACTAATATTTTATTTATTTTAAATCTCTAGACGTGACTAATTCAAGCTTTCTCTCATATTAATTGTAATTTTCGATTTTAAAAAACCACTTGGTAAATTTATTTAGATTAATGAAACAAGATATATATGACAAATGAAATCAAGAGAAATAAAATACGTCAAATCAAAATACGAGAAAATTTTGTCAAATTGTAGTAGTACGTTTATTTCTCTTGTTAAAATTTAATTCAAATTAAAGTACATATTTTTTGTTAAATTGTATTTAAAAAAATATATTTTGTTAATTTTGTATGCTTTAAAATCATTAGTACAATATCACACCGATATTGTTTGATAATAATCTGACTTTGCATCTGACTCCGTTGGAGGTCCGAGAGTCTGAGTTGGGGGAAACTTAGAGTATGCATAATCCGACTCTGAGTGGAAGTGGACTGAAAACAAACGTCCGAGTATAATCCGGACCAAAGTCTGAGTATGTATAATTCGAGCCGAGTCCGACCCATTGCCATCCCTACGGCTCCATTCCTTGATTATGTTGCAATTTTTTCGGAATTAACAAAAATATTATATATATTATTTTTATTGAATAATAAAATGATAAAAAATTAGAGACTAAGCAGTAGAAAAGTATTAAAAAAGCTTAGTGGAATTCGTGTGAGGATCAAAGGAGATATAAAAATGTTAAAATAAAATTAGTGAAAGATATATGAGGACCATAAACATTATTAAAATAATAAAATGAGGATAATTAAGTTTATTTTTAAATAGAAAGATTTTTTATGAGAATAACAAATAAAACACACAAACATAATAAATGAGACCTTACGAAAAGAAAGGAGTATTTTATTAGTTATTAGTTGGTTATTAATAAATTGTTAAAATTAAAAGTTCATGAAAAAAATTTTAAAAAATAGTTTTAGCTTTGTACTTAAAAAATTAGTTTTTATAAATACTTTTATAGTTATTTGATCAATTAAAAAGTCAAAAGTCAACCATAAAATTATAAAAAAACAGTTTTCAAACTATGTTATGATTTAAAGAAAAATTTGTTATAACTGGAGTCTAGATATAAAAATTTGTTGCGTCCAATACCAATAAGTTGTATTCAAACTTTTTAGACTACATAGATATATAAATATAGATATAAATCTGAGTTTAGCTTTTAAATAAACTTAGATTTGAACCCTATCCAAATCCTACTCTAGCACATTTAGAGCTAAGACTTCACTTTCTATGTTGGTATCCATTGTTAATACCCGGAAGAAGTTCCAGTGAGAACCAAACTTATATGAGAACCATAAGAACCATAATCTGAGCCGTTAGATGAGATTCAATGGCTGAGATTGAAGCGGGTATCATAAGGGCATTTTGGTAATTTCGCATTTGATTTTAAAACCCAAATTTTGATTTTCAGTTTCTTTCAACGAACCCATTTCACTTCCTTTCTCTCTCATCATGTTCTCTGTATCTTCATGGATTTTATGATTTTGAAGCTGCTTTTTGTTTTGGTTTTTTACTTGATTTTATCGTTTTTTCGTTTGATTACTGCATTTTATGTTGATGACTGATGATGATCCATTACAAATCGTTTTTAAGTTTGGTAACTGCATTTTATTTTTTTTGTTTACTGCATTTTATTTTTTGTTTGATAACTGTATTTTATTTTTTTTGCCATTTTATCGTTTTTAAGTTTTTGGTTTTTGGTTCTTATGACTGATGATCCATTTGTGGTTCACTTGCTATATTTGTTCAATTGCTTGCATGTCACTTGCATGTTGCTACATTTGTTCATTGGCTTACTACATTTGTTCAATTGTTCATGCAACAAGTAACTCTTTTGATGTAGATTCATTGGCTTACTACATTTGTTCAATTGTTCATGCAACAAGTAACTCTTTTGATGTAGTGAGTAGCACTTTTCCTGTAGTGAGTAACATGTTTTACGAATTCCGTAACACTTTTTATGTAATCAGTAATATTTTATAAATGTTGTTGTCTTTGTTTTAGAAATATGGTTGTCACTCGCAACTCTTCCAAGATGTATCAAAGGAAAGGAAAAAGTCTTTCCAAACAGAAAGATGTAGTTCACAAGGATTGTATCAAAGGTCCTAATGAAATTATCAGTGACGTGCTAACGCAGGTGAATGCTGATAACATTGATCAAGGTAACACTTATATTGCATCAACTAAACCCTTTTTAAATGTTATGTAACCCTATATTCCATATATTTACACTAATCTTTTGTGCTGATCCGAATGTGTTGAAAGAGATTGATGACATTGTTGGTAGGATCAAAGAGGTTCGCAAAAGAGCTGCAGATATCGGTCAACCAAGCTTTGATCTGGGCATTTCTGACATTGATACAACACCTCCACGTCCACCTGCTCCAAAGCCAATTAGAGCTAAATGAGCGAGGAAATAGTGTTCTCCGCCTGATATTGATGTGCATTTGTAAAAAACATACTACTGAAGTTTTGATGTGCTTAAGAACTACTTTGTTAAGATGCCAAATTGAAATTTTTTGATGTATTTAACTCTTGAATTGCTTAGATTCTAAAAGTTTATATAGTGAGTAGCACTTTTTATGCTGTGAGTAACAGCTTTAATGCATAAAGTAACACTTTTTAAGTAGTGAGTAACATGTTTAACGAAGTCAGTAACGAAGTCTGTAACTCTTTTAATGTAGTGAGTAACACTTTTTATGTAGTGAGTAACATATTTAACAAAGTCAGTAACTCTTTTGATGTAGTGAGTAACACTTTTTATGTGGTAAGTCAGTAACTCTTTTTATGTAGTGAGTAACACTTTTTATGCTGTGAGTAACAACTTTAATGCATAAAGTAACACTTTTTAAGTAGTGAGTAACATGTTTAACGAAGTCAGTAACTCTTTTGATGTTGTGAGTAATACTTTTTATGTAGTGAGTAACATGTTTAACGAAGTCAGTAACTCTTTTGATGTAGTGAATTAACTTTTTATGTAATAAGTCAGTAACTCTTTTTATGTAGTGAGTAACACGTTTTATGCTGTGAGTAACAGCTTTAATGCATAAAGTAACCCTTTTTATGTAGTGAGTAGCATGTTTAACGAAGTCAGTAATACTTTTTATGTAGTGAGTAACACTTTTTATGTAGTGAGTAACATGTTTTACGAAGTCAGTAACTCTTTTGATGTAGTGAGTAACACTTTCTATGTAGTGACAACACTTTTTATGTTGTGAGTAACACTTTTTATGTAGTGTGTAACACTTTTTATGTAGTCAGTATCATGTTTAACGAAGTCAGTAACATGTTACTTTTGATGTATTGAGTAACACTTTTTATGTAGTGAGTAACACTTTTTCGTAGTGTGTAACATGTTTAACGAAGTCAGTAACATGTTTAACGAAGTCAGTAACATGTTACTTTTGATGTAGTGAGTAACTCTTTTGATGTATTGAGTGACTCTTTTTATGTTGTGAGTAATACTTTTTATGTAGTGAGTAACACTCTTTATGTAGTGAGTAACATGTTTAATGAAGTCAGCAACTCTTTTGATGTAGTGAGTAGTACTTTTTATGTTATTATCTTGAAGTTTTGCTTTATTATCTTGAAGTAAAGTCTTCAAGTTATTGAGTTTTGAAGATGTAACTGTTTCTATACATAAAGTAACATGTTTAACGAAGTCCATAACACTTTTTATATAGTGAGTAACAGATTTTACCCAAAAAGTAACAAAGTAATACATCACATGTTTGTAATATAAAGTAACACTTTTTATGAAGTGAGTAACACTTTTTATGTAATGAGTAATAGATTTTACCCAAAAAGTAACAAAGTAATACATTTCATTTTTTGTAATATGAAGTAACACTTTTTATGTAATGAGTAAGAGATTTTACCCAAAAAGTAACACTATTTATGTAGTGAGTAACACTAACATGTTACAAAAGTCTAAGCTTTTATAACTTAGGAAACGAAGTCAGTAACATTTTTTATGCAGTGAGTAACAGATTGTAACCAAAAAGTAACATAAAGTCATGAGATTATCTTTATGTATATAACAAAAACCAAAGTAACATGTTTATAACCCAAAGTAACATGTTTACAGCTCAAAGTAACATGTTTTCAAAAATTTACAATGAATTGTTTCCATAAAGTGAAGCTTTTCCATATACATCTCACAAAATAAAAAGCTTGCTGAAGCTTTTCCATCGATACGTACTTGATGCATTTCCATCTACAAAACTAACATAAGATTATCTTCAAAAAAAAAGTAACAGAAAATTTTATATCTAGAAGTCATTAACATGTTTTATGTAATGAGTAATAGATTTTAACCATAAAGTAACATAAAGTCATGAGATTATCTTTATGTATATTACAAAAACCAAAGTAACATGTTTACAACCCAAAGTAACATGTTTATAGCCCAAAGTAACATGTTTTCAACAAATTAAAACCAGAGTAACATGTGTTTTCTACCTAACAAATAATTAAATCAATTAAAATTTTACATCAAAGACAAAATACCCTAGCTTTGTGGAGGACTCCACTTTAGGTCTAATAGTTTGTGAAACTTAACATTTCAAGATGATGTAATGTCGATTACAAATCAAATGCCATTACAATTATGTGAAATTATACTTACCGTAACTAAAATGTAAGCTTTTTGAGTGCCAATTGAAGGTGATAAGAAGTAGAGACAAAATCTCAAATGTAACTTGTAAATGTCGACTTGTAAGAAGCAAAGACAAAACTGGCAGTCTGTAGGTGGAAATTGTCGATTTTTCTATACATAAATATGATAAACAATTAACATTTGTCTATACATAAATTCACACCGTAAATTCACACTGTAGTGAGTAAATTCATTTTTCTATACATAAATATGATACGTTATGTATATTACATTTCAGATTACACTTTTTTATGTAGTGAGTAACACTTTTTATGTAGTGAGTAACACTTTCTGTGATATAAAGTAACAGACTTAAATAACATCAAACAAAACAACAACCAAGTGTTAATTACCATGATTGGTGTTGAAGTAGGTTCAACATTGCCATCTGGTTCACAAATTTCTTCTATTTCAACCTGATGAATAAAAAACACAAATAATTAAATCAATTAAAATTTTACATCAAAGACAAAATACCCCTAGCTTTGTGGAAAACTCCACTTTAGATCTAATAATTTGTGAAACTTAACATTTCAAGATGAAGTAATGTCGATTACCAATGAAATGCTATTACAATTATGTGAAATTATACTTACCATAACTAAAATGTAAGCTTTTTGAAGTGCCAATTGAAGGTGATAAGAAGCAGAGACAAAATCTCAAATTGCTGAGATTAAATGAAGCTTGAAGAACGAAAATGATGTGAGAAGGAAGCTTGTAAATGTCGACTTGTGCTTGTAAATTATACTTGATAATGGTGAAGCAGATACAATATCTCAAATGTCAGTTAAAATGTCAATTGTAAGAAAATGGTGTGAGAAGAAAGAAGCTTGAAGGAAGCTTGAAGAAAATGGTGTGACAAGAAAGAAGCTTGAAGGAAGCTTGACTAAAATGGTGAGAGAAGGAAGCTTGAAGGAAGATTAAATGAAGAAACAGTGAGAAGATTGAAAACAACGAAAATGGCGGTCCAAATGAAGAAACAGAGAAAGAAGTGATTAAATGTAATTGGGTTCTTATGAGGCAAAATGACGAAAATACCCTTAATGAGGCAAAAAAAAAAACGCGGTTCAATCTCAGCCATTGAATCTTATCTAACGGCTGAGATTATGGTTCTTAATGGTTCTCATATAAGGTTGGTTCTCACTGGAACTCAACCCGTTAATACCCTCCCATCCTTCCTTTTCGATATATGGATACAAGTCTTGCTTAATTCGAAGTCTTGCTTAAATTCAAAGTCTTACTTAATTCAATGTATTGCTTCATACTCTTTTGAATTTTGACTAGAAAGAAAATCTAGCAATTAAGTACATTTTGAATAGTAATTTGTAGTAATTAATTCTGAAATTGTCTTACAAATCACACATCTTTTAATTTACTTTATCGATTTATATATTTTAAAATATATGTTTTCTTGCATTATAGAAGTTTAACAATTATTCTTGTATTCTGTATTTTGACATCTATGAGTTTCTAAATTGTCCTCATAGTATCAAATTGGGTGGACTAACTTAAATTCACTTCTTCCCGCATCTTCAAATCGTTGTTCTCAAACAATTGTTCTTCATTGGAGCACCAACACGAAAGCATCACAACATCTTACGTCACTCAACAAAAAACAAACTAACTCACTTTGCTCTTTTTACCCTATTCACAGGCCCGGTTCTGGGCCCATTCCGGGTAGCCAATCGCCTAGGGCCCCCAGAAATAAGGAGCCTCAAATATTAAATAGTAGTATTAGAAACACAAAGTGTAATTGGAAGAGTTGGTAGAAGACTCATGTGTTTTATAAAGAGGTATGGGATCAAGTCTTACCAAAGACAAATTTTAATTTTCGCAAATGAAATAGGAATTGAGTGTGTGTTTCCTCAAAAACGTCAAGTGCGTAGAAAAAGACATTTTGATGAGACAAGTAATGAAGAAACTTTATTATCACCAGAGAAATCATTCAGAATACAATACTTTTTATACGTTGTTGATCAAACTATTGATTCTTTGGAGAAGAGATTTGAACAATATCAATATTATGAGAATATATTTGGCTTTTTGTTCAATTCTCATTAACTAATTTCCATAGATCAAAAAATACTTAGATCATGTTGCATTAACTTGGAAAGTTCTCTTAGGAAAGGTGAGGAATCCGACATTGATGGAAATGATTTATTTGTAGAGTTAATGTTGCTTAGAGAGCTTTTACCTAAGAAAATTGGAGCAATTGACATATTACAATTTATGAAACCTTTTACTTCTTTTCCAAATGCAATTATTGCTTACAGAATTTTATTAACTATTCCCATTACTGTTGCATCTGCAAAACGAAGTTTTTCAAAGTTGAAATTGTTGAAGTCATATTTGCGAAACACTATGTCACAAGAAAGGCTAAATGGTCTTGCGTTAATGGAAATCGAGAGCGATATTTTGGAGGAAATTAATATTGAATCTGTTGTAGATGATTTTGCTTCAAGACATGTGATAAGAGCAACACTTTTTAAGTAATTTGTTTGTAAATTTTTATTATATATTTTAAGTAATTTTTGAATATATTGTTACAATATATTATCTTGAACTATTTTTATTAAAGTGGAAATTTTTTATCTTATGATATAACGAAGGGCCCCATTTTGAAAAATATCCCAAAAATAATTAGGGCCTCAAAAACCTTTGCTCCGCCCCTGCCTACTCAAATAACACAAATACAAAATTGAAGATAATTAGGGCAAGATCTAATTAAAAACTTATTTTGTTATAATTTTATCATTTTAGTTTGAAAAAACAATTGTATTTCCTTAATGCTATGGAAGAATGATACTGAAATGTGGAAGTAGACTTAACACTATAATTTGACGATTGTGAAAATTTGAATTGCGCGAGTGAGTAAATATTTTGGTGCTAAACTATTATAAGTTTGTTTTTTAAGTGGGAAAACAACACATCGTATGAACAATATTTTAGTAATTTAATAGTCATATAACAATATTTTGTGAATTTTGAAAACAATGTACTAACATTTAACTAAAAAACTCTACAAACTACACATCTTATCTTTTTTTCTTATATGGACACCAATACACATACATCATTCATAAAGAAAGCATCAAAGTTTCTTCCTATTCTTATTCTGTTTCCTAGAGTAAACCATACCAGTAATCCCATCCGGATCCACAACAAAACCCATGGGTCTATAAAACCCAAGAACCCGAGGCTCCGAGTAAAGCGCAATATTAGTAATCCCTTTCTGCAACAAATCCTCCAACAATCTTTCCATAACAGCTTTACCCAACCCAATCCCTTGAAAAGTCGGGTCCACAACAACATCCCAAATAATAGCATTGAATACTCCATCCCCTGTAGATCTAGCAAAAGCCACAGGCCTTTGTGTCTTAATATTCTCAACCCAAACAAGAGAGTCCGTATGTTCGAGGGCGACCCGTATTTTATCCGGGTCCCGCCTTGGGAAGCCGACCGATACGAAGACCGAGTTGAGATGGTCGATGTTTAGGGTAGAGGTGGTGCGATGTAGGACAAAACCTTTGGATTGAAGGGCACCATCGGAGATAGTGTAGGAAGTTGTTGGAGGGATTTGGGATTGTGCTGAAATGATTTTATGAGGGTGGGTATGTGATTTGGTTAGGCGGAGGGAATGAGAAGGAAATGGGGATTGAAGAGGTGGGAATACAATTCCCGAGCGGAGGAGCATTGTATTTGGAGTGTTTATGGTTCAAAGAGTATGATATTGGATGGATAGTCTTAAAATTATGTTTGTTAGTGTTTGTAGAAGTATGACAAGAGGAATTTGTGGTGGCTAGTTATTGTACGTCTAGTTGGGAATAGAGATGCAACATAGACCCAACAATTCATTATTCATCCGACTTTATAATTAAATTCAATTTGATTTCATCTCGACTTGAAAATGGACTTATGATTATGTATTAAAAAATATAGACGCAAAATTTAATTTTGCACCGACCTGAAACACTTAGGCGAAACTGATTTAATTATTCGAATGAACAACTCTAGTTGGAGATAATGTGAGTAACTCTAGTTGGAGATAATGTGAGTGTGTTGAGCTTTTCTCAAGTAGTTGTGATTTACACAAAACTCAAAAGAGAGATAACAATACAATATGAGTAAAATCACACAGAAATTCTTATTTAGAAAGGTCTTTTTATGAGAGAATTAAATTAAGCTAAATAGTCTAAATAATTTAGTTAGGTCAATTACTTCACTTTTAAAATATTCATTTACAATTGTTTTAACGTTTAACATCTCAATTTGAATGTTAAAAAATTAGCACTTTAGATATCAAAACACTCATTTAGTTGTTTATTTAAAAAAAGCTACTTTGGTTCTAAAATATACTCAAGTTGTTTAACATTAGCTCCAAGTATTATTTTAACTACAAATGTTTAAATTTTATAGCCATACAAGATTGTGATATTTTATAACTAAAATGACTATATTTTAAGTCAAAAGTAAGAGAATATTGAGAACATCTCAAAAAAAAAGAACATTGAGAATATTACGGTTTAAAATAAAAACCGAGAAACACGACTATTAAAACTACAAAAATAAGTTTCTGGCAATCAAAGTTGACACAATCAAAGTTGACATTGTGTCAACTTTTCAGAAAATATATTTCTTTTAAAAAAATTAAGTTTTAATTTGGGGTTCTTATATAGACCTGACTCATCATTAAACGATCTAATTTAAGAGTTAATGAAAAAACTTTTAACTTTGGGCCCTATAAAGCATAGGCCCCAGAAAACACTCTAATAAGTGCAATTATTTGCAAGTATTCACGATTTATGTTGTTTTATAATGAGCATTAACTCATTACTAATCATTTGTGTTTCTTTTAGAAGATTTATGCAGCTTTGCTTATTCTTGGTATATATGATGATTTTGAGAGGTTTTGATGATTTTAGCATAATTCTTATGATTTTGATGACTATGGTGTTTAGTAGAGTGATTTTGGCTTGATTAAAGAAGTGTACAAAGAAGAGAAGCAAAAAAGCTAAAAAGGGTTTCAAAATGCAAAAGTTTTATGATGAAATTTGACACATGTTCATTCTTATGATCATAACATCACTCTATTTGGGACTGGGCTTGAGAGTAAACAAGAGAAACAAAGGCAATTACAGTCTGGTTTCTACTTTATAGCTATGATGAACACAATAAAATACAATAACCAACAAGTAACATACCAGAAGTGGAATAAAGGGAAGCATCAAGAATAACAAGAAAAATGAAAGCCAGAGGTATAGAAAACATAAGTGAAGCCAAAGTAAACCCAAATCAGAAACAATAGAGTACTCTAGGCAAAGAACAGACTGCATAATGTAAGTCGCTATGTGCAGCAACATTAAGCAAATTAGAGCAGTTTTAAGCAAGAAAATGATGATTTTGGCCTCGACCAATCGATGCATTTATAGTATAACACAAAAGTCGCATTCTACATCATGTCGCTAGAGTGGAATCTCGTGCTCAAGTGGATATCTGCAGCCTGCAGGCTCCCTATAAATAATTTGTTAGTCGTGTGGTGTAACCGTGTAAGCATCAGCATACTATCAACGCTTACTTGAACTAGCTCTAAAATAATAACTGTAAACTGTGTTTTTAACAAAAAAGATGGATTAGTCTTTGTTGATTGCTAGACTAAGACCAACTTCTTCCTTCAAACTAGCTTGCCTAGCCTTCTCCCGGTCGTGCTTAAATACGCAGTACAATGGCGAGTAAAACAATGCGCATAATCCAAATGGAACTGCCATCATTGTAAAAAGTCCCCGGGACAAAGCATAGGCCTCTTGTGTCGACCCTGCACCAAAGTGAACAGATTTTGGGTTGTACCCATATATCTTTTCGGATAGTATTCCAACTAGTGGTGCAGCGAAGGAAGAGAATGAACCCTCAAATGCACGGTCAAATGAATAGATCATAGTCCTGTGCTTGGCGGGGACAACCTCGGCAAACATCGGTTGATTGCAAGCCGCACCATTCCAACTGATGGTCAGGCCCATAAGAAACAGAGTGGTTGCATAAGTGAACCAGCTGTTTACTGACTGGGGAATTACTGTCAATAAGAACCATGAGAATGGAATGCCCATGGATGCACTAAATTGTGCACACATTATTCTGCCTGAATGAGGATACGAACGCGTTATCTTATCTGCAATTGCCCCGCCAAAGAGAGCACCACTTGCAGTTCCGAGTGCAAAGAGACTAAGGAGTGCTGCTGAAGCATTGTGATCAAAACCTGGAGCAATAATGAAGGTCGAGAGTATGATCATTGAATATTATGATTTAAATTTGCAATTTCAAGTTTACAATGTTGTGCTCAATGTAACATAATTCACTAGCTAATTCGCTTTTGAATTTGCGATTCGCTCAAATTTGCCCAAGAATAGCCCAAAACCGACTATACTTCGCTTTTCTCGATTCGCGATTCGCTATTCGCAAGGAGATTAGCGAATCATTTAACATTGGTAGTGCTGAATGATATGTGTGAGACTATGACTATAACATAGAAAATCAGATCAGGTGCTTAAGTTAGGTTATGGACACTGTTGAAAAGTTCTGCATACATGCTCACCTATTAATTCAAACCACATGGTGAAAAACACCATGGCTGTCCATGGAAGTGAACCCATCAGGCCCTGCAACACAATAACCCGAAAAGTTGGCACCTTAATAACAACCTTCATTGCCGTCAAGGATTCCCTCCAAATGGATGTTGAACCTGCATTGTGTTTTCCGATCAAAGCGTTCCTAAAACAATTGAAACAGGTGTCAGTAAGCTCTATGTGGAATTTCCAGAAGAAAAAAAAAGCTCTCTAAGTGGAATCATCAGCATCAGAAATCCATGGTTTTGGTAACAATTATAACCAAAGAAATTGTCTAAATGTTAGAGTATATAACATATCCTGGGCCTTAATCATCAGCTTGAGCTTTGGGTTGAGATGGTTCGAATCTCATCCACCCCTCATTTTGCGCTTGGTATAAGGTGAGCCTGAGTTGCATCCACACTTCTAGCACAAAGGGCTTTTATATGAGTGGACGTGTTAGAGTATATAGCATATTCTGAGGCCTCAACCATCGGTTTAAGCTTTTAGTTGAGTTGGTTCCTTGACACTTAACAATCTGGTAATTGAACTCACACAAAGTGCTTGAATTCACTTTCGAGAAAGTCATATATTACCTTTCAGAAGCATCAGTAGACGAATAGTTTCTCGGGTCTACAACAAACAGGAAAACAAGTATACCTATCAGCATACTCAGACCAGCCATCATAATGAAGGCAACTCTCCACCCAGGAACACCCCAGAATTCATGACCAGCCATGACAGTCGCCACAACACCGCCTCCTATACCACCAAAACAACCCACGAAGCTAAGCAAACCAAAACCAGTTCCCCTCACACCTTCAACATAGCTATCAGCTATAAAAGACTGAAGTGCAGGTATCACAATCGCAAGCCCAAACCCATTGACTGCCCTCCAGAAAGCAACTTGCCCGAAGTGCTGACTTGCACCCACTGCTGCAGTTGATAATGCCCAGAAAAAGGTTCCTGTGGCAAGTATTGTTGGCCGGTCATAGCGTACAACAAGTATCCCAGCCAAAGGTGACGCTAAGCCCCTCACGAAGTTCCTCATAAATGTTAGATACCCGAGATCAACAGGTCCAACATTGAAGGCTTGACTAACTTCCTTGTAGACAGAAGGAAGTAGATTCTCATCAGCCTTTTCCATTACAGCAGCCATATTGATGAGAATAAGGGACAGAGAAACTCCAAAGATTTTTCTTCCCCTGCATTATCACAAGTCTTAGCCACAAGAATTTTTTATGTCACATTATTACTAGTTACTGCTTTTATATAGAATTGTATTACAACTATACCCAAGAATACAAGAGTAGTTGTAAGAAGAATTTGCAGGATGAGATCATTGACAAGAAAATAACAACATAACTAACAAGACAGATTCTCAGAATTTGGTTTTGGTATGTTTCCTTAATAAAATTCAGGGCTGGGGACAAGGATGTGATCCAACGCCATTAAGTGGCTCCTACCCAGGTAGAGTTTGAAGGGATCGGATGTAAGCAACCTTACCTTTGTTAGTGATAACAAAGAGCCTATTTCCAATTGACTCGTGGTAGCAAACATCGAATGCAACTTCACATAAATAAGAAATGCACATGATAATTAAGCATTTTAATATAGTCCACTATAATCCGAAAACAAAAATTTACAAATCTTTTCCCATCCAAATAAGAGACATCTCTAAGATAATTCAAGTGTGATGAAATATTATTAAGGACAACATGAAATTGAATGACTATTCTTTTGAACCAGCTAAGCTAAGCCAACATAGCCTCATTTTTAAAAGTTAACTCTCTTGTTTACCCAATTTTTTCAATGAAACAACCAACAACCCATAGGCCATAACTAATTTCACCAAACATCTACTTCAACAACTGACTTATATATTTAGCTTAACAACCAGCAAATATAGACAATGTTATTACAATTAAATCAATTGTCAAACAACTCCATTTTTATCCCAAAAAAGCTCAAAAAGAAGGTTGTGTACATAGCTTTTCCCCCCAAAAAACTATCTAAGATACCACATTTCCCCAAACTTACATAAAAGACCATGATATACTTTAGCTTCAAACTAAAGTGAATACATATAGTGAACATAATCATTGATGAACATTAGTCACTACCCAAGACATTTTTACCCAACATATTACATATGAATATATGATTGCTCGAATGTAGCTCCAGCATTTATTAAAAGCATTAAAATTCAAATAGAATGGTATAAATAAATGTCAAAAATTGACCAATGAATCTAGTTATAATAGGAATTTATTGCCAAATTTATATCAGAAGATATAAATAAAGCTCAGAACTTTGGCAATCAAATGAAACATACTACAGCTAGCTTCTTCCATTTGGGTCATTTACACATAGATTCAAAACATAATACATCTAAAAATGAAAAAAAATAAAGTGGGGCTTCAAATTCAAAGAAAGAAAAGTTATGAACTTACTTCATGGCGCCCAGATTTTGAGGAAAAAGATATGAAAAATGGGGAAATGGGAAGATCTGAACTGGGTTTCTTCGACCAACTTGTAGTTGAAGGAGATCAAAACTCAGTCGTTTTGATCTCTCTACATCCACAAGATAGAGGAAATGATATTTTAATCCATAAGATTTGAATATTTGGGAAATCGCAACAGAGTAAACAAATAAAGAAATTAGGAGTAGTTTATGAATGAAAATATGAAGGATTAAAGTTTCTGTGTATCCAAAGATATTTGATTGAAGGATGATGATGATGATGATGATGATGATGATGGAGATTGGAGAAATTGTTGTGAAAATGTGTTTAGATGAAAATGGAGAAAAGTCGTAAGAGAAGGATCATTGACTTAATCTCGTTTGAAGTCGTTGTCCCGATAAGCGCGCTATTTGGAAGCTTGTTAATACAGCATCACCATTACTATATGTTTCATTTTTCAAAATATATTTATTTGATGATTACGTCGAAGTATATTATAAGACATTAAGACGAAATTATTATTTAATTGATTACTTGAAAATTATAAATAATTATTTTAAGATTTTAATAATTATTTTAAGACCGTTAAAAATAATCACCTTAAAATCTATGAGTAATTATTTAAGATTATAATTAGTCACTTTAAAATTGTAAGCGTTAATTAAAATAATAAAAAGATCACTTTAAAACTATAATTAATCACTTTAAGGTTATAATTAACACTAATTTTTTATTGAGATCGTCTCACTATGAGACGGCCTCACTTAGGTTAGCTCAAACTCTTTAAAAATATTGTTGCCTTGTACAATTCAAATTCCATTTTTTTTTTATTTTTTAATAATGAGCTGCTTGTATGAGCTCGTCTTATGGTAAGACGGTCTCATACAAGATTTGTTGTATAATTAATCATTTTAAGGTTATAAATAGTCATGTTCAAGACGGTTATTCATTGCATATAAAAATAGGATAAATCTTGATCCTCTCCCTATAGGAGTCAACGTTTCCGTCATTTGGATTTTGTATGTGTCCACTTCTAAAAATTTGGAGTTATAATTAATAATTATTTAGTAAAAATTAATTTTTTGATTAAGATTCCTATGGTATTATGAAAGATATTTGCATATGCTAAAGATTATTTCAAATCCAATCTTATATGAAAACTACATCAGATAAGAACAAAAGTTGGTTAAGAGTACAACTTTACAAATAGACAGACTAACAACAAGAAGGTAATCTATATTAGTCATTAATAATGTAATAAATTTGAGTTTACATAAATTTTAAGAACAAAAGTCAGAAGATAGAAACAACAAATGTAAATTCCTAATAGTCCTCGATATTGTATACACTCTATTATATCAATACGGCACACTTCCAACATCAAGTGCCCTTTTAATTTATGGTATGGTATCCATAAACTAATAGTGCTTGCTGCTTGACCTAGCTCTAAAGAGCATTTTCCCACATAAATTTGATCATTTCTGGTTAATTGTTGAACCAAGACTTAAACGAGCTTGCCTAACTTAAGACTTCTTGTCCAAAGTGCTTGTACTTAAATCTTATTGTTTATTTACAACCTTATCAGGTCAACATTAAAGTTAAGTGTACTTGTGGAAGGATTTATTTCTCCTTCAACTACATAGCTAACACGAGAAACCAATTATCATATGCATCATTGAGGAAAGTTTGTCATACATCTATCATAAGACAATCAAGAAGAAAACAATGCAACAAATACTCCCTCGATCTGCTTGAAATTGCCACAAAGAAACTTTGTGCAAAGGCTAAGAATGATGGAACCATTTGAAATGTGTAGATGAGAATAAAAGAAAGTTGTGACAATCTAACTTGATTTATATCTAATTATAATAAATATGTTTTACGAAGTTATATTAGTTATTATTTAATATAATTAATATTTTTTACTAATTAATATCCACAATAAAAAATCAAAACCACTCTAGGACAAAAAATAAACAAGATAACTCTTAAGTGTATGCTAAAAAAGGGAAATAACGTCATGTATTTAAAATACTCATATAATTTGAGGAGTAACATAAATAAATCAAACAATGAGGTACTCTATAGTCACTAGTCATACTATAAAATATTTCTGTATAAAATTTCTTAATACGAAAAACTAAAATAGGAAAATGAAAAATAAAAGGTGGATATGAACAATGAACTTGAATTTTGGTGAATTCATGAATCCGAAGAAGATAATTGATTTAAAACTTATGGTCATTTCCAAAAAAAAAAACTTATGGTCACATGCAGGCACGTGCCTATAGGCAGAAAAAAAAAAGTCGTGCCTTTTCTCCTCTCCTTTTCAATTGAAAAAAACGTAGCAGTCATGCTGTTGTTGCTGACAAAAGTCTGAAAACCACAAAACCCAATTCAACCTCTTGCTCGCCGGTGCTAGCTCACCGGTTCATACACACCATCGGTGTCCATCGACCTTCCAGACTTCCTCAATTCCTGTCGCTGAAGAATGAAGTGTTAGCTTGAAACTGAAGAATTGAATAAGGTTAGAATTTTGGTTTGAATACTGATTTCATATTAATTCAAATGAATACAAAGGTCTCTACTTATACAAGATTAAGGCCACTAAAAAGGAAATAAAATAGCTACATGAATAAAGGTCATGAAAAGTATTTCCTAAATAATATTATCTAAAAAATACTAATTACTACATTCCTACACTCCCCCTCAAGTTAGGTCATCGGGTTGCCGATACCTAACTTGCATAAAGTCTGCTCGAATGCTTTAGAGGTGACTGCCTTTGTAAGGATGTCTGCTAGCTGGTCTTTCGATCTCACAAAGGGAAGCTTATCACCTGCTTCTCAAGTTTCTCCTTTATGAAATGTCTATCAATCTCTACATGTTTAGTTCGATCATGTTGAACTGGGTTCTCTAAAATGCTGATCGCGGCCTTGTTATCACAAAATAACTTACATGCCTTCTTCTGCGGAAAGTGTAACTCGTTAAGGAGTTTTCTTATCCACATAATCTCTGTGATCCCCTTGGCAATACCCCTAAATTCAGCTTCCGCACTCGACAAGGCTACCACTTTCTGCTTCTTACTTTTCCACGTAACCAAGTTTCCCCCTACTAGTGTGAAATACCCCGAAGTGGACCGTCTGTCATCTCTATCTCCTGCCCAGTCTGCATCTGTGTAGGCTAGGAGATCTAAGTGATTGTTTTTCTCGAACAGAATTCCTTTGCTGCTGGTTCCTTTTAGATACCTCAAGATCCTCATCACATCTGTCATATGATGTATTTGTGGTTGATGCATAAACCTACTCACTACTCCAACTGCATACGCAATATCAGGGCGTGTGTGAGAAAGATATATGAGCTTTGTAACACCCCGTCATTTTAATAACGTCATTATTATTATTATTATTATTATTATTATTATTATTATTATTATTATTAATAGTTTTGGAGATTTTATAAATATATTAAATTAATTTGAGTTAGTCTTAATAAATTTCTTTTATATACGATTTTAAGGTTAACGTATATATAAATATTAAAGATACAGATACGATTTCTAAAATAAAGTGGTTCGAATCAAAGTAATTATTTATTAAATGTGTGAGCACTCGAAGGTGAGTCTCTTAGTTAGGTCTCGTAGGAAGATAAATTTAGATAAATAAATAAATAGATAAAAAATATAAAAAGGACGACTTAGGATTTTTTTTTTAAAGTGAGACAAAAACCCTTCAAAAACATGAGCAAGCCGTCACTCCTTCTCCCTCACTCACGCCTACCCTCTCCCTCTCAAATCTGGCAGCTCCTTCTACACCAGAACAGCCGCCCCCTCACCCTCGAGCAGCAGCTGACTTTGGCCTCCTCCACCACCAAGACCAGTAGTGAGCAGCAGGCGCCACCACGTCGCCCTTCTTCTCCCACGTCCAACCACCAGCAGCAGGGGCTGCGATTTTCGCCCCAAACAGCAGCTACTGCTGCGTTTTCGTGCGCCCCGACAGCAGCTACGGCTGCCTACTGCGCCACCTAGGCCCACCGCGGTGTCTTGTCCCTCCTGTGCCACCACCACTACATTAAATACTTATGGTCTCACCCCTCTTCTCTTATTTCCCCATGGTGAGCCATCTCTTCTTATCTCTAAATTATTTCTCTAGTTTTAATTGGGGTTTTATATAGTGTATTGAGTTTGATGTTGGCTTTGTGTTAATTTTATTGAATCTTTCTATGGGTAAGAGTTCGATGGATGAATTAAACATATTTATGATTTAGGGTTTGAAGTATGATTAGAAATTATGGTTTGTGTGTTGATTGTGCAGTAGTTTCCTTGAATCTTAGGATGGGTAGTAATTAAAGGTGTTATCTTTGAAATTAGTAATGGTGTGGGCTTCTATGTTACATTATGGTGGTGTATTAGTTTATTGATTCTTGCTATGGATAATGGTTAAATTATTATCTTTGAGCATGAAATGACTAGGGTTCGGATTTAGAAATGAAATTACTAAATTTTGGTGATGATTGATTAAACAACCTTAAAAGTTGTTTTAAGACTTAGTCGATTGGTTATTGCTGTGATAATAAGTAATGGTGATGATTTTAGTTGACTATGGAAGTGATTATGGTTGTTAAATTGAGAATAATAATTACTAATTGTTGGGGTTTGATTGATGAGAATTACAAGTACTCTTATTAGGATGTTATTCAAGTCATAATGCATAATGTTAGTAAGCCAAGGGCATAATGTCAACTTATCGTCGATGGTTGCCACAGTTATTTGTCGTGTTGTTTGATTATAGTTCTTTCTAGCTTTGGAATGTAACAAATGATATCGCGATTCAATAACTCTAAGATTTGTCTTATCATTGTATAAGTGTTATATTAAAACGTAAGACTTATATTGTGTTGAGCTAATGATTTTGACTTGTATTGAACGAGTTGTGTGTGTGTGCTAGAGTAATTGGAATGTTGAATGGGTGATAGTGGTTACTTGGGCATGTAGTTGGTATGTCAAAGTAGTTAAGGGAACTTATTAGTTCTATTCCTAACTATATAGGTGACATTTTATAAGAGGAAGGTAGAACTTTAATTGGGTGGTTTTTTGTGACTTCTAGTCGTGCAGTGACGCTTACAGGTACGTACACGCAGTAATTAACTCTTGTATGCATCTTGCATTGTATATTTACCGATATTGAATTATTTTAAAATATATAATGTGCACTATCTATGAATCGTCGTCGAATGAAATATCAAAGTTATTGATTATATGATTTTCAAGTTTACTAGTAGAGAACGATGCTAGTATGCTAAATGTTTGGTAATGATTTAGAATAAGAATGATTCCCTTGTTATTGAGATTGATTAACATTTGTTTGAAAGGGAGCGATTCCCTTATTAATGATATTGTTTATTGTTAGTTGGGGATAGTGAATAGTTTCTTATTGTTGTTATTGATTATTGCTAGTTGAATGGGAACGATTCCCTTATTGATGAGTTTGACTTACGTTAGTTGAATGGGAATGACTCCTTTGTTATTGGGATTGATTTATGTTAGTTGAATGGGGAATGATCCCCTTATTAATGTGGTTGAATTATGTTTTATGAATGGGAAGGAATCCCTTGGTGATGGAGTAAGAAAGTATTGAATAAGGTGAAATGGAATGAGAATAAATCCCTTAGTGATGGAGTAAGAAACTTGTTGGTTCTAATGGGAAGGAGTCCCTTGTTGGTGAGATGGCAGATTTGTTACATCTTCGAGGACTAATAAGTTCTGATACCTGTCGTAATAGACTGGATAGTCATTGTTCTCGACTATTAGTTGATAGGCAAAACAATATTAAAATGACAAGAACTGTGAGTAATGTGTGATTTAAGAGAGACTGTAAATGGATATGTATATGTGTAATTCAAGATTACAACAGATTGATATCAACACAAGCATTCAAGAGGCTTGCACTCTCCTAAAACATGAGCATTAAACCTACTAAATGTCAATACGAAAATCATGAAGTATTTTGTTACTCCCTTTTCTTATTTATGTTAAACTAGTTTTTTCTTTTCTTAAATAACTAACTAACTAAATAATACTTAAATACCTAATATACCCCTTTAACTAATATATCACAGCAGCATGCGCATATGATTCACTTACTGATTTGGCATGCTTGAAGCACAAGAAACTAATTAAGCACTTAGCATTTCTAATTAAAACTCTAAAATCAATTAAGTTCATAGTGTTTTTTGGTATTGTTAGAACCTGCAGTTGCACCCACTAGCCTTTCGTGTTGTGCACCGGGTCGACAAAAAACCACGAACGGGTAAACCAGCGCTAGGTGTGAAAGTTTGGTCTACGATTTGGAGTTTTGATTAAACCAAATCGAACAAATATTTAATTTTGTTTACATTTTTTCTGTCCAAAACCAAACCTTATTAATTATTACATGGAACCGCACCAAACCGTTTTCTTAGGCATTAAACTGAATCAAACCGCTTAAACCGAAATTCATTAAACCAGATTAAATGCTTTTGAACCAAATAATTTTTATTTTACATATTTAGGCTCAAACATTAATAAAACTAATAGGGAGGACGGGATATTGGAGTCTTCAATATTGCTAGATTGACATCTTCATTCAAAGTCCCCTCAGAACCCATATTTTCCACAAATTGCACGCAATCACTTGAGTGACCCAAGTGATACAAGACTTGTAAAATACAACTTTGAATCGCCAAACACTCTACCCAAATGCAACTCAAAATGTGACTAATGAGTAATGAATGTAAAAAATAATACTCCCTCTAATTCACAACTATTATCTCATTTCCTTATTGGGTAAGTTCATCTCAAATGTCCCATTTATATTTTTAGTCATTATTTTTTTACCTAATTACCACATATTCACACAAGTAACGACCAAAATACTCCCACTTTTACTACTTACAACGCCCCAACTACCACCTTTACAATTAATTTAATCAATTAAAATACCCCAACTAACAAGACACAGGATAAACAAAAGATATGGGTTGAAATCTAACTCTACAATGTAATTAACTAAAGCAAGTAACAATAATGGTGTAAAAATAATAGTAGGACAAATTCTAGGGCGTCGGGCGTCGCCTAATTCTAACATAGAGATCAATTACTCATGATTGTATGAAATTGAGCCATCGGCATAATTGAACGTGATCTAATTAATCTCAAGCTTCCGCTCTATTGATTAATATCGATTTAAGACCAACTAGTATTAATCCTCAAACTTCCGTTCTATTGGTTAAACTAGAAGGATTTTAACTCAAATATATCTCAATCCTAAGTTAGTCCTAATCTCAAACTTACGTTTTATTGAAAAGGTTAACAAAGATATTTAAATCAAGATTCATTAAGCATAGGTTCAATCATAGACTCAAATCGCACACATTCAATCGATAAAATACCAATCCATGCTTTGAATTAGGAATTATACCCTAACCCTAGATAAGAAAACTACTCACAACACATATTCATGGAAAACATATAACAAACGATGATTAAAAGTAAAGAACGAAATAATAATGCAAGAAAACTTACGGATTTTGAAAATAACATAAACTGGAAATACCAAATCCGAATGCAAATACAAAGTTCAATAAGGGAAAGCTTCAAGAAACTCCAAGAATCCGAAAACAAGTGCAAGAATTGAAATTACATGAAATTGAAATACTAAAAACCTAAGAAAAACTAAATGAAACAAGAGAAAACTGGAAATGAAAACTGGTAAAAAAAAACTGATCCCTTGAAAAATATAACCGTCACTTTATATAGTGGCTCCAGAAATTTGAGAAGAAAATCGCTAGAAATGCCTCCCGGTTGCTAAGTGTCACTTTTCAGGCGACGAGTCGTCGCTTTTCTGGCGACGAGTCGTCGCTTTGGGTCTGATTGGCGAACTTTGAATGGCCGCCATTTCTTGTTCGGTTGTCGGATATGGACATATAATATACCGTTGGAAAGCTCTTGAAGTCTACTTTCCAATGCTGCAAACCTTGCATTAATATGATTTATCTATCAAAAGTTATGGCCAAAAGAGTGAGTATGTATCAAATTTCACCTCAAAACTTTTGTCTTTTAAGCACTTTTCTACTCTTTTCTCTTTTGCCCATCTTCATTGTAAAACATCTTCAAGCGAGCAACGATCTCTTCACTTATTTTAGGGGTCTTAGGCTATTTCTCCGAGCCTTCACCCGCTTATCACCCCGGGACCTAACAAAAACTCCAATTTCGCCTCATATATTACACAAAACACAAAATTAAGCTTATGAGAAAAAATTACATGAAATCGCTAATATCCTACCTAAATCCCACTAAAACTACATATAAGGAGCATAAAAAATAGCACGGATAAGTGCAAATAATTGCACTTATCAAGCACCAACCCCCATAACTTGCCGCTTAAACCCCTTTTGCATTCCTGATGATAAATTTTTTTTATTGTGTTTTGTTTTGTGTAGGATAATGTGAGGCTTAGTTTTTTCAGTACTTATATAGATATGAAACCTTGGTTGGAAAGGCTACTTGTCATTGATGTTCCTACACTACGCTTATGGAGGAATTGCAAGGAAATTCATGTTGGGCAAGTCTTTGTATGGTGATTGCCATTTATGGAGCTTGGTAATATTTATCAGAAATCATCATTCCCTTCCTCAGCGTAATTATAGATATCCCTCGGAGGCGCCTTATGGAGGCGTGAACAGAACAAACAAACAAGTGGAGAAGAAAAATGTAGACCGAAAAGTATACATGAGAGATGTTGTTAGAGAGATTTCAAACATTTTGAGGTATAACTCATGGGTTTCTGCTCAAGCACAACTACATAGGCTTCATATCAAATGGGACTCCTTTACGGTCAATCAAGTTCTGAAAACCCACCCACCAATGGAGAAGGCCTGGTTGTTCTTCAATTGGACTTCGAAACAGAAGGGTTTTAAGCATGATCAGTTTACATACACAACAATGTTGGATATATTTGGAGAGGCACGGAGGATAAATTCAATGAAGTATGTTTTCCATCTCATGCAAGAGAAAGGAATTAAGATTGATGCCTTTACTTACACATCGATGCTCCATTGGCTTTCAAACAGCGGTGACTTTGAAGGAGCGGTGAGAATATGGAAGGAGATGAGATTCAAATGTTGTCATCCAACTGTTGTTTCTTATACAGCTTATATGAAAGTTTTATTTGATAATAACCAAGCTGAGGAGGCTACTGAGATTTACAAGGAGATGCTTCAATCTGGCCTTAAACCCACCTGCCACACTTACACAATATTGATGGATCATCTTATCCGTTTTGGTGAGCTTAGCACTTTTTTTACTTCTCTGTTAGTTGCTTAGTATTATGCCTGTTGCTGTGTATATCTTTTAATCGTTGGCTAGCATACTCAGAGTGCTTACTTCCATGGACTCTATGGTCCTTACTTTTGAAAAACTTACTCCCCGATGCTCAAAGACTCTGGTAGCAGGATAAAGTTTGACCCTTTAATATTTTGGAAGTGTATACATCCTTGCTCTCGGTTATTATTACTGGTTGAGGCTTTCAAAAAGTATATAGTAAAATCTCTTATCTAATAAGAGGTTAGTTATTCTGAGGAAGTATAGTGATTAGGAAAAAAATCACCAAGCTTCTCAAATATTGATGAGGTCGGACAGGTCTGTTCTATCCTAAAAACTAGAAGATTATATTTATGGGTTCAAATTTTGAATCAAGTGGTGCTGTAAATTTGTATTCTCAAGCTATTTAAGAATTCTGAAAATTGATAAAGCAATGTTCGAAAAATTTAGAAATTACATTGCTGTTTTGGATTCAAATGGCTCTACCAAAAAGGCATCAGGGGAATTCAGGCCATACCTTATAGCTATTGTTTGAGGAAGTTGTTCTGCTTCCATATTCCTTCCTCAAATCTGTCAGTCAGGTGATAAAAAACTTGGATTTGCAAGAGCAGATGGTAGTCAATAAAAATGTATGGAAGAGGGGGATTTTTATGAACAATCACAAGAGTTGAAGTCTTGGTTCATGTGGTCAACGTGTTTGTTTGCGATTAAGTTTTTGAAATTGTTGCTGTTGTGGTAGCCTTCTTATTTAGTTTTTGGATGATGGTACTTAGAATTTGAAAAAAATCAATTTTCATGTAGAATTTGGTTATGATACTAGTACTATGTCAATTTTGAAACCACTAAAATGGAAATGTTGTATGAACTTAACAAGTCATACTTATAATAATCATGTTGCTTCAGACATATGACCTTTAAAACTAGAAGCTACTTTTTCCGGTATCACGGTGCTTGTTTATAGTTTCCAATAGAACAGAGAGACAAAAAAATAAATATAACAAAACCAAGTTTCCACAACGATGAGGAACAATTCTTGGCTTTAAAGTTTTTTTCTTTTCACTTTGTTATTCTCCTTGATGTCAGGGTGATTGAGTTACTTTGATCAATTGGTGGCTTTATGTGATGTCTGTTGGTGTTTATCGACATTTTGATAGACCTTAAAATTAACTGATGTAAAAGTTTAATCTACGAGTTGTTTCAGGAAAATGCAAATCAGCTCTTGAAGTGTTCAAGAAAATGCAAGAGACTGGGGTGCAGCCTGACAAAGCTACATGCAATATTTTGGTAGAACAATGTAGCAAAGCAGGGGAAGCATGGGCAATTATACAAATTCTTCATTACATGAAAGATAATTCGCTTGTTCTTCGCTATCCTATATATCTTCTGGCAGATGAAACTCTAAAAATGGCCGGTGAGACTGACTTCCTTCTTCGCCAAGTTAATCCCCATATCTCTGTTAATTATGATAACGCTGAACCCATGGGATCAAAAGAAACTACATATGATATGAACAAAAGAGTAGATGGGGGCCTTCTGATAACATTTCTAAGAAACAAAAACTTTGTTGCCTTTGATCGCCTATTTGCTGAAATGGTTCAACAGAATTTGTTATTAGCCCCTGATCTTGCTTCTAAAATTATTACATTAAATTGCACTTCAGGCAGGATACAAGCAGCTTTTTTGGTCTTGGAGTATTGTAATAAAATGGGAATTCGCATCGAAAAAGAATCATTTCTATCATTAACTGGATTTGTTCTTAGAATGAAAGATTTGTCAAAGATTATACCGCTCGTTGAGCAAATGATTAAATTAGATTTGTTTCCGGAACCAGAATTTGCTGCCCTTTTAATTTATAGGCTCGGGCAAGCAAAAGAACTTGACACTGCTGTAAAAGTATTCAGTTTGTTTTCTGATGAGATGAAGACCACTACGTTATATACTGCTTTAATTAGTGCCTGTTTCTCGGCTGGAGATCCTGATAAAGGAATCGAAACGTTCAAGTCCATGAAAATAAGAGGAATTCCGGGTACTTTAAGGACATACGATCTGATCATAAGAGGTCTAGAAATGTCCGGTAGAGTCGACGAGGCAAAGCACTATAGGAAGGAAAAGAAAAGCTTGCAGAGGAAAGATGGTATCTCAAAAGCATTTGTTATGGATGAAAAAATATGTGATGCTTTATTTGCAGGGTATCTGTTGCCATGATGAAGTGACATTAGATTTAGAAATGTTATAAAAATATATATTATTTTCCTCAGGTGGTGGAATGTTACTCTGAATCCCAAAATGGGTGACATGCTTACATGGCACACCAATAAAATCATGTGGCATTTCTAGTTTATGTTTATTTGCTTGCTGACTGGAGACCACTAAACCTTGGTGAGGAATTTTTTTTTTGTCTTGTGTTCATTTCTGATTCCTCCTCTAATTGCTTGATGTTCAGTGATTCGGCCCCCCTTAAGACTATTTTTGGATGCTGACTTTGATTATTGTTATTATTGTCTAGGTGACAAACCTATTAGCGGCGCAAGTTACTTAATGTCCTACAACGAACATGTAGATTGATAAGTACTTCTCGTTCCTTTGAATTAGCATTAAAGAGAAATCGAGTGTTTTTTGAGAAAATTATGGATGTTTTAGTAATAATGAAAAAAGAGAATATATTATGATTTATGTGGATGAAAGTAAAAGATAATAAAATACATAAACGAGATTAAAAGAAAGTGGTTGGTTATTAATTCAAAAATATTTTAATAATCATTGATCTTCTAGAGTAGAATTGATACACTGGATTGTAGTTGATTTTTTTTAAATTGTTTAATTCTTTTGATCTATGAGCTTCATATTTCGTTCCAATACTCTTTTGAGTTCTATTTGTTTCCATCGTATTGGATCGTCTGTTATTTTTATGTTTTCATTGTCAAGGATTTTATACATGTTTGATATTGTTCTTGGTGCAAATCCAATTGCCTATTAGGTCAGATCTAATTAAGGGGAGGATTTAGAAAATCCTCCTTTGATAGGCAAAATTTCTACAACGGATTTAATTTTCACCCAAATTCAAGGAATCTGTCATCTGTGTGTGTCAATAGGACTATTTCTTGGATGTGAGGTACTTTGTAGTAGAATTGATTTTATGAATGAGAATCAATAGGGTACTTTGTTAGACTATACTTGGATAATGTAGATAGTCTTTTTTTTTTGTTTTTTTTGCTCTTTCAAATAGTGAAAGGCCAAAAGTCCTTTGATCTATGATGAAATGCTGTAATTATAAATCTTTAGGAACTTCTAATATCTATTCCTCATCACTAATTTAGATAACACAAATTCTTACTTGAGACCGTTTTTTGTAAAGATGGCTCTTTAAAGCGCAATTCAATTCTTAATATATATTGTTATGACTCTAAATATAGATTTGGGTTGGACTTTTGACAGTCGTCTTTACAAAAGACGGTCTCTCAATAGAGTACATATTTAGATAAATGATTGACCCTTAATCCTAGATTACGAATATTAAGTCAACCTTTGTCTAACGGATAACCCCTTGGAACTTGGTATGAATTTGGCCCAAGTGATTTACTAGACCTTCAAGAGGATCAAGCTTAGTCGGTTCAATTTGCCCCTTAGACGGTTAGACCTTTCCAATTTCATTGTATTTTTAGTTGTCACTAGTCCTTTCTTGGTAATAGTTATTTAGTCTTTTATTATTCAGTCGTCCTTGTGCCTATATGTAGAGAGCAATGTTTGTTCATCAACAACAATGAAGTACACAAATATTTGCCTTGTACTTAACATTGTACTTCATGCCTTGTGGTTTCTTCTATATCTTAATACATTTCTTGACTTGATATCATCTTGTCATTAATAAAGGGTGTTCCACAAATTCTTGTGAGAAACGATATCTTTGAGAGACTAACTCTAATTGGGCCAGCTTATTATATATATTTTTAAAAATATTATAAGTAGGTATTAAGAATAATAAATGGATAATTAAGATATTTAAAATAGGCATTAAAAATACGACAAATAAGTATTAAGAATCATGTAAGTAGGCATTAAGAATACAGTTAGTAGCCATGCTCAATCTGCCAAAAATAAACTCACCTATTATTTATTTCTAAGTAAACGACCTATAGAGTATTATTGTTGAAAACAATTTCGCCTATTGTTCTTTACTAATTGCTTGACTTACAAAGAAGGTTTATACAATTGATGATTTGCGAATTTGATCTTGTCTAAGTTGTATCAAGTATCGCATTTTCCAAACAAGGTCATGGATCAAATCTCACCTAGTCTTCCCCTTTCCTCAGTCCATCCTATGGTTAAAAAAATAATTTTTTTAGACATTGAATCGAATTCGAATCCACTGGGTCTCAATAAATTGAACGTAAACCCTAAAATTAAGAGCATGTCTAAAACGGATCCAATAAGATTTTGACTCGTAATCATCCCCAACAAGACAACAACAGCAACTAGGGATCCGTTAAGAATTGACGGATCCGGATCCATGTCTATAAAAATATCCAGACCCAGACCCGTGGATCTTTAGGATCCGTTTTTATCATAAAAATACCTTTTAATATGGGTATGGCTACATACTACCCAATCGAAAGATGTTCTGTTTGGTATTGGTATGATGTTCTGTTTGGTTTTGGTGATGATGTTGATTTCATTTTACTGGATGTTGTTCTTTAAATGGTAATTTTCTTCTTTGAATTATAATTATGTCATTTCCTGGCTCCTGCACACCATTTTGATCTCAAACAAATCATCCAGTGTTTTGTTCTTTGAATGATTAGTTTATAAATTTTTTAGTTTTCAATTGTTTTGTTTCATATCCAAGTATTAAGTAGTCTATAATAACTATTATTTTTTTAGTATACCATTATGCATAGGTTGAATCGTATCTAAATAAAGATAGAAATTTCGATTTATGGCCATCAGTCATCATTCAACGTATAAGTCAATGAATATACCTCTATCGCACTCCCAATAATCAATACTATGCAAAATTCAAATCAAACATGCCCAAAATGTTTGGACCCGTTTTAGACCCAAATCCGGCACTGAATCCGCAATATTTACGGATTCGGAAATTCAGACCCGTGGATCCATGTCTTACATATGAAAACAGATTTGGATCCCTAGCCACAACCAATATTTTTGAGGTTTTGAGCTCATATAATTTTTCATTTTTTTATTTCAAAATTTTTGTTATATTAGATATTAAATTTATCCTAAACATTTTAATTTCTTTGAGACCTCTTCTATCTCCAACTTCAAGCCCTCATACGTCACTGATTAAAACAAAATGTCTACCTCAACCATCCTACAAAATACTAATAAATATTATTGGTTCCCAAAAATAATTTTTAATTTTATGACATGAGAAGCTTGTTGAAATGGACATGTACGGAGTAGAAAATAATGCATTATTTATCGTTTACTTTGGCTATGACGTAATGAAAGTAATTACACGGATAGACAACTTGCTTAGCAGCATTGGTCAGCTAATTATGAATCTATTAATCCTTCTTTTTGCTAATGATTCAGCATTCACTAATTATAAATAATATATGTTCCTTCTATTATTGTCCATGCCCCATTACATAATTTTTTTTATTAGTGTGACCTTTTGTGTTGATTGTCACTTAATTAAAAGCTTTTCTAATTATGACATAATCATCACTTTTTCTGAAATTTATTCTGATAAATATGATTCATATATTATATGCTTAAGAAATTATATTAGGATTTCTATAGAAGATTTGGATGTTGTTAAAGGATTGGAATAATTTTGCATTGATGATTGTAAGGTTTGCCCTTATCAATTAGGAATATGCTCATGTCATTGAACCTCTTCCTTATCATCAATTTCTTCAACTATTGTTTGGTTCAAATTTAAGCTTTAATCCTCTCCATTGTTTATGTGTATGGTATATTTTACTTAGGAAGCATGTCAAGTCATTTTTATTTCGATCTCTTAGTTTTATTTTTAAACAAAATAAAATGACACGTTAGTCCACTGGTTGACGGCTTTTTTTTTTCATATGACAGGGGTTTAATTCTTACCATATACGGAAAAGGTTGATTTGCACTCCTCTTTGCCTATAGGACTTATCTAACAGAGCTCTTTTTTTGGTCACGTTTAGGGGTTTTTGGGATGATATGATTTAGTTTGATTCCACTTCTCATGGAGTGGTAGCAGATCAATCATCTACCTTAACTCAAGTGTTTTCATTACATTGCAATATTAAACAATTATTAACAATAATCCTTATAATTCCACTTATGCCTCCTTTAAATTTTTTTAATTCCCTTTCACTTCTCATACCACCAAACACCCCCATAATTTTAACATAGCTAAATAATTTTGTTCCCAATACCTTTTCCCTATGTTTTGAGTATCATCTCAATCTTACTTCCCATTTAGTTACGTCTAGAACACTTAATGTATCGTATTATTGATATTTAAATTAAGTTATAAGTAGTGATAACTAGTTAATAAGTAATAATGTCAAATTCACTCATCTTATTATAGTAAAAGTTTGGATTAGTTTAGTGGTTAATTAAAGAAATTACGTGAAACCTAATTAATTAGTTAGAGGTTTAGAAATAAAAATGTAGTCCTACATGTTATATTGGGTGGTGGGTGAATTCCTAAAAGAATTATGATGTGATCACACTTGCGTTACTTGAGCAACAAAGTTATTTATGTTAATGTTAAAAGTTCTAAGTATTGGGTGGTGCGTGATTCCTATCAAGTTGAATCTGAATCTGATTCTTGAACCTAAATCTACATAGATTCCTTGGAACAAATGCTGTGGTTAAGGTAGCCTAAGTTTCCCATCCATATTTATATGCCCATATGCTTTGGTTATGTCATTATGCTTTATACCATGCCAAAGCATTTATCTCCAATAATATTTGGAATAGTAGTAATGGTAAAGAGTAAAGACATTCATCATCATCATATCTAATGTATCCCGCTTATAGAAAAATATGGTTAGGAACTGAGAAGGAAATAAAGACGACAGCTTATACCGTACCCATAGAGAAGAGTACGGTCAAAAAGTCTCTCAGTTCGAAAAAGGTTTTCAAAGAGAGAAATTAACATGTTGCTTACAAATAGAATACGTAGAAATAATAAAGATTGTAAACTAATAGCAAAGCGAAAACTATGGTAAAGACATTGATGAATAATGATTTATTGTTCTATCGTTTAAATTATTAGCAAAGAGAAATATCATGTGTTTTTACGAAAAATAGTAAAGGAAAAGATAGTAGATTGTGTGGATGATCAATTAAAAAACAAATTAATTAAAATATATAAATGAGAATAAAAAAAGTGATAATACATTATCCAGTGATTAAAATGATGTAAAGTAAATAAGACCGTTAAAATAGCAAATAATGTTGAATAAGTGAGATTAGTTATTAGTGATTTGATTCGGTAATTACGTCATTCATACTGTGGTTGAGTTGCATGTTAAAACGTGGACTCCATATTTAGGTGATGTGATTATGTGTGGCTAATTAGGCAGCTATTCCATTTCATGCTTCTTTACAACTTGTACTTCTAATTTTTATTTAATTTGTCATCTTTATTTATTCCGTCACGTTACGGCAATTGTTTCTCATCTTTTTTAGGTTATAGTTTATTAATAGACTTGGTGTTCTTTAAGAACTCTTATTGAATCGTTTATTGATTTACACTTTTTTATTTAGAAGGAAAGAATAAAAGAGAAAAAGCAATTTTATTTTTACCAAAAATCTTTGTACATTTAAATTTTTAGGAAGAAAGATAATTAAAGAACGGGAACGGAAGCGAAGGGAAGAAAATATGATTTTCTTTGTTTTAGAAGTCATTTTAACGTTGTATACTCAATTAGTGCAAAATAGTTGAAGATATTTTTATTCATTTTTGCTACTTCTATTAATGTCATCTCGATTGGATAGGTCTCTTTGAACTCATTTTCAAAATAAAGGAATCTTAGGCTCATTGCACATGCCTAATCATAATTTGCTTAATGGAGAATTTAGTAGAACAAATTGCACATTAATGAAAGAACATCAATGGAAAAGTTAAAAGAATTCACTTTTATTTTGAAAGATAGGTAACCGACTATTATAAGTTAGCGAAATTAAAACAATTTTAAAAATAAATTATGTGTAAAATTTAAACGTTAAAAGATAACGCAAAATTAAATCGTTTGAAAGCGGAAGAGATAAAAGTCAAATCTGGGAAAATTTGATATTAAACGTACGAACTTTGCCTCATTTGCTTATAAACGTTTGAACTTTCGTTTATTTTTTAGAGGCATGAACTTTGGGGGTCATCCGCTGAGAAAGATACGGAGGCATGAAATTTGATATCAAAATTCAACAGGTGACAGGTCATTCGTATCTTTCTCAGCGGATGACGCCCAAAGTTCATGCCACTAAAAAATAAACGAAAGTTCGAACGTTTATAAGTAAATAAGACAAAATTCGTACGTTTAATATCAAATTTTCCTTAGATTAATTTTTCCTAAAAATATTAAGCATTGTTTTGTGGTGTAAGGCGTATAAATTTGTTATAGTTGGTTGATTAAGGGTTAAGTGGAGCTTTCTTTCACAAACTTTTCCAATTATATTGGAAGTCTGACATTACCAATTGTGATTGGAGGATAGAAAAGTAGTGGCAATCCGTTACATCAGATTCAATTAGAGCCAGACCGTCTTAATGATTTAGTGGATGTTTTGGTAAGCAGCTAAAGGTATTTAATTCAAAGGTGATGCATTATCGTTAGATTTTTTTTCCACAAATTGTGGTAATGGAAGTATATATTATTTTCATAAATTTATCGAGTACATGATTTTTAGCGCATAAATTAAATATTAATTTTTAAAAAAATTATTTATCGAATATATTATTTTTTCATTCAATAAAATGTATCAAATTCTAAGTTAAGAATAAGTTATAGAAATACACTAGTAGAATAAATCTAATTTGCTGCTATTTATTTGCTACTTAAATCTCAAACATAGCAAATAATGTAGGTATTGCTACTGTTTTGACAATTTCACAGCAAAAAAAGTATTTTTTGCTACTATTTTAAACATTAACAGCAAATAAAAAAATTTTATTGTTTTTTTATTGAACAATAGCAAAAAGCTACAAGACAAGTCACCATTCAATCTCATTTTTTCTCTCAGTTGAAAAACTTTACACTGCTATTTACCTTTCTATTTACTCTAATTCTCTTCGCACATAATAATTTTTATTTCCCGTAGTTCTTTAACTAACAGCAAAAAGCTTTTGGTTATTTGCTACCCCTCCATTTGCCGCAATCAGAAATTGAGCAGCAAATAAGCACATTTGTATAGTAGCAAATGACATTAATTCTACTAGTGATATTTCAACAATCATCCACTAAGATAATTACACTTGTCAAAAATTCCTAAAAATGATATTTGTTTTTTCAGGTGCTCTCTTGAGAGACCGTCTTTTGTAAAGACGACTCTTAAAAATCCAGCCTAAATCTATATTTAGAGTTGAAACAATATATATTTAGAATTGGATTGGGCTTTCGAGAGTCGTCTTTACAAAAGACGGTCTCAAGTAAGAATTTGTGTTGTTTTTTTCTAAGATTTTTACTAGTATGTTATATGTATTATAATATGTATGATGTATGACATAAATAAAAAGTATTCATCTTCCAATAACAATTAGGAGTATATAAAACGGAAAAATTTATCTAAAAAAGTTTTATCTAAAACGGAAAAAGGAAAGCATTTAGTTTTCGTTCTTAATGTTTACCAAAAAAAATTATATGGTATGAGTGTTCAAGAGTTTCAATTATAGAAGTATAACACTCCCTTCATCTCATTATCATTTTTTCAATTGTTTATTGATAAATTTACCTAGAATAATCCAATCTATTTGTGATTTTCCTACAATAATCCCATCTATTGATTAACCATGAATAATCCCAACTTTAAGGGATATTTACCTAGAGTAAACTTAGGTAACCCGATGACCGGCTATAGTAGGTAATTTACTAAAAAAATAAACCGAAAATTAATTTAAAATTAGAGAAAAACTTTGAAATTTTACATAAAAATTCTAAATAATATAAAAAATCATAATTTTTTTAACATTTTTTTGACATTTTATTTTAATTTATCTTTTTTATAAAAAATAAAACTTGCTATAGCAAGTCATCCGGTCACCGGGTTTAGTCTAGGAAAATAACCCTCAAAGTTGGGATTATTCATGGTTAATCAATAGGTGAGATTATTGTAGGAAAATCGCGAATAGGTTGGATTATTCTTGGTAAATTTTCCTTGTTTATTTACACATGTATATATATTATTTTAATTATTAATATCTCTAATTGAATATGATTCAAAATTATAAAAAAGTTGATAGAGAAAAATCAAACAAGATCATATTTAACTATTTTTAAAATATAAAATAAAATAAATTACTAACCGATAGTGATTCAAACATAAAGATAAATATAAATACTCCCTCCAATTCATAGAAAATGGAACATACTCTTCATTTATATTTTATTCTTAATCTAAAAATTAAAATAAACATAATCAAGTAAAATCTTATTTGATTCGTCTTAATGCAAAGATTAATTAATAATATCCACTTTTTATAATATTTGATTCGTGCTGATTTTATCTTGTTTTTTTGACCCACGGATATACATACATCATTCGCTTACGATAAATAAAATTTCATATCACTCCTGCATCACAAGTTTGTTAACAAAGTATGACACACACAATGCTCTAAAAATAATCAAATATAACCCAAATTGATTGTAAACAAAATTGATCTATCCATAATTATGTAATCAGATCATAGCTGATTTGTAGAATGTATTCTACTAGAATCCTCAAGAAAATAACGAACGTACGTGAAGATATCGAAAAAGACAACGCAACAATATGATGTAGTTTTCTGCTTTCACATGATCAATCATACATTCATGCCCGCATGTTTAATTTGATTATTATTCTTATTAATTTAAACAATATCCTTATTGATTTTTTTAAATCTTAATTTATATTTATTCACTTAACTACATTATTTTAAAATTTTTATGTTTATGGGAGACTTATAATTAAATATTTAAATTACGGGTGTGAGAAACCTTGGTATATACTACTAAAAAAATCTTATCAATGATCTGATGTTTCAAACAATAATAAGATTTTCATATAGGAGCACGAGGTTTCGAAAATTGATGGGAAAAAATAATATGCAAAATTTCTTATAGAAATTATTCCAAGTAGTTCAGAATATAAGTTATTTAAACTACTTCTAATTTTTATATATTTAAGGAATTTTAATCCCTTTTAAATTATTAGCTGAATTAAGTCCCCTTTAAAAACCAATAAAAAAATAACACAAGTAGCTTAAAAATACTCCTTCTGAACCAATTTAGTTGTCCCATTTGCTTGGGTACGGTTATTAAGGGTAGTGTGGGGTTCATTAAAAAGGTAGTAGTTGAGATATTTTTAATTGATTAAATTAATTATAAAGGTGGTAGTTAGAGTATTGTAATTAGTAAAAGTTAGAGTATTTTGTCTTTACCTGTGTGAACATGGGGTATTTAGGTAAAAAAAGATTGACAAAAAAGAAAATGTAACAATTGATATGAATTTGCCAAATAAAAAAATGTAACAACTAAATTGGTTCCAAGGGAGTATAACTTTTGGTGCTGACTAATGCCAGGGAATTGGTCATTTCTATAGAAGTATACTCAACATGCATGCATGATACATGTTCCAAATTTTAATACTTTAGCTTTGTACTATACGTCAGCCAGCTTATTTAAAATAAAGAGTATGTACATACTATATGTACCATTCCAATTATTTCCACCAGCTAATGCAAGTCAATAACTTAGTTATATTGAGTTAATAAAACGATGTAAGATTCATGCTAACAAAAATAAAGGAAATTTGACAATGACAATAATCTCATCCGATTCAATGCGATATTCATGCTTTAACCAGTTCAAGACAACTCTGATAATTAATTAATTAAAATTGTAAACAAGCTTAATCAACGTCCATGAAATTTCACAATGACGCTAATTTGATTTGATTCAATGCGACATTCATGTTTCTAACCAGTGCAAGACAACTTTCATAATTAATTAATTAAAATTGTAAACAAGAAAATTTTTTTTTAATTAAAATTGTAAACAAGCTTAATCAACGTCCATGAAATTGACATTAAGTTTATTAGTGATGAACTTGTATTGCTTTAGAAAATACTAGTGTAGAAACTCAGTAATGCATCATTTTTTAACATCGACTATATATATATATATATATATATATATATATATATATATATATATATATATATATATATATATATATATATATATATATATATATATATATATATATATATATGATATTAAAAAATAAAGTCAGAGATATTGTGCAGTAAAAATATTCAATTTTGATAGTTATATGTATAAATTAACATGGTAATTTTAGAAATTGTCAACAATACATGATGTTATATTAATATTTTCTTATTTACTCAGTTTAACTATAAATAAATGTTAGTCAAAGAAAATTTAATGATAAAGATATTGGTCATTATCAAATTCAATGTCATTTTTCTTAAGCAAATAAATATGTTCCATTTGGTAAACTCTCTTTAGTTCTAATACTTGAAATTTTCCAAGTATTTTAGTACTCTTTCCTACTTTATGCATTAGTCCCATTTATTTTTTTATCACTAATCATTTTCACTCTTAATTTGTGTTTTATTCTCAATTTATAAGTTAAAACATAGTCATGTGGAACTATTTTGATTTGTATCAATACATGGAATATAAATATCAACTTTTTATAATTTTTGATTAAAAAAATTAGAGATATTAAGAGTTAAAATTTTATCTTGATAAATGCGAAAAATTAAATGAGATTAATGAGTTGAATAGGAGGTACTATAATGTATGATAGGCGTGGATTTATTTTAGTCTAATAAAATAAAATCAACTTTACCTTATTATTTACTTTGATAAATATAACAATTAATTAATATAATTATTCATTGTGGCAAATCATTAGAAGAATGTCACATGACATTTTCTAGTTTTTTAGTTGATAGTATGATCATTACTCATTTATCAAATTGAGTTTTAATTTGGTTATCAAGCGTTCTTAGTTCTTACGGCTTGATTTAATCTCCTTTACTATGCCGAAATTAAAGAAAACAAATTTAATGTTCTCTTTTGATAAAGGAGGATTAGGAAAATCCAATTGATCACCTCAAAATGAATGAAAGGGGTATGGTCATCTAATAGTTCTTCGTCTGTGAAGTTCCTTTCGAACCTAAACTTCTTATTGAGAGAAGGGATCTATGAATAACATCCTAGTAAAGTTTGGGTTAGATCGAATCAAAATCAGGCTAGATCAATATTAGGTCAAGTTAATACGGTCAGGCGGTATAAGTCGATTATAATTCAAATCAAATTAAATTCAAGTCAGGTCAAAATGTCAAATTAGATTTCAGTTGATTTTTGATCAAGTCAAGTTGAGTTCATACTAACTTAAAGTCTGGTCATATGAAATCTTAGGTTTGGTTAATTTTGGGTTTGGGTTGACTTTGTGTCAGGTTATGTTGGGTCTGAATTGAGTTCAAGTCGAGTCATATGAAGTGTGGATTAGTGGATTAGACTTGACTTGAGTCGAAAAATGTCAGATTTGAGTTGATTCATATTGATTTTAGATTGAATGGTGTTGCATTCACTACAAAAGGCTGGCCACCGACCCCGATCTAGCCGTTGATTAGTCGATACAGCCCTATGACAACCACTCTATGTGTCGAGAGAGTTGTGAACGCTAAATTGCTTTGGTTGCAAAATGGTCGCAATTTGCAACTATTTATAGATTGTCAATGAATTAGTCAGTATCCACTATCCACTACCAAGATCATGCTGGAAAGATGGTCAAAATTTGTGAGCGAACTACGACCAAAGCAATAATTATTGATCAGCGACCATCTATATATAGTCAGAAGGTGGTCGTTGGGTCCCATGTTGTTTAATGGGTCGGACCCGACTTTGAGCCCTTATCCCGTTATTCGGCCTGTTTTAAAGAGCTTTGTAACGGTCCGGCAGAAAATAAATTGGATTGAAAATGACTACTATTATTAAAATGAAATGGCCAATAAAGAGCACAATAATAGTTGAAAATGGACCTTTGTAAATAATGTAACTAATGGATAATTTTATTATTTTATATGACAATGTCAATGGAAATTAATAATATTTTTTTCAATTTAATTATTGTAAATGAAAACTGGTGATTTAAATATTTTTTAGTAATAGAAATTGGCCGGATTGGGCGGGACCGGTCTTTCAAAGCCTTACCCATTTAAATTCCATATTAAATTTAAATGTCCTTAGCTTATTCAATTCGGCCTATATTTACTTAAGTTCGGCCCGGCCCTTATCCGGCCCATTGAACATCACTAGTCCCATGCACGAAAAGCTGGTCGTAGAAATAATTTATATATTTATTCATAATGTTTAGTTTATTTTCAAAATATTACTCCCAAAAATAGATAATAATTTATGTATTATATACAAGAAATAGATAATAATTTATTATCAATGAATATTAAATTATAAAGTTAATAAAAAATTAAATTAAATATTTAAAAAAATAATTAAAAATTAATGTTTCATCCAACAAAATAAGCAAGGATAACTAAATCGTTGAACCTAAAAACTCAGGATCCCAAAAATCATTTCAAAACCCTGATCTACTAACCTGCAAACTAACCCACCAACCCATATCTTCTGCTTATCTACCCTTTAAACAAAATCATTCCAATTTTATCTTTGAATCCCAATTAATCCAAAAACCCAAATTCTAAATTGCTGACTCAAAACAAAAATTAAACCAACCCTACTTATTTTATAACATGACCTATTATCCAAACCAAAAAGATAAAAAAAAATAATACTTTTAAAAATTTAGCAAGACAAATCATCAGGCTTTTGTTCGTCGATTCAAAAGATCATTTAGTAGACTTTCTGTTAAACGCAATTTCAAAAGTGTTGAATATTTTGGCAAGTTTGGTCTCAGTGATCACAAGACTAAACTTGAGGGGAGTGTACAGGACAGTGGAATATTACATTTTTTATATTATATTATTGTGATTTAGTTTTCTTAAGTTTAATACTTCTATTTTTTAATATTTAGTTTACTTATTAGATAGTCAAATCATGTATAAATAGAGGTATATATTCCTCTCATTGATAAATTAGTAATACAAAAATCCAGTTTTCGCTAGGTTAAACCCTAACAAAATTACGCATTATGATTTTCTACAGTAATAATGTCATTTTTATTTATTGCGTAAATTGTATGTCCTACTTAGTGATTCATGTAAAGTCTTACATGAACCTACTTAGAGGTTGTTTGGCAAAATAGTTTAATGGACAACTTTAGCTTATTTTCATACAATTAAAGAGTTGAGTGATCAAACCAGCCAATATTAATGTTTGGTATATTAGCTGGTTGAAACAACATATTTGTTATGAATATGTTGTTTTTTGGACAAGCTTCTCATAGTAGGGGTTTAAAATCAGCTCGTCAAACCAATTAATAAAATCAGATCAATTCAGCAATTATAAGCAGCTATTAGTTACCAGCTATTAATCGTTTGTGACTTAATGATTCATGCTAATAATTATGAATGATATAATTAATCCTAGTGTTTAAAATGGTAAATCCAGTTAAATTAAATAATTGGGATAAAATAAGATACTTCCTCCTATTCATAGAGAATAAGACATTTATTTTTTCACACTATCCAATGCACTTATTCAATGTTTAACACTCCCTCCGTCCCTATGAATTTGCAGCATTTTCTATTTTCGTCCGTCCCACTTAAATTGCAGCATTTCTATTTTTGGACTATGGCCTACCACTTTCTTTTAATCTCATCCATACATTTTAACTCTCTTTTAATTTCATCCACACAATTCATTCTCCCTCTTCATTTATTACCACTTTCTTAATTCTCACCATTTTTCTCTTTGCTACAATCTCATAGGGACGGAGGGAGTATCTCTTATTATGCATAACGAAATATTATAAAAAGTGAATATTAATAATCTTTGCATTGAGACGAATCAAACAAGATCTCACTTGACTATGTTCTAATCTAATCTATAGATTAAGAATAAAATATAAATTAAAAGTAATAAGTGAATAATGTCAAAAAACAAATGTCTCATTTTCTATGAATAGGAGGTAGTATAACGTTAGAATACGAGCACCGCATGGTGGACAATGTATCTGGCAAGTGGCAACGTCTATTAAAATTATTGAAATGCATGAATATGTCATGGATTATGGATTTATGCTTCCAAGTTTGAGTCTATGTTGCTTCTGCTTTGTTTCTTGCCATATCCAACTCCTACATATCAGGATGAATAAACGGAAGCATCAAATTGCTTCGGGAATTGATGTGCATTTATTTGTTGTTTTGTAATCTGTACATATAGTCTATAGAGTGGAGTAAATTCGAAGAATAAAAACTGACCGATAATTTAATATTACTTTCGTTCAAAATACATGTAATATTTGCCCTTTTTATGCAATCAAATTCACTAAATCAATCCTTAATATCTAGGATAAATGGACATTAATAATCCAAACTTTGCGTGATCCGCCCAAAACAATCCCAACTTTCGTATATTTTCTAATAATCCTAACTTTGCTTCTTTGTTGCTGGGGACATACCCTTTTAAATGTTAACCGGTTATAACCGGTAGTATTAGAGCGGTTGCACCACTTTTCCTTTTTATCTTTTTTTTCCCCTTTAAATTCACTTCATCTTCATCCTTATCAACCACCATAGCTGCTCTTCATCATTATCAACCACCATAATATACGAAAGGGGAAATTATTAACACTCTTTAAATCTTTAAATTTCTTGAAGATGAAGAGCAGCTATGGTGGTTGATAAGGATTAAGATGAAGTGAATTTAAAGGGGAAAAAAAGATAAAAAGGAAAAGTGGTGCAACGGCTCTAATACTACCGGTTCTAACCGTTAACATTTAAAAGGGTATGCTCCCAGCAACAAAGAAACAAAGTTAGGATTATTAGAAAATATACGAAAGTTGGGATTGTTTTGGGCAGATCACGCAAAGTTTGGATTATTAATGTCCATTTATCCTAATATCTATAATCATGTATGATATAAAATTATAAAAATTTGATATTAATAATCTTTACGTCGACGAATCAAAAAGATATCACTTGACTATGTTTTAACTTATAGATTACTTTTTAATCACAAATTAAGGATGATAAGTGAATATTGCTTATTTTGTATGTTGCGTATATTAGTTGTAGTCAGAACTCTTAAGAGTATGTTTCGATAATGCTTTGAAAAGGAAGATACATTTAAAAATATATATGGAAGATCCGGTGGAAATTGTATAAATCATTAATCATTAGAGTGGAAATTGTATTAATCATTAATCACAGTATTCACCAATTTAATTGTTTTTTAAGTGATTATATATCTCTATACTTATACATATATAATTCAAATTAAACATTGAACTTTGTTTATTTCTTAAAAATTTCAACCATATATAACTTTGAACAAGTCATGTAAAATTAGTATACAATATAACTTCTTTTTAGTTGGATATATTTATTGACATTTAATTTAAATATTACTATTTTAAATTTCTAATGGTATAAATAGAGGATTAAGAAACATTTATTAGACGCATAGTAGCATAGTAACAATTACATGTGTCTTATTAAATGCCAAATATAGTGTCACCAAATCACTTTATAGTAAAACCTAAAATAAAAACCAATAATTATCATACTAAAAATATAAATAAGTGACATTTTTATGTCAATAAATCTAATATCGTGAAAAGTTAATTTTATTGTTGCCTGAAACTAGGGATGGGCACGGGTCTTGGACTCTAAGGGTCTAGACCCGACCCGACCCTAATTTTAAGGGTCTAGGTTCACCTTTTTTTGGACCCTATGAATCTGGGTCGAATTTGGGTCCATGACCTTAGGGTCCGAGTCCGGGTCTTCACATCTGAGACCCAGATTCGACTCAGATCCGACCCATGGACCCATTTACATCTTTTTATAAAAAAATTATATCCGGTATTATGTGTATTTAATTGCTTGATTTGAAATTTTATTAAATTTTTTTAACATTGCGTTATTTTGAACTTTATCGGTTCATGTAATTTAAAATTTGGTCATTGTATCAATACTTTAAAAATTACAGACGTCATAAATATTTCGTTATAAGAACTTGAATGTTGAAAAACTTCATATGTTTCGCTCAAATAGTATAAAGTATTAGAAGATCCTCGTTAGTTGAAAATTTTTAAATAATTTTATGCAAATGGTCAAAAATTGCACTTTATAATATACTTTTTTAAAAAAATTTGAAAAAAAAAAATTTGTGCTGGATCTAGATCCAGATTCAGACCCTAGACCCACCAGATCCTAAGAATCTAGGTCCGGGTCCAAAATTTTCAGATCCTACAAATCTGGATCCGGGTTTAGATCCAATAAAAAAATAGGATCTGAATCTGAATCTTACTAGACCAGACTCAGATGCCACCCATGCACATCCCTACCTGAAAGGTTAGTTGAATTTAATACTAAAAATAAATAGATATACTCTTATTGCAATTCTAGCTACTAACTTTTTGGAGCTAATGAAATTCTTCATCCTCCCACATAACATTGTATTCCTTTTCTTCGTAAAGATGTTTACTTATTACTTGCTTGGTTAATACAAAGGGACAAGTCTTGGCCATTTGTCAACCGACCCAAATCCGAGAAAAGGCAACATTTATTATATAATGATTTAACCCTCCCCACATCACAACTACTCTCAATCCAAAAGGGAAATGGTACTCATTTGGTGAAGGTTTCACCTCTTCCCCAACAAACCCTAGCACATTTGTCTCTTTTTTTCCAACTTTTGCTATATTTTTCTTTGCTTTCCTCATGAAGAAGTGTGTAACACATGATTACATGAAGTTATGACCTGAAAATTGCAACATTTGAAATATTGACATGCAAATGTATTGTTTGATCCACACAAAAATTGATATTCATTATGTTTTTTTTGAAACTTATGAGTTTAAATTGAATTTTTTTAATTCGAATGTTTGAATAGGATTCAAAAATTTCACGTACTTTTTTTTTGTTTTACTTTAATCTTTTCGTGTAATATAATAGGTAGTTGTAAATATTTTTCTTCTATAAAACTTTTATTGTTTAAGTCATATATTTGACAAAGTTAACATTGATTATCTTAATTATAACATTTTCTATAAGTCTTGTAAGAAATCATCTCACCGTGAGACATGCCCATACAAGCAGTCCATTAATAAAAACACAATAGGAAAAAACAATGAAATGTAAATTCACATTTATACAAGAAGCATTTTTTAAATATTTTTGTCTGAACCAATTAAAGCCATCTCACGATGAGACAACCTCAATAAAGAATTAGTTTACCATTTTTATCATTTATTGTCTGTAGATACTTTATACGGAATTTATTATAATATTTTTTTAATGCTTATGATTTTCACGTGTTTCCTACTAACTTCAAAATTATGCTTTTAATAACTCAATTAGATGTTTTTATTCAAAATAAATTATATTTGATTTTATAAAATGACACAAAAATTTTCAAAAACCAGGCCGCCTTGGAAAAATTAAAATGATCGAATAAGCAAAAAATATAAAAATTTAAAAAATAGAAACTTTTTGAAACTTTTTCCCAACTAAGCAGTTTTGCTCCTGACCTTAGGTTTGGTACATGTTCGCTGTTAATAACAGCGAACAAAGGCAAATGGTTCAAAAAAGACAAAGGGATGTTCGCTGTTACTAATAGCGAACAACCACTTGAGTCAAATAATAGTGTTGATGTTTGTTCGCTGTTAATAACAGCGAACTGACTCTTTGACTATTTTTGACTTTAAGTCCTTATTCCCGTTTAGTAACAGCGAACATATCCAAACCTAAAATCAGGAGCAAACCTGCTAATCTTGGGAAAATGTTCCAAAAAGTTTCTATTTTTTGAATTTTTTATTTTTTTTGCTTATTGATTTCAATTTTTCGGCTCCTTGGGCCATACTAAAGATCCACCATTGACCCCCCAATGACTCAAAAATATGATAGTACAAATCCAAAACTAAGGAGTAAGTACTTGGTGAAGGTGTCTACTCTCTTTAAACAATGCACCTTTCTTCTTTGCTTAGGTTTACCAAGAAAAATGTTTAACACATGAAATTAAATAATACTTCTACTATACGAAAACATCATGTAGAAATACTAATTTAATGTGTGAAACTGATTAATTATTAATATTTAAGGCGTTTGTTAGTTTACTTGACATTGCTACCTAGTTGACGTTATGCGGCGACAAGCTTGGGTAAAAACATCAAGTAAAAGTAACTCTTTAATTAATGACAAATGTTCACATTATTTTTCTCATTGAATATAGTTAATCAAATTAAAATTGTGTTTTTGAAGATACAGATTAATATGTGGCGACACGTTAGCTTGAACATCATTGGAAATTTTGGATTTTTGGAATTGAAGTAATTTATATTATCTTCCCAAAATAATTACGCAAAGTCTAATATAGAAAATATTAAATATTTGTGGTCAACCATACCTTTATTTTTTTCTTTATTTACTTATATTGTCATAATTTTCATATTATTACACTTAATTATCATATAACAATAATAATAATAATAATAATAATAATTAATAATAATAATAATAAAACAAACGAGAAAAAGGCAGAGAAAAAGAACACCAACAGGCAAGTGCAAGGGAATTAGTTGACACGAATGAGGCACCTTCAACTATTCTTATCTCAGGTCAGGTCCTTTGAGAGGTGTATCTCATACAAATCTACTTGTTCTTATCATGTTCTCTTAGGTCTAGCTCCCTCTGCTTCTCTTACCCTCTACTACGATGCTTTCTATCCTCCTCATAGGGGCGTCAAAAGCCTATCTACGCATATTTCTAAACCATCTCAATATATTTTGGCGCAACTTTGCCGAAATAGGGGCAACCCTCTTGCCTCTCTCTAAACTCATGGTTCTTAATTCGATCCATCAATGTGTGACCGCACATCCACCTCACCATACGTATTTCTGTAACTTTCATCCTATGTTCGAAAGTCTTCTTTACAGGCCAATCTTCTTTGTACAAGAAAGCCAGCCTGATGGCCAATCGATAAAGTTTACCTTTTGATCTACTTGAACACTTCCAATCGTATTGGTAGTAATCTTATCTTTGGTGTTAAGCGTTTATATATATATATATTCGAAAGCCTCAAAAGAATAGTTTGAATAGCTTATGTGATGAAGTCTTTATTTTGATTTCCATAATACAAAATAAAATTATTTTAATTCCGAAAATATATGTTTGGTTAAGTGAAGAAAGATACATTTTGGTGTAATGAGTAACTACAAATATTTATAAGAAATTAGTGAAAGTAAGTTTAATTGATGAAATTAAGTATAATTCATTAATTAATCGTGTTTTGTTCGAGTTGGAGCACGTATTATTTTTTATGTGCTACCTAAGTTCGATTTTCGTATTGCCTTCTCCTTTCACCAGCTTATCATGTATAAAAAAAGTTGGTTTAGTGCATGTATCATTTATTAAAAATTATTTTTTAGAGTTGTCATATATTAAAGCTTGGATTTGAATTTGAAATAGTCATTTTTAGTTTTGGAGTTGAACACTTGGTGAAGAAATTTAAAGCTTTAGTACGGACTTTAATTCTTGGAATAGAGATTTTAAGCCTTGAAATAAACATTTTAACGATTGGAATAGTTGATTAAAAAAATGTAACTCTTGGAAGAGAAATGTTAAGATTTGAAGTAGGGGTTTAAGCCTTAAAATGAGAGTGTCAAAAATCAAATAAAACACTAATTATATTAAATAGAAGGTAGTATAATTTATTTGGGTCAACTAATTCAAAATTGGATGATAGGTTTAGATAAGCTCATATGTTTAGATAGGTGATAGACTATCTTCAATAGTTCAATGTATGTACATTTATAACTATAAAGGTTATATTCATACATTGATACATGGCATTAATATTAAATAAGACATTAACAATATGTCAAATGATATTTTACCCACTTATAATAATTATTCAACAAATAAATACTCAACAAATATTCAAGTAATATTTTGACAAACAACCAAATTAATTTATAGCAAATATGGTAATAATCAAATAACTAAACTCAATATATAGAACATCGAAATGTATAGTAGAAGGTTTTGGATTCGACCCCTACTAGGCGCAGGTATCATATGGTGAGTTTCTCTGCGTGCATCACTCTTTACTCGCTCTTTGAAGGTACCGAGTATGGTTTGTTCGCATCTTTTAATTAGAAAAAAAGAACCCCCACCCAAACTAATCAGCTAATCTCTTGAGACTTGAGAGACATATCTCAAGTCCAGCCCACTAAAGATTAATACCGACTTATCATATTCTTAATGCTTACTTATATTATTCGTAATTCTTACGTACCGTATCCTTAATACCTATTTTCAATATTTTAAATGTCTACTTACATCATTGTTAATGCCAACTTACAATATTTTAAAAAATATATAATTCACCGGCCCAATTAGAGATGATCTCCCAAAAAGACTGTCTCTCAAAAGAATTTGTGTAATTTACTTTAAATAGAGGGATTAATTAATTTACGTCAAAACAACGCACAACTCCCATACCAAAGAGTAGGTTATACTAATTGATGAACGTTTCTTTTCCTTCTAACGATCCCCAATTTTTCCATTGCGAATTACCTTCTCAATTGCTTTGCTATGCAAAAACACATGCAAATACGACTAAAATTAAAAACGTAAGTCTTATATTTATTAAAGCTTAAAATTAGTAGTAAAGTATATCTTGGAAGCGTTATGCGGTAACTTGTTTTGGTTAAAACATAGAATCAAACAAACATAGAAATAAATCAAAATAATTTTAAGCATATTTTTTTAAATGATTTTTAAGTATATCTTAATATTAATTACACATACATTTATGGTAGGAAAATCAAAATTAATCTTCAAGATAAATGAAAATATGTGGCAACACGTTTGTGTTTAGTGCATTGAATATGTTTGAATAAAATATTTTACCTACAAACATAAACCACTTTATTGCTTCTAGAAAACTAAACACCAAAAATTATAAATGACACTAATATTGCTTTAATTACAAAAACGAGGATTTAACGGTCAAATTTTGTGATTTTAAAATCTGATCGTTTACGACATAAAATGACTAATTTAACTACAAAGTGAGAATTTAAACATTAAAATGTGAAGGTTATAACAACCAAAGTTGAGATAATTTTTTCTTAAAATACATATTTTTTATATTTAAAATTTTTAATAACTTGATCTCACTGTGGTACTGTATAATGTAAAAATTGCTTTGAACAATATGATGTTGAAGGCGTTATGCGGCAACATATTTTGGTTGAAAAACTATCCTAATAAAGTAATAATCGGAAAGTAATTATTTTGAATTTTTTATTTAGAATTTAAAATATATATACTCTATCAAAATATTAAGATATGCTTAAAATTATTTTGATATATTTTTTTTCCATCAAAAATATATCCAAATAATTTTAAGCATACATCTTAATGAGTACTAATTACACATAACTATTTAATGGTAGGAAAATCAAAATTAGTGTAAAGATATATGAAATATGTGGCGACACGTTTGCGTAAAACTGCATTGAAAATTTCAGAATAAAAGCAAGACTCTAAATATTAATCTTACCAAAAAATCAGCAAAAATTAAATATTGAAATGTTAGCTGCCAACCATATATTTTCTCTGTCCTTGTCAGCATCTCCGCATTACACATCATTAACATTATTTTGTATGATTAAAATAAACTCACTTAATATATTTAATTATTTTGCAATTTCGTATGTTATTTTAAATATATGTTTAATTAATAAAAGTATATGATCAAACGGTTTTAAACAAGATTTAGCTTGTTATATTATTTCTTACACAATAACCTAAACATATAAAATAAATAATTAATAATGACTTTTTAATATAACAAGTATTGAATTGTTTCGTACTCGTATACCTTTCCAATATTCATCTCCATTTGACCAAACTTTTCACCTTCACACGTGTTTGGCATGAGCAATCCTTCAAATCACACGCAATCATACGGCTGAGAGTCAACATCAAGCCTCAAGGTAGAACAGTTTTAATCGGACGGTGAAGGGTAGGCTAAATCTTAGCCTAACACGTGGAATATGATTAATCATGATTTATTAATTCATTTTCTTTATTTTCATTTCGTGAATCCTCTAGAAAAATAATAAAAATTAGTCATTAGAAAAGGTAAAATATATATTATTAACACCCTATATAAGTTTTATATTTATAAAACAATTGTCATTGTATTTATTTACAAAAACTCAACTTTACTCCTAAATACTTTTTCGAATTTACATTATTTAAAATAAAAGAGCACTAGTATTGAAATTCACATATTTTTATTTTTATTGTAACATTTTGACTTCAACCCTTCCCCACAAGTTTACATTATTTAGGGTTATTAGTTGATCATATAGTAAAGGGGAGATTCTAAGCATGTGTAAGGTGTTCGACAATACAATGTCTTCAAAATTTGAACATTAGATATAAATTTACATTGATCTTGATTTTGCTTTAGTTTAATTTTATAAGTTCTTAGGCCTCAAAACTAAGAAAAATGTAAAATAAATAGAGCTTTAATTTTATATTGTTTGCACCATCCTTGATCTAGTGACTAGTGGAACAAATGATTCATAAATAAGAAAAAATAAATCTTTGTTCGTTGTAGTATGCTCTATCTCCTAGTGATTATAGACCTATATCCTATATCATGTGTGTTCTAAATTTTCTTTGGTTTTGTACGAACTAGCTTGTTGATCACTTACAAGGTGCATTTGTTAAGGGAAGAAGTATTTTGCACAATATTCTTCTTTGCCACAACTTAGTCAAAGCCTATGGGAGGAAAAAATTCCCTCCTTCTTACCTTTAGTGAGCTGGGTTGATATATGTAAGGACTATGATTAAGTGGATTAATACGCTTTTGAAAAGTTATTGTATCTTCCCTGTTTAATTTCCTAAGAACATTATTTCAGTTTTGTTTGAGTCAGTGTGATGTAAGTGCACCATTAAGTCATGCATTAAGATGTGCATTGAGTGTATACATTAAGATGTGAATTAAGATGGGTGTTAAAGTGTGTGTATTAATGCACGAAGTTATAAGTGTATTGATGGAGTAACTTATTATACATGGGTGTAATGATGTGAATTATGAGGCATGATGAATAGTGCAAAAGCCATGAGAGTAACTTATAGAAGGCATCAATAGAAGGTATCTTGACTTGAAGGAGGCAGCTGATCAGAAGCAAACAATAGAATGCTCGAACAAGCACCACACTTGCTCAAATGAGCACCTAGGCAAAAGCAGTGAGAAGGTGATGGAATTTAGAAAATGGGCCTGGGCAACCCAAACAAGGAGGAGAAGAAGTAGTCCACTCATAAACCCAAAGAAGGTTCACTACTAAAACCAATTGGTAATAGTAAGAGTTACTCCTTGAGTTTATAAAGTGATGCATATTCTTCTGTTTCTTCGATGTGGAACAACTCACATGTGGGTAACACATGGGCACTTTAACAAAAGGTTACTGGACACACTAGCATTACTTTGGCTTGAACGAACGGTGAGTTGTAGAAGGGTCTGTCAGTGCATCGGATTCATGTCTTGGGACTTTTGGTATTCTAAAGCTGGTTAATGTTCCTTTAGTCATGGCTCTTGATACTTTAACTCATTAATGCAATTTCATGGAGATATTACTTTATTGAATAATAAATTTGATTTAAAAAAGTGGGGACCTCAAATATTAAAAAAATATTAAAAAAAATTTAGTGGAAAATATATTGGTACCACAATTAATTAAAAAATATTTTTATGAAGTTAGTGGAAAACATGTAAGGATCATAAGGAATATAAAAATATTAAAATGGAGCTAGTGGAAGATTCGTAGAGACCATAATCATTATTAAAATATTAAAATGAGGATGAGTAAGTTTATTTTTGTTCAAAATTTGTGATATAAATGGAAAATTTTCTTATGTGAACACATTTGAAACACCCAAAATGAAAAGTGGGAACTCCTTTAAGGAACGCAGGGAGCACTTTTTTATTCTTACGTAGAAGAAAAACATAGTCAAATAATATTTTTTAATTCGCCTCAATACATATTTTCATAATATTACCTTTTGATATAAAAAGAAAAAGAGTAAAAGAAAAATTATGTTGAATGATTCAACTTTTTAAAAATTTTCCAGTTTTTCCTATACATAATAATCCTACCTATTAATTTTTTTTTTTTTTGGTAAATCAGGTTTTATTACCAAAAAGGAGAGGGAAACAGCTCTCAAAAAGCAGAGCAGAACCCATTACAAAACAGCACCCTGGACCAAGATCTAATCAACCTTGCCACCTTCTAGGAAGGGTTCAAGAAGAAACAGACCAAATCAGCCCAAGATACAAGAACACCTATACATATAACAGATATTCGCTATACTCACTAGGACATCTACAAGCTATGTTGAATATAATATCTTTAATCACAGTTTTTGTATCTTTACACTGATTCTTGAAAATTGTAGAGTTTCTTTGTATCCATATGTTGTACACAGTTTCAGAAAGCGCCATCAACAGCAGCCTGTGCTCCCTTTTTTTCCCTCTGCTTCGCATTTTCAACCACTCGATTTCGGAATTAAAATTCAAAGGCCTCCTGTTTTGATTCAGAATGTGCAACATCTTGCCCCAAACTTGTCTAGAATACTCGCATTCAAAGAACAGGTGGTTAATAGATTCATTTGCTTTGTTACACAGAGGGCAGTCACTTTCTTTAGTAATGTTCCATTTGGCCAACCTATCCCTGGTCCATAGTTTATTCCATAGGGCAAGCCATAGGATGAAGATGCTCTTTGGAGAAGCTCTATTGTTGCGAATTATTCTCCACCAGTCTTTCTTCTCTACAGTTGGCTTTGAGAGAGCATAAAGCTTACTAATTTTGATTTTATCCCCATGTTTAACTCTCTCCCATCCCCCTATATGAACCACAAAATCTCTGCTTTTTAGGATCCTCTTGAGAACCCAGGAACATTGCTTAGGAATAGGACAGGTCCAGTAATTTTCCTTCTTAAAGTAATAAGTATGCACCCACTTTACCCATAGGTTATCTGCTTTTCTTGTAATATCCCATAAAAGCTTAGTAATAGCTGCCTTATTCCAATCAACAAGGGAAATCAGGTTCCAACCCCCACTAACTTTGTCGAGGCAAATAGTATCCCAGGCTACTAAGGCTTTATTGGAGATATTAGCACTGCCAGTCCACAGGAAAGTTCTAAATTTGGCTTCTATTTCTTTTAACACCTTCTTAGGCAACAAGAAGATCTGTGCCCAGTAAGTTTGAATACCAAAAAGGACCCCTTTGATCAATTGAAGCCTTCCAGCATAAGATAAATGTCTAGCAGTCCAACTGTTAATCTTGCAAGTGACCTTTTCAATCAGAGGCTTGCACTGATGGACAGTAAGTTTCTTAGAGGAAAGGGGAACACCTAGATATTTAAAAGGTAGCTCCCCGCTAGCAACTCCAAGAACCTTCCTCATATCAGCTTGAGCAACATCAGAAACCCCACCAAAATAAGCTGCAGATTTCTCCAAGTTAGCAGACATACCTGAGGCTTGAGAGAACTTGTTAAAAGCTTGAAACAAAAGCTTAATAGAGGTCTTATCAGCTCTTGCAAACATAAGTAAATCATCTGCAAACATTAGATGAGTAAGATTAATCCGCTCACATTTAGGATGATGGTTAAAGTCTGGATTAAGGACAAGCTCATTTAGGCATCTGGTTAGGTACTCCATACCAATAGCAAACAAAAAAGGAGAGATGGGGTCTCCTTGTCTAAGCCCTTTTTTTGCCTTGAAAGGGGGGGTGGGATTCCCATTAACTAGTATAGAAAAGGAGACTGAGGAGATACAACTTGTAATCCATCCTATGAATTTACCAGGAAAACCCATCTCCTTCATAACAGTAACAAGAAAACTCCATTCAATAGAATCATAAGCCTTCTTAAGATCAACTTTAAGCATACACCTAGGGGAAACGAATTTCCTGGAATAACCTTTGATGAGTTCAGTTGCAAGCAAGATATTGTCCCCAATGTGTTTCCTAGGAATAAAGCCTGATTGAGCATTATCAACCACTTCACTAACAACTAAGGCAAGCCTAGCAGTCAAAATTTTAGACACAATCTTATATAGCACAGTACAACAAGCAATTGGTCTAAAATCCTTAACATATGAGGGATTAGGCACTTTAGGGATAAGAGTTATGGAAGTACAATTCCATTGATAATGCATCTTACCAGTGTTAAAGAACTCCTTTACTGCTGAGTACACATCTTCTTTGATATGCTTCCAAACATCCTTGAAAAAGAAGGCATTAAACCCATCTAACCCAGGGGCTTTGTTACCCCCTATACCATCCAATGCTTTATCAATCTTTGTGTTAGTAACAGGTGCAATAAGGGCTTGTTGAGCTCTCACACTTAATTGTCTCCCCCTTCTCATAGTTGTAAGATCCACAGCTGGTAGCCAATTGGCCTTAGAACCAAGAAGAAGCTTATAAAATTTGTTAATCTCATTACTGATCTGAGCAGGCTCTGTCAGGGTAACACCATTCTCATCTATAATTGAGTCAATTCTATTCCTGGATTGCCTACTTTTCATTGCAGAGAAGAAGAACTTATTGTTTCCATCGCCAAGCTTAAGCCAATCCACCCTAGCTTTCTGTCTCAGAATTTGCTCTTGAATCCCACTCCAGTGATATATTGAACGGATTGCATCAGCTTCCTGATTTTTCAGTTCAGGATCATTAAACTTATCAATTAAGCGCAACTGAATCATTTCAAGCTTTTGCTTCTCTGCCTCAATTTTCTCAGGAATCATATTGAAATCTGTGATAAACAGGCCTTTGACATTCTTCTTAACCCTTTTCAGTTTCTCCCAAATGTTCCCTTCCCCTATCTAAGCCATCTGCACAACCTCTTGGAATCTAGGGTGCTGAGAAATGCAATTCATGAATTTGAAGGGTTTGCCCTTTCCTTTATGAGCCGTAAAAATGTTCACTATCATTGGGTTATGATCAGAGAGACCAGGAGTGATGAAAGAGCTTCAACATGACCCAACTCTTCAATCCAAGCATTATTCACTAAGCCCCTATCAAGCTTAGAGAAAGTTCTTCGGCCAATTCTAGCTTTATTAGACCAAGTATAGTAACTACCTTTACTCTTAATTTCGAGGAATTCCAAATCATCAATGAAGTCATGGAAATCCTTAGTTTCACATTCCCTAACAGGATTACCTTGAAGTCTATCATAAGTGTGCAAAATTGTGTTGAAGTCGCCAGCACATAACCAAGGCAGATTACTATGCCCAAGCCTCTTTACTGTTTCCCAGAGACTTTTCCTATCAGCAATAGAGTGTAAGCCATATACAAAGGAACACAGAATCTGAGAAGTGGAATCCTTATGACTGATAGAACAATGAATAACCTGTTCATGAGTGAGCAAGACTTTCATCAAAATACAATCAACTTTCCATCCCACCCAGATTCTCCCTTTATGGGAGCAGTTATAGTTGCAGGTCCAGTTTTTAATTTTTACCCTTGTCTCATATAAACCAACTACATCAATTGAATGAATTTTAAGTAGCCTTTTGACATCAGCTACCCTGCCAGGGGCATTCAGACCCCTGACATTCCACATTAGTAGAATTATGGGACCAGAGGGGGATTCCCATCACCCCCATTAGGAACCTTGCTACCCTCATCTGCATCAAAAGCTACTAAGGCTGTGAATCTGTTGTGCTCTACATGGTCCGTAGCACCTGCAAAACTCTCTTTGTTAGGAGTCTTAGCTCCCCTTCTTATAACTCTCCAATCAGTTTCTTTCTCAATGCGTGGCTGAACAACAACCGAGGCAGTAGAGGCTGGTCTAGCTGCAGTCCTTCCTGATTTCTCTAAGTCTTCTGGGGTTATGAGCCTTTTCTTGCCTTGAACTGGATTATCATGCTTCACAGGCTTAGAACAATCATGGCCAACCTTATTACAGGAAGAGCAGAAAGGTGGAGCCCATTCAAAAACAACATTCTGAACCATAACCTTCCCTTCTGGGTCCGCCACATGAATTTCCTTTGGAAGAGCCTTAGTAACATCCACTTCCACTAAAATCCTGGCATATGATATCCTGAGTTGCTTAGAGGTGCACTCATCAGCACAAAGAGGCACTCCAAGCAAGCTACCAATTCTACTCAAGGTTTCCGACCCCCAACAATTTAGAGCCAAATTAGGGAATTTGACCCATAATGGTACAGTTCTAAGAATTTCTGCTTGAAAATCAAACTTAGGAGCCCACGGCTTAATTATTGTGGGTTTACCAAAGAACATATGAGGACCAGACATTAAAATTTCATTCATATCAACCTCAGACTTAAATTTCAGAACAAAATACCCCTCATCATGCAAGAAAATCTCAGGTTTAGTAATATGGGTCCAAGATTTATCAATGAATCTATTAACAGCTGTTAACGTTGTTTCAAATCCAACTACATAGAAGATTACAGAATTAAGCCAAGATTCATTACCTCTTTTTAATTCTTCCTCTTGCAATTGAGCTATCAACTTCCCATTTTGGACTTTCGGGGGAACAAAATTGAGAGTAGATCCTCTGCCATACATCTGCCCTTTAACCTTCGCAGCCCAACTTTCTTGAATTGGATGCACAGAATGCTTACCCTCTTTCAGGATGCCTTCGTCCTCCATAACTGGGTTATCAAAAACAGGGAGAATTAAAGTAGGAGCGACTGACCTTTTATACTTTCCAGCTTCTTCAAATCACTTATGGAAATCTTCCCGGCACTAGGATGGACCAAGTGAGGGGGGGAGTCACCAATTCATCATCTTCTACGATTGAGGGAACTTCCATGCACGACCCAGGTGTTCTTGAAATACCCACTTGATCAATTTCATTAACATCAACAATTCCACCAGATAATTGCGGTTTAGGCGTAGCAACCTTCTTCCTTCGCCCCATTGATGATCAAGATTCAACCGAAGTCGAGTTGGAATCCAGAATCACCAAGAGAAATTTCTAGAGAGAGAAATCTTTAGAGAGAGGAAGTCTCGTCTTTCGAGAAATCCTACCTATTAATTAACCATGAATAATCCCAACTTTAAGTTATATTTTCCTAGAGTAAAACGGGATAACTTGCAATAACTTAAAATAAAATATCGGAAAACAATGTTTAAAATATGTTAAAAAAATTTATGATTTTTTTATTATTTAAAAATTTTTATGTAAACTTTCAAAATTTTTTCTCAAATTTTAAATTAGTTTTCAGTTTACGTTTTTAGTGAATTAACTACTATAATAGGTGATCGGGTTACACAACTTTACTCTAGGCAAATATGTTTTAAACTTGAGATTATTCATGATTAATCAATAGATAATCAAAAAAATTAGTTTAGATAAATTTTTATAAAAGTAAATTAACCAAGTAAATACTCTAATGAGGAAGGATGAACTCATAATTATCCCAACATAACAGCCATATACATTATGGAATATTCGTATAATATTACATTAAGACAAAAATCTTTTTTAATCTTTTGCTGCGTCATAAATTCACTTTTTGTTTATTTTTATTTTTTTTTATTGTCATAACACCTAATTTGCCTCACTTATCTTCCAAAATCCTAATCCATGGGACCTATATAAAGCCTTGGCAGCCTACCCTATTTTTGCATTCAAACTTTCCGTTCTCATTATTCTTTCATACCTCCATTAAAATAGCATAAATAACTCCATTATCGTCATTTCTATCCTTAATAAAAAATATAATGGCGTTCAAAAAAACGTTAGTACAGAGATTGATCAATCTCTCTAGATTCTCAACACCCACAGTCTCAAGAAATACCGGAGTCGGAAAACCACCTTCTGAACCCCCGGAAACCTCTAGAATAACGAAAAGAAATACTCAACGTCGGCCTTTGTACCAATCGGCGACGTCGTCATCGGCGTCGAGTTTCCGGTTGTTTCCGCCGGAAAACGTGGCAGAAAAGCTGAAAGAGATTAACATTCGTAAAGATCGCATTAATCTAGGAGGTTTATTGGCGCTTCCTCATTTAGCACATGAAGAAAAAGCGCCGGAGGTGGGATTATCGGTGAAAGAGGTTAGAAAGTTGTTAAGAGCGTCGCAAATGGAAATGATAAAGGAGAAGTTGAGGGATATAGGGAGAGATTGGGTCACGTATAAGGAATATGTTGAGATTATTGAGAAAAGTTGTGGAGGAAATAAAGAAGATGCGTTAATGTTTGCTAAAAATTTAGATGATTCTGGAAATGTAATTGTTCTTGGAAACGCTGTTTGTCTTCGTCCTCATCAGGTTGGTTAATCTTCGTAACTTTTATTCATGTTATTAATTTAAACATTATGCTATGATTATTTGATTTGTTAAATTTAGATCTGCATTCTCAGTGTTTTTAGATTTCAGATTTGTTTTTGATGAGATGGGACGGAAACTGATGAGATTTATTATGTGTTGATTGTGATTTTGTTTATGGACAGGAAATTATAACATTGGTACGCCAGATCTTAAAGGGCTCCACTTTTGACATCTATTTTATCGTTTCTTTACCTTTCTGGAATTATTTTCCGGAAGGTGAACAGAAATATGAGGGTGGAAAAGAAAACTTAAAAAAAAAAAAAGAAAAAAAAAGGAAGGAGAACGAGTTTCTGGGAAGAAGAGAAAAAATGAGAGAGAGAGAGAAAGAGAACGACATTTTTTTTTGGAAAGATTTAATTTTAATTTGATTCCAATCCCTTCGTTTTCTGCACCGTCCAAGATCAATGGACAGATTCAAAGTTCAAACATGCCCCCCCCCCCCCCCCCCCCCGCCGGAAAAAAGAATTTGTTATTTTCAAAAAGTTAATTAGAAAACGATAAGTGAGAAATGATTTAGTTTTCTCACAAATCATTTTTAATTTTAATCTTGATTTGTAACAAAAAAAACTTACCACTGTTGAAGATTTTCTAAACAAATCTGTTTTTCCTTCAAAAAAAATTTTTGGATTTTTTTCTTTTTTATAAATTATTTTTATCTGCAGTTTTATTTTTTTAATGTCTAATAGTTGAATTCTCACAATGAGCATCAATTAACTCTCCCCTTCCCTTCTTTTTTGGGTGTGGAAATTCTTTAGTACAACCCAAATTAAAAAAAAACCGTCTTCCTTACCTGTAGAGATTCTCTACTTTATAGTAAATCATAAAAATACTATTAGCTTGAAGGATGAAGATGATCCTAGCAAGTTCAATCTTCTTTGGTTTGTTGATTAAATTAATTGTTGAGGAAAAATATTAATAGAGTCCTTTGTATGCTTGAATAGTAAACTTACATATTTTGATGTCATATGAAAAAGGTCACATAGCACTAATTTGATTGCTTTCATCAGCCAAATTCAAGCATGGTAAAACTAATGGCCCATATCATTTTGCAGAATGTTCCATTTAAACTATCACCCTCGCTTTTGAACATTATAGAAGTATTATACTTGTACTCCATTTGGGTCTATTTCACCATCCTTTTTAATGGTCCAATTGAGTCTTATTTGATGCTTTGTTTTTGTCCTTTTCTTTCTTTTCCAACCCATGAACATGCATTCTTATATGTAACTATCAGCATAATTTATGCTCAAATTAAGGGCTTTTACTTGACATCTTATCTCATCAATGAAATCGTTATCGTATTGGCTATGTTTTTGTTGAGTGTCTTATGATATTAACCATCCTTAAAAAGTCAAAATATTAATAATATTGGCCAATATAGATGGAGCCAAGTTTTACCCAAATATTGTTTCCGATTTCTTTGGTTACAGGTAGCTAAGGCCATTCAGAGTCTAGTAACACCTCCTGTTACTGACCCAAACGATCCGCGGAGACAAGAACTGGAACTGTTGGAGGAGCAAAAGGCGGAGATTGACCAAAAGGCGGAGGCACTAGTTAGAAGGGAGTTATGGGCCGGGTTGGGATACATGGTGGTCCAAACAGCAGCTTTTATGAGGCTCACATTCTGGGAACTCTCCTGGGATGTGATGGAACCCATTTGTTTTTATGTTACTTCGGCCTACTTTATGCTTGGTTATGCTTTCTTCCTAAGGACATCCAAAGAACCTTCCTTTGAAGGATTCTTTCAAAGCCGCTTTAATGCTAAGCAAAGAAAGCTTATGGAGAGCCATAATTTCGATATCGAAAGGTATAATGAACTCAGGAAAGCTTTTCACCCACAAAAATTACCATCCTCTTTGGATCATAGTAAGATGATTAAGTTTTATCACCAACAAGCTGATTGAAGAAAACAGAGATTATTGATACATTTTTCTTTTTTTTTATTTTTGTTGCTAATTGCGGATAAGCTGTTTCTGTACTATTTTGACTCCCTTTATTCAAGAGTATGTAATTCTCTGATGGTGATGAAAATGTCGAATATAGACAGCTGCGGCTCTTGTATAGAATTGGAGAGGAGACTTGGTTTTTTTGCTTTACTTATTTTGAGTTTTTTGGCATTGCAGCAGATGTACTTCTCCAATTGAGATCTATTTAAAACACAGTCCTGACTTCATTTTATACAGATCTATTCTCTTGATTGTTGTTAATCATAAGAGCCTCAAGAACAAACTTTGTCATGGATGATATACTAATTGCACCCAAGTCTTTACTTCAGACCATAGTGCAAAACTAAGGCCGAATCAATATTGGTATCACTATATCGCCATTGTGTTATAATGGTTCTGAGTTTATTGCGAATAAATATAGTTTGCAATAACAAAGACGTGTTTAAAAAGACACGATGATCCAATATTCACCATACCTTATAACTGAGCTCGATTTGACCTGACATCAGTACGGATTTAAAGTATGTCAAAAAATCAATGTGGACATAAAACCGATTTTGAACCGACTCAAAACATGTGATTTGAATGAAAACCTTGAGGCTGATTAACTGTAAAATCATCTATATTGGCCATAAAATCCATTTTCTGACTACTACTACAACTATTAGTGAAACTAAATTTATGCCCAAAGCTTCATACTCTAGTGATATATGCAATTGTAACACTTATTTTATTGCACCTTACTCTCTACTTCAGCTCCAGTGTACTTGCAATTGTAACAGTTTTATAATTCAGACTTTTTAGTCGCATTCTACTTTATTCGTATGATTTGTCGTTTTTCATCTTTTTTCAAACTTTAGTCATAGTTTCTTGAGCGAAATACATTGTGTTACATTGTCTAGACTTTGGTGTTGTGCATAATTGTGGTTTTTTTACATACAGTTATAGTTATACTTCCTCCGTTCCATAATACTCGCTACATTTTCTATTTTGGGAAGTTTTATATTACTTGCTACATTTCCTTTTTTAATAAAAAAACAATCATTTAAAGTTTCACCTACTTTTATTTTTATCTTACCCTATATCTCATTAACCTTTATTATTTAATCTTTATAATATTCCCAATCATCTAAAAAATTCTATTTTCCTTTTTTATTTTTCATCAAATAATATTAAAAAAATCCTAAAAAGAAACTCTCATATGCTCCTAATAATTACACAATACTTCCTTAATATGTGTGCCCATATATTTGTAGCAAGTAAATTGCGCCTATTTGTATCTATTTAGTGATCGAACGGAGGAAGTATAACTCTATCTAAGTTTGGTGCTGGTGCACTCAAGTACAGAGTAGATTTTGAAATTCTGTTTAACTAGTACTACTTTGTTTGGAGTAAAGAAAATAAATGCGAGGAACATATAGGGAATAATGTTCATCCATCTGAATAGCAATTGAGGAGTAAATGCATTTTAAAAGGACAACATCCTTCACATTTTGGAGTGTTTTGTATAGGCTTGAAAATAAAATGGGTAGAACTACAAAAAAAAGTTACAAGTAGCGTTATGTTTAAATATATTATTATTATTATTATTATTATTATTATAAGTTATTCAGTATAGAGTAGTTAAAATAAAAAATCAAATAATATTCTTTTATTTACTTGCCCTTCTTTTCATTAAATTAACTCGGCAATTATATACTATCATTTTAAAGTAAACATTGAACATTTGACGAATGACATTTTAACTGACTTTTGACTTTTGTCATTTGATTAATAGTCTTTAAGTGACTGACGTTAGTCTTTAAGTGACTGACGTTTATTAAACCTAAACCAAAAAACAAGTATGTGTAATTTTTTATTTTTTTTTACTTTTACCTTTTGACTTTATAAATTATAACCAACTCATTTTTTAATAATAAAAAACTCATAGTGAACCAGCAATAACTATTTTTTAATAAACATGTCTGTTTAATTCGGCACGGTGGACTTATCGCGAGTGCCAACATATTATCAGGAAACACGAGGTGCACACACTTCATAAACCAAGGATATATATCATCCCAAAACCATATGACAATAGGAAAAGGGCTCCAATAACTTATAAAGTTTGCCCACAATTTTTAGTTTGTCAATGTGGGATAAACCATCTCAGCATGTGAACCTCCGCCAGGTTCGCATGTGAATTTCTGCCAGGTTTGCATGTGAGAGTAATCAATTAAGTTAGGAATGCCATTCTTTTCAGACCTACCATTTTTTATTCACAAATTCTTGTGAGGGACGGTCTCTTTAAGAGACCATCTCTAATTGGGTTGGCCCATTAGGGAAAATGTAGAGTAAATATAGACAATAAGCTTTAATGGATTGGGCATAAGAGACGTCTCTCAAAAAGACGGTCTCTCAGGAGACTAGCTGTTTTTTATTTTTGATCGAACCATCGGCTCAAATACCATGTTAGGTTGTGACATCTCATCACATGATCACCCAATTGGCCCACTTGTGTGGATACACAAATGGGGCATCTGTGGGCTTGAGCTCACAAACCCACGGGTGATGAGCGTGGACTTGCATACCACACTTGATGAGGTTTACTCTTTCCCAAAAATCATATGGTACTAGCAGAGTTACTCATCAAGTATCATATACTCCCTCCGAATCAGTTTAGATGTCCCATTTGGGATTTCACGGATTTTAAGAATTGATTGGGGTCCATTAAAAAGGTGGTAGTTGGGTATTTTAATTGATTAAATTAATTGTAAATGTGGTAGTTGGGTATTGGGAATTGGAAAAGTGAGGGTATTTAGGTAAAAAAAGATAGACAAAAAAGGAAATGGGACAATTGGTATGATTTTGCCAAATAAGGAAATAGGACATCTAAACTGATTCGGAGGGAGTACAAGTCTACAACCCATCATTTTAGCGATGTGAGATCTTCCTCACATGTAAAGTATTTCCAACACTCCTCAAATGTGAGTTACATCATATCTAAGAACCACCTTCGACTTTGATACCATGTTAAGTTAGACTAGACTTATTGTAAATGTCAATATATTATCGAAAAATTACAAGGTACACACACTTAATTTGTAAGTCAAGGATATATATATCATCTCAAAACCATATGACAATGGGAAGAAGACTCCAATAACTTATAAAGCGTGCACACCATCTTTAATTGATGTGGGATAGACCATCCCCACAATGTCTATAACATTTGGCTTAAACAACTAGTTTAACAAATGACAAAAAACTAATGATATAAGCTACTCAAATAAGCCAACAACCAACAACCAACAATCAATTGTCAAACACTCCATATATGTTTTATTTATTTTGTTTATGTTTTTTGTAATATAAGTTGTTCTAATAAACAACCTTTTCATGTGAAACAAAATTTTTATACTGTAACGTCTTATTTATGCGCCCAATTCAACAAAAGGGAAATAGCGGGTTATTGCACAGAAGCCATAAAGATTTTACGTGCTAAAACAAGTTTGGCTAAACTGAATTATCCCAATTTAATATTTTAAATATTAAAATTAGCAGGATGCTACACCTAAAATGAAAGATATGAGACATCTCTTTCCTCTAATTGTTTTTCCTCCCCATCATTCCAAATTCTTTTTAAGTAAACACAATTATTATTTCTTATTGGACTTAAATTGGATTAGAAAGCAAATTTCTTTCAATCACACAAAATAGAATTAGAACCGGTTAGATCATAAATAATCTTCCCATAAAATATCAGAAATTAAAGGAGAAGATGAAGTAACTAGTGTGCAATATCCTCTACGTCTTGTTCATTGATGGCCTATGTAATGTACATTTGTACACCTATCATGTTATGAGTGGTTGCCAAAAATTTTGGAGGAAGAAGAATGTGGTAACCTGTGATTTTTACAACTTGCCACAAAATTGGAACTATTACTACCACTTCTATTTTATGTTGTGGGGCCAAAACATTTGATTCTGGATTATTCTTAGTAGACAACATAAATGATCAGTGGTATTTATTCGAGTCGAGTAGATTTCGAATTATATACTTCGTGTCAGTTTAAAATCGAATTTTGTGTTAACATTAGCTTATTTTACATGTTTTTGAATTAATTTTGAAGTGAGGTCAACTCGGATACAATTATAAAGTTAAGTGTAGTGTCGTTCCTGGCATTGTATAGGCCCAAGGCAAACTGAAAGAAATAAGCTCTGAACAAAACGGATGTTTGGAAAAATAACAAAGACGAACCCTAAATATTATAATTATCATTAAAAATGTAGACGTGTCATATATTTAAAATCTAAAGACTCTTTCTAACTCTAGGACCTAGGTAAATGTCTACTTTACTTATGATCAGAAACAGCCCTGATTGAATGAATATTGAATCGTCCGATTTTTTTAAACGCCTGAAGATAGGAATATGAGATGCTGGACCAAATCTGATATTTTAGCCTCTTTCGTTGTCTGAATGATGGTATGCCAGATTGATTGTTATGTTCACCTCACTATTGTAATGTGTCACTTCAACAGTCTTCATTTGTGTAATATCATTAGCTTGGTCCTGTACTTGTTACTTGTACTTTCTCCGTTTCATTTACTTGTTATTTGTACTTTCTCCGTTTCATTTGCAACACTTGTCATTTTTGGAAGTTTTATATTACTTGCAACATTATTATTTTTGGCAAAAATAATCTACTTATTTTATCCTCACTTTATTCCTACCTTACTATCACCATCAATCATACATCATCCCATTAATTATTTAATACTCCCTCTACTCCTTTCTTACTGTCCACTTTCTAGTGGGCACGCAAATTAAGAAAAATGGTAGTGGGGTATTTTAAGTGATTATAATAATTGTAAAAGTGATACTTGGAGTATTTAAGTGATTATAATAATTGAAAAGATGATATGTGAGGTATTTTAAATAATATAAGTCGGGTAGTTGGGGGTATTTAGGTAAAAAATCTTTGCCAAAAATAAAAAGTGGACAATTAGAGTGAACTAACTAAATAAGGAAAGTGGACAATAAAAAAGAAACGGAGGGAGTATAACCACAAGTCACAACTACTATCTACTTATAATAAAAAAAATTTATTTCTACTCCACATATTAATTATTACCATCAATCATACATCATCCTTACTTTTACCATACTGATTTGACGACCCTTAAAAAATGTGTCAAATCTAATGGTGCAACTAAAATGGAACGGAGGAAGTATGTTCCAATTCTAATGCTATAGGAGGTTTTGTATTATTCAGATTTTGAGAGCAACTAGGGGAGGTTTAATCGCTACACTATTTGGACCAATTTTCATGCATTTGGCATTTGGTTGTTGAGATCATCAATCATCAAGTCCCACTCATTTAAATGTTATTTTAAAATGTTATTTTAAAATGTTTTTTTTTGAAAATCTAAGAGACTATGTGTCTATGTTGTATTGTTGTGTACCGTTCGATCAAGAATGAACCTCGCTCTTAATCCCGTTACGATGTTCAATTGAACTTATGATGAATATATATAAGTATGAAAAACACAAATTTTTGTGAAAGACCATCTCTAATTGGGTCGGTCTATAAAAGAAAATATAGAGTAAGAGTAAAAACTAGCTTTAATGGGTTGGGTTTGAGGGACGTCTCTTTAAGAGACACGGCCGAAAAAAGATTAAAATTCAAATTGAATTATAATGAAAATATGTTTTTAGTAAAAGTTATAGTCAATAGTCTAATAATGTATGAAATTTAAAAGTTTCTATGATGAAAGCAAATACAATAGTGAAAATAAGCCCAATAATATGTTTACAACAATATTAGAATATGTAAATATGTCTAAAACTAACTTGAAAGTAAAATTTTTAGACAAAATTAGAGTAAGATTATCTAATAATATTTACTGCAAGTACACGGTGTACGTGTAGCAAGCTGGTCAAACACAAGGAATTAAACTTAGGGGTTGTTTGGCACATGGGATTTGGGGGAAGGGAATGAGACTTTATTCCAAAAAAAGTCCAAGTTCTTGTTTGTTTAAAGGGAATGAAAACAGGGTCGTCTTGGATATTTTAGTGGCCCTGAGCGAAATTAATTTGTGGGCCCTTAAAAAGAGAGCATGTGTCCGATTAATTTTCTTATTGACGGTTGATAAAAGATCATATTTTTCAAAGGACGGTTCTAATTTGTACAAGTAAATTACGCAAGTATTTAATTAAATCCTAGTACACTAACCTAGCAACCAACAACCGAAAAATTAGCAAAAACGATAAACTATACAACTATGTAATTAAAAACCTAAAATTGCACAAAAAAATATAAGATATCGCGCAATAACAAATAATTTAAGTGAAGAAATTAAATTATTTTATATCGCTCACTTAAAAGAATATAATAAAAACTTAGTATTTTGTATACATAAATAAAAAATTAAGAGCTTTCTAAAACCGAGTCTTAAGCAGTAGCTAACAGAAACTAACATTAATAATTGGGTTTAAATTGAACCAAATGAAAAAAAATTAACAAATAGTTATAATTATAAATAGAAATTGACCAAAAAATCAATATGTAGAATGTAAAAGACTTTCTAAAAAAAGAAATGTAAACAAGAGAAATTTAAATATATATAAAAAAAAATAAAAAGGGAAAGACAAATTATAGACTACATGACTGGAACCAATGACTTAGGAAATAACAAGACAATTGCTTTGCCATTAGGAACACAGATAAATGTTTGCCGTTTGGCAGCATTTTCACATCTTAAACATACACTAAAAGGCCCCTAGAATGAAGAGGCCCTGAGCAAGAGCTCCGCCTGCTCCTGCTTATGGTCGGGTCTGAATGGAAATAGGGAATGAGTATAAAAATGGGAAAGTTTTTGAGATTTAACTATTTAAATCTTGGGGGAGGATATTAATCAGTGAGACTTTTATTTTCATCTATTTCTTCCAAGTCCCTAACATGCTAAACAAGGATTGAGAGGGTATTTGGCAAACAACTGATAGCTGATTATAGTGGCTGATTTGACCAGCTGATTTTATTATCCGGTTTGACCAGCTGATTGTTTTAACCAGCTATTTCACCAAACACCAGCTATTTCAACCAGATGATTGTTTAAAAACAACTTAGTCATATCAATAAGTTGTTTCAACTAGTTATTTCACCAAACACTAGCATTAGCTAGTTTGACCACTCAACCCTCTATTTACATCAAAATAAGCTAAAATTGCTCAATGAACTAATTTGCTAAACACTCCCTAGGACTTTTATAAGTCTCAATTTAAAAGTCTCATCTTAAAGTCTCACAAGTCTCATTCCCTTATGTCGAAAACCCCTTAGGCTAATTGATTTTTCAAGTTAAATGAAAGGCTTAATGACTCTCGATAATGAAAAAGAAAATGAAAAAGCAATAGAAAAGCATAACATACCTAAGGAACAATAAAAGTAGGATTAAGAACATAAATATGATTGATCGGGTATTTTGGACACTTTCCTCTCAAAAAAATTGTATTAATTAATCAACATTACATTATATAAAACAAACCCTCACAACTCACACGCCTTGAGAATAATCTCTCAAGCACAAAGATCTCACATATGATGAAAATCACATAGATTCACTGATACAAAGCACTCTAGATCTTCCAAATTCCTTTTCCCTTGTATTATTAGCCTCTATGCCCTATTCTCAATGCTAATTTAGTCCTTTAAATAGGCCCTAAAAATAAGTGATTTAACCCTAAGACAAACACACAACTTAAACATGTATTAAATTTCAGCTTAACTTTTTGTTTCTATTCTCTGTCAAACTTCTTCTACCAAGCCAAAATCGTAATCAAAATCATAAGAATTGTACTAGAAACGATTAAAATATTTCGCAATCAATATTAAAACCCAATATAATATTTCAAAATCATAAGTAGTAATAATAATCATAAAAGAGTATAATAAATCATTATACATTGTTATTTAACACTCCCTCCAAGTCTATTTAGTTGTCTTATTTGCTTTATCACACTATTCATCAATCTCGTTTAATTTGTATTTTATTCTTAATCTATAAGTTAAAACATAGTCATGTGAGATCTTGTTTGGTTCGACTCAATGCAAAGATTATTCTTATCAACTTTTCATAATTTTAATTTAAGCATAATTAGACATATTAAGTATAATTGAACATAGGAGTATATTGTATGGACACATAAATACTACATAAATACAAGATCTCACATGGAATAAAAAAAAAGAAGATGATTTTGATTCATAATAGTAAAAGTTGATAAGAATACTTTCCTCCAAATGAGCTAAGAAAATCATCTTCTTTTTTATTCATTTTTTTATTTTACTTATTCTTAAATTAAAAAAGTCAAACTAATTAAATAAAGGTAAGTATTTATGCGTCCATACAATATACTCCTATGTTCAATTATACTTACAACTAACAATGATATTTCCTATACAATATCATAATAAGTTGTAAGTATTTCAGATCGAATAACCAAGTATAATTGATCATTATATACAAATAAATGTTAATTGAGCTTCATGTGGTCTGTGCAGAGTTGGAAAAATTGGATAAAATAAAGTTATTTTAAAATTTTTTTAAAAGTAAACCTCATAAAGTTTCAATTCCTAAAATAAGCATTTTTGTGTTCAAGTTTAAGATCAGGGTTTGGTCATTACGAAACAACAAGTAATTTATTTTCATGTCGTTTCAAATGTTATAACATTGTTTTTCTTTTGTTCACATGGAGATACTTGTTCTGTGAATAAAATTTCCCCAAGCTTATTTTGAAATTTTTTTAAATCAAAAGTTTATTTTATTTAGTTTTGTACAGACTTGCTACTTGCTACTGTATCACAAGTCGGCGTTTAATGAGGCTTTATCTAGTATGTTGGGCCAGTTCAGTTCGACATAGACAAATTGGCTAAGACAGTTAATGCCAATTGCCAACGAAATATTTAGCCCAAGCGTAATAGCATGTTAGATTGAAACAATTCTACAAATTTTGTAATTTTTGAAAATTTGAAATAAGTAAGATTATTTTTATTTATAAATAAGAACACCAAATAAGATTAAATTTAATTCTATTTCAAATTTAAGGGTGCAATTCCCAAATCTGAGGAACGGGGTTGTTCGCACTTACTAACTGTAAACAAGAATGTTTTTTTTAAAAAGCCAAATAAGTTTTTTTGACCCCTCAACTGCTTCTTTCTTCTCCATTTTCCCCAAAGTTAAAATAAGTAAAAGAGTTGTTTGCAGTTACTAAGTGCGACCAACATGTTGACCTTGTTTGACATGTTCGCACTTAGTAAGTGGGAACATCTTGGTAGACTTTTTTTCACCAGTTTGCTTCTGTTTGCAGTTACTAAGTGTGAATAGCATCGAACCTGTGCTTTGGGGTTTTAGACGCTTACTTTTGGAAATAAGTTGAAATTAATCTTATTCTATGCTTTTTTTTGATAATTGTCTTATTCATTTCAAGTTTTCGAGATTTTTTTGGTGAAAAAGATTTAAATTCAAAAAAATGTTTTAATGTTCAATGTGAAAATTTGAATCTTTTAATAAATACTTCCTCTGTTCCATATTAGTTGCAACATTGGCAAAAATTACACTATTTATTCATCACTCTTAATTTGTAATTAGTTATTAATCTATAGGTTAAAATATAGTCAAGTGATCTTGTTTGATTCGTCTCATTGCAAATATTGTTAATATCAAATTTTTATAATTTTTTATTATACATAATTAGAGATATTAAGAATAAAATTAGTGCATTGAACTGCGTGAAAAAAAATAAATATTGCACGTAAATTGAAACGGATAAAGTATTAAATAACTAAAGTTATCATTTTGACAATGAAAATGGATGGTTAATTAATTAATTTAGTTAATCTACGTAGTTTAAATTAGTATAGTATCACGGCGAGCCTTAGATGAGAATTTGTGTAATCTTTTTCTGGGGTAGCACATTGGCATTACATTATTGGATTCCCTAGACTATGAATAGTATTCTATTTGCGGGATATACTGAATTGGATGATGATGATACTTTTAGTGAGAAATATTTAGTAATATTCAAGTTACATGTCACTATTTTAAATTTGTAATATTATATATAGTGAATTTAGTGATTTTTATTAGACACTTGAGCAACATCATAAAAACTCATACTAAGGCTTTTTGCAATATACGATCTTGTGACATTTCTCATAAATGTCATTATGAATTATAGTAATAATCACTTTATAATGGAAATTAAAATAAAAACCTATAATTACTACACTAAAAATATAGATTAATGACTTTTTTTAAAATGTTATTAACAGGGAAATTCCTAAATTTAACAAATATTTCCATAAAGGGAAATTAATGACTTTTTTTTAAATGTTAAACGTTAAAATGGTGAATCAAACATTTGAGAGCATAAACTGGATGTTGCCATGTGGTAAAAATTTTCAAAATGGTGAATTAAATGGAAATTAACAAGAATTTAACGAAAAATGCTCTAACAGTTAGAATGTTTACAAACTGGATGCTATCATGTGGAAAAATCTTATAAAAGTGCTACTACTAGCGTTTCATAAGAGTTGAATGCTACCATGGGTAATTTCCTTTCATAAACAACTTGCTTTTTCAACTAGCTTAAATATAACAAACATTTTCAGTTGGTCAAACAAATCAACCAAAAAATAAATAAACCAACAAAAAAAAATCAACAATCAATTGTCAAACACCCTCATAATAAATATAATTTTTCGAATACTAAATTGAATACGTCAATGTTAATATGCAATAAGTGTAAAGTCTTTTAAAATTTTGATATTAAGAAATACTCCATATATCAAAATAAATACTTCCTCCACATTCGTTTTTTCACGCATTCTAATGCACCAATTTAATTTTTAATATCTTTAATTATATATACTACTTATAAAAATTTAATATTAATAATCTTTGCAATGAAACGAATCAAACAAAATCTCAGTTGACTATGTTTTTAACTAATAGATATAGATTAAAAAATAATCACAAATTAAGAGTGATTAATAAATAATACATTTTTTTTAAATGTTGGAACTAATATGATACGGAGGAAGTATAATAATAAGAATTAAGATCATACCTTTATGAAAATTTATTCTTTTACTTTGAGTTAACATGAAGAAATATTATCATTCAGTTGAAACAGCCTAGAATCTTCCTTATCTCCGTTGTACCAACTTCCTCCGTTGTGAATTACAAAGAGTACTATTTTTATTTATAATTCTATTCTTATTAATAAAATATTAGGTATTATTAATATTGGAGTAATTTTTTCAATACACAAGTTGCTGAAAAATTCCACAATTCTGCTCTGATTCTTGGTGCTCCTCCTCACTCTTCCACCATTCCCACAGGTCAGATTATTTCTCTTGTCCTTTTACTCTTTAAATCTTGCTAACAATTTGTACTTTATTGATTTGATAACTTTAAATTGTTAGATCCGGTGATTAATTTTGATATATGCTTTTAATTTAATTAGGGTTTAGAAAAAAAAATGGTGAATGGGTTTGAAGAATCAACATCAAACACAGAACCAAGTTTTGCAAGTTCTTCTAGTAATGGGTTTGAAGAATCAATGAAAACCGAACAAAATTCAACAAATAATAATAATAATGATGCCGGTGATTTTGAGTGTAATATTTGTTTTGAATTGGCACAAGATCCAATTGTAACCCTTTGTGGGCATCTCTTTTGTTGGCCATGTTTGTATAGATGGCTTCGTTTTCATTCTCAATCACAAGAATGTCCTGTTTGTAAAGCCCTGGTTCAGGAAGATAAACTTGTTCCTCTTTATGGTAGAGGAAAATCCAATTCTGACCCTAGATCAAGGCCTATTCCTGGTGTTGAAATACCTAGTCGTCCTTCCGGGCAACGACCGGAGACTGCCCCGCCTCCACCTGGGCCTGAACAGAATTATTTTTCTGGGTTTGGGCTTTTTGGTGGGTTTATGCCAATGGCTACTGCTAGGATTGGGAATATGACTATGTCTGCTGGTTTTGGTGGGCTTTTACCTTCATTGTTTAGTTTTCAGTTTAATGGGTTCCCACATAATACAATGTATGGAGCTGCACATGGGTTTCCTTATGGGTATCCTCAAACACTTCATGGTAATGGGGTGCACCATGGTCATGGATACGGACATGGTCACGAGTTTCAGCATCATCACCGTGCAGCAAGTCAAGGGCAAGATTTTCTCCTCAAAAACTTGTTCCTTATTGTTGGTGTTCTTGTAGTGATGGCTCTACTTTGGTCGTAATGATGTTTGCTGGTGGATATTGTTAACCTGGTAATTGCTTTGCTTTGAATGCTTTTTAATCTTGTACAATTTTTTTGGATATTTCTGTGTGTTAGTTAAGGCATAAGGAAGATGTTTATATACAATAAGATACGGAGATACCAATAATGGCTTCTCGTGGTTCTCTCATTGTTTGAATGTAACTATATTATGAAACTTTTCTTGTTGTGACAGACTCCAGGAAAAATAGAGGATTTTTCTGTTGCCAATGGATGTTTCTGCTGTTAGTTGTCATAATGAGTATTTGTGCAGATTTGTTTCATTAAATAGTGTTTCATTAAATAGTTGTTTAACCTTTTATGTCCTATGATTTTATCCCATGTCTGGTATTGTGATTTATATTGCCTTTTCTTCTTGTCACGGGGTTTCCGTCAATAGTGTTTAAGATATAAATTCTATTGCTTGTGTCTTTATGATTTTGCATTTTACATTGAAGGTAGGATGTTTGTACTTTTTTCAATATAGGACATATTTAGCTATTTTTTTTCAATGTACCGGTATTGTATTCTTAGTTAATCTTGATGAGTTTGTTAATTTGGTTGGTGTTTCATGGAGTGCCCAACTTGGAGATAATAAGACCTGGAATGAAGAGTCAGTTTACAAACACTACCTTTACATGAATGTGGCAGTTATGGTTACTATGTTGTTGAATACTTTTTATTCTTTTGATATGGCTGCTTTACTAGTGTTCAGAGTTGCAATTTTAGAAATGGTAATATGATATCTGTTGCTTTAGTTGAAATCCCATTTGGAACCATTGAAGCACCTTTTGTGAATGGTAGAGTATCTTAGGAGACGTAAACACTTTTTCTTTTGTTGAAAGTTGGATCTTGTTTGGTGAGCCAGACTCCTAATGTTGCCTTATGTGCTCATGATTGATCTTTGAGGCTTTGAAATGAGTACGACACTTGACATGCCGATTTGAAACTTGGACCAATAGTGTTAAATTTTCACTTAAATAGTTGAGTTTGACATTTGAACTCATTCCCATGTTTGACTCAATTGCTAAGTATAGTCCAAATTGTCAATTACTTGGGCAATATTAGTGATACATGTTCTCTTTTATCTTTAGTGTTCATTGTTCACATTGTCCAAAAGCTACACAATTTTCGTTAAGTCTCCATGTGCAGATTTTTCCAACAGTGAGGGTGAAACAATGTTTGAATTCATCTCTGCCTACATAATCAGTATTTAGGGTTCCCTATCAGTTTTTTCTTGATTAAAAATTTAATAGATGGATTGTAGGCAAGAGAGGGAAAGATTTTCTAAGGTAAAGCACCCCCTATCATCCATCTTTTCTTAATTCTCAATTGATCCTGCTTAGATTCACTTACAACTTCTCATAGATTATTTCATGGTGATATTCTTATATATGTTTTAGGTTCCTTAGTTTGGTGTTATGCTTTTTCCCTTGGCTAAATCTTTGGGTGTCAACACTTACATATAATGGCCTTGATAGTGGGTTTGATATCGTATTTTCTAGGATAGAAAAGTTGACGCATTAAATTTAGTATGATATGTTGTCACCTACTTTTCTATTTCTTTTAATATATGGTAAACATAAGTTTATTCCGGGTAAGGTAAAATTGATTATGTTGTTTAGGTCTGTTAAGAGTTTTATGTTCATTTTATTATTGTTTTTCTGCACCTTTTCTCCTCATGCTTTTAAGTTGAGAGTTCTTGTGCTTCAACATGGACCTTAATGTTTAGAAAAATTTTGGATAGTAATGGCATGGAATTATAGAACTCTGTTGTAGCTTAAAACATAAGCTTGAAAGTTGATTTTGAAGGAAAGACATTTTGATTCGTCTGCTAAGAGTTTGTGTAGCTTGTAAGTTGAAAATGGGCTTCTGATTTTTTTGAGGATTTTGTTGTTTTAACCTGTAAAACATATTAATTGAAAGTGCAAGATTCAATTATGAGCTTATTTCGTGGAAAGTGGAATTAGGTTGGAGTTATTTTACGAAAGACCTTGTTACTTGTTATTTAACAATTTGTGACTTTGTGTAGTACTGCAGCTTGTAAGTTGAAAATGGGACTCCTGATTTCTTTTGATGATTTTGTTGCTTTAACCTCTATTATCTTTTTCAAAGTTCAAGTTATGATCCCGAGCTTGTCTTGTGGAAAGTCGAATAAGTTGGGTTTGTTCTGTTAAAGATCTTGTGACTCGTTTTTAACTGTTTGTGTAGCTTGTAAGTTGAAAATGGGACTTCCAATTAATTGATGGCTTGCTTTGCTGCTTTGAACGCTAATCACTGTATTTGTGTTTAAAGTGCAAGTTTTGATTATGAGCTTGTCTTGTGGAATAGACTAAGATGGGTTAATGTAATTGGAGTTGGGATTTCAAACTTGCTTTTCTAAAGAATGCCAGGAAAGAGAATAAAAGTTTTCTGTGTCTGAAAGTTTGGAAACACTACCTTACATTGGCCTTGTGAGGTGCAAAACCTTTTAACATAGGTGTGTCTTGCATTACTCACTTTGGAATTTGGCTTTGGCAATATTGCACAAAATATATACTTTACTGTTGAAGTCATGCTTAGGAAATTTTTTCTTGACATACCTGATCAATTATATGGCTCCCTTGATTCCTCTGGTTTACAACGTTTTTATCCAAAAGCTTTCACATGGGAAAAGTTTATTGTAAAGTCAAGTGGATGGAGATAGTATATTATTTGGGGAGTGTTTGTTCAAATATTGTTTTCAGCTATTCAAACATGTAGAAATTAGTAGTAAGTCTAACGCATAGTGTAATGTTTAAATATGTTATGTTTGCGATTGTGCAAGTGTCATGTTGATGGTGGTGTGAAGTTCTTTGTTTTGCTCAATATCATTGGGATCATGAGATCCCTTGAACCAACCTGATATGATGTATGCTATCAAGGGTCAATTGGAAAAAGCCTCGTTGTATTACAAATTTAAGCTTGTGCACATCTAACTCCCTTATATGCTATACCCAATGCCTGTTTGGAACCAAGGTGGAAGCCACTAATGACATTTAAGTTATGGTATGTCGCTTTTTGACTTCCCTGTGCTTCAGCTGTCCCACAACCACTCTTCTCTCGCTTTTTGACTTATACGCTATACCCAAGTGCAACCCTGCGCGTATGGGTTACATATTATGCACTGGTGTTTGTACCTTATCTGCTGATCAACACCAGTATGCCTGAAAATAGCTCAATTAACTTAGGCTGGAACCATGGGACAACTTCATGAACCTGGGTTATCTTAGAAACCTTTTCACTGTGCTTTTATACAATTTGGACGGCATTAGGCCAAAGACCCAAGTTTGAAATTGTTTGTCACTGCATACCCTTTTGTATCTTATGCCCCACCAGGATCTGCAGGTTGTTCATTTATGTTTACATTACTAAGTGTTTAGACCCTAAATACTCCATTTAGAGATAATTATATAAATGCCTAGTCAAGCCTAATGCTTTGCCAATATTGTGAATTAACTAAGTGTATCTGAATGCCACATCATTTGCTTTTTGTAGTTTCAAACATGAGTTTCCTTATAACGACGTTCCTTAAAACTGTATTTAGGGTATAATTTTGATTTCATTTCCAAACTTGTATTTTTTTTGTAAATTCGTACCATAATTGCTGTCGTGAATCTCGGTTCTGAGAATGATTGGCCAGAAGTGTTAGGAATTTTAGCATGCGTGTAGTTTACTTTGTGTTATACAATGTGTTCCTCAATTGTTGGTGGGGGTATCTTGTTGAAGTCAGACGGCAGTACTGACTTGAGTAGTGTTCTCTGGTTAGCTGCTTTAATGGGGTGTAAGTAGCTGGCTGCTGGGTATTAATTACTATGAACTTTGAGACTTTGTTCTTAGTAAGCAATCATGTAGCAAGATGCTTGTTTTAATGAAGCAGGCAGCAGAAGCCTATTACTTTGATTCTTCTAAATCATATCAAATTTGTTTGAGAATTTCAGACTTTAATAGTCTTATAATGTTGGTTATAAGAATGAAAGGGAATTGGAGAGGACGGAAAAGAGAGAGTATTTTCTTATTTGATCAGCCTGAGAATTAACTATGTTTTGTATGGTGTCCGTTTAACGCGGTTTATTAGCTTCTTTATTTGGTGCTTTTGACGCAGTCTAGATTTAACAATGATCAACCCGAGTCATATCTATCTGATTATTCACAATTCTTGATCACAAACGTAAGACTACATATTAAATCATATCATATCATGTGGTAAGCATGGTTTTTCTGGTCTCTGTGCAGGTCTGTCTGCTTGGTTTGAACAAAAAAATTCAGCTCTCTGAACACCAAAAAGGAAAGAGAGCTGAGGATATAATTTAGTAGTAAAGTCTTTGCAGTGCAGTGTGTGGATAAACTTGGAGAATTCAGACTAGTCTTTAAGGTTGACAAGTCAATACAAAAGTAGGGAGTATTAGTCTATAGATATGGCAGTTCTATGAAATTAATGGGGTGATGACTAATGACTACAAATACTGTTTTTTCTTCTACAACTTGGCTGACTTACGCTGCATGTTGTGTCCCACCCACCTCCTTTTCCCTTGGAATAAATTTCTGATGATTGATCAATATACAATTAAGTGTTCAACTGTCGGCAGGCTTTCCTTTTTTTTTTTTTCCCTTCTTTTTTCTCCTCGTTTGTCTCCTCATTTACTGGAATTACTCCTAATTATATGTTATAAATGATCCACTTTTTGGCGGTAATACGTTATTGATTTATTTTGAAATTCTAGATAATGCTTGTATGATGCACGATGCACGGTGTTATTAAATTTTTTGACATACATTTTTAAACAAAAAAAAATTTAGAACTGATATTTTTATGTTTTTATCATCTCAAAATATCTTATATTCATTTACTAAATAACATTATATAGATTTTATAAATAATTAAAATAAAATAAAATAAAATATATTATTTTTTTATATATTAAATGATATGACCAAAAAAGTAAAAATCAATCAATATTGATAATATTATAGTCATAATTAGAAAAAAAAAAGTCAAAAATATTAATATTAGCAATAAATACATTGACATCACCATTGAATTTTAGAGGGAAAACTTTTATTGATATAGTGACAGGTAAGCAATTTTTAAAAAATAATGATATAAGAAATGTTTTGTTTTAGTAATAAAAAGAATAATAATTATGGCATTATAGATAAGGTAGACTGAAGGAAGAAAAAGACTAGATGAAAGTTGAAATTATGACCATATTTGGAAAAGTGAAAGTAATATTTGCTCTTGAATTGAGACAAGATTTGATTATTGTTTTTTTTAATAGGAGTACTTAATTTGTTTGCATATTTTGAAAGTTTAATTAATTATCGCTGAATCTGCCAAAATCTAGCTTATTCCATTTTGAATTATTGAATCAATCATCGATAAAATTCTGGTACATTACAAGAGCAATTGCAAAAAATCAATATAGCTTTGTTAGTAGTTTTAGATGTGATGGTCATTTATTTCCAAATTAGTATCTTATCAAACGATTTAATCACCATTAGTGAACTGAATTTTTTTTGTTGTAGTGTGACATCAACGGTTTAAACTCTTAAAATATCTTCAAAATAAGTGTTTGTACCAAAAGCAAATAGAGAAAAAAAATTTCCAAAATTTTCTTCGTTGTTATTGACAACAAACAAACAAAAGACAATGTATTGAAAAGGCCAAAATAAAATTAAATAAAATAAAATGCGAACAAAATCGTGGTTGATTTTTTCTTCTCTTATTCAGTGTTTGTCCACTATTTAGTCATAGCGTACAAACTTGACCTTTAGGCTCAGACACGAATACACTTGTTTTAAAAATTAAAATTCTTTAAACAAAAGCTATTTACCCAAGCATTTTGCACAAATGAAGGGGTGTTTGTGTTGTTCAGGCTGATTTTTGGCTTTAATTTATTAGTCGATTAAATAGCAAAAAGATTGAAAAATTGATATTTAAGCTAAAATGAGAAACTTATATTTGTTGGTTTTCTCATTGAATTATAGTTTGGTGCTCAACTTTTTGTACGATAGACGACGTGTAGGAGGAGAAGGTACTTTTCTTAGAAGTATTAATGAAGAGGACAAAACAACACAAATGCTCAAATGAAACCAAATTTAATGAAGTTGTGTTTGAGAACTAGCCTTTCATTTTAAATTAATGATTTTAATTATAAAATCATGAATATAGAATTTGAGAATGACAAGGTTTGGGAGGTCATTCTCAAATCTCCATCTTTAAACCATTTTGATAACAATTGTAGATTTGACTCAAATTCAAATTTGAAATTCTACTATTTGTCAAACACTAATTTTAAGTCAAATCTATATTTTTAAATGAAATCTTCATTCCCAAACATACCATGAATATAATTTGATTTAATATACACATATTGTCTTAAATTAAACGCTTATGTACTTAAAGTGGTCATTTATAGTTTCAAAGTTATTAGTTTTTACAGTTTTAAAGTGATTATTTTAACTTTAAAATAATTATTTACAATCTTAAAGTGATTAACTAGAAAAATGAGCTTTTTATATAGAGGAGACGATCTCTAGAAGACTTATTGCACAACAAATCTTAAGACCGTTTAAAGCAAGAAGGAAATCTTAATCCCATGATTTTTGCAAGTAAGCAGGAGTATGTGGTTTGGTTACTTTAATTGCGGTGATAACTCGTAAAGCGTAATGACCCCTTATTTTTTGCCTGTTCGCAATTTTGGGATTGATTTGGGGGGAATTCATGTGGTTATTGTTGTAGGAACTTGGCTTTTCTTTAATTGATTGCTATCTGTCTCTGATAGATTTTACTGGTTGGAGAGATTGCCGCCAGCGGTAGAGTTGGGATTTTTATTTTTGTCTTTTTAAGTTGCTTAAATCGCTAATACTCCCTTCTATTCATCTTAGATGTCTCATTTATTTTTGAGACATTATTCATCTATCATTGTTAAATTGCATTTTATTATTAATCTATAAGTTAATATATTATAGTCACATGGGATCTTATTTGATTCGTTTTGATGTAAAAATTATTAATATCAACTTTTTATAATTTTTAATTATACATAACTCGATAAATTAAGGATCAAATAAGTGCATTGGATAGAGTGCATAAAATAAATGAGACATTTAAGATGAATAGGAGGGAGTATTATTTTTTTTGAGGTAATCGCTTACATTATATTTATATTGAAAGAAATGAAGAAAAAGTAATGAAAGAAATTTAAAAGGATGAAAAATCTTATTTTGATAACAAAATGAAAACGGATGGGTTTAAAGGGAAAATATAAAGAGATTTTATTAAGAATAGGAAAAATTGACATTGATAATTCAACATTTTGTTCGTCCGCTATGAATAATCTCATCTTTAGATTATTTTTAATAATCCAACATTTGACCTTAGTTCGCTATGAATAATTCAACCTTTGTTTTAGTTTGCTGACAGCATACCATATTTATACCTATTATTAGTATTTTGGTATGTTGGGGGCAAATGTATGACAAATGTTAGATTATTAGAAAGTAATCAAAAGGTGGAACTATTCACAGCAGATTGGTGAAAGATTGGATTATTAATGTCATTTTTCCTTTAAGAATATAATCTCTTCTAAATGGAACGAATTCTCTTTCAAAAAACAAAAATAAAAATTGGAAGGATTTCAAAGGAAAACATTTTATTTTCCTTCCCTTCCCTTCCCTTCTAAATAAACAAGGTGCAGTTTTCCTCCTTACTCTTCCCTTTCTTTCTCTTCTTTCATTTCTTCCTTCCTTTCTTTTCTAATCATACTCGGTTTCGGTTAATCGAGTCAATTCTAAACATTTCTAATCATAATCATCATTCTAACACCCTGATGTCATTACGTGACTCCTGCTTATGGTGCGGTTTGATCGAAAGATTGGATTTACGCAGGCTCGTCATTTTTAATTGTTGAAAAGAGATTTTTTCTATTGACTTTTGATATAGAAGAGATTGTGCGCATAAAGTATAAAAAAGTTGAATATATATAACATTAGTAGGAGAGATTTGTTTACAATTTTTAAATTAAATATTATAGCTATGTTCAGAGAATCAATTCATATTTCAATTGGTCTATATAACATTTTTTGTATAAGAACCTAAGCAATTCTCGTTATTTTTTTCGATTACTTTCTCTTAAGTTATCTTGTATAATAAACCTATATACAACAATTAGCAGAGTACAAGATTTAGGTCTCGAAAAATAATTTATAAACGGCAAAAGTATGATAAACGCTAAGGCATAAGGAAATTTCAACTCATGACTATATATTATGTTTATATAAGGTGGTCATACATTTTATTATATAAGATTAATATTAACTTGAATTAATTTAGATATAATTTATAATTTTTCTTTGGTGATATGAGTTATTAGTAATTTTTTATAAATAACGGAAAATATCATAATAAAAAGCAACGCGTGTATTATATTATTTATTACGTTTAAGTTTTAGAAGTCTTTTTGTCTTTTGTTTCAGGATAATTAAAAATAAACGAGACGATTCTGATGTTTAGATAAAAAAAGACTAGAAATTATAGGAGTTTAGGAAATTTTCAGATGAAGAAAAAAAGGATGATGTGGACTCTTTATGTGGAGCTTTTTTTCTTTTCCCCACTCAAATTGCATTTGAATGATTTTGTAGTTTAAATGGGTAATATTTACCCGTGGTCTTTGGATTCTTCCTGATGCAGTAAAACTTGATAAAGGAGAATTGGAAATTGCTTTAAAAAGATGGAAAAATTGATCTAATTATACAACAAATGGCAAAACTTGATCAATTTCTTCGAGGTGAATTGGTTCACAATTAAATAATGAATCTATCTTTTATTGTAAAAAAATTTTCCATCACTACTTAAATATTAAATAAATGATAAAATTGTAAAGTAAATAATTTAGTGTCCACTAAATTGATTAGGTACGTAATAAGATAATTTTTTATTGGGATTAATACGTTACATTTGAGTTTTTTTTGATTTCATCATCATCAACATACTTAGTAATTTTTAATTTATTTGTAAGCTAAATTAAATAATTGTAATTTTTTTTACCACCTTAAAAATTATAATAAACAATTGATAAAATTGACAATTATATTGTTTAAAGCCCGTTAAATTTATCAAGCACACAACAAAATAATTTTGATTTGTTTTATTGGGTTTGATAACCCTTTAATCGGGAATAAAATTGGTTCTAGTGGTTATTTCATTTGAGTTCTCCTCCATTAATTAGTCTCGTTTTCATGTTTAACAATTCATCAAATGGTAAATGTAAATTACATTACAAGTCAGATTTTAGTCAATTTTATCGAATTTGGAATTTTTTTCGAACTGTGTAAACAATTTGATCTAGGTCGGTTTGATTAAGGAGAATTGATGAAATGGGCTAAAAACAAAGGAAAGGGTACGTTGATTTGAAAAACTTACTACAATGCATTTGAAGTAGACTAGTAGAGTTTACGAATTTAGATATATAGCGAATCATGCGTACCTTTACAAAACTACTCGTGTGGCTAAAAGTTCTAAGCCCGCCTGCTCAGCATTACAAACCTAATTTATTCGACGTAAGTTTGCAGCCTTCTCATTTTGTTAGGTTGCGAGATGCGCGATACGAGCTTTTTCTTCTATTATTTAAGTTGAATATTTATAATTTTTTTATTTTAAAACAGAGAGGCCTTACCTCTTTTCAAAATAATGTTTACAAAAATTTACATTATTTTAGATTGTTAGCGTATATCAATCGATTAATACTTATTAAGTTAAAAACATATTTCCAAAAAAAAAAAATTTAAAAACATACTATCTTTATATTTTTAAAGACTGATGCACATTAAATTATATTCAATAAATTAGTACGACTTTTTTTCCAAACAAACTGAAAGGCAATCCGTCTATTAATTGCTCTAGTTTAAATAGAACACACACGTGTTGCACTCTTCAACGATCTTGGATCATGTCTGGTCGGTTTGCCAATTAGCCTTAGTAATAATAATAATATCCATAACGAAAAATAAAAAACGAAACACAAAAACCCTGCTTGAAATGCTTTTATTTTTTTAACACTTACATTAATTAACACCTGATCATGTTTCATGTTTCAACCTTGGCAAACATGGGTCACATGGTTGAATTAACATTTGGCCTACTCTTATAAGTTACTTCGTTTTTGGCTCACATACTATTACACTAGTTACAGTATGAAGAGAATACTATGGAAAAAAATGAGTTATGAATTAGACAAAAAAATCCTCATTATTATTTTATCCGGTGTATCCTATGCATAGAATTATGAACAGGGTTTGGGGAGGAAAAGACAGCGGCAACTCATACCAAAAAAAAAGCGCAGCCAAAAGAGAGACAGAAAAAAGTAAGAGATGATAAAAATATCTGATTAATATGAAGAGAGAATTAGTTATAGTAAATGAGGTTTAAATAAAGTTGGACAATTGTCAGTAAAAAAAGTGTCGGAAAATTAGTAAAACAAACTAAAATAAATGATATCGTAAATTTAGAAAAATATGGAGATTAATTATATCAATGCATTCACGTCTATCCTAATGTGAAGTCCGACTAACCTCCATAAACTTACATTAGTGTATACTCCTTCTGTTTTCATATGTTCTTCTCACTTTTCCCATTTGGAAATTTTTAAAAGTTCTTCCCATTTAGAATCTTTCTATTTTAGTAACCAATAGAATTCAAGGAAAGTATTACACTTACACTCTAATATATAAAAATTAATTTACATATTAATTTCCAATGCATTTACTTTACATACACCCAATGAAATTTAATGATATTATTACACTTACACTTTAATCAATAGAACCTTTATTTTTTATATTATTTTACTCAACTTTCATAGTATCTATTTTGTAATTATAGTTTATATTGGTTTCTTCCCGGATTCCAAATGGGAAGAACAAATGAAAACGGAGGGAGTAATTTTTAACTAATATTCATTGGTAAAAATTATTAGGGAAATGATATATACATATACATCCCTTAGCATCATGTATATAAGAAAGAGTTTTACATTTTTTAATGTAATTTAATATTGTACTTGCTTTAGTAATATAAAATACTTTATTATACTTTATTATCTTACATTTTATTTCTTTTGGAAGTTAAAACAATTATATAAAATATTAATTATTTTTAATTTTCAAGTTTAGATTCTCATGAAAAATTATAACAATTCATAATAAAAAAAGTTTGTTGATTTTTATATACAATTGGTAAATATCATTACTCAAATAAAATTAAATTTTAATCTTCAATTAAGCTGATAGATTTCAGTAATCCATAAATTTCAAGTCTTTAATGTGGAAACTTTTTTCAACAAATTCAAAGTATAGATTACATTCTTTCAAAACTTTTCATTATCGTTTGCTTTACAAGGACTAGTGGTAAAGATCCACCACTTAAAGCAATGCTACCATAATCTATTTAGTTTCAAATTTCAAATTACCTTCATTAACCACAAAGATAGTTTTCCACAACAAACAAATGAGGTAACACTTTGCGACTATTACATAATCACAAATTCTTACTTGAGACCGTTTTTTGTAAAGACGGCTCTCAAAAGCCTAGTCAAATTCTAAATATATATTGTTATAACTCTAAATATAGATTTGGGCTGGACTTTTGAGAGTCGTCTTTACAAAAAACGGTCTTTCAAGAAAGCACGTGTTACATAGTAAATGCTTAAATTTGAACCAATTTTTAAAAAGTAGCTATAAATGCAACATACAAATACTCATAAAGAAAAGAGAACGATCTAAATATAATAAATACTCTTTTCAATTGATTTAACTCGTAACTTTATACATTTTGTTGTAATCAATATAAAGTAAAATCTAATTTTTTATATTATAATTATGTTTTATTATCTCTTCATTCTTCTTTATTTGTCAACTATAAGTTTTTTTGCTTTATGAAAGAGAAATTTAAACTTAATTTTTAAAGTATATATTGATCACGATATAATATATTTTTGTGAGCTCTTATTAGATTTATTTTCAAGCAAAGAATTTTAATATATAATTCTTATAATTTTTTATTATGCATATTATGAGATATCGAGACTTAAAATTTACTTTCAAAAAAAAAAAGCAAAATGATCAATCAAAAAGGAATGGAGAGAGTATCATTTGTTTTAGTGAACTCGCTTAAAATGTAAAGATTCAAGAATTACACTTTAACTAGAAAAAATGAGATAGGTGGAGTCAAGAGAGTGGCACCCACACCCATGTGTACTTGTTAATTGAAAGGAAAACTTAGCACATTGCACAACACATATTGGTGGAGATCGAGCTAATTAGAGTTACTCTTGTTCGAAATAAGTTGATCCCACTTGTTAATTCGATCTAAATTTAACTCAAAATAAATGAATATGGGTTGAGATTTTTGATTCAATTGATTAAGAGGATCGTTCCAATCTAATCAGTTTATCAAATGAGCTAGGTTGACGTTAAAATTTAAAACCTGAAATAAATATGTATAACCTATTAAATTATACTTGTTAATTCCGAGTCAAACAAATAAGTATAACCTAAATCTTATTTTTCATAGTAAATGCAAAATAATCAACTTATAAACTAAAAGTTTAAATTGAGGCCTAAAGAATAAGATGTAGTCAATGTTGAATAACCTAAAATGGAAATAAAAACCTTTAACGGATTGAACGAGTCAAAATCAAGTTAATCTGATCTGTTAAAAAATCGGGTTATTGTTATGATTTCCAACTCATTCACAAATGAGTTACGTTTAAATCAATTTCTTTTAACTATGTATATATAACCCGAACATAAACCCGATCCGAGGTATCTACTCCTATCCTATGCACCATGAAAAGAAAAGATATAACGAATAAAAGAGAAGTGAACATATAATGGAAAGCTTTGACTAGTAAAGCTATGATTGGTCCACATATATCCTCTTGATTTCGTTCGTTTTCTGTCACCTAATGACCTCCTTATTCATGTACGCGCATTCAAAGCTAAAGTTGGCATTAGACACCGCATCACTCTTTAAATATACACCCAACCCAAGCATCTCTTTCCCCTTTTACAACATACTTACCAATTACCATCCATGTTTTCATTATCAAAAAGTATAATTATACAAAAAAAAAAAAATATTACTATACACCCAAGGAAAAGCCATGACATCGAGTTTTTTTTCAATGACGCTTAACACTTTTATAAAATGCTACTTTGTATTTTTTAATGATGTGGATATTGATAATAAACGAAAAAAATAAATAAATTGTGTAAATAAATTAAAAAAGAGTTAAAATATATAATACTATGTCACTTGAAATAGTAACCAAGAGAAATAAGATATTTTATTAGAAGTAATAAATGAAAATAAATAATAAAAATGTAAAGGTGTGGAAAAGGAAAGTTTTAGTGCTTTTTGATATTCAGGAAGATATATAGTTGTGTATCTTGCCGTGAGGGTGGTTTTTTGCCGGTGGCACTACAACAAATTTAGCTTTTAGCAATATTGGATTTAGTGGCATCATAAAAATGCCACTAATTCATATTTTTAGTGTAATAATTATTGACTTTTATTTTAAGTTCCACCATAAAGTGATTTAGCGACACTTAATTTGGTCTTTAGTGGCATTTGTAATTGTCACTATAGTCTATAGTGGCATTTGTGAGAAATGTCACTAGATGCTATGTCGCTAAAAGCTTTAGTGTGACTTTTTAATATGCTGCTAAAGGGTCTAATAAATGTCACTAAATCCTCTATATACACTATAAGAAATTTGAAATAACGACATTTAAATTAAATGCCGCTAAATATATCCCACTAAAAGCAAATTATTGTAGTGTGGTTCGTGAGTGGTGACAGGGGTTTGGGTGTATCTACGCCTAGAGTGGTAAAGGTGTTTAGGTTTCGGTGATTTTTTAAAAAGTTTTTTAACTAAAAAAGCGTAACAATGTAAAAATACGTGGCACAATTTTTTTTTTATCGAAAAACCAATCTAGCAGGTAAAGAAGACATTGAAGTCCGTTAAAAGAAAATCGACAGCAACTATAGATTTTTCCAAAAAAAAAAAAAAAGATATGTAGGATTTTTAGAAGAAAACCACGCAAATGTAAGATTTTTAAAAGTAAAATTTTCAGATAAATAATGAATAGTGATAAAGGTAATGTTTATTAGAGGTTAAGGGGCGTTTGATATGAAGGATAAAAAGAAATGGAATAAAAAGATTGATTTAAGTAAAGAAAATGGTATTAATAAGTGTTAAACTTTTAGTTGTTCGACATTAATATAGTAAGGGAAACGTTAAAGTGATTTTCCTTTTTTCTTAGGAAAATTTGCTCAAAATAATTCCAACTATTATCCGTTCGCAAAAAATAATCTCAACTATTAATTATTTTTTAATATCTCAACTATTCTCATAATTTGTTGAAAACATACCCATCTCCTTTTTAACCGGCTACAACATGTAACTTTTCCACTTTTTTCTTTCCTTTTTAATTAATAGATGAAAGGGAAGGGCTATTTTGAACAGTTAAGTAAAAAAGAAAAGAAAAATAAAGTGAAAAAGTTATCTGTTTCAGCCGGTAACAAGGGGTGGGTATGTTTTTAACAAATTATGAAAAAATTAAGATTATTAAAAAATAATTGATAGTTGGGATTATTTTTGGCCAACGAGCTATAGTTGGAATTATTTTGAGCAAATTTTCCTTCTTATTCCTTTTAGAAAATAGTATTAACCTAAAAAAAATTAAATTGTTATAGTATTTCTACACCAATCAATAACTAATAAGATGTCTTAACTCATTTTATTACTACAAAAAATCTATAATACCAAACAACTCACAAGTGTTTTAAACTTTTACTATCCATCTTCTTTATACTTTTGCTATCCATCTTTTAACCAAAGTTTATTGTTCAAACAACCTAAGATTATAACCCAAAATTGCAATGCATATAATGTTCAAAACCACATGCTATAATTCTTACTTCTTTTCTTTTTCATTTTTCTTTTTTCTTTTTTATTATTTTTAATTTTTAATAACCTTTTCCCTTGCCCTCTCATAGTACAAGTACTAGATCTACTACTAAACTTTACCTCCAAGGCTCCAATCATTTCACACACCAAACAACAACTCCACCACATTCCACACTCCCTACTCACTACTTAGAACTACCCCAAAACGTCATGTAAATGGCTCCAACAATCCTCCTCCTCGGATTCATCCTAACATTCTCATCCACAATCCACCCAATCACCGCCTTCACATTCAAAGAAGCCCCAAAATTCTACAACTCTCCAACCTGCTTAGGCCAAGATGACCCAATCCACATTGCCATGACCCTAGACGGCACTTACCTCCGCGGCTCAATGGCCGCCATCTTATCCATCCTACACCACTCCACGTGTCCCGACAACCTCCGATTCCACTTCATCTCAGCCTCCTCAATGACAACGAACCGCGATCTTAACCGTACAATCGCAACCTCGTTTCCGTACCTTACATATTACATGTACTCATTAAATGATTCCACAGTTTCGGGTCTTATTTCTACGTCTATACGTTCTTCTCTTGATTGTCCCTTAAATTATGCTAGAAATTATTTAAGCACTCTGTTGCCAAAGACAGTGAGGAAAGTAGTGTATCTTGATAATGATGTTGTGTTGGTGGATGATATTGCGAAACTTGCGGCTACTGAACTTGGTGAGGAAGCCGTGTTAGCTGCGCCTCAATATTGTAACGCTAACTTTAAAAATTATTTCACGCCTTCTTTTTGGGCTAATCCTGCTTTATCTATGACATTTGAAGGAAGAAATGCTTGCTACTTTAATACTGGTATGTTTTTTTTTTTTTTAATTTTTATTTCTACTTTTTGACTAGTAATTTATTTCATTATTTTGGATTTAGGTACCTGATTTTTAGTGTTTTTTAAATTACATTTTTGTGTTCAAAGAGTTTATATTACCAACATTAATCACTAATGAGAGAATTAGATTTTATAATCTCAGTTAGGGGATGTATCACCTTTTTCTGGAGAAACATGTATTTGAATTTCGTTTCCCCTTTTTTTTTAGCCTAATTTTGAAAAAAAAAAAGATATATAAAGATCAACACCAATAAAATATTAGTATATAATTTAGTTAAAATGATCAATTGATGAAATGAATTACATTTTTAATTACAATTATTTAGTAAACGAAAATTTTCACAAATTGTATTAATGTATTATGTTTAATTGTTTTTTAAATATATATAGTTAGATGTACGGAAATATTAATCACCACACACCATTTTTCTAAAAGAAATTTGAAGAGTGATAAAATAAATATTTAATTAATTAATTAGTTAAACTCTAGATATTTTAGAAGGAAAGGTAAAGAGGGAAATTAATTGAATTTAAAATATTATTAAATGATTAAAAAGTTGTTTAAAGGTAATAATGGTAATTGGCTTATGAGGGAATAATGGAGGGAGGGAGGTAGTTGTATTATTAGATTGTAGGAGTTGATAATGTGACAATATAGAATCATTCGAACAGTTGTACTTTTCAGGAGTATTAGTAATGCGATAAGAGTTGTATGCCACCTTTGATAAGCTGTTAGCAAGAGGATACTATCAATGTGTCTGCTTTCCTTATTTCTTTGTTTTCCATCATATTTTGGATTTTTCCTATGCATTCAAAACATGACCGTCAATTAGTAAGAGTAAATCTGAATATTGTTTAAGGTCTCAAAATTTTTAGGGTCTATAAAAATTACTTAGAAAAATTCAATCTATTCGTGATTTTTCTACATAATCCTATCTATTGATTAACCATGAATAATCCAAACTTTAAAGGGTATTTTTTTCCTAGGGTATACCCGGTGACCGGATGACTTGCTATAACAAGTTTTATTTTTATTTTTTTAAAAAAGATAAATTAAAATAAAATGTCGAAGAAAATATTAAAAAAAATGTCCAAAAAAAATTATAATTTTTTTATTATTTAGAATTCTTTATGTAAATTTTCAAAATTTTTCTCTAATTTTAAATTAATTTTCAGTTTACTTTTTTGGTGAGTTACCTACTATAGCAGGTCATCGGGTAACCTAAGTTTACCATAGGCAGATACTCCTTAAAGTTGGGACTTGGGATTATTCATAGTTAATCAATAGGTGGAATTAATTTAGGAAAATCACGAATAGTTTGGATTTTTCTAGGTATTTTTTCTTATTTTTATGTATAATGTTGGTATTAACTTTTTTTTGAGATGATGTTGGTATTAACTTGGATTAAATTTAGATATAATTAATAATGTTTAAGTAATATATGAATTATTACTGATATTTTTATATAGTTCAAATAACAATAATAAAAACAAAAAGTGTATTAATACAATATTTATTACGCCTTTAAGTTTTTAGAGATATCTTTATCTTTCGCTCTAGAACTCAAAATTAAAATAGGACGACCCTTAAAAATAATAAAAAGAAAATTTCTCAGTTTTAAGACATGAGATTGATGGGAAACTGTATAATTGTGTCCTACATAAAAAGAATAGTAAATGAGTTTAAATACACGTATAATAGATCACTGATATATGTCCAAAAAAATAAAAGAAAAAATAGACCACTTATATATTTGTGATGTTTGTCACTTGTTAGGAATTGGTTGCCTTTTGGCTTTGGTTTGAATCTCACTAGAATCTGTTTTGTTTGGACGGAGTCTTGTACTTCACAAGATGAGTGACAATTTTGGTCTTTAGGTCGATTACTAGCTTCACTAGAACCTTTAGCCTGTGGTATAGTTATGATCATTAATTCAATATTTCTGCACAAAGTCGAGATTTAAGGGAAAAGTGATTATATCCGTTCTCTCGATAAGAGCATGAACATTGGAGAGGAGGATTATATCCTCTTCACAATTCTCTTTTGTTTTCTCTATTTGACACATCATCTTCTCTTTCCTCCACACAATTTTTTATTATTTCCATCCTCTTCCTCATTCACTTCCTTTAATTTGTCCGACATTCAAGGGGATATTCTTCCATCCTCTTTTTACTTTCTTTCTCTTACTCGCATATACTACACCCCACATTCTTTTTCATATCACCAAATTTAATAATTGTAATTTGTTTGATTATTGAAAAATAAATATTTTTACCCGATTAATTTGTATAATTAATTAATTAGCGGGTTACTAGTCGTAAAAATTCAGCCCACTCAAAAAAAAAATCATAATTCGAAAAAAATTAAAGTGTGTGAAATATAGGCAAAATTAGATTCATTATTATATAGAGAAAAAAATATTCGTTGGAGATTTTGCAATTTTACTTTACCGTTTATTTTATGATCAAAGTTAAATACAACCAATAAGATTGTGACAAATGTACTACTCAATCCCCTTCCTTCCATCTTCATCCTCTTCATGAAGAGGATCAAAAGTAATCCTCTTGCCCAAGAGGATAGTGATAATCTCTCAACAATCAACAAAATACCCTTAACAAGGAAAGAAAGTGCTAAAAAGAAGGAATATTATGAAAGGTGCGCAGTCATTTAAATCCCAAAATATAGACAACAAAGAGATCTAGAGATAAGTGACATCAATATTATGAAACTTCTTGCAAATCATAACACAAGCTAAACCAGAATTGAGGCATTAGTATAAAAATATAATAAGTAACATAAATAAATTAAATAGCTAACTAGGCAAAGAGGCAAGTGATTGAAAACGATCAAAAAGTCAACAACACGGATTTAGCGTCTCTAACTAATTTTTTTCGTCGTGAGGTCTTTAGACGCAATTTGATCTTTAGTTTCTCCTCCCACGCTTTCTTGGATCTACCTCGACTTGTCTGATCTTACCCTCTACTATAACGCTTCCCAGTATCCTCAAGGGTGTAAGGACAATCTTTCTCTTCACATTTCTAAACAATCTCCTCAACTTATTTTCATGCGAATTTGTCAATAATGGGATCTCTCCCTCAACTCTTGGTTCTTAACGTATGACCATCATGATTATACCTTTATATGTTTAATAATAATCACATGTGGTGTTATTTTATTAAAACAATTAAATGTTATATATATTATTAGGAAAACTGCTATTTTTTGCATTACTACATATGTATTGAGTATGCCTGTTCGTATTTTTATAGCATACAATAAAATTAAACTAATAAATTTATAAGGTGTAATTAAAATTTTTCGTCAATATTATAAAATCGTGCATGATACATGTATTTTTAGCATCCAAACTAATAAAGACCAAAAACATACGAAAGGAATTTTAACATTTTAAAGAATAGAAATTCATGTGAGAGACGGTCTCTTTGAAAGACGGTCTCTTTGAGAGACCATCTCTAATTGGGTCGGCCCATAAAAGAAAATGTAGTGAAAGAGTAAAAATAAGCTTTAATGAGTTGGGTCTGAGGGACGTCTCTCTGAGAGACGGTCTGTTTAAAGAATAATTTAAATTCTTTCCTAGTATTTTAGGAGAGAAAAATTTAATTCAGAATTTTTCTTGTTAGTTTGCTACTGGTTTTTAATATAGTTAATTAACTCTTAACGATTAATTATATCAAGAACTTTAGAGCCTATTCGATAAAAATAGACATAAGAATAGCGTGAAAAGTAGAGAGTTAATGATAATTGATAAAATTGGAATACAAATTTGTGTTGAGATGGTTTGTCGTAAATTGATTGATTAAAAGTGTGCACATTTTATAAGTATGGGATTAGTTATGGGATTGTATCTTCTTAGTTTATGGAGTATGTGCACCTCGTATTTTCCAACTATATATTAACGTTCACAATAAGTCCAACTGAATTTAGCAATTTGTTGATATTAATGGGCGATGATATTTATGAATGTCAAAATTGAAACAGGTGTAATGGTGATTGATTTAGAGAGGTGGAGAAAAGGAGACTTCACAACAAAAATAACAGAATGGATGGAATTACAAAAGAGGATGAGAATTTATGAGTTGGGGTCATTGCCACCCTTTTTATTGGTATTTGCAGGGAAAATAGCACCCGTTGACCATCGTTGGAACCAACATGGGCTTGGTGGTGATAACTTTAATGGGCTTTGTAGGGATCTACATCCAGGCCCAGTTAGTCTTTTGCATTGGAGTGGTAAGGGTAAACCTTGGGCCCGTCTTGATGCTGGTCGACCTTGTCCATTGGACTCTCTTTGGGCCCCATTTGATTTATTACAAACTACTTCTTCACTTGATTCCTGAATCACAAATTTATATTGTACATTCTATCATCTACACCCTACAAGTAGGATGCTAGGATGCATATATATAGCCTTATAGAAAGAACCATGTATGTATCTAAATTTTGCTATTTCCACAAGTTTACCACCATATTCACATGTAATATACCAAGCTAAGCTTGGTTTGTAGTCATATGATCCATCTTAATAGCTAGGGGTTCTTTGGGATGGTTACCCTAACTCCGGAAAGCCATTATTAAAAAAGTCTACTATGAACCCATATCAACTAATAAGCACTTGCTATATATAATTATATATACAAAATATTATTTTAGTTACTCAATTGTGAGTTTGATTATCATCCAACTTGTAGATAACAAGGTATCATGCTTTAATAAAGGGTTCATACAATTATTATTGTTACAAATTTATTTTTTATGGTAATTTCTCTACTTAAGGAATATTTCTCTATGTTCGAGTGAATTCCAATTCTCTATGATTTTAAATTATAATTTTGAATACTGCTCAAAAGCTAAGTTGATTTTTAATCCTCCCTTGACTAAGCCGATTTGACTTAGTGTCTCGATCAAAAGCCACAATTTCTTTCTTCACTTAATTACTTCAAGACCGAAGGCACATGTACAACGTCTCCATTTTAAGAAAGCTTTTAATAGTGCATAATGGCTTAAATATAAACCATGAAAAGCTTGTATTTGTTCGGACAAGCTGAGTTGTAATAGGAAGAGGCAGTGTAATATATGTCCTGTTAGTTGTTATATTCTGGGATTTTTTACGAGACTGATGCATTTCATTCCTATTTGAGATGATGATGTCCTTCGCATTACGCTCATAGTTCCCAAGTCTCTCCCTTTATCAGCTAGGGATAGGGTCTTCAATGTTCATGGAGCTCCAATCAGTTTCTCAAACATTGTTCATGGTGATTCGTAGTCCCTTCGACGAATGAGACTTGAGTACTGGTTTTTTGCTAGGGATCCATAGCTTTTAGTTCGAATGTTTAAGTGTAATGATACGACACCAACTACTTCTATTAATAAATGAGACCTAAATTTACAGAAATGGAGAATCTTATTCTAGTTAGAATAAATACACCTTTTCCAGTAAATCTTGGATTCAATCCTCGCCTATCTTTCTCTTTTGTCAACCTACTCATGCTTGCAGACAATGCATCGCATTCCAAGAGATGTTTTACGTTTGTTGAACTAGTTATGATTTGTGAACGTTTATATAGACGAGCATTAGAGCAACCATATGTCACATTACCATTGGTTAGCATTTATAACAATGCGAATGAACGCGTAAGCATAAATTCATTAGAACAAGATACAAGAACCAAATTTGCAATTTGCTAGACACTTTGATCGCTCCTTCAATGGTAGTATGCAATGCTACAAGTTACTCAGGACTCAAGATGCAACAGGATTTTGCGCTTCCTCATGGTAGTTATTGCGATCTTCCTCTCTTGCATTTCTCTTTCGTATGTGTTTGTAATAGACATACTGCATGATTATCTTCAAAAGAGTTTGTGTCAAGGCATTACAAACTGTTAAAGAACCAATTCAACCAAAAACTTAAGCTAATGGTTGAGGTTCCAGGATATGATATATACTCTAGCACGCCCCCTCACACATGAGCCCATTGACTAGAAGTGTGAATACACACTTGCGCTGAATATTCCACTGTAAATGAGGGGTTGTTGAGAATCGAATCTGTGAACTATTGTCACACTGGCTCTGATACCATGTCAAAGAACCAACTCAACCAAAAGCTCAAGCTGATGGTTGAGGTTTCGGGATGTTATATTTCAATCTATATCATTGGAGTCCTAAGTAGTTGGTCCTCAGAAGCAAACATGAAGATCTAAAGACAAACAAAAAGGATACAAATAAGTCGAGCACCACGCATACTATAGCATCCAGCAACCAAGGTAAGTTAGCTTTGATTTCTTTCAAGTCTGGACGTCTGACCAATATGCTGCATTTGGTATAGAGTAGGAATTCAGCTTGAAATTGATTATGTACCAACACATAAATAACAATAATAATAATAGAATGAGCCGGCCAAGTTAAAATTGATATTGAGGTAATCGGCTAGACTCACATAAACGTTAACTAGTAAGATCATGTAGTTCAGAAATTTCAGGTGCAGCTCAGTGAGTTTACAATACACGAGGGCATACAACTAGACTTTGATTCACCAGCTGATTCGCTCATGTAGCTCACAAATACTAGTCTATGTTCGTCGACAAAACTGGTTTACGAATTTGCGATTCGTGCAACATTGATCACAAATCTAATCAAGGAAATGTTGCCTCAAGTAGTACTATTATTCATACTAATATGTTTTTGTAACTATCCATAGATATTAGTCATTAACAAGTGTAGACATTCTCTTACTTCTAAATCAAAGTAAACCAGGCACATTATCTCTTGAATAATTCAGGAATTAAAAAGAATACCTTGCAATATAGGCGACATTAGCGATAAGTGCAAATACGAACATCAGTGGATTAAGGCCCTACAAAAACAAAATGGCAACAGGGTTTAAGGGCAACTGTATAATTGGTATGGAGTAATGGAGGAAAGTATTTGTAAGGTCCCATGACAAATTTATCAGTACTTACCTCAACACTTTCTCTTTTGATCTGGTCAATAAAAGACAGCAGCACTTTTTGTTAATATAAGGTGTTTCAATATAAGAGTACAATTTTAAAGAAATTGATCATATTTAACCAAATATATGATCTTATTTACAAAGAATGACTCACATTCCAAAAGATCTGAGGAATGCGGCCACCCGTATAAATAGCTGCCATCATCCATCCCAACCACTGACCAACTGCATTATGCTGTGGACTGTTTTCCTGCATATATAGATCAGTCACATAGGATCGTACATGCTCATTTATAATGTTGCTTATAAGTAGTGACTACGGAAGGAAGTAATAAAATGCAGGAAATGTGAAAAAAAAACATACACTTAACATTCTCCTCCCAGAAAGGCCCCTATAAGCTTCTGATAACGCATGGCTTCCTAATGGTAAGCTGACAGTCGCAGCCATCATTGCTCCTCGAGCAGCCTGCATAGACAATGCATAGGTAATACAATGTTACAATATTTCCAACAACAATATTGCATTACCCCAATGCCATTAAGTGGCTCACCTAGGGTGAGGTTTGGGAGCCGGTGGGTCAAATGTATGCAATTTCACCCTTTCTAATAATAACGAAGAGGTGGTTACCGATTGACCCTTGGTAGCAAACATCATCTGCAACTTCACATAAATAAAAAATGCACATGATTTTGATGAGCCATTTTACTGGTTATTATAATCCGAAACCAAAGAACTATAAATCTTTGCCCATTGAGATATGCTACAAGATTTCTAACTTAGTATCAATTCTGTTTTTGCATTTTAAGTTCTCTTCATCCACCACAAATACAATTAATCTTGTTAAGATTTACAGTCTGTAATATCTCTATAAAAAGCATGCTACGTGATATCACATCAACTAGATGACGATATAACCTCAAGTCGACTGATTTTCTGGTCCTTATAAGTAAGACAAAGGATTGAATGAATCGATTTTCCGTTCATCTACTTAAATTAAAATAAATACAACAGCATGGGTCCAGAAAGAGTCTTGCAGGTATAGAACATCTTCAGAAAATCAAGAGTTCCTCTAGAACTTTTGGTATTCTTTTAGACAATTTAGGGTTGGAGTCCCTAACAAGTTCATTGATTGTACTCCAATTAGTTTTCAAGATTGTCCTCCATTTATAAACATCAATCCCATTAGATATGCATTGATTGGGTACTTTGGAATACAAGATGGAATCTTTGAGTGTTTTACCCTACCATGCTAAGATACAGATAACAATCTTGGATGATTTAATCTTTCCGTAATCTGTCATTAGTCAAACAGAAATAACGTTTTTGTTATCAGTAACCCCTTTAAAGCTCGGAGCCAATTTAATGGCGTTGGGGTAATGGAATGTTGTATGGCATGTTCACATTATATTACTAAATGCACATACAACCACCATCATACATTAGTTGGTTCTCAAATCGAAAATCAGCAAGTGATCTAAATAATAAAAATGACTTTTTCCTTCTCAAATAAAATAGACAAGATCTTTGTTTCTTTGGTCCAAACAAGTCAATGACTCAACAAAGAGACAAATGACAATTTTAATTACATCTCTCCCCGGAAAAAAAGAAGACGATTACTTACCGGACGAGGAATCTGTCTAGGCAGGCTAGTGGTACCTCTCTTGGGAGGGATCGGAATAGGATTGGTTTCTTCCTCGTCAGAAGATGAATGGTCCTCATGCTCTAACGCTGATGGACCACTCCTGGGGCCAACAATCAGATAAGATCTAAAAGGGGGTGTGTCACTTCCAGCTAGAGACCTGGCTGACCTGTATCATGGATAACAAAAACATTAAACTCATTATCAATACATTTGATTGTATGCTCATTGTCTTTCCAGGATTATCTAGTTAGAGAGCTTACGTGTAATATCTTCGAGTTGGAGCTCTTGCTGGTGCACATGCAATTGGCATGCTTCCCTGATCTGTTGGTTTTGGATTCAGTGGTTTTTTCTCGTCCTCTAACTCCTACACAATTTCATCTCGAAGAAGTTTAATCAACATTATTTTCCTCATATTCAATGATGAATTTTGCGTATGAAAAATCGAAACTGGTGTATTCACAAATCAAAATTCACAATTCACAAATACTAGTCATGTACTAGTTGTTCTTCATCACATATAGAAACATCATCTCAGATATTAAAAATGACAAGTGTAACATAATTCGCTAACTAATTCGCTCAAATTTGCCCAAGAATAGCCCAAAAGCAACTGTAATTCGCGTTTTTCGATTCGTGATTCATGAGGACATTAGTGAATCATGTGGCACTGAAAATGACACATTTCTTTATAATAGTAATGGTATATGCTACTATTGCCCGTAAAAAGCTCCAACAACATTTCATTACCCTAATGTCATTAGGCGACGGTGGGGTTTGGGGTCAAATCTTTAGTGAATTGACATTTGTTAACAAGCATCATCTGCAACTTAAAATAAATAGAGTGCACATGAATCAAATAATCAATGCACCAATTTCATAAGCTTCCATATTAAAATTTCAAGGACACCTAAAAAAAAGCAATTATTATCTCATATTTTGAAATCCCAACTACTTGTGTATTGTACAATGAGAATGACATTAATGAAATCTGGGACATAATGGATTACCTCTTCATGATGGACTACATTATGACGACATTTCAGCCATTTGTAGATGTAGTCATAGTACAGGCTCTGCAAGACTAACACTATTGTGCTGGCTGTGTAAAGCTGAATAAACAAAAAAAACAAATTTGTGACTTACATATTCAAATATGCTTAAGGAATCAAAATATAACTTCACTTCGTAATTCGAACACAGAAATTAGTGTTACATCAATTGATAGCAAACTATCATAATTGTTTTTGTTTGGTTTGCCAGAAGCACGGAATCGAATTAACAACAATACCACAGAATCTTAATTCTAAACTATTAAGGTCGGCTAAAGTAACCAACACGAGGTAAACTTTGGATTTGTCTACAAAGACAAATTTTTCAATCAATACAGTAAAATGAGCATCAATTGCAGTAATGGAAATTGGATGAGTATTTTTAAGAGCTTGATTACTGTTGAAGTGCCCATGTGTTACCCACATGTGAGTTGTCCCACATCGGAGGAAGAGAAGAGTATGTATCACTTTATATATTCAAGGAGTAACTCCTATTATTATCAATTGGTTTTACTAGTGAACTTCTGTGGGTTTATGAGTGGAATACTTCTTCTCCTCTTTCCCATTTTCTAAATTCTATCATGGTATCAAAGCCCAGTTTGTTGTTGGGCCTTTATACTCGGCATTTAATCTTACCACTGGTTAAAGGGCGCCTTTACCCATATCGGAGAAAGAGAAGAGCATGCATCACTTTATATATTCAACAGCTAGTCTCCTGAGAGACCGTCTTTTGGAGAGACGTTTCTCAGGCTCAATCCATTAAAGCTTATTGCCTATATTTACTCTACATTTTTCCTAATGGGCCAACCCAATAGAGATGGTCTCTCAAAGAGACAGAGACCGTCTCTCACAAGAATTTGTGTATATTCAAGGAGTAACTCCTACTATTACCAATTGGTTTTAGTAGTGAACCTTCTTTGGGTTTATGAGTGGACTAATTATTCTACTCCTTGTTTGGGTTGCCTAGACCCATTTTCTAATTTCTATCAATTACTAACAAGAAACATAATCTAGGTTTCTGCAAAGGCTCAAATATTTACTAGAGAAATTTTCAAGTACATGCTCAAATAATCCATGTTAAGTACTTTATTAACACATCAAGTTCGATTAACATGATTAGTTGGCTATTTCGCTTTTGAATTCACAATTTCCAAAAAACAACCCTAATATATTTCAAAATCGACTATAATTTGCTTATTTTAATTCACAATTCTCAAGTTTATGGTACCGATAGTACATCAAATCCTCAATTAAAAACTCAGAAGTATTAATAGTAACTAGTTTGTCTGTATCTAATAATGATACCAAAAGATCTTCCCATTTTTTAAAGTAGCATAAAAAATGATTTCCTTAATGACCATACTTTGTTTATTGTAACCGAGTATCGAAAAAGTGCTAAAGCCTATTAAAAAATTGTTCATTACAGTCTTCTTTTGGCATTATAAAAAACTGACAAGTTTAAGTATTTTCTTAAAATTTACTCCATCTTATTTACATAATATATTCTGGACTTCAAACTACAGTTTAAGTTTTCGGTTTTCGATTGAGTTAGTTTCTCTAACATAGAATCAGAAGCCAAAGCAATAATAGGTCACGGGTTCAAATCTCAACCACCCTAAAGTGGAATATTTAGCGCCTATGAGAAGGGTGGGTCTGTGCTGCATGTCTGCATCCACACTTGCCCAATGGACTCTCGTATGAGAGGGGCGAGGGGCGTGTTAGAGTATGCCTCATAGATCGACTTAAACTTTTGATCGAGTTTATTACTTAACAATAACTTTTATATGAATCTCTAATTTCTCTTTTGCATTTTCAAATAAATTTTCTACAAATTATTAGCAAAAACCCAAACTATGAGTAGTAAAATTTTAGACAAAGTTACTTACAAAGGCTGTATAAAACTGGGTTGGCAGCTGCAAAATCACAACACAACAAACTCATTAAACAAAGCTCAATCTTATAAAAGAAAGTAATGCCTTTTAATTAGCCAAAATTAGACATAAATCCAAAAATAAATTAACAATCCTTGTTAATCATCATTAGTACAAAAATTAGTCTTAAAAGGAAAACGTTAAAAAAATAATAATGAAAAAAGGAAGAAGAAGAAGAAGAAAACTTACTGTAGCAGGCTCAAGAAGGCAACCCACAAGATTAAAAATATCACTGAAAATAAAAATTGAAATGTTAAGTGAATACATTTCTATTTCAACATTTCTTTCACAACATTATTATTTTATAAGACATTTCAATAATTTTCCGAAAAGAAAAAAAAAGGAAAATGAGAAATAAAAAAGAAAAGAAATACCCAAGAACCCAACCAAGGAGGAAGAGAAGGGAGACGCCATGGCTAGACTTAGCTTGAAAATTGGTGAAGATTTGAGGGATTTCAGCGACACCCCATGATATTAAACTAATCATACCAAACGAAAATGATAAATCATCATTCATATTACATAGACAATCTTTGAAGTATTTACGAACCCATTTCACGCATGTTTTTCCTTCCTTCCAACAATACGATTTCATTTCTCTCTTCTTAAATCTTTCTTTTTTCTGTTTTTTTCTTCTTTTATTTTTTTTTATATTTCTATGGCAATTGTTTCGGCTTCTGAATTCCGAATACAATTTCTATTTCTATATAAATAAGAGTAGACCGTCTAAACTCAGTGGGTGACTGGGTGCAATTTGGTTTAGTAGAACTACTACTTCTTTTGCGCAAATTTTTGTGAGAGAAGATTTCTTTAATAAATTATTTTTAATTGGATCGGTCCATAAAAGAAAATGTAGAGTTAGAGTAAAAATAAGTTTTAATAGATTGCTTCTTTTATGGCTTTTTTAGCCATCTCATTGCCACTTGCCACACTTTTCTCAAACACAAATTCTTGTGAGAGAAGAGATCGTCTCTAATTGAGTTGGCCCATTAGGAAAAATGTTGAGTAAATATAGGCAATCATACAATCTAATAAAAAGAATGTAAAATTCCAAGTGTCATTCTCATATTGATTTGCCATATAAAGAAAATTTTACCAAAGTTAATATCAACTTATTCCTTAATATTTGAGTTCACAACAAGATATATACTTATAAATTTTCTTAAAATATTATATTTTTTTAATTTAAAAGCTACGTAAATTTCAAATTAAAGTTTCTTAAAAATATATTTGTTTTTTATGTGTAGTATAAGCTAATTAATAAAAAATTTTCATTAAAATTTTAATTTCTAAAATATTTCATCAAGAAACAAAGATACACGACAATCAAAAAATGTTTTGAGAATGACAAATAGTTATTATGATTACGTTAAAAGATTTCTTATATTTGTCTTAAAAAGTATGAGAGCTTTAATTAATAATAATTAACAACCTTATTTTTTTAATAAAAGCACTATATATTCTAAAATAGTTTATCTATTTTATAAGAAATTAATATTATAGTACTTTTATACTGATAGTATGTAATTACATCTCTATTTAAAATTTGTATTTATAACTTTTATACTAATAACTCCGTGCATTGCACGAGTTTCTATACTAGTAAATTATAATAGATTGGGCCTGAAAGAGGTCTCTAAAAAAGACGGTCTCTCAGGAGACTGGCTGTTTCTCAAAAGTTACCGAATCAATTAAGAGAAGAAAATGATAAGGTTAAAATAAAATTACAATTTTTTTTCTAAAAATAGTTTTGCTTTATAATTGGGGCGAAAATCCGATTTACGGTTAAGTTGGAGATTTTTAGAAATTGATAAAATTGAAGGCGATGAGAATTAAACTTATGAGTTCATATGTTAATCTAAGGTTCCTGATTTTTTAAAATAATATATGTAGTTATGATAGACCCTGACAATTCGTCAAATAATCAATCCATAAACGCACTCGTGTGGTCAAACTCATGGCGCACCTACAGGCTCGAACACACAAATAATGATCATTGGCTTGCATACACGCTTGATGAGGTTCACTCTTTCCCAAAGTTATATAGTATTAGAAGGAATTACACACCAGTTATATGCAAGTTTATAACCATTATTTTATGTGTAGAATACTTCATATGTCAAATAAAAGGATTAAGGTAATTTTACATTTACATATTTTTTACTTTCAACCTCTACAAAAGTGAGTAAACTAGTATTTATGAATTCATAAAAACATTTAATGTAATTTTTTATGAAAGATTAGCATATAAAAATTTAATTTCATTACAAATATGGCCCTTTATTTATTTAATTATTTGTGATTTAATGTATTTTGGGTGTTTTGTTTTCCAAGATGAGTTTGTCAAATGCTGCACGAGGACGGATGTCATCATCCTTAGGTAACATTTTTTGCTTAATAAATATGGAAAATTGCTTTTAAATGGTTAATTTTTGTCGGTCTACGGATAAAGAGTTAATTTTTACGGTCCGTTTGGTAGATAGTATTAAACCGTCCTAATGAAAATGAAAATTAGTGTAATTTTAATTGAAAAATCTCTTGGCTACCTTAATGACATGCATGTCCAACTTCAATCATCTTTTTTTTTTCATAAAATTCATTTCACTACATTACCATTGAGAGATGTGGTATTAGGTGGTAATAAAAATTTATGATCAAAATTTCATCACTACAACAATGATATGAAACTTTTGATAAAATTTTACTCTATACATTATTGTTATTATCACAATTTAGTACCACTAACCACAGACCATTAATTTTATACTGCAAAGGGCCAACGTTTACGTCTGACTTGCAAACAAAGGATTTTTGGTTGGGTAACCAAGAGACCATTTAACATTTTTAATTTTTTACCTACCCACTCATAGCTTTCACTTTACATACTGTTTAGAAAAAGTAAATTAGGCTACTTTCCATTTCAACGTCTCACATGCAATTTACCTTCTTCGACCAAAATATTTTGAAATTAAATCACCTTCTTCAATATTTCAATGGCAGTTTATCGTTTCTGAGTTTGAAGCTCGATTTTGAAGGGCGATTTCTTGGTTTTTTTTCGAGAACATCTTTAGTACACAAGCAAATATTTCTTTTTAATTGCTCAAACCTTGCAATGTTGTTTTAAACGTTCAAATTTTGCTTAGAAATTAGAATTTCCTCAATTTAAGCTTGAATATTGATTTTGTACATATGCAATTTCGAATTTTAAGGTTTTATCTCAATTTATGAATACAATGGAGCTTAATGTGTCTATTAGAATTTGATACAAGGGTAAATTTACGAAATTAAAGGTTCTATTATGTATATTGGAGCTTTTGGTAGAACATTTAGGGGTAGATTCCAATTATTTGTCCATAGACTACTTGATGAGCTTAGCGATTGGATGCATAAGGGCTTTTTTACTTGCTTTTAAATTTTTGTTTGAAGGATAGATTAAGAAGATTGATGGGGAGAATGATGTTGTCTAATTGTAAGATACACGTAATGTGTTAATTTGGTTTATTTACATAATATTACAAATGATAGTAAATAGTTAGTATATTTTATTTATTACATTATTAGTAACATAAATACAATAATTATGCAGGTGATTATTTGTGAATAGGTAAGATCACTAAGTAAACGTATATCAATAAAAACTACATAAGAATTTAGCATCAGCTTCACTCAGTCTTATTTGTTAAAGGAACTTTTCTTGATCTTTCTCAAGTTGAGAGATTCTTTAGCTGCGCTCTCCTTTATGAGTATAAATTGCCGTCTTTGTTTCCTCCTCAGACTCTACTCATAGTTTCTATGGGTGAGATACTAGGTATGATGAAGATGACGACGACAAATAAGAGCTACCTATACACTAAGAATAAATCATGACCCAATGTACATTTTTACAAAAAATTAATTTGAGAATTAAAAAGAATAAAAACAAATAAGAAATAGAAGAAACATTGTATCCATTAGAATCAATAACTAAATATTCTAAAGTCAATTAATTTAAAACCTCGATAGATAACAACTTCATCAATACCTAACTCATCACTTTGCAAGCCCTACATGATAAGTATTTGATAAATTTAGAAAATAAATATAGACAATTCAACAAGGAAGAGAAAATGTAATATACTAATAAGTGTTAAGGAACCAACTCAATCAAAAGCTTAAGCTGATGGTTAAGGCCCCAGAATATGTTATATACTCTAACAATAAGCAAATAAGCTTAAAGGAATTAGATTTAGTAATAGTAGTTACGCCTCAAGTTTATAAGGTAAAATAACATTTGTTGTTTCTTCAATGTGGAACAATGAACTAACATAACTTAAATAAATGAACAATTTAACAATGTTTAGTTATTAAATTAATCAAAAAGCTATGCTATGAATTAGGGGGAAAATAATTGGGTTCTGAAATAATTGATTCATCACCGTTGGCCTACCTGATAAGTATTCCCTCTGTTATTTTTATTTTGCATTATTTTTAACTAGATAATTTCGTGCCACGTTTTTTTTTATTTCATTAGTTATTTTAAAAAACAAAGAAAATGAATTCTAAATTATTGGTTATTGATTTTCAATGAATTATTAATAATAATAGCTAATATTTATTTTTTTTATTTTTAAAACACTTATTTATAAGTAGTTATGTATGATGTCTGATGTTAAAACAATATTCTTTAATATTATTTTAATTTTTAGCACATAAGCATAACAAACCATGTTAAAAATAAATTTTAGTTTCAATAAATTGTTTTGAACACAAATTATAAAATTAATTCATATGAAATAATTTATATTATGATAGCATTCATATATTAAAAAACTATTTAAATAATAATCTATATCATAATTATTATTTTTACTATTACAATAATATATGTATTTTCAAATTTCAATATATATGTTATAGTCCAATTAAAAGTCTTTTAATAATGGTCATCAAATTAATCATCTTAATTATTCTTAGTCTTAATTATCCTTACCATTTAAGATTTTTATAGTCATCATTCTTTCATGATGTCATCTATGTTAAATGGAGGGAAAATTTTTCATGAGAAGCTGACACCTCATCAATTTTTGAGGTTGCTTATGTCATCCGTTTTTTGCTTTAGTATTATGTATAGATAGATTTTAATTTGTGCTATTGATTTTGTAACATTTTTTACTATGATCTCACTCTCTTTTTTAATGTCATTAACATTAATAAACTTATTGTTCCTTTATCTTAACCACTTATTTATATAGTCCACTTATTTTTTATCATATTTCCACGTGTTTCGGTAATGAAACGAGAAAGTGCAAATTACACTTAAAATACATGCAGATAGGTGTAATCGGGGACGATTGTTAGTATGCTGAAAGTGTTACTGATCCTTCCGATGATGAGATCTCAAATCCCGCAATACAACGTTAGCGTTGCCCGGGGTGGTTTTCCGGAAAACTTCTCCGACGCTCAAGTCAGATCGGGAAACCGAAAGTAACGGATATATGATAATTAATGAACGCACGATTAACGTATTATAGGGTGAGTTCAGATCAATTGAAGAAATATTTGGTTAAGTATATATTGTGAGTAAGAAGGCGATGTATTTTCATGGAGTAACGGTAGGAAGATAAAGGCTTTGAGATCCATGAATTAATGACGTAACAAGTATATATAATGGTAGAATGGAGATTAGATAGTGAATTAATGTGAGAATGATGAGAAATTATTTTAGAAAGTGACTATGATTAGTGATAGTAATGGACAAAGGAAAAGTTAAGATTTGACTAAATAAATTACGAGTTTATTTATTTGACCCCGCAACATCAACCTAATTTTTCTTTCCATTAAATTTTACTTATTTTACCATAAGGGGAAAATAAGGACAAAGTCTATCTAGATTTGACAGTTTGGTAATATATTCTTCTATGTGACGCGCATATTCGAATTATTATTCTGTTAGCATAAATGCATAATAGCATATTCTTTTT